>OY728121.1:457173067-458423067 GCA_963277665.1 Viscum album
ACCAGCTTCCTTTGATGGGTAATGATTATGATGAAATGATTTTGAAACGTATATTTTTTCATATATTACGATATAATAACGTTTTTATAATTCCCATTACATTAAATGGGTTATGGTATGGTTATTTATTAAATTGTGGATCATGTTTTTATAATTTCATTATTAGATGGGTGGGGACTATATCTCCCTCCATTGCAATGGGTGAAGATTTATATCCCATGAGATATACTAATATGGTCTTGGAAATGAAGCATGACTGATCAGATGACCATGGTAGTGAACCTTGACTATATAGATGGTATGAGGAGAGATCTCATGCAACAATCACATCCATGGAAGTGATCCCTGACTACCATGATGGTATGGCGAGTGAACCTATGATACCAAGATGGTCTTAGCAGTGATTTATTGGCTACTGTGGAAGTCATATTATATATGTTTGTGTTTGTACCATAATTTGGATTTTTATTCTTATATTATGCATTTATAGATTATTTTACTTATTTCCTTATTATTCCTATCTTAATAACAACCATGATTTATGCCATGAATAATTAATTTGATCTCTAATATGTAGGGTATGATATTATATTATTAAGGTCATATTTTCATACCCTTATTATCGCGATTACTCTTATATATCTCCCTTATTTACCCACATTGAGAGTTTGATATCACCCCATTTTTTGTTTCCTTCCCATGGTTATGAAGATATATATTATTTTTGATATGTCTAAAAAAGGTTCAAGTCAAGAAGAACCATTTTGATATAATGGAGCTCAATTATGTATCGGTATTTTTGTTTCTATGTTTCCAAAAGCTGTAGACTACTACAGGCTTTGGCCATCTATCAGTATAATGATTTAAGTATTCTGAAAATGTTATTTAATTTAAATTATTTAAATTAAATGTTTTCTATAATGATGAATTTATATAAAATGTGGATGATATAGTGTTATATGTGGTTGGATCCTTCAATGAGATATCACAAGTGATGAGTCGTGCTTGCTTGTTACTGTAGTTTGAAATAGGTAACATTTAAATTTAATTTTAATGCTTAATTAAAATTATATTAAATTCTCATGAAGTAATTAGTTTTTCAGAATCACCATTGATGATGAAATCTCATCCTCACCAACATGAAAATTTTAGAATCCCCTAATTTTCACTGTCGTGGCGCACTAATGTACTTACAATAATAAGAATGAATGACAGTTAGAACTATGAAAAAACTACTATTAAATCATTAAATTAAAATTAATTACATAATAAATCATATAACTCTATGTAAAAAGTTATAATCCACGACTATAAAACTCATTCTATCCACCCAGGTCATCAAGATAACACTACCCAACAACTACACCATCTCAACACTATAGACCTATATGCATAATTACAGGTGAGTAAAACACTATGATTAATAAGAAATACCCCTATAGATGAATTACCAATTCAATATGTTGTATTAATAATAATAATTTTAGTGAAATCATAATATATAGTGTCATTATTAGTGACTAAATTCACTACGGTGTTATATAGTGACCTAAACATTTCAAACGGAAATATTAAAACATATTATTTGAATGTTCATTACATATGATTACCATCCCTACCAAAATAATAAATTTTTACTGTATTTGGAACCATTGATAAATAAATAAATTTTATATAAATTTTATACACCATATCCCACTTAGTTCATCAAAATTTTCACCATTATAAAGTATATCAATCATAAAATCCATTATTCATAATCTAGATAAAATTAAACACAATGAAGAGTGATATAATATTCACAATAATCGATAATATTGGAGATATCAATGATCATTTTAATATATCATGAACGTAATAATATAAGAACATAAAAATTAAAATTGAATCGAATACAAAGTAATTCATTGTCCATAATCTTGATCCATGGAATTAATCATTATATTTTAGTAGACATAAATCATAATTAAATCAATGAACATGAGACATATGGCCAAAAAATTATCATGAAAAAATCTCATAAAATATAGGAATTATGTGTGTAATAATCATATTTATTGTAATATTATGTCTAGGATACCAACCTAGAAAATCATCACATGTTAGGAATGTTCTAATCACCCATGTAACAACACCGAGTTTGGGATGACCTCCCAGGAACCCTTTATTTGGGAATTGGAAAAGCACCCATGTACAATCAATCATTCATGGGATAACCTCCCATGTAACTTATTATTTTAAAAATATATATGATTTACCAAATTCATTGGAGAACTATGATAGAACCTCTAATCAAATAATCCCAATAATTTTATATTTATTCAACAAGATCGTGAAATCAATTATCATTCCATCATTACATAACCATTGCAAAAGTCAACGAGTTTCATAAAAATATCATTGATCATTATATTAAACCATTAGGTGAAAGTATAAGGTTTGTATCCTATAATCATTTCCCAAGTGATGTGAAACTAACATAAAATAATATTAACATAAATTAAAAATTCCATTTAAAGATTAATGGAGCCTTTCTTGATGTAAATAGCCTTTTTGTTTTTAAATCACTTATTTAGAATATAAAAACTTATAAAATAATATCAATTTTTTTAAATGAACTGGGGATCATTTTAATTTATGATTCAATGAAATGTGTATTCCTTATGGTAGGAAAATCCATTCATGTGATATATGTTAAACCAAAAACAAATTTCACACATTTGCAAAATGTATATAATTAAGAAAATGATACGAATATTCCTATAAACTATTTGATAGAATTTGAATCATGGATAAAAATAACATTAATAGAGCATTGGGTTATTTGAAATAAAATCTTGAAAACATTTTAAAGAAAACATGGGCATATATGGAAAATATACATGGGTGAATGGTAATAAAATTTAAGTATACTTTAAATATATATTTTAGTTACTTCAAAATATAAAAAGTGGAAAGTTAGAGGAAAAATAAAATTTCAATAAATAAAAAAATTATAATGAATGAAATGATATTTAGGATATAATGATCACATAATTATATGATCTGAAATTTATGCATAAACAATCCCGATAAAATAATTATTGTAACATAAAAACCCTTATCTCTTTAGTAACGTTTTAATGCTAAATCCATGAATGAAATGAAAATATTTTAATATTTATGTACCAAAAATATAATCATACTTTTGATCTAATTTATCATTGGGATACTAGATAATCTTTATAAAAATGAATAGGTTCAAGACATCAATCATGTCTCAATAAAATAATATTGAGATGAATAAATCATATATCTTTAGAAATCTATGATTTAAAACATCATAAATGAGAGATCCATATATTTATTTCTCATTGTGATTTTTTTCATGAATGTAATAATAATGATATTAATGGGATGTATATACACAACAAAAAATTTATAAGTGGTGAATATATAATATGACTCATAGATATAAATGCGAGATGATAAACTCATAAAAATGTCAAATCTATGATTTTACATATAATAAATTAATTGATTATGTGTAAAAAATATAAATCCTCAAAATTAATTGTAAATAATAAATAAATCAAAAATAACTTATTTCATATATTTTCTTGGTATAGTATAATTAGTTAATATGTAATATAACACAATGAAAGGGAATCGAGTTAATAAAATCCTTACATCAAGTCTTACATGATTTATAATCACTTTAATATCATTTATAATAAATTTAAATTTATTATAATAATATAATAGATCCATATTTATACTTATAAAAAAAATTTCCATAATATCATTTCAGTAACCATGTAATATTTATTCATTATTGAAATCATCATTTTTTGTTATTGATTTTTCTTTTTTCATTTATTCTTTTAATGGGTTGTTCCAGTGGATGGACATAGATCACGATGGTCACATAATCCGTAAAATTTTAATCGATTCATGAGTACTATATTTAATCAATTTCTAATAATTTTATAAATATTAATATAAGTAGTTGAGTGAAATTAACTAAATCACTTCACGGAGAGGGTTGTCTGTATATATGAACAACCAATGCTTACATTTTTCAATGGATTGAACAGAAGAAATTAAAAAATAATTAACCTTACAAAAAACATAGTAATATTATTAATTTAATTTATATTTATTAGATGTACCATTATAAATATCCATATTATATAGTAATAGAAAATTAATCGCATCTATTCGTGGAGGTGGTAGTTCACATTAATGCACGAGATATAATTTTATTTCCCGTAAGACGAAAAAAGGTTTTGAATAATTTTATTCTATTAACATAATAAAATATTATTATATGGAACATAATTTATTATTTATATGTTAATAGTCACAATATAAATAATGGTGGTAAAATAAGAAGTTAATTGAATATTTTCGATTAAGATAACTACCTCTTATTTAAAGAACTACCTCTGGATATCTACTTATGAAACATATGGATGAAATATAAAGAACAAAAATACCTCTATAACATTTATCATGTTATTGAGAATTTTTTTAATATTTTTTAAATAATTGTGGATCACGGCGGTGTGATGAATAGAGTAGATGTGGAGTCATTTTATTTTGATTGAAAGGGCTCACTTGAAATTACATAAAAGTATTAAATATAAAAAATTTTATTTCATGTTCATATGAAAAAAGTGGATAATATTTTGAATCATGTATATGAATGTATTTAAATTATCTAATATAATATAATTTCAACATGTTTATGTTATTTTTTACTTTAATATCATAGTTTTATCAACGGCTAACCCATTTGACGATTGTCATGATATCATGGTATATGTGAATTTATGAGTATAAAAGTTACTATATAATGGTAAGTGACAAATAAATAAATGATTAATTGTATTAGATAAAATATTACATTGATATAACTCAATATAATATTTTTATTAATTTTAATTCATTTAATTATATTGTATTTAACATAAGATACCATTACATCCATTTTTAGTTTTATTCATATAGACTGAAATTATTAAAGAAAAGATAGAAAAAAATAATAATAAAAACATTTAACCCAAAAATATATTGTTAAATTAATGTAAATAATTCATGGATCACAAAATTTCATTCACATTGTATTAATTTTATGGAATTTAAAATCATTTATTTCATTTTTCAATTAATTGAACAAATATAATACCAGAATTGATTAATCATTTAATGTAATTGTTCCATGAAAAAAATTAAAATGATTTACTAGGATACAAAAAATATTTAATAATTAAAACAACCATTTAGAACAAATAATTTCAATTTTTTAATAATATGAAAATATTATAGATATTAAGATAAAGACATTGACATTTTGGATTTATTCTTTACTAAATAAAATATTAAGAGAAATATCAAAGTAAAATATTCACCAATTTTTCAAATCATTGAATATTAGATTAGAATTATTGGTGTTAAAATCATCCAATGTATATAATATGATGGAAAATTCTTTTCATACATATATACTACATCAAAATATATGAATAATCACTACATTACATATAAAAACTACTCCAGAACCTTATTATTTTAGTGTCTTTAGAAACATGGAAACATAATGAACTGGTTCATCAAATATGTAAATTTTCTCCCACTTATATGTTCATAAATATAAAACTTTCTTCAGGTCATGGTAAATATTTTTCTAAATATCATCGGTAAAATGAAAATAAGAATTGGTGATCACAGATGCTCAATAAGTGTAACAATGTGAGGAACAAAACAAAATACGAGCATAATGGTAATAAAAGCTAAACATAATATTTGAAATGTATAACTTGTTTATAAAAAACATAATATTTAGTTTTGGAATAAGTAATGTATGTTCATACAACAAGAATCATAAAGGAATAAATTAATATAAATCATGTTATCGTAATATCAGACATGGAATTTTTGCATTTACATAAGCATAAGAAATTATTTCCATAGTAGTCAAGACTATTTTGAAAAACTATTATAGTTAAAAATCCCCCTTACATAACTAGGTTCTCTCACATTCCTACCCTATATTATTGAATATGGTTCACTCCTGTTCCAGCCTTGTATTAATGAACCATGATCAATCCATGATCCATCACATTAAATTATAGGAATTATATATTCATTACCAATGTAATGGAGGGATGTATAAGTCCCACCAATCATAAAATTAATTCCACAAATTTATGTTCCAGAAGAAAATAAAGCATCCAACTTATCAAATCCCATTAAATGATATGGATTTCATAAATATTTCATCATTTCATAACCCATGAAATTGTAATGTGATTTACAAGAATCATTCCATAATAAGAATTAACTATAAAGAGAATGAATAAGGATTTATTAATTGTATCATTTCCAATTAAATAATAAATAAATTGAAATAATGTTATCTGTGATAGAAAATTATTATTAAAGATCACTTGAAATAATACTTGAGGAAAATATCATTTCCATTTTGAGAACACTTTTTTAATGTTGCATAGTAGAGAATGAAATTATTTTCATTTAAATGATCCATTGAATGTTGTGTTAGAATCATAGAAACGTTAAGGATTTTTTAAATGTGGAAATATCCTCATTCTATATATGTAATTGAAATAATCCTTATTTATTTTTTTAGATAATTCACAAAGTACATTCTGTATTAAAAGAGAAAAATATTCTCTTCAATTTTTTGTATAAAATACAACATGGTTAATAATGAAAATAAAAATTCATATGATGATAGTAAACAAATTTCTAAAACATATTTAGAAAACATGTACATTGGAGAGAAATATTATCCATTGAATACTTAAATATAAATAATCATTAATAATAATGAAATTGAAAAATAAACCCTCATAAAAAGTCTTTCCTTTCTTCATTCATATTAAAATATAATGAATAATAAATGTGTATTTATTATAAAAATATTTCATGAAATTATTTATATCAATATATTTATTATTTATTTAATTTGTCTAATAACCTTTTTTTATTATATTTTTATTAAATACAATATTTTGGGTGATAACTACTTTATTTTTTAAAAAATATATGAGTTCGGAAGTCAGGGTCCTTATACAATAATCATAATTATGATCCCTTATATAATGTTAATAATGGTATTAAATTAATTGATAACTATAAAATACATTTATATTTTAATACATATAATTAATATATAGAAAATTAAATTATATCATTCATTGATGGTGTGGGTCGTACATACGTATGAATATTGTTTTTACTTTTTAATGTACAAAATGAATGTAATGTAACAAATAAATCATTTTTATAGAATACTTATTAAGTTATATATGTAAAATATCTTCATGAAAATCATAATTATTTTCATCTATATGAAATATATGTTAAAACGAATCACATCGAATTGTAGAGATGATAGTATATACATACTAGAGAGTGACGTTATCGTTTCTCAAAATATCAAATAATGATAATTTATATATAATATTATAATTATATAAGGATAAATATTTCTTATAAATAATATAAAATATTCTATTACATTATAATTTCCATCCATAATTGATTTTAGTGAAAATTGAATTGAATAGCAATGTGGAGAATGTAAGGAGTATATAAGTATGAGTTATACTTTCACTTCTTAGCTGATGATAAGTTGTGTATAATGATGTTTTTAAAGCCTTAATAATTTTGAATAATATTTATGATACTGATATTATTATTTTATGATTAAAATAATATATTAAGGGGAATCAAGAAAGTGTAGAAATGTGAATTGATTGGTTAGAGATATTACTTGTTCTTCAAAATTCCACCATTAGATCTCATCTAAAATGATCTTGGATTGTTATTTTGAGAATAACATAAATAGTAGAATGTAGATAGGTAATTAGATATTATAACTGGATATATAAGGATCCATTTTGTGTAAATATGTTAGGGAGGATGTTCACGTTAATAAATGTGGGGTGTATCACTTTTTAAATATCTTGAAATATAATATTTTAATGAATGCAATTTATACCCAAATACCATAACAATTACATGAATTATAATAAGAGATAATATATGTTTTTAAGATCATATAAAAATAAATTTTATTCATGTTTTATTATTATTTTATAGAATTTCATTTTTATTAACCGTTATTTAACTTATTTCAATTTTAACTTAAGTAAGAAAATCATTAATTTTACATGGATGTAATTATTTTACTTATATGATTAAAATGGGACCGTAAATTGTGAATTAATTATATGTTTTACTATATAATTATTATTATTTCCCTATTAAATTTTTAAATGATTTTATATTATTTATAAAAAATATAAATCCCATAACATATCATTATTTTTAATTTCGATACAATTCATTACATTGACATTTAAATAGATAAAGACAACATGTAAAATTAGAAAAAATAATAATATATATATACTAAATATGTCAATTTCATAAATATATTTTTGGAATATCCTTAAAAATCTTAAATATATAACTTTTAATATTTTTAATATAAAATATTTTATTTTTCAGTTAATTGTGTAATTATTGAATCATCATTATATAAGCATTTAGGATAATTAATTATTTCATAAAAACTATAAATAAATTCCCATTATGAATATAAATATTATATTATTCCAACTAATATCTATAGTTGAGAATATATACTATTGTACACCATATTTAGAGTATTATACTTATTAAAAATAAGATTTTTACTTTATGTCACTTTAATTGATTTTAATAATATCTATGTCATTTTATTGGAAATGATTTCATTAAATAATATATTTTAGAACCTTAGGTTATACGGTTAGAATTAGATTCATTCAATAAGAAATAGTTTGAAATTTCATGTCTTTATCACTGAAATTTAATCCTTATTAGCTTGTTTTACACTTCATCAAGTTAATAATTTATAACACACATACTTTTTGTATTGATGAAAAATAAATGGGGCTTAATTAGAAAATTTTAACAATGTGATATGAATAATTTTATTAATTTTCACTAATTCAATTCCTAGAAATTGAATAAAAAAATTTAATCAATGTGTGACAAAATTCCAAAAAACAATTTAAAAAACAATATTAAAGAAAAAACCGGATATATTCAAATTCAATGATTAGAAGAATATTTTATAATGATTAAAAAATTATATAAATTAAATAATATATATTTACTTATTTAATGTAATACTGTTTTATTAATTTCTTATGTTGATATAAAAAAAATTCATGCCTAAAACAAATATTCATAAATACATCACTTCTTTTTAAAAATATATTTTGATTTATATTATAATCAATAGATAACTAATGATTCAATTTTATAAATTAATAGACCATATATTTTTCATTATTTTGTTATTTATATTCAGTCATTCTAGTTTAATGGATTTGATATAATATTTTTTATTAATAGTATTTCAATGTTCTTTCAAAACTTTGTGTTGTGTGTATCTTATGCTATCCAATAAATAAAATTAATTTAAGTGATATATTTCATAAAAATATTGGGGAATTACATTTTACCAATTCAAATTAATATTTACCTAAAATGTTTTAATCAGATTCATATAGATGAGGATACCACTTACTATTCACATCTTTGGTATCCAACATAGCTTCCTCAAATTGGTGGTTTCAGGAAAAGAACATTAACTAATTAGCTTGAATTTTTTTGAACATTTTCTCTATGATCAGAATCTGTAGTAATTTTTGTTTGTAAGATATATATTTCTAAACTGGAATGAACTATGATATTAATACATTTGTAGGATATGATATGTGATTTCTCAAGAGAAATACATGGAACATTTCATGAACATGAGAACGATTTTGTTGAAGATCCAAACGATAGGCTTCCTTCCGGATAAAATAAAAAAATTTCATTTCTGTTGATATACATTGGGAGTATCATTCTCTTATTTCTTAATCTCATCACTCTCATCATTGGAGATATTTTTATAAATTCATTTTCACCCACTTCAAATTCATGTTCAATCTACCAATTGTCATCATAACTATTTTTGTTGACAATGAGCTACCCTTGTGGGTTGATCAATGATTCTTACATTCTATATCAATTCCCCAACTAGAATAGGTCGGTAGTGGTTTATCTTCCCAATTTCATTCCATCATGTTATATTTCAACACATACAATAATTAAGGGATTCATAATGATCCAATTTAAGGCTTGAGTGAAAAAGATTTTTGAAATAAAATTCTACCAATGTAAGGTGTTGATCCCATCCTCTATTCTAATCCATAGGGATCGATCTAAACATTTCGTCCAAATTTTGAATTATTTTCGTAGTCTAACCATCATTTTGAGGATGATATGGTATATTTAAATATATCTTTATACTCAGAGTTTGTTCAAGAAATCTCTATAACAACAATATAAATCTCAGATATCTATTAGAGACAATGGAAAGTGGAACTACAATCAATATTTACACTTTATTAAAATATAATCTAGTGATGTATTCAAGAGATAAATATTATGTGATATAAATAATGTGTAATTACTTAATATGGTTGTTTAATACCACCCATATTGCATTATTCCCATTAGATTTTTTTTGGAGTCTAAATAAAAAATACATGGTGATGTTTTCCAGTATTCATTCTGGTATGGGTAGTGGTTTGATCATCCCTTTAGACTTCCATATATGAACCTTATCATAGGGATATAGAAAATGATAAAGACACATGGCAATATCTATTTTCATTCCATGCAACCAAATATAAGCTTTATGGACTCTATATGTCTTTATGCTTCAATGATTAATAGACAATGGTGAACTATTTGCCTTATCAATCTAATCCATATTTTAATTTGATATCAAACAGGAAAAACATGGTTCAAAAATCAAATAATTCATTAAAAATCAAAGATAAACTCATGAAATTTTCTCAACATATTTAGAATCTGTACATCTTCCTTTTTCTATTTCTTCACTTGTAAATATTTTTTAAAACTTATTTAAGAATGAAAATATTTTCCCCTATAATCACAACTTCTATATCCTTCCTTAGAAAATATAAAAATATTTTGTCCTTTGCAATCCTTATCTTATATAGGATATCATGTTCCTTTTAACTCAATGTATCAACATCGTTGATTTTATTCCAAGGGTGGTTATGGGTTGAAAATTATTAATCATTAATCATCTTCAATTATCAACGCTTTCACATTTTCAACTAAATCTATGTGAATATATGGTAACACCCCTATTTTTATGGACATGTTTTTTTGAATAAATTTAAATTTTCTTCTCTATGTTACAGTTAAAAGATTTAAAGATTCTTTTCACATGGAACAGACCCGTAATATGTTACACAACACTATCATGGCATTTATTCCACAAAACACCAATTGGGCGCATGATTCACGCAACAACGACTTGGCGTACGATACACACAACACAAAGTTTCTATGAAATTTATTCGTTTTATTTTAACTTTTTAAATATGATAATTATAACCTAGAGGTTAAACATTGTAATATTAATAGTAATAACTACTTTTCAAATATTTTTTATAAATATATTTGATAAAAAATCATATTGATCCTAAAAGATATGATTTTTGGTAAATTATTTTTTATACTTAAAAACATCCTTTTCTAAAATGAACTGATTCAAATAAATAATATAATTTTATACACATTTAGAAATTTATTTTGATAAAAGGTACATTATTATTGAATTCAAGATGTCTAAATTAGAGTAGGTTGAATTTTTGATATTTTTCTAAGAAAATGCATTTTTTATAATAGTAAAAAATCCTCTTATTTTGTTAAACACATCCTTTTTTTCTTATTAATTTTTAATGATAAATGATATTATAAATATATTTTACTATAAAATTTGGTGAATATCATAATATTAATACAATTTAATGCATTATAATAAATTTCACAATGAAACTAAATATGTAAAATTGATAGTCTTTTGAACTGTTTCATACTTTAAAACTCTGTTATTTGGTCCCGTCTAAATGATTAGAAAAAATCATAATTTTTCCAATTCTGTGTTTGGGATTTAAAAAATCTGGTAGACACCATTGTATTCAGTCTAATAATTAAATTATAATTAGACCATTTTAATTTTTTTCCATGGTGATTAGTAAAATTGATTACAATCAAACGCTACAATTAAGGCCCAATTAAGATTAATTAGAGTCTAAACATTAAAATTAACATTGCAAATAACATAGAAACATTTAAAACTCGCATATTTTATATATTTTTGTGATATAAGTTCCATTATTGAGATTTGGTTTTTGTTTTTTAGACTATTTTTAGGTAATAACATGTTCACAGCTAATTTGTTTCTAAAATTCCCATGTGAGTCCCTTACGTTCTCTATAAAAAGACACCAACTCTAACCATTCCTCCCACCTCTAAATACATTTACAATAATCCAATATCTTACCATGTAGACTCCCAAAAATCCACCCGTTGACATTTAATCCTACCTTTTGTATAAAACCCTCTTAAGAATTCCTTTTGACACAATCCAAATGAACTTAGCTGATTCATAGGTAACATGTTCTTTCAAACTCCTTTACTTTATTTTCCTTCTCCGCCCATTCCAATATCTTTATTATGATATTTTGATACAAAAAGGTATCCTATACATACTAGGATTTCTTAATAAAGTTTTTTTGACATACAATTTCACAAGCCTCCATACAATGGATGCTTGAGATACTGTTTATGTGTACGGTGAACTATTGCTTTATAAAACGATTATTGTTCATTTCTCCATTAACACCAATTATGGTGGCCATTATTATAGAAAATATATTAATATATGTAATATAATATTTTTATTATTTAATTAACCTTCTTTATTATTATTTTATTCACACATATTTTTACCTTCCATTTATTATTAATACAATAATCTCGTTTGAGGAAGTGTGAATTACTGCCCACTCAAAGCGATGTGATTCGTTCAGACACAACATAAATTGTAATAAGGATGGATTAAATGAACATATATGATATATATATATATATGATATATTAATGATACTTTAATAATGATATATATATATACAAACACACACAAACATATATTTAAAAATTTTATTGACATACTTTCTTTCTGTAAGACAATGAAAATGTAAACAATGATCAGACGAACAAATGACTTACCATCTTCATGAAGCCTTTATTGCATTCTAGACATTGTTATGAAATAAATTATTAGAAAATAAATATAATTTATATAACTTATATTTATATCATTTTATAGATTCTAAAATCATGATATAAGTATAAGGACCATTGATATAACCAATTAAGACACATGCGAATAACAAAGAGGATGATTACCCGAAGTTAAACCATAACATATGGTCATTAATAAGAGTGAAATATAAGGTCATAATCATACAATATATGGAATTATTTATAATATTATTATATGGTAAAATAATTTAAATAAACCTATATTTATTATATAGGAAGTGTGTATGAGTAGGGAGGGAGTGCATAAACAATGTATGTGGAATTTGATCTCATATTTAATTTCTGTGATATTCATGTTATGAACACCTATTTTTCTTATTGTGTGGTGTATGTACTGCCCATGGTTTAATTAGATGTATCTTATAACTATAATTATTTTTATTCACATATCCATTCTGGTATCCTTATATAATTGGATTTAACATTCAAAAGATACCAAATGGGTGACACAGTTTTGTCTCAATTTTCATTCATTGAGACTCGTGTTTTATTATGAAAAAAAACACATTATTATTTGAGTATATAAAACCATTTTATATGTTATGTAATTAATATACCTCTTTTCATGATAAATTTATCTTCATGTAATTTCCTTTTCAAACATGGAGAGTGTGATCCCACATCCCCAATTTATAATATTTTATTAAGAAAATCGCCACATTTTTTGAGATTGTTTATGTTTATACATACCTTGATAAAATCATATAATAAATCATTCAAGAATATTCATTAGTTTACTTCACCTCTATTTATTCATTATATCCTCATTTTTTACTACCATTTATCCACTCATTGGTACATAAGATAATGTTTTTAGTAAAAACAAACCACCTCCCACTTTGGTCAGAAATCAATTTAATTCAAAAACCATGTTTTCAAACAAGGATTTTAGAATATCCTTAAAGCTAAATCTCAATGAAAACTGGACTTCATATTATTTTTATTTTAAAAAATGTTTCCTTTATAAGTTCTGAAATCTATTTTAAAATAATTTTTTAAAATGTTTTATGTAAATAAATAATTTTTAATGAAGAATAGATTTTTTCCTCAAGAAGTGTTTTTAAAAGATCATTCAAAATTATTTCCCATCTAAGATAAGATTATTTTTTTTCTCACTCATTTATGGGGAAATTATTCAATGCTTCCCATCATATTAATTCTTTGAATGAAATATTATTTGATGGCATGATGTTATAAATACCATTTCTCATTCATGTGTTATATTATTTTGAAACCCGCTTCTTTTGACGGGTTATGTATATGATGAAATGATTATGAAACATGTCTCTTTCTAGTGGTTATGATATTTTTTCTTGTTTATGATACCCATTTCATTTCAGGGGTTATGATATGTTTATTTATTAACTTGTGGAAAATGTATTGTTGATTTAATTATGTGACGGGTGAGACATTTGTCTCCCTCCAATGAATTGGGTAATGATTTATATATCATGAGATAGATATTCATGGAATGAGGGTTTACTCAGTTCAATATTATTGTGGTGGAATGAGGGTTTACTCAGGTTAGTACTACCAGGCTGGAATGAGGGTTTACTCGGTTCAGTAATACATTGATGGAACGGGGGCTCACCCGATTCAATGAAGAAATTGTACATTAAGATGGTCTTTGTAGTTATTCCATGGATATTATGGAAATAATTATATTCTTATGTGTTTCCAAAATTCCATGTCTTACTCATCTGTGATGCTCTTATAGATTATTTCCTTTAATTCCATTTGATTCATGTATTATAAACATCAATGATTTATGCCAGGATTCAAGAATATGATCATCGATATGCAGGGTATGATGTTATATTTTCATGATCATGTTCTCAACCCCTTATGCTCATGTTTATGCTTACATGTCTCCCATTATTACCCTTACTGGGCATTTGAGCACAACACTTTTTATGATTCCTTACCCGTGTTATGAAGATATGTATTTTGATTGAAGTTTCTATAAAGGTTTCTAGTCATGAAAATCCTAGTGGGATATAATGTAGCTCACTTGAATAGTAGTGTTTATGATTTCTTATTTTGAAAGGTATTATACCGACTATGTTCTTTGGGAATAGGTTTGTATAATGTTTAAATTATAACGACCCATACTTTACATACATTGTTAATACTTCAAAATTGAAGAATACTTATTACAACATATAACAAAACCACGAAAGGACTGTATAGGTATAGTGTCTTTAGAAACTGGGAAACATAAACAACTGGTTCATAAAGAATCTACTTTTCCTCCCATTTATTTCATCATATCTAGAGTCCCATTTTGGGATATTCTACTTAATAACCTTCTTCCTGACCTGGGGAAATAAAACATACAAAAGGGTGAGCTCAAATTCTCAGTAAGGGTAAACAAAAGAAATATCAATCACATTGTATACATAAGCACATATCTTTTGGAAATCTTAACCTACAAAAGAGATCATAATTTCATAACATGGGCTAAATCAGGGTAGTGAAATGTAATCACAATAATCATAACTTAAAACATGAAACTTTGTGGCATACACACATAATCATAGAGAATCATTTCTTGTTAGTCAAGACTCATTGGAAAGACTATCTTAGTGGACAAAGTCCCTTTATGAACCGAGTCACCCTCGTTTTAGTCATGTTTCACTGAACCGGTATAACCTACCGTTCCAGCCATGTCTATCTCATGAGATATAAAATCTTTACCCAATGCATTGGAGGGAGATATAGGTCCCACCCATCTCATAATGATACCATTCTTATGTGTGCCACAAAATCATAAACCATACATCATAGCCTAACCCCTGAAAAAAATGGGAATCTTAAACATCATGACATCATAAAACAATTCATATAAGATCAAGGAATTCATAAAAATAATTCCATCACAACATAATCAAATAAATGTAATAAAATGGATAATAACAGAAACCTTTATTATCATAGATGGAAAATAATTTTGGTAAAACACTTGAACTCCATTCTTGAGTAAAATATCCTTTCTACATCAAAAACACATTTCCATTCTTAACATGTGAAACAATTATAAACTAAAAGAAGTTTATTAAAAATAAACTTGATAACATGTAAAGGAAGCTTCTTGGAAATAATTTTTTAAAAATCTATTCATGCCGTATAATTTAAAAAAAACATTCTTCTCGTACTTTTGTTTGGAAAAGTCAAAAAGAACCCCGTACGAAAAACGACAAAAGATTCCTTTCATATATTTTACTAAAAACTCACCGAAGGGTAAACATGGATTTAAACAATTTTAGGTGGATGGAAATAATATTACATATTGAGGGAACATGGATGTGGATGATAAAATACACCCCAGTAAATTTCAAAGTATAAACATTCTCGGATAAAAATGAGATTGTGATATTTCCATTACCTTAGGTCTGATTTCCTTCATAAGTGTCCGAACCTCCTGTATAATGATTTAAATAATTTTATTGACTTATTCCATAATAATACTTATTTTTATGATATCATATATGGTAATATTCTTAGCTTCTTATTGGTAATATTTCATTATTACTTGTCATTCGGGTGTTTATTACTTTTTGTTCTTACGCGTGTTTTGTCAAATAAATTCTTATTTTTCTTTTTACGTTATAGATACCTCATTTTCAGAATGGTATTAGGGTAATATATATCATATTAATTCATTCAATTCATTTATAAAATCATTATGAAATGAAGATCATGTAGAACGAGTCGCATCACATCGTGGAGATGGTATTCCGTACGTACGCACGAGTGATGATATCATTCCTATAATCGTGGAATTGTATTGGAGTGTATGTATACTATTTCAGAATCAGAATCACTTTATAATAGTCATATAAAGTTATTATTTACACCATTATACCCATCCAAGTAAGGTGGTGGTGGAAAATAGATTACACCACGACGTGGAGATGGTATTCCGTACGTACGCACGCGCGATGATTTCTTTTTCCGTAGGATGGATAGATGGTGAAATAGGGTTGTTTCATACTTATTATAACATATAATTATATGAGTGAAACTTATGTTATTACTTCATAATGAATCAACTAAAGAAGATGAAGTGGAAGAAAAAATAAAGATGAAAGAATCTGTAACAGACATTACCTCTTCTTTGAAGTGCTTCTTTGAGACCTCCTTTTAGGGCACTAAAATGGGTCTTTGAAGAAGAATAAAACCTCTAGTATGTCTTTAGGGAAGTGGAGAGGAGGAATTGGCAGGGGTTGGCCGAGCATGAAGGCTCAAAGTGGTGTGATGAAGAGGGGGAGGAGGTTCCCTTTTATAAGGGAGGAGAGGGGCACCTTTGGGAAAACTAAAAATATTATTTTATTATAAAGTCAAGTTCGGTTTTAAATAGCTCCAAATTGATATATTTCGAAGATAAGGTGGGGATGGGTCCAAATCCTCTCATTCAATAGAATTTAGACATGTTTAGTTTCCTATTTTAACCTTATCATTTAGATTTAACATTAAGTTAAGTAAGTTTACTTTTACCGTGTCTTCTTGTGTTCTTATACTATAAGGTTAATGAACTTACTATAAGAAGCCAAACGAACTCCAAGTTGTTTATTATTAACATATATAACCTTATCTAAGTCATTTGGCCGATCCTTAGATTTTTAGGAATAAAATAACAATTACTAATATAATATTTGTTTTAAAAACTATTTTATGTCAATTTTGACACTATTTATAATTGATTTTTGTGAAATTCATAGCAGAATTATTAGTTCGAACCAAGTTAATTAAATCAATACTAACATGTCATATTAACTTAGAAAATTAGTTTAATTCATAAAAAGTCTAAAATTACATTTATTTCGGTGTTTATAAAATTAATTATGTCAATATTTCATTAATAAGATAATTACTGCATCATCATTGTGTCATAAATAAATTAAATTATTTAATGTCTAAAAATTACAAATAAAATATGATTATGTAGGAAATCTTTCTAGCTTTCTAATTAATATTTATAATCTATTTTATCTTATGTATAACCTGATATTAAAAATTATTTACTTATTAAACATTGATTTTAACTATTTTAACCCTTCTTTAAATAAATTAATAATAAATATCCTAATCTAATCCAAGTGGGCCTAAATGGTCATATTTTATTCCTAAGATTGTTTTTGGTCGAATTACACTTATCCAATAGAATTAGGACATGTGTTAGTGTAATAATAATATCATCTTTACCCTTAATTATCCTATTTACTTTTAACCGTGGTAAAAAAAAGTAAAAAGTTACTATTCACCAAAATAATATTTTCATCTCATTGAACCACATTTTACTTACTGAAATCAACCGTGTCTCTCGGATTTTTGAAATTCCACTCACAGAAGCGGTAAAATTAAGTTTTATGAAAAATTCAGTTTTTTTAACTACCACTTAGTGGTTTCACTATTCATCAAAAATTGAAAGTTTTCAGAAAAATACCAAAATTTCACCCTAGGCTAATTTCGATATTCCGAATCCAAAAATAAAGTCCATTTTGAAAAATAAAATTTATAAAATTTTAAAAAGTGGTTATTACTATTCATAACGGCTAGTTTTAATAATATTTTAATAGCATGTCGTTGTTTAGTGAAACTCGGTATTGCGTATGACGCAAGCTATCGAGGAATGTCGCGATTTCGTGTAAAGAAAGCCAAGAAAGTGTTGTGTAGAAAAAGATTCATTTGATGATTTATATAACATAAAAGTCTCGGGTGTTACATTCTACCCCCCTTAAAATGAATTTCTCCCTCGAAATTCGTCACTTTGTAACAAATAGATGAGGATACCTCTCCCTCATCATATCCTCAAGCTCCCATGTAGCTTCTTCTAATTGGTGGTTCCTCCATAAAACTTTCACTAATCGAGTGGTCTTGTTTCGTAGGACTTTTTCTCTACGATCCAGAATCTCTATCGGTTGTTCTTCATAAGAAAGATCTTGCTCCAGCGGTACAACTTCTGAGCTGAGTACATGTGAAGGATCAGGTATGTACTTTCTCAGGAGAGATACATGGAACACATCGTGAACATGAGAGAGATTCGGTGGAAGCTCCAATTGGTAAGCTACCTTCCCAAAACGATCCAGTATTTCGAAAGGACCGATATATCTAGGGCTCAACTCCCCCTTCTTTCCAAATCTCATGACCCTCTTCCAGGGAGATATTCGTAAGAACACTTTATGACCCACTTCAAACTCTAGGTCTTTCCTTCAGTTGTTGGAATAACTTTTCTGTCGACTCTGAGCTGCTCTTATGTGTTGTTGAATAGATCTGACCTTTTCTGCAATTTCATCAACGAGATCAGGGCCTAATAGCTTTCATTCCCCACCTTCATCCCAGCAAGTTGGAGTCCTGCATTTCTTTCCATAGAGATCTTCATAAGGAGCCATCTGAATACTGGAGTGAAAGCTATTATTATAAGAAAATTCCACCAAAGGTAGGTGTTGATCCCAACCACATTTGAAATCCATAGAGCAAGCTCTCAATATATCTTCTAGGGTTTGAATTTTTCTCTAAGACTGACTGTCTGTTTGAGGATGATAAGCAGTGCTGAAACTCAACTCTGTATCCAGAGTATGCTGAAGACTTCACCAGAACATTGAGGTAAATCTCGGATCCCGATCGGATATAATAGAAAGTGGTACTCCATGCAATCTTACCGCTTCCTTTACATATATCCTGGCAAGCTGATCCAGAGAGAAATCCTCTCTAATAGCAATGAAGTGTGCAGACTTTGTAAGACAATCAACTATGACCCAGATAGCATTATTGCCTTTGGATGTTTTAGGAAGTCCTGTGACGATGTTCATAGTGATGTTTTCCCATTTCCATTCGGATATGGGTAATGGTTGTAACATCCCCTTAGACTTCTGTCTCTCATCTTTAACTTGTTTACAATCAAAGCATCGAGAGACATATTCAGCAACATCTCTTTTCATGTCATCCCACCAGAAGTACTCTTTCAGGTCCCTATACATCTTCGTGCTTCCAGGATGAATAGAGAATGACGAACTATGAGCCTCATCCAGCAGCTCCTTCTTTAATTCGGGGATGGGAGGAACACAAACCCGATTCCTGAACATTATTATCCCATCACAATCAAGGTTGAATTCAGGAACGTTTCTCACCTTCTTTTGTAACTCGTCATCTTCTTTCTGGGCCTCTTTAATCTTCACATTTATAGATGGTTGAACATTCATTTGAGAAAGATAAGATTTTCCCCTTCCATTATAATTCCAAGATCCATCCATTGTAAATCCATAAATATAGGATCTTTTTTGATCCTCATCATGGATAAACTAGCATGGTCTTGTCGAATTAATGCATCTTCCACCTTGTTTGCTTTCCCAGGGTGGTAATGGATTGAGCAGTCGTAATCCTTAATCAGCTCCAACCATCTTCTTTGATGCATATTCAACTCCTTTTTTTGTGAAAATATACTTTAAACTTTTATGATCAGTATAAATATCACACCTTTCACCATAAAGGTAATGCCTCCAAATCTTTAATGCAAAGATTACCGTAGCTAACTCCAAATCACGTGCTGGGTAATTTTGCTCCTGGATTTTCAGCTTTCGTGAATCATAAGCTATCACCATATCATTTTTCATAAGAACACACCCCATTCCCTTCTCGGATGCATCACTATAGATCACAAACCATTCTCCACTACAAGGTAGTGTGAGGACAGGTGCACTGGATAACCTTCTTTTCAACTCCTTGAAATTCTCTTCACATTCCTCTGTCCAAATAAACTTAACTCCTTTCCGAGTCAACTTGGTGAGTGGATTAGATAATCATGAAAAATATTTCACAAAACGTCGATAATATCCAGCCAATCCAAGAAAACTTTGGAACTCAGTTATTGTTGTTGGTCTCGACCATCTTTCGATAACCTCTTTTTTTGCTGGATCCACAGATATCCCCTCATTTAAGATTATGTGACCCAAAAATGAAACTTTTTGAAGCCAAAATTCACACTTGGTAAATTTTTCATAAAGCTTCTCCTTTCTCAGGGTCTTCAATATAATTCTCAAGTGATCTTCATGTTCTTCCTTGCTCTTTTCATAGACAAGAATATCGTCTATAAAGACTTCGACAAATTGATCAAGATAGTCTCTAAATACTCTATTCATCAAATCCATGAAGATAGTAGGGGAATTAGTAAGAACAAATGGCATCACTATAAATTCATAGTGTCCATACCTTGTATGGAAAGCCGTCTTTGGTATGTCCTCCCTTTTGACCCTTAATTGATGATACCCTGATCGAAGATCAATCTTGGAAAAGTATTGAGCTCCGCGTAGTGGGTCAAATAGGTCATCAATGCGTGGGAGAGGATATTTGTTCTTGATAGTGATCTTATTATGTTCTCTAAAATCAATGCAGAGTCTCATTGATCCATCATTCTTATTAACAAATAGAACAGGTGCTCCCCAAGGTGATGCACTAGGGCATATGAATCCCTTATCAAGATTCTCTTGGAGTTTCTTCTTCAATTCCTGCAACTCAATTGGGGCCATTCTATAAGGTGTCTTTGAAATAGGCAAAGCACTCGGTATGAGTTCTATTGAAAACTCAACTTCATGATTCGGTGGAAGACCTGGTAATTATTCCGGAAATACATCATCAAACTCCCGTAAAATGGGCATATTCTTAATCGTGAGTTTCTCACCAACCATTTGAGATAAATAACCTTCATTTAGTGGAATAAATACCCATAAAATGGAAGAAATTTCCACTGGAAGGTTATGTTTATCCTTGTATTGATAGACAATCATAGATTGATCTAGAATATAAAATGTGACTTCCCTTCTTTGGCAATTGATATGAGCTCCATGTAGAGAAACCAATCCATGCCAAGAATCACATAAAATTACACTATAGGAAGGACCACAAGATTTTCAGGAAGCACTTTCCAACAAACTTCGATCGGAGAAGAATTATAAACTTTTGATGCGACTGTTGTGCCATTAGGTGTTGTCACAGCTAACTCAACATCTAATTATTGAGGTAATACGGTGATACCCTTAGAAAATTCTTTAGTAATAAAAGAGTGGGTGGATCCAGAATCAAATAAAACATTTTCTACTTTAGAGTGGATGGTAAGTGTACCTTTCACCACATCGTTATCGTACTCCACATCGTTGATAGAAATTTCATGTGACTTTCCTTTGTCTTTAGACTTAAGAGTTTGTTGACGTCGACCATCATCATCAACCCTTGGATTAGGGCATTTATTGGCATAATGACCCATCTCCTTGCACTTGAAATATTGATGTGTAGTAGGTTCATTCTGTGTATCCCTTACTTTGTTTGCATCATTAGACATCTTCTTCCCATCATCGCGGAATTCAAATGCCCGATGACCTTCCTTTCCACATTTGAAACATTTACGTGTCCCTTTAAGACAACTCCCTCCATGTTTCTTTCTACACTTTGAGCATAAGGGAAAGCTCATCTTCTTTTCAGTGGGCTCTTTAGATTTTCCTTTGAATTCCATTTTCCTCTTCTTATCAAACCCATACGACTGATGGGTTACTCCGATTTCCATCTAAACTTTGAGAGCACATCAAACAATTTCCTCATAGCTATTGAAGTCCCTTATGGCTAAGGCCCTTCGAAGACTTGGTTTTAAGACACTAAAGAATCGATCGATCTTACTCTCAGGTTGGATAATAATACCAGAAGCGTACCTTGCAAGTCTTGTAAAATTTGCTTCATAGGTACCAACAGATTCATCATCCTTTTGCTTCAGTTCATGAAACTCTTTCTCCATCTTTGTTCAGAGAATACGAGGGAAGTACATATTAAAAAATAAGTTCTTGAACTCGTCTCATTCCATGGACTCAATTTCATCTCTTTGCCTCGTATTCTTAATAAGATTCCACCATTGATCAGCATCTCCTTCCAAATAATACACTGCTAGGATGACATTATAATGTTCAGAACACTGAAGAACTGAAAATATCTTTTCAGTAGTACTAATCCATTATTCAGAAACTAATGGATCAGTAGACCCGCTGAAAGAAGGTGGACACTTCCTCATGAAGGATTCAACAGAATGTTGCTCCTTCCTTTTCTCATTTGGAAGTCCTGCATGATTCATAGCTTGAGAAAGTTTTGTGAGCATGGCTACAAGATTTTGAATTCCAGCTCCCATAACGTTTGGTTGCTTAGGGGGACAATCATTGCATTGCCCGTCACATTCCGCATTAACACGGTTCCTTCGGGTTCCAGCCATTGACTAAAACCAAGAAGAACAGTGTGAGCAACACTAATTATAATAGGAAAACCACATACTCAAGAATAAAATTTCACACTTAAGGTCTTATCCTAGGTTATTCATGGCCATTTATAAAACACTAATATTGTGTTCTATGCTTAGAATTATCCGTAGGGTTCTTACTAAGGGTTTCACATCCTAGTTTCCAAAGGTTGACTATACCTTTCCTCTGATACCAACTATAACGACCCATACTTTACATATATTGTTAATACATCAAAATTGAAGCATAATTATTACAACATATAACAAAACCATGAAAGGACCGTATAGGTATATTGTCTTTAGAAACTGGGAAACATAAACAACTAGTTCATAAAGCATCTAATTTGCCTCCCATTTATTTCATCATATCTAGAGTCCCTTTTTGACATATTCTACTTAATAACATTCTTCCTGACCTGGGAAAATAAAACATACAAAAGGGTGAGCTCAAATGCTCAGTAAGGGTAAACAAAAGAAATATCAATCACATTGTATACATAAGCACATAACTTTTGGAAATCTTAACCGGCAAAAGAGATCATAATTTCATAACATGGGATAAATCATGGCAGTTAAATGGAATCACAATAATCATAACACAAAACATGAAACTTTGCAGCATACACACAAAATCATAGATAATCATTTCTTGTTAGTCAAGACTTATTGTCAAGACTATCTTAGTGGACAAAGTCCCTTTCTGAACCGAGTCACCCTCGTTTCAGTAATGTTTCACTGAACCTGTATAACCTACCATTCCAGCCATGTCTATCTCATGAGATATAAAATCTTTACCTAATGCATTGGAGGGAGATATAGGTCCCACCCATCTCATAATGATACCATTCTTATGTGTGCCACAAAATCATAAACCATACATCATAGCATAACCCATGTAATAAAAATGGGATTCTTAAACATCATGACATCATAAAACAATTAATATAAGATAAATGAATTCATAAAAATAATTCCATCACAACACAATCAAATCAATGTAATAATATTGATAAAAACAGAACCCTTTATTTATCTTATATGGAAAAATAATTTTGATAAAACACATGAACTTCATTCTTGAGGAAAATATCCTTTCTACTTCAAAAACATTTTTCCTTTCGTAACATGTCATACAATTTTAAACTAAAAGAAGTTGATTAAAAATAAACCTGAAATCTTGTAAAGTAATATTCTTTTAAATAATGTTCTAAAAATCCATTCATGTCGTATAAGTTAAAAAAACATTCTTCTCGTACTTTTTTCGGAAATGTCTAAAAAGTACCTCGTACAAAAAACGACAAAAGATTCCTTTCATATCTTTTACTAAAAACTCACCGAAGGGTAAAATAGGAATTAAACAATTGTAGGTGAATGGAAATAATATTACATATTGAGGAAACATGGATGTGGATGATAAATTACACCCCAGTAAATACCAAAGTATAAACAATCTCGGATAAAAATGAGATTTTGATATTTTCCCTTACCTTAGGTCCGATTTGCCTCGTAAGTGTCCAAAAATCCTGTATAATGATTTAAATAATGTTATTGACTTATTCCAGAAACATAATTATTTTTATGATATCATATATGGTCATTTTTTTAGCTTTTTAGTAGTAATATTTCATTTCTACTTGTTATTCGGGTGTTTATAACTTTTTGTTCTTATGCGTGTTTTGTCGAATAAATTCTTATTCTTATATTTAGGTTATAGATACCTCATTTACAGAATGGTATAAGTGTAATATATATAATATGCATTCATTAAATTAATTTATATAATCATTATTAAATGAAGATCATGTAGAACGAGTCGCATCACATCGTGGAGACGGTATTCCATACGTACGCATGAGTGATGATATCATTCCAATGATCGTGGAATTGTATTGGAGTGTATTTATACTATTTCAGAATCAGTATCACATTATAATAGTCATATAAAGTTATTATTTACACCATTATACCCATCCAAGTAAGGTGGTGGTGGAAAATATATTACACCACGGCGTGGAGACGGTATTCCGTACGTACGCACACGCGGTGATTTTTTTTCCGTAGGATGGATAGATGGTGAAATAGGGTTGTTTCATACTTATAATAACATATCAGTATATGAGTGATACTGATGTTATTACTTCATAATGAAACAACTAAAGAAGAAGAAGTGGAAGAAGAAATAAAGATGAAAGAATCGGTAACGGGCATTACCTCTTCTTTGAAGTGCTTCTTTGAGACCTCCTTTTACGGCACTAAAATGGGTTTTGAAGAAGACCAGAACCACTAGGATGTCTCTAGGGAAGTGGAGAGGAGGAATTGGCAGGGGTTGGCCGAGCTTGAAGGCTCAAGGTGGTGTGAGGAAGAGGGGGATGAGGTGGCCTTTTATAAGGGAGGAGAGGGGCACCTTTGGGAAAACTAAAAATATTATTTTATTATAAAGTCACGTTCGGTTATAAATACCTCCAAATTGATATATTTAGAATCTAAGGTGGGGATGGGTCGAAATAATGTCATCTAATATAATTTAGACAAGTTTAGTTTCCTATTCTAACCTTATCATTTAGATTTAACATTATGTTAAATATGTTTACTTTTACCGTGTCTTCTTGTGTTCTTGTACTATAAGGTTAATGAACTTACTATAAGAAGCCAAACGAACCCCAAGTTGTTTATTATTAATATATATAACCTTATCTAAGTCATTTGGCCGACCCTTAGATTTTTAGGAATAAAATAACAATTACTAATATAATATCTGTTTTAAAAACTATTTTATGTCAATTGTGACACTAGTTAGTAATTGATTTTTTTGAAAATCATAACAGAATTATTAGTTCTAACCAAGTTAATTAAATCAATAAAAACATGTCATCTTAACCTAGAAAATTTGTAGAATTCATAGAAAGTCTCAAATTACATTTATTTTGTGGTTTATAACATCAATTATGTCAATATTTCATTAATAAGATAATTACTGCATCATCATTGTGTCATATATAAATTAAATTATTTAATGTCTAAAAATTACAAATAAAATATCATTATGTAGGAAATCCTTTTATCTTTCTAATGAATATTTATAGTCGAATTTATCTTATGCATAACTTTATATTAAAAATTATTTACTTATTAAACTTTGATTTTAACTATTTTAACCCTTCTTTAAATAAATTAATAATAAATGTCATAATCTAATCCAAGTGGGACTAAATGGTCATATTTTATTCCTAAGTTTGTTTTTGGTCGAATTAAACTTAACCAGTAGAATTAGGACATGTGTTAGGGTAATAATTATATCATCTTTACCCTTAATTACCCTATTTTCTTTTAACCGTGGTAAAAAACGTAAAAAGTTACTATTCACCAAAAAATTATTTTCTTCTCATTGAACCACATTTTACTTACTGTCATCAACCGTGTATCTCGGATTTTTGAAATTCCACTCACAGAAGCGGTAAAATTAAGATTTATGAAAAATTCAGTTTTGTTAACTACCACTTAGTGGTTTCACTATTCATCAAAAATTGAATGTTTTCAGAAAAATTCCAAAATTTCACCCTAGGCTAATTTCGATATTCCGAATCCAAAACTGAAGTCCATTTTGAAAAATAAAAATTATAAAATTTCAAAAAGTGGTTATTACTATTCATAACGGCTAGTTTTAATAATATTTTAATAGTATATCGTTGTTTAGTGAAACTCGGTATTGCGTACGACGCAAGCTATCGAGGACGGTCACGATTTCGTTTAAAGCAAGCCAAGAAAGTGTTGTGTAGAAAAATATTCCTTTGATGATTTATAAAACATAAAAGTCTCGGGTGTTACATAAATATTCCTCAAATTTTATGTAATGTTAATGTATTGTAAAGAGGGTGTCCCTAGATTTTGTATCAGAGAAAAGGTATAGTTGAACAATGGAATCTATGATGATAAATCCATAGTGATAACCAACAAGAACTTGTATCAGGACAAGTATGATGACTGTAAAAATTATAAGAAAATGAATTGGAATTTTGATGAAGGATAGGGTGAGTGGTTTCCTATAAATAAATCCCTGTATAGATATGACATGTGGATGTGGATCTTGAAAAGTTTTACCAAGTGTAATGAACTCCGGAAATATGTTCTCAGATTGAATTCGACTAACCGAGTACACAACAATAGGCCTTTTTGTACACCATGTTTGACACTCCTAGGGGTTATCCTATAGGAATTCACAAACACTTCACAAACCATTATAAATGATTTAATACTAATTTTACTATTAATAACCTTTGATAAACTAATATTGTCATTTTTTAAGGAAGATTTCATAAGTTAGACGTCCTATAATTGATTTTTCAAGAATATGGGGTTCGTTATATTGATTCAGGAGATAACTAATCTTCCATATCCAAATAATTTTCTATGGTTGTTATGATTCCTCCAAAATAATTAGATGTTGAATTAGTAGTGAAACCCCATAATGGTATGATTATTGCTTCTCAAGTTTATGATTCCTTTACAGTTGTTTTTTTTGGAATGTTCTTCCTATAAATATTGTCATTCATCCATTGATCGAATTTGATATCATATTACAAATGGATGAGAATTCTCTATATAAATCCTATATCAATTTTCAAGGAAGGGATGTCACCTTTGATATCTCTAACCCTCCTATGATCATCCATTAATGAGAAGATAAGTTTTAAGTTCCTTCGTAGATTACATCCTATTTATGGGTCTTAATTCCAAATCAAAATGATTTTTTATATAAAATGGCTGGGGAGAAGTCTGACATCAATTATATCTATGTTGTTCTGATTTTTTTAATGTATTTATAAAAGAGTTTCCTTATCTTCCACCAAAACATTATGTTGAGTTCTCAATAGAACATGTACCTATTACACACCAATTTCAAAGACTCATTATAGAATTTTCTTAATTGTGTATTAATAATTAATGAAGCAACTCCATGAAAACCATGATAAGGGATTCATTCAACCAGGTGTGTCATCTCGGGGTCCCTCAATTCTATTTGTGAATATAAAATATGGATTAATATGACTTGGATTTATTAACTAGAGTAGAAGAATATCACAATCATGACCAAGTATCCTTTTCCCAGTATTGAGGAATTGTTTGATCAACTTCACAGAGATCAATACTTTTCCCTAAATGACCTTCATTCGGGATATCATCAATTGAGTTCCATGAAGGAGGATATACCTAAGAGGGCTATTATTACCCGGTATGGTCACTATTAATATATTGGGATGCCTTCTGTTCTTACTAATTCTCCTTCCATCTTAATGGATTTAATGAATAGAGTCTCTATATATTACCTTGAAAAGTTTTTAGATGTCCTTATAGATGATATTAATATATATTAAAAGAGAAAATAAGAGCATGAAGATCACTGGGGAATAGTACTGAAGGACATAAGAATGGAGTTGTTCAATGAAAAATTTCCAAAGTGAGAATTTTGGATAAAAATGTTTATTTTTGGGTCAAAAAATTTCAAGAGATGTATATATGTAGATCCAACAATGAAAGAGGCTACTAAAAGCGGTCCTAGACCTAGCATGTCGAAACAGATCCATAAAACTATTGTTTTATATGGATATTATCGATGGTTTGTGGAGAAATTATTATGAATATCTAGTCCTCTGACAACATTAACTAAGAAGGGTATGAAGTTCATCTGGATAGACAAATGTGATGAAAAGTTTAAGAAAATAAAAATATTTTCGATTAGTGCACATGTGATTACATTAACCTATATTGTAGAAGGGTTTGCAATCTATAGTGATGAATCCATGAATGGATTTGGATTTTTTTTCTTATGTAAATTAATGGTTTATAGCTTATTCCTCCTAAATGATGAAGACTCAAGATAAAAATTACCCAACTCTTGATATTGGGTTAGAATTAGTAATATTTTCATTAAAGATATGGAGGAATTATCTATATGGTAAAAATATGATATATATATATATATAATGATTATAAAAGTCTAAAATATATATTCACATAGAATGATCTTACTATTCACTAGAGATTATAGAAAGAGTTGATAAAGGATTATAACTGCTCAATACATTACCGCCCAAGGAAAGTGAATTAAGTGGTTGATTAATTGAGTCGGATGGATAAATCTAGCTTGTCCGTGACTAGGATCACAAATATCCAATAGTTCTTGATTTTCATGGGATAGATCTAAAAATACTAAAGAAAGGGGAAAATCATTTCTTTGTCAAAAGAATGTTTAGTCCTCTATACATGTGATAATTTCAGAGACATTGAAGGAAGATGGGGTGCTGAAAAATATGGTTAGAAAATTTTCCTGAGTTTATCTTGGATTATGATGGAATGATATGGTTTGAAAACAATGTATATGTTCCTCCAACACCAGATTTGATGAATTTTTTGTTAGAGGATTCTGATATTTCATTATTCACTATTCACCATGGATGTCTTAAGATATATAGGGACATGAAGGAATACATTTGGTGGGATGGAATGGAGAGAGATATTACGGTGTTTGTACCTCGGTGTATGGTATTCCATAATATTAAGGATCAATGAAAAAAAAGTCTAAAGGGGTTTTGAATCCATTTCCCACACTAGAATGGAAATGGGAGAACATCACTATGGATTTTTTCATTGGAAACCCAAAATAAATAGTGGATTTAATGATATATGGATGGTAGTATATCAACTTACTATATAAACAAACCTCATTTATATTTGATACGATTTCTATCTTTATAATATTTCTAGAATATACACTAAGGAAGTGGTAATGTTTCATGTAGTACCACGTTCTATTGTATAAGATCTGGTCTGTGGTTTAACTCGTAGTTACATTGAAGTATTTATAATGAACATGATATAAAATTGAGTTTCAACACTGCTTATCATCCTCAAATAGATATCCAATAAAAAATAACAATTCAACCCCTAGAAGATATGTTGAGGTTATGTTCTCTAGATTTCAATGGTGGTTGGGATCAACTCCATCCTCTAGTTGACTAACATACCACTATAGAAATAACTCAATAATTCATATGTAACAATATGAAGAAATTTGTGGGATGAAATGTAGATATCCGATGTGCTAATATGATATTGGAGAAATAATGATTTAAGGGCTTAAGGTCACCGAAGAAATGGTCGAGATGGTTAGAACCATTTAGTAGCATATCAAGGCAGCTCAGAGATGGATGAAAAGTTATGCTGGTAAACATCGGGTTGATTTGGAATTTGATGTTGGAAAAATTATGTTTTTATGAATCTGACCCTAGACTAATGATATGAGATTCGAAAAGAAGAGGAATCTACGCCCTAGTTATGTCGTCACCTTTTAAATACATGATCATATCAGGACAATATCCTATTTCATGGTACTTCTTAAAAATCTATCTCAAGTACATGATTTGATCCATGTATCACTCATGAGGACGTATGTACAGGACCCTTCACATGTACTACACTTAGAGGACATACCGCTGGAGCATGATCATTCTTTTGAGGGGAAACCGATTGAAATTTGGGACCGATCAGAGAAAGATCTACAAAACAAGTCCACTCATGTGGTTAATGTATTGAAGAGAAATCACAACTAGAGGAAGCTAAATTTGAACATGAGGATATTTTGAAGTATAATTTTCCACACTTTTTTTTAAATTATTGATTAATTTCGAGTGTGAAATTCATTTTAAGGGTGTTAGAATGTAACACCTCGAGGTTTAATGGACATAAATTTTGAATAAATTTAAATTTTCATTTATATATTCAAATGAAATATGTATAGTATTTATATCACATGGATATAACTTAGAAAAAATACATTCAAGAACAAATTGGCATTCATTCCATGGAACACCAACTTGGTGTATCATGTATGCAACATCGACTTCACATGTGATACACACAACATTGTGTTTCTAAAAAATATATCTTTTTATTGTTTCAATAATTTAAATAAGATAATTATATTCTAATTGTTTACCATATTAATATAAATCATTTGTAATAATTTTCAAATATTTTTTATAATTTTATATATAAATAAAATATATTGATAATAAAAGATATGATTTCTGGGAATTTATTTATAATGTTTAAAAGCATAGCTTTCTTGAATGAATAGCTTCTAATAACGAATGTAAGTTAAGAAAAATTTAGAAATTTAATTTCATCGAAAAAATTATTTTTTTAATAAATAACATCTAAAATATCCTAGTTTGAATATTTGGGATTTTTCTGAAAACATAAATTTTTTTGAATAGTAAAAAATAATACTTTTTATAATTAAACTTCATTTTTTCATAATTAATTATTAATTATTAATTAGATTTTATATATTTTAATGGGAAAATTAGATTAATATTACATATATTAATAAAATTTAATTAATTATAATAAATTTCACTTTGAAACTGAATATAAATTCTTATCAAAATTTTGAACCTTTTTTCACATTAAAACCACGTTAGTTCATCCAGTCTACAGGGGTTGTAAAAATCCAAATTTTTCCGCATCCATGATTAGAATTTAAAAAATATGATATAAAATTGTTTATTAGTTGTAATATTTAGTTTCCAATAAGACCATGTTAATTTTTGACAAAAATGATTAGTAAGAGTGATTAAAATTAATCACAGGAATTAAGACCAAATTAATCATAATTAGGGTCAAAACCATAAATTTAAGGGCCCAAATGACCTAGAAAAATGTCCAAAACGCCCCTAACATCTATAATTCGGCCATAAACAATCAATTATTCTTATTGGTTTGTTTGGTTAGTCTTTTTTAGGTAATAACACATGCACACAGAATTTGATTCTAAAAAAATCAAGGTGACTCTTTTTCCTACCCTCTAAAAGGCCACCAACTCTACCAATTCGTCATACCTCTAAAACCAATTTAGTTCCCACAAGATCAAACCATGTAACCTCCCACTAATACTCACTTTTACATGGAATCCTCCCTTTGGTTAGGAACCCTCCAAGGGAAGCCTTTTGGCTCAAACCAAAAGATGTTACCTGATTTAGAGGTAAAATCTTCTTTCATGTTCTCTGAATTATTTTCCTTATCCACCCCTCCCCCAATATCTATATTACCTGATTGTGTGTGAAAACTAATATCTACCACATACTAGATATTTTTTAAGAAAATTTTTGGACCTACACTTGCACACACCTCCATCCAATGGATTTTGAACATACTATTTCTATATACATCAAACTACTGCCTCACAAGACAATGATTGTTCATTTCAAATTTACCACAGAACATGGTGGCCATTATGATGGAAATTTTATTTATATATGAATTTAATATTTTTTATTCTTTTTTAACACACATAATTTTGCCTTCAATTTTTTTAATATTATAATCTCGTTTGATGAAGTGTGTATTATCACCCCCTCAAAGTGACGTGATTCGTTCACACAACAGATGGAATGTTTTTAGGACGGTTTTAATGAAATAATATGATATATATTACATGTTAATTATAATTTAATAATGATATATATATATATATATCATTTACATATATTAATTCAATACGAAAATAAAAACAGAAACATCGTTAATGCGTACGAACAACTTATCATCTCCTTGAACGATGTATTCCATTTTTTTACATATTTATGAAATAAATTATTATAATACACATATACATAAGATACCTATTATTTAAACCATGTTCTATAATCTGGTATCATGATATATATATATATATATATGTACCAACACTATATCAAATTAAGACACATATGAAGAACAATGCGAATGATTACTCGAAGTGAAACATTAACATATGATCACTAACAACAAGGTAATATAAGGAAAAAATATAATCACATATGGTATTATGTATAAGAATATTCTTCTATAATGATTTATAATGAATATATATATATTATTCACAAATCATGCATGAGTATGGAGAGAGTCAAGAAACTATGTAAGGGGAGTATAATGTCACATTTAATTTCTGTGAGATTCATGTTATTATCACCTCTATTTCAATTTATGATCTGTATATTAATACCATAAATTAATTATATATATCTTATACCAAAATTTATGGTATTCACATATCCATTATAGGATACTTCTATCATTGGATTTAACATTCAAATGTTACCAAACTGGTAAAATATCTTTCTCTCAATTTTCCTTCTTTGAGACTGATGTTTTGTTATGATCCTAAACTATTTTTTGAAAGCAATATGTACTTACATTTTACATGTTATATAACAAATCTATATATTTAAATCATATTTTAATATTCATTTAATTTCCCTTTCTTACATGTATAGTATATCCCATCTAACCATGTTTTAAGAGTTTCTTGAGACAATATCCTCTTTTTTTCAAGATTTTTTATGTTTATGATTCCTTTGATAAAATATTATGATCCATAATTCAATTATATTTATGTGTTTTATTATATTATGTTTATTAAAGATATATTCAATTTTAGTTCCATTTTTCTACTCTTCGGTACTCAAGATATTGTTTTTAGTAAAACCTGAACACCTCTCTATGTGGTCAGAAAGAAATATTACTCAAAAACAATGTTTTCAAAAAATGTCATCAAAATATCCATGAATATAATTATCAAGGAAAAATATATCTAAAAAATGTTGTATTGTTTAAAAATATTCATTTATATTTTTTCAATGTTATTTTGAACGAATTTGTTTTTCAAATGTTGTTGTGCAATAAAAATAATTTGTCAAAGAAGAAATCATATTTTCCTCAAGAAGTGTTTTTAAAATATCATCAAAAATTATTTCACAAATAAGATTACATCCATTGGATTTTCCCATGAATCTATGTGCAGATTATAAAATTTTTCGATCTGTATTCATTCTTTCAATTGATTATATTTTTATGGAATGATGTTATGAATCATGTTCCTCAATCATGGGTTATATGATTTTGAAACCCACTTCCTTTTACAGGGTATTTTTATAATGAAATTATTATGAAACATCCATATTTCCACAGGTTATGATATGTTTTTATTCTTATGATTATAATTTCATTTCATGGGTTATGATATGTTCATTTAGGATCTTCTAAAAGATCTATGTGTGAAATAATTATGTATTGGGTGGGACTAAAATCTTCCTCCAATGCATATAGTAATGATTTATATCTCATGAGATAGACATGGCTAAAATGAGGATTTAATATGTTCAATAACATAGGGCTATAATGAGGGTTTACTCAGTTTAGTAATATAGGGATGGAATGATTGTTTACTCGGCCACGTAATATAGGGATGAAATGAGGGTTCATAAGGATCTATAATGAAATTAATCAACTAATATGGTCCTTCTATGGATTCCTTGAAAACATTTAAAATCATAATATGCTTATTTATTTCTACAATTCTATGTTTTATTCCTTTTTTATAATTTAATGGGTTATGTCCTTTACTTACTTTTGATTATTGTATTATGAACTTCCATGCATTTCTCCATGAGTCATGTATATAATCTTTTATATGCAGGGTATGATTATTTATTTACATGATCATGTTCTCATACCCTTATTGTCATGTTTATTCTCACATTTCACCCTTTTTTACCCTTACATAGCATTTTAGATCACCCCCTTTTATGTTTTCTTCTGAAATTTAGGAATATATGTATTATGTTTGATGGATCTAGGAAGGGTTATAGCATGAAGAATCTAGTGAGAGATAATTTAGCTCACTTTTGTACCAGTGTTAATGTTTCCATGATTCCAAAGTTACTATACCAACTACGTTATTTGGAAATCTGTTTGTATATTGTTTAAGTATTCTGAAAAAAAATTCTAATCTTTTTGTTTTGTAATGTGAGGGTCTATTTATATATATTTTAAAAATTTTGATTAGTATATATATCAATATTTTTCTCCATAAATATTATTCTCACATATCATTATCCCAATGATTACTGTAGCTAACTCTGAATAACGAGTTGGGTAATTCTTCTCATTGACATTCAATTTTGGGGAAATAGAATCTATAACCATGTCAATTTTCATGAGAACACAACAGAATACCTTCTTATATGTATTACTATATACTACGTACTAATACCCACTATAAGGTAATATAGGAAAAGAGGTTTGGACTATCATTATCATTAGTTATTTAAAATAATTCACATAAATTAAAGTAATGAAACACGGAGCCATTCCATGAAAATTACGTGATTGTATTAGAAGGTCATGAAAAATTCTCCACAAACTGTTAATAATATCAATAAAAACTATGAAAAATTGGATATCAAACACCATTATTGTTTTAGTTCTCTTTTTGACAATTCTTATTATTGAAACATACATCGATATGCCATCTCTTGAGACTCTATGTACTAAAAAATTAATCCTTATATAGCCAAAATTCACACAAGGTATATTTTCCCTAATGATTTTCTTGTATCTTGTTTTTCTATACAATCCCTATGTGATATTCAGGTTCATCATTTGTCATTGAATATACAAGAAAATCAGCAGTCATGGAAACCAAAAAAATATCATGATAGCCTCTAGAGACTCGATTCATATAATCCATGATGATATTAGTGGAGTTAATATGACAACAAGTCAACACAATAAATTCATATTGTCCATATTATTGATCGAATGATGACCGAGGTATATATTTCATTATGAAACTAAATTGAATATATCTAATTTGAAGATAAATACTAGAAATGCATTGATATTTATGTATTAGATCAAATATGTCATCAATATAGGAAGTGGATACATGATATTGATATTAATAAATTTATATTCTCAACTATCAATGAAATGTCACATTGATATATCATTAGTCTTAATAAACAGAACATGTTCTCCCCATGGTGAGGCATTATGTCTAATTAATATCTTATAAATATTTTATAGATGTTTTCTTATAAATTCATACAATTCATTTGTCTCCATTCATTAAGGAGCCATAAAAAATAATACTAGAAGGTCTGAGTTATATTAAAATTTCATATTCATTATTTTGTGGGATAACTAAAAATAGTCTTGGAAAAACAAAAAAAACTAATGTACAATATGTGTATCCTTAATTTTGTGTTTCTACCATACCATATGAGACATATAACCTTTTTTTAAAATAATTAAGACCCAGAACATGGAGGTAATTTTCATTGGAATTTCATATTCTTAGTTTCATTGATAGATGAGAATATGTTCACAAAGAATATGAAATGTGATCCCCAAAATGGAAATTAAAATCAGACCAATATATATAATTCCAATCATACCATGAATCACATAATATTCAAATAACAGAATAATAAAATGATTATGAAGAACCACATTGACACAAAATGCCACTAAAAAAATTATAAACATAAGATTTGTGTGTTTATCCATTATGAGTTTTTACAACTAACTCATCATCTAATTGATGAGGTGATATAGAGATATCATTATAAATAACTATTGAATAAAATATTGGGTGGATCTGGAATCGAATAAAAAATTTGATGTTATAGAGGGGATGGTAAGTGTACAATTCACCGCATCATTGTCATACTCCACATCTCCAACATTGGTCACCTATGATTTGATTTATTATTTTTCATAAGAGGAAAAAATAATAATTATCTTTATTCAACATATTATGGTATTTTTTAGCATAATATTGAATTTCAATTCACATGTAGTAAAGAAGTATAGACGGTTTAGTTTGTGTATCCTTTTATATATTTCCGTCCCTATCTAACGTTTTCCATCACTCTAGCAGTCAATTTTCGATGGACCTTTATTCACACACTTACAACAGTTACTATTCACTGGAAGATTATTTCATCCATGATTCTATCCAAACATCTTGTTCAAAGAAAATCTAATCTTGATTACTCCTTGGTTTTTATATTTTACCTTGAATCCTATATTTATCAGCTTATCGACCCCATGATATATATGCATGACTCCAAAATTCCTTCCACCTTGATGGACAATAGAACAACTTATTCATATTTACTTATGTACATTTTTTATAGAAGACTTATTACAATTGGTTTTAGGAAAATAAAAAATTGATCAACCAATATTTTATTTTTGATTATAATTCCACAAGAATACATCACAAATATTATAAATTTTTCGTCATATGTTTATACAGATTAATCATACATTTAATTTAAATAATGAAATTCATTCTCCATTTTTTACATAGAATATTAAAAAATTTCTTATTGAAAAATATATTATTTAAATACAATAATTCAAATGATTAATTTTTTACCATTTCAACTTATTTGTGATAATATTTCATCTATTTCATCTTCCAAATGATAGATATCCAAAATAAATTTCTCATTTTTGAACATTGAAAACATATAATATATTTTCTATAGTACCAATATATTTCTCATCCACTTGTGTATCACAAGACCCTCTATATTAAGGTGGACACTACCTCGTGGAGGACTACATAGAATTTGGTTCCCTGCTTTCCTCATTTTGATGTCCAACATGATTCATAATTTGATAAAGTTGTGTGACCATAGATAAAACTTCTATTGTCCTTTTTCCTATGAAATTAGGTAGATATGGATGATAATCATTACATTTCCTATCACATTCATTTTTAACACAGTTAAATTTGGTCTATCTGTTGACAATAACCACAAAGAATAGTATATGAAACACTACTCATGGAGGGAAAACCAAATAATCAAGAGAATTTTATTATAAAAAGTCACTCTTTGACATTGTAAGTTTAGTGATATTTAATTAATGAATAAATGAAAAATAATTTTTTATTTTTCAAATAATTTTAAGGAAAAGGTGAGAAACCCCTTGTTAAACCACAAAAAGAAAAATCAGAATCATTGATGAACATGTTAGTTTAATGGGAATTAGTTTCTCTAATTAATTTCCATAAAATGTTGTTTAACCAGAATTCTGGTTCATCCAATATAAGGTCTTCAAAATTGAAAGCCAATTTGTCCCAAGACAGGATTTATTCCTCTATATTGATCTTCCCAGTATTGAACCACTGACTAAAATCAAATCCATTTATTCAATCATGGTTTAATTCTCATAATTTTGATTTATCATTAAAGACGGCACCCTCATTCTGGCTACTTCTTCTTCAATAGAATTAAGTTTCAAATCTTTCAAAAAAATATCTACTATTTGGATCGTAATCAGTTCTACGGTTTGATTAAGAGTGAGATATGGCTTCTTATAATAACAATCCATCTTCGAGAAAGGGAGAGTATCACTAACCATCATATTGTATTTTAATTTATTCACTGATAATTTCTCTATTCAAAGTGGAAATAATGAGTATTCCTTTCTCATTTTACGGTTTCCCTTATTGTTCACACCTGTCCTCAGACTTGAGTATTTATCAGCCTGAACCTAAAACTTGTCCTAAACACCACCTGCATTCTGACTAGATGTATCACTATAGGACTCGAAGTCCTTCTACCCAACTATGGGGTGCCTGGTCAACACCAGCTAAAAATCATTAACCGGGTTCTCATTAGTTAGTCCATAAAAATTATTTTCCATCTCAATAATAGCAACCTCTTTGCGAGGACTAGCTCTAAAATCAGAAGAATTAACCTCAAATGATTCATTTGGAGCCTCTATGAGAACTCTATCATGAGACATGTAAACAAATCATTCATAAAATATCTATATAATCTCCCACTTATTTATTACTATATTTCACCATTATTGAAATAGCATACTTAATACCTTTAATCACATATTTTAGAAAACATAGGTAAGGTTGAACTCATATGATCAGTAAGGGTAAACAAGTGACATATAATATAAAACATGATTATAAGGATATCAGTATAGGAACATAATATTTAAAAATTATTCCCAATCTATCAAAATATTAATCACGAGTAATAGAATAAATCATGTATGTTCTCAAAATATGAATCATAATAAGATCAATCACCATAAATCATGAAAACATAACACAAAATGTGGAATTATGGAATACATATATTCATAGAAAATAATTCTCATATAATTCAAGGATCATTTCAAAGAATTTTATAGTGTAAAAAGTACCTTAGTGAACCTGGTTAACTCCCATTCCAACCTTAAAGTAAAAAATCTTTTACACTCCCATTCCATACTTGATTACTAAACTTTGTTCACTCCAAATTCCACCCCTATATGTCTTATGAGATATAAAAATTTAACCAATGCATTGTAGGGAGAGATAGGTTCCACAAATCACACAATGAAAACCATACATATGTGTTGCACATGAACATAAATCATTCATCATATGAGAACCATTGAAAATAATTGGGTTTGATAAACATTTACTCAATGTATAAACCATTGAAATGTTATGGGATTCATAAAAATCATAAAATCAATAAAATAAACCATCAAGATAAATAATAAGTATATTAAAGCATATGTAACAACAAGTAATGTTATCATAGACATCAAATTATTTTCAAATATCACATGAAATAATTCTCCGTGGAAATATCCTTTCTATTTAAAAAAATTATTGTTGAAAAGACCTGCAATTAAAAAGGAAAAACATTTATTTGAGAATATCATTTTTCAAATTTCTTTAATTCTCAAATAATTAATGATTCATGAATGTGGTAATATATGATCAGTCCGTATAAGATAAATAGACATCCCTTATTTATTTTTTAAATAAAATTCACAAAGGCCTCAATTTGAAAAATGATAAAAATATTCATTTCAATCCATTTTTTTAAAATTAAAATTGGGCCTAAAATGAATATAAGAATCAATATGAAGATAGTATAATAATTTTTATAATTTTTTAGAAAATTATGACATATAAGATAAATATTAACTAGTTGATACATAAACATAAGAAGTAATGAAAAATAATGAGATTGTAAAAAATCCATTACCTCATGTATTTCATTTAATTTTCTACATTCATAAATAATGTATAATAAATATGTATTTGTTATAAATTTCTCCCCATGATTAATTCTGACGAAGCCTATATTATTTATTAATAACATATTTTCACCCATTTAAATATTTTTTTTTTCATAATAACTATTTTTGGTGATAACGTATTCATTTTCAAATCATGATTCAATTCAGTCATCCTGGTCCTTATACATTAATAATTCATCACATCATTTTAGAAATTATGATCATTGTATTTAAATTATATATAACAATTATATACATATTTATAGTGATTCATTAATAGTAGAAATAAGAAATGAATTACATCATTCATAGAGACGGTTGGTGGTATATACACCATAATGCTGATTTAAATTTTAGAAGAATGGTATGAATGAAATGTAGATAATAATAAATATTTAAAAAATCATTAATGTGTTATATATATATATCATATATCTTAATAATAATAAATCCATTTTACCATCACTATGAAATATAAGTGAAAATAAATCATACCAAATTGTGGAGATGGTAGTCTATATGAACGCATGGTGGACGTTATCGTTTATTAAATTATTTGATAATGATATGTTATGAATAATATTATCCTTAACCAAGTATACTTATTTCATATTATATGTATACATTTAACCCAACATAATTCTAATCCATAAAATATGGTAACGAAATATGAATTCTATCACAACGTGGGGCCAGTAGGTCGTATGTATGTACTATATATATATATATATTAACTTCTAGTTTAATTGGAATGTGAGTATATAATGATATTTTAATAATCACAATAAAATTTTAAAAAATCTATGAACTAAATATTTTATTTTAAGTTAAATATAATATATTTATTGGAGGAAATAATGTTTATAAAAATAATGTGATCGGTTAGAGTAATTAGATCTTCTTTAATACACCTCCTTTTGATAATTTATAGTAGTTCTAGACTTAGATTTTGAGTAGAAAAATATGACTATAATGTGTATAACAAATTGTATATGTGAATTGTAAGAGTAATATTGTACTATAGGGATCCAAGATGATTGAATAAGTGAGGGAGTAATTTCGCGTTTATAATTCATGGTTGGGGTTCTTTGGGAATTTCTAAAATGAATAAATTATAATAAATGATTTTTTTATAAAAATAAAAATAAAATTACATGGATTATAAAATAATATATTATATAATATTAAATTGATAAACATAAATTTTTTATAAATTTTTGGTTTTAGTTTAGTCATTATTTTCATTAACCTATAGTTGTCAGATTTTAATTTTAACAATGGTAACATCTTTTTTAATATTAAAAAAATGCTATTTTTACTTATATAATGAATAATATACTATAAATTTCTAATTTATGACATATTCTACCATATCATAATCAATTTTTATTTGTAAATATTTTTATTATTTTTAAATAAGTTATTAAATTTTTAATCCCTTAATATATCATTATTTTTAATTATTATATAACTCAATACAGTGACAATTAAATACATAATAAAACATGTAAAATCAGAATAAATATTCTATTAGATCCATAAAATTTATAATTAATATAAATAACTCTTATAGACGCTAAAATATTTCAAATTAGTTTAGTTTCAACATTTTGGATACAATTGATTTTTTTATTTTCCTATAAATTGAATAATTTCTACATCAGTGTTGTGTTAAAATATTATGTAATTATTTAATTTCTAAATATTATAAATGTCTTGACCCGCCTTCACTGAGATAAGGGAAGGTATAGAAAATTGGCATACCCTTCCTTCCTCAAGATGAAGAATATATAATGACCTCTCGAGCCCTGCCTTCAATAGGATCCAGAGTGGTGACTAACACCAATGATATAGAATCACACGTAATATGGAAGGCATTGCACTTTTTATTTTTTAGGATTGAGAGATATGATAGTAAAAACCCAAAAAACTAGAAAACTGAAGTTAAAATTAAATCCAAAACCCATTCCCATATGCATGTTCAGAGATAAACCCATACAAGAAGAAGACAACTCCAAAGGTAATGTACCAAAAGAAAGAAAACAGCAACAACAACTATATTGTTGTCTGAGCTAGTATGGTCCCAAAAAGTCCCCGATGTCCAACTAAATATATGAAATATTTTTTATATATGTAGGGTGAGTATACATGTATACTCATTAGGGAAAACCAAAAGCTCTCGTACATATGTGAGAAGAAAATCTATTACCCCGTGAGGAAATAACGATAACCAAAACACCATGAACGGAAAGCTTTGCATCAAGCCTCACTAAGGAGCACGCACCAAATAAAAAATTTCATTTAAAGTAATAGTAAAATCACATCAACTTTTGGGTACCCCACACTGCTTTCCCATGGTTATTTAAGACATCCTACGCATCAGCTCTCCCCTTCCATTTCCATCGTAGTCCAACTACCGCCCCAACAACAACCTTATCGTCCCCTATAACCATGTATCCCACCCACAAAAACCTGGGCCACAAACCCCACACACATCCCCAACCACAGACACATGGGCCACCACAACTACCACCATGCCCAAAGACAGCTGGTCCTCATCCTTTAGACACTTGGTAAACAAACTGCCCGCACACACCTAGGCCAACCACCACAACTACGTTGCCCGAAGAATTATGGGCTATAATAGAACTCATTCCATTACATCCCGCCCAAAGAGTCTTGGTCTACAATGGAAATGTATAATAAAATGAGCTAATTACTAGCCACTCAAATTATTGTTGGAAAAAACACCCTCCCCAATGAAATGGGGGTGTTTGGCATGAAGCTCACTACCTAGGTGGGGCTCGAATAAGAAACATAAGATCTAAATTTCACATATGGGTAAAAAAGAACTCATCCAAAACTATAGGTTCCAGAACTATCCCATACACAAAAAACCTCGTTAATATTCATACATAAAAATCACAACAACCACTACAAAGTCACAACTCATTCCTAAAAGACAATCTCACATTTAACCCATTCTTGGTATAACATTCAACTGGTTCCATTTAAATAAATCATCACTGCTATGAAACTATCAGTCATAGAAACAATCCATGGAAGGAAAAACACCCAAGTACCAAATTAATCATTCACACCCAGTTCTCTTGTAAATACACAACAATAAAAGGCTTCCATGAGATCCCAAGAAGTACTAGAATGAAACAATGTCATAGAAAATGGCCACACACAACCCCAAATACACAAACAACAACTGCACAAAAAGGTATCCCATCCCCATCAATGACACCTCATAGGTATCAAGAAGAAAACCCATACACAACAGTAGAACAGAGAATTAGAGTTTTTAGATTTAAATAGACAATTCCTTTCGTTCTTTCATTCCATTGGGAAATATGGGGTGACCAAAGAAGGATTATTATTCATTGGCAATCAATTTAATCAACCGAGTTTACATGATTATCCAGTATCCATGTTACAGCCATTCAATCACTGAAATTTCTAGAAAACAGAGGTTCATTAGTGAACACAAAAGGACCACCAATGACCAAGAATTTTAGTGGACATAAGACCATACCACTCAAAACTTATAAGAAAAGGTAAAGGAGTGTGATAGCATCATAAAACACATCGCTTCATTCTTTAAAAAAAACCATTTATTATATTCATTAATGTTGGGTTTCATCCATCCCTGTAGGAAATTTATCATACCTACCCCACAAGATACACATTAAAGAGAGATGAAGAAAAAAACCTACTTGTATGATCAACAATCATGTTTTTTCTCCATGTGCCAAGAACTAGGAATACACAACCTTTAGGGGAGGAACTCTGATGACTCGAAAAGTGTGTAGGAAGTCTCTAACTTAGGTGCACCACTATCGTCGGAAGGGGGAATCCAAACACACTAATGAATGTAAAATAGACCAGCCAAGAAGAAAAATTATTCCTCATGTGATAAAAGGTGAGATCCTGGATTTAAGAGATTAAAATCATGAATGAATTTCAAGGTAGATCATGGTTTCACCACTTGGTTGGTTGGTTACAAATGATAAAATTAATTATTATTTAATAATTCTCATTGGGGAGGTGGCCATAACTTCTGTGAGTTAATGGATTTCATTTAAATAGAGGAAAACACCTAACATCAACACAATGTTTGGGTCAGACGAGCGTCTCCCCACTCAAGAAGATAAGAAAATAATTTATCGTCATTAAAAAACTACCTCAAACCACATTAATGAGGCATTAAACATTGAAGTAAGTGTTATGAGTTTCTGGGGAATGAAACCCCCGAGAACCCCACTGCACCGTTATGTGACTCAACAATCAGGGACACACTGATCGGTGATACCGATCATGGATATAGAGATTGGTGATATCGATGGGGGACACACCGATTTTCAATACATATCGATGACTCACCGATCAGCAACTCACCGATTAGGGACCCACCGATCAATGATACCAAGCAGTGACACCCTACCAACGAGACTGCTGCCCTCACGACTCACTAATGGGTTGAGGGCAACCCAACACTAGAAACTGACATTGTAATGGACAATGTGTGTCTCAACTATTACATTAGATACATCTCAAACTATTTTCATCCTCGAGAATCAAAACTAGACGTGTTGAAAATAGAGGGGTCTGAACAACCACCTCGACGATACCATTTAGTAGTAATCCTCCTTGATATCTTGGTACACTTCTCCCTCAAGTACACAAACATACAAATGTCACATCATCCAGTCATATGGATTAGGGATTGCCTTCCTCCATGTAAAGATACTATCTGTTTTGGGTGGCACTGACTCACCTTCATAGGTTTAATCACATCCACCCTAATTCTTCTTTATTAGGGTTCAGATATTCCACTCCCCACAGTTAGGGTTCATCATAAAAAATCATAGAACATGGAAATTAACACATTTCATAGTAAAAATGGTCAAACACTACATTATAAACAAGTCATAAAAAAAGGAACATCAACGAAGGCTCATAATAGCAACTCAAAATAACTATGGATACTGGGCATGCATTTGATCTTCTCGCTCCAAAGTACTCTCCATGAGGCCCCTATGCTTCCACAACACACGAACGAAATGGATGGTTCACCCTTAAAGAAATTTATCCTTCTGATCCTTGATCCACACTAGTCACTCCAAGAATGTAGTGCCATCCCCTATATCCAACTCTTCTGAGTCAATGACATGGGAATCGTCGTGTAGATATCAACGAAGTTGGGAGAAGTGGAAAATGTTGTGGATCATTTCCAAATGAGGTGGAAAATAAAGCTGATCTGTCACCTCACTCACTCAAACCAATTCATTTAATGGACCGATTAACCTAGGAGAGAGCATTATCCCCTTTCCAAAACTTCACATCCCACATCGAGGGGGAGAAATTCATGAACATGTGGTCGTCGACCTTAAACTCTAAGGGTATCCTCCGATGATTGGCATACTATTAATACTAGTCTTGGGATGCCTTCATCCTCTCACAGACAAGATGAACCATCTCTATTATACCATGGACTACCTCTGGGACAAGAACACATGTCTCCCCAACCTCAATCTAGCACATGAGAAAACAATATGGTCTCTTGTACAAGGATACAGATGATGCCATTCTAATATTAGAGTGATAGGTATTGTTTTAGAAAAACTTTACTAAGAAAAAATGTTGTTCCGATGATCCCCTAAATTCCAAAACACATGCCCATAGAATATCCCCCAATGCATGGATGGTTTGCTCTATTTGACCATACGTATGGGTGTGGAAAGCAGTGCTACAGCGTAACTGGGTGCCAAATGCTTGCTGCAATTCCCTCGAGACTCATGAGGTAAACCATGTATCCCTATCTGAGACTATGGAACTCAGAAATCCATGAAACCACAACACCTCATACACATATCATTGTGTTGAGGAATCCACTACACTCGACTCCTTGATCACCAAAAAGTGATCTTATTTTGTCTTCCGACCTACCAATATCCAGATAGCATTATGGCCTCCTTGAACCCTAGGTTTTCATGTGAAAAAATCCATCGAGATGTCATCCCACTTCCACATGGGGACATATAAAGTCTACCACAAACCTCATTGGATGTGGTGTTCATCTGTCACCTACTGACACAATAAGAACCTTTCCAAAACCTCAACAACTGCTCACTTCACCCGAGGCCACCGAAACTAACCCCTCAAGCCCTAGTACATCATAGAAACTTCTGGAGGCACCACAAGGGGTGTGTTCTGGAACTCACCAGGAACACTCACGTGCATTGCCCCCAAGGAAAACAACATTCCATGAAACAACATCTGATTATTCCCATCTTCTGACCATCCTTCCGAATCATTTGAATTGTTAACATGATCAAGCATCACTTAAGCCTCTACACCCCCCTCGTAGATTCCCAAATCTTTTGAAATAGGGAGGACTATACTATCATCTAAAATCGACTACCTCTACCATCCTCCACCCCTGCATCCAGTTTTAGGGAATCCAACTCCATTATTGCATTCCAAGAATCTTTATATTCTCCAACCACATACATTTGAGACTTTATACTCAAGGAATCGGCCACCATGTTCCTATTTTCCGAGGTGTAAGAAATATCAAAGACATAGTCCTGAAGATACTTCATCCACCTCTTCTACCTCATGTTCTAGTCTTTCTGAGAGAAGATATTCTTCATGGTCATGTGTTTTGTGAAGACCACAAAGTGCTCTTCGATGAGGTAGTTCCGCCACAACACTAGTGTAAACCAAACTGCTGTGATCTTTAGGTCGTGGGTGGAATAAATATGTTTATTGGGACGTAACTTCCTAGACCCATAAGATATCACCCATGCTTCTGCATCAACACACAACCATGGACATGTCTAGAAGCATGAAAAAACCCCTAAAAAATGACCCCTTCCTCTGTAAACCTGAGCACTAGAGCATTGACCAATCATTCCACCAGATTCCTGAAATCTGTCCGACACTGCTTACTCCAAAAGAAATCATGGACTTTTCTGTTCAAAGCTATCAAAGAAGCTATAACTGGAGATATTTTGGGCATGAACCTCTGGCAATAGCTAGAAAGACCAATGAAACTATGAAACTCCATTATATTCATGGTGTCTTTCTATGAAACAACTAATTTAACCTTTGACGGATCAACCACAATCCCTTGCTGAGACACCATGTGTATTTTAAAATGAACGTATCGTGTCAAGAACTTTCACTTGGACAACATTACAAAGATATGGTGATGTAGAAGGATCTACAAGACCATAATGAGGTTCTTAGTTTTTTCCACCTATGAAATTGATTATATCTATATGTCATTAATGAAAATAATGATGATCTAGTCCAGAAACACGTGGAAAACAGAGTTTCTGAGCCCCATGAACATAGTAGATTCATTCATAACACCGAACAACAAGACTATGAACCCAATGTTCCCATACCTGCACCTAAAATCTGTCATCATGACATCACTGCCTTTCACCCATATCCAGTGATACCCAGACTGTGTATCAATCTTAGAGAACCAACATTCTCCCCTCATCTGGTAAAAAATATCGTCTATCCTACCAAGTGGGTAACAGTTCTAGAGTGTAACTTGATTCAGTCTAAGGTAGTCTATACACTACATGAGACCATCATATTACTTCTTCACAAACAAGACTGGAGAACCTCATGGTGACATGATGGGTCAGACAAAACCATTCTTCATTAGATCTGAATCTGATTTTGAAACTCCCACCACTCAGAAGGCACTGTCCAATAAAGTCCAATCGAAATAGATTCAGCTGAAATCACACACTCCATGTATAAATCATCCTAAAAATATTTGAAAACTACAAGAACATCCCTCAACTCAGTATCCATAGATTCAGCTGAAATCTCACCCAACTTAGAAAGAAGAGGATCCACATGCCATCTCACCACCCAAAAACACCATTCACCAACAAAAATTACTTTCTAGACATCCTCATCTGAGAAAATGAATCTTCTCTGGAAGTAGTCGATAACAACATGCACATAAAATAGCCAGGTGGATTACTGTAGAATTACTATTCACAGAATGGGCCTATGGACAAAAAATTGGGCCTACGGGCATTGTAATTGGATAAATGAACACTTGGCCTTAAATCTGTTTAATGGTTCCCCCTATACCCAGTTAGAAAAGTTCATTTCATTGCATTAAATAATAAATGAGGCTTCAGACCCAACAATTAAAAAAAGATACCCACTAGACTGATGTGTCCCCAACTTCGGTCTTCATCCTCGAAAAACATAAAATTGGCTGGTATGACCCCCCAACTAATATACTCAGTACCGTGGGCATGGAGAGTCTCTCTATGTCTATGCACCAGACATGGGATATAATGGGTTTAACAAAGGAGTGTGATTATCTTGAATCAAACATGGAAATGCAAGATTGCTAAAAAAGATGATCATACCTCAGACGACATCCGACCCAACTGGAACTGTTACCTCTGTCGGGTGAAACTGTGATTTCCAACTCCTCTGACCCTTGGTTGTCAGTATCCACCATGACCATTCCCTGGTCAAGGTACCAGAGGAGCACCCTAAGGGAAACCTCATCCTGCAACATATACTATCTGGGGAGAAGGAGCTCTCTTTCTTTATTGTGGCTGCTGAAAGGGAATTACTGGAAATTGCTACTACCGAGGTGGGTTATAAACTTTCCCAACCCCAATCTTCTACACTCAGTCTGGGGATTGATTCCTAAGGTGCCTCTGGCTACCACATATGAGGCATATTGGTCATGGGCCAACAAATAATGGGCGAGGACGGGGAGATCGAAACTGGAAGTACTAGGGCCTTCTCCCCACTAGCCGAAAACTAGAAGGCCCTAATGCTAGAGGCATGCTGATGACGACCTTCCCTTTTGACGAGCCTAACTCACTTCCCTCTCATGGAACACCTCGTAGAAATTACATCCTATCCACCACTTCGTATTTATTTTTCACCTTCAAGTACGTCGGTAGGGTGAAGGGAGTGACCTCATTCTGAAGTGATGGTTGGAGTGCCTCTTCTAAATGTCTCACCCAAGACTCATCATCTATAAAAAGGTCCAGAGAAAAATATAGGTGATCCTTGAACTTGATCCCTAACTCCCTAATAGACATAGTCCATTTCATACGGGAGAGTTTCTCTTTCCTTTTATCATCATTCATTGTAGAATAAAGGAATTCCACACGGAATTCCACATGGAATTCCTTCTCAATGTCAGCTGACAAAATATCAGTCTCCATTCATTCTTCGAGGTAGAGCATACACCACTGACGCGCTGACCCCATCATATGACTGACTGATAACGGATCCCAGTACTTAGCCAGATCCCAGATCAAGCTAAAATATATCATCAACTCCTTGAGCCATCATTTGGTCTCCATGTCTGAGACACTTCCCTCAAACATCCTAAGGGTATAACACTAAAAATCACGAAGCATCCTCTACCACTTATCATCCTCTGTATTTCTATTATTTTTCCACTGATCAGCCAGATCAGCCTCCTGGGCCTCGATCACAATCAATAATCATGGTCGTTGTCTGGGTTCCATAGATACATGGTAAACAAGGAATACCTTAGATCGAGTAGTGTAGAAGATTTATTTTAAATATCTCTTAAACATGTTCATTATATAAATTCCCAGAACACCAAAACACCTAAGAAGACAAGTCATTATGATGAATTACCATTATTAGGGTCTCTACGATGAAATAAGTGTAGCCACAGTCTGTCTTTTGGTATGTCTTGAGTCCTCACATTGAATCATGGGGGACCCTAAAATCCTTTGTCATAGTCGGTATCCCTATCCTATTTAACGCACCATGATTTCCTATCACTGTTTCAATACCTTCTCATGATATCCTCACTATTTCTAACCCCAAGCTCTATCCTATCTCTCAACCACTCAATCTGATACCATTCTATCACAACCCACCTTCCCCAAGATTAATGAAGGGATACAAAATTTCAATACCCTTCCTTCCTAAAGATGATGGATAAATAATGACCCCCGAGTCCTACCTTCAATAGGCCCTAGAGCATGGTCTACCATAAATGGTATAGAATCACCCATAATATGTATGGAATTGCCCATTTTATTTAGTAGGATCAGAATATATGATGGTAAAACCCAAAAAAACTCCAAAACTGAAGGTAAATGTAATAATAGGGATGAAAACAGAACCCTTTATTATCTTAGATGGAAAATTATTTTGATAAAACACTTGAACTCCATTCTTGAGGAAAATATACTTTCTTCTTCAAAAAGACTTTTCCTTTCTTAACATGTCAAAAAATTAAAAACTAAAAGAATTTGATTAAAAATAAACTTGATAACTTGTAAAGGAAGCTTCTTGGAAATAATTTTTTAAAAATCCATTCATTTGGTATATGTTAAAAAAACATTCTTCTCGTACATTTGTTTGGAAAAGTCAAAAAGTACCTCATAAGAAAAATGACAAAAGATTCCTTTCATATCTTTTACTAAAAACTCACCGAAGGGTAAACTTGGATTTAAAAAATTTTAGGTGGATGGAAATAATATTTCATATTGAGTAAACATGGATGTGGATGATAAAATACACCCCAGTAAATTTCAAAGTATAAACAATCTCGGATAAAAATGAGATTGTGATATTTCCATTATCTTAGGTCCGATTTGCTTCGTAAGTGTCAGAACCTCCTGTATAATGATTTAAATAAGGTTATTGACTTATTCCAGAATCATACTTATTTTTATGATATCATATATGGTAATATTCTTAGCTTCTTATTGGTAATATTTCATTATTACTTGTTATTCGGGTGTTTATTACTTTTTGTTCTTATGCGTGTTTTGTCGAATAAATTCTTATTTTTCTTTTTAGGTTATAGATACCTAATTTCCAGAATTGTATTAGGGTAATATATTTCATATTAATTCATTAAATTCATTTATATAATCATTATGCCATGATGATCATGTAGAACGAGTCGCATCAAATCGTGGAGAGGGTATTCCGTACGTACGCACGAGCGATGATATCATTCCCATGATTGTGTAATTGTATTGGAGTATATATATACTATTTCAGAATCAATATCACTTTACAATAATAATATATAGTCATTATTTACACCATTATACCCATCCATGTAAGGTGGTGGTGGAAAATAGATTACACCACGGCGTGGAGACGGTATTCCGTATGTACGCACGCGCGGTGATTTAATTTTCCGTAGGACGGATAGATGGTGAAATAGGGTTGTTTCATACTTATAATAACATATCAGTATATTAGTGATACTGATGTTATTACTTCATAATGAAACAACCGAAGAAGAAAAAGTGGAAGAAGAAATAAAGGTGAAAGAATCGGTAACGGACATTACCTCTTCTTTGAAGAGCCTCTTTGATACCTCCTCTTAGGGAACTAAAATTGGTCATTGAAGAAGACCAGGACCTCTAGGATGTCTCTAGGGAAGTGGAGAGATGAAATTGTCAGGGTTTGGCCGAGAATGAAGGCTCAATGTGGTGTGAGGAAGAGAGGGAGGAAGTGCCCTTTTATAAGGGAGGAGAGGGGCACCTTTGGAATAACTAAAAATATTATTTTATTATAAAGTAAAATTCGGTTTTTAATAGCTCCAAATTGAGTTATTTCGAAGCTAAGGTGGGGATGGGTTGAAATACTATCATCAAATAGAATTTTGACATTTTTAGTTTACTATTTTAACCTTATCATTTAATTTTAACTTTAAGTTAGATAATTTTACTTTTACCATGTCTTTTTGTGTTCTTACACTATAAGGTTAATAAACATACTATATTAAGCCAAACGAACCCCAAGTTGTTTATTATTAATATATATAACCTTATCTAAGTCATTTGGCCGAACCATAGATTTTTATGAATATAATAACAATTAATAATATAATATTTGTTTTAAAAACTATTTTATGTCAATTTTGACACTATTTATAATTGATTTTTTTAAAACTCATAACAGAATGAATAGTTAGAAAAAAGTTAATAACATAAATAATAACATTTCATATTAACCAAGAAAATTAGTGGAATTAATAAAAATTCTCAAATTACATTTATTTGGGTATTTATAACATTAATTATGTAAATATTTCATTAAAAAGATAATTACTTCATCATCATTGTGTCATAAATAAATTAAATTATTTAATGTCTAAAAATTACTAATAAAATATAATTATGTAGGAAATATTTTTATCTTTCTAATGAATATTTATAGTTTAATTTATCTTATGTATAACCCTATATTAAAAATAATTTACTTATTAAACTTTGATTTTAACTATTTTAACCCTTCTTTAAATAAATTAATAATAAATGATCTAATCAAATCCAAGTGGGCTTAAATGGTCATCTTTTATTCCTAAGGTTTTTTTGGTCGAATTACACTTATCCAATAGAATTAGGACATGTTTTAGGGTAATAATAATATCATTTTTACCCTTAATTACCCTATTTACTTTTAACCGTGGAAAAAAAAGTAAAAAGTTACTATTCACAAAAAATTATTTTCATCTCATTGAACCACATATTAGTCCTTGATATTAACCACGTCTCTTGGATTTTCTAAATTCCACTCACAGAATTGGTAAAATTATGTTTTATGAAAAATTCAGTTTTTTAACTACCACTTAGTGGTTTCACTATTCATCAAAAAATGAAAGTTCCGAGAAAAATACCAAAAATTAGGACTAAGATATATTTGATATTATTAATTCAAAAATGATGTCTATTTTATCAAATTCAAATCATATCAGTTACATTAAATAATTTAAAAATTAATTCCCATCGTCAAAACAAATAGCGTGTTTTTAAGAGATAATAACTATCAAAAGTTTGACACTTGTTTATAACTGGTTTAAATGTGAAATTACATCCAATGAACAACATTGTATTAAATTGTAAAAATATATTCTAAATATACTTTAAAACCACTAAAATTAATAATTTATCACTATTAATTATTTCAATTAAAAAGGTTGTTTTTAATTAAAATTTAGTAATTTTCACTATTCATCAGAAAATGAATGTTATCCGAAATGTACCAAAATTTCACCCTAAGCTAATTTCGATAATCCAAATCCAAAAATGAAGTCCATTTTGAAAAAAAACATTTACAAAATTTAAAAAAGTGGTTATTACTATTCATAACGGCTAGTTTTAATAATATTTTAATACCATATCGTTGTTTAGTGAAACTTTGTATTGCGTACTACACACGCTATCGAGGAAGGTCGCGATTGCGATTAATGCAAGGCAAGTCAAGGATTGTGTTGTGCAATCTCCTTTTGGTGTAGCATACAACAAAAGACATTAATGAAAATAAAAAGAATATTTTTCATAAAATCTCGGGGTGTTACATTCCACCCCCCTTAAAATGAATTTCTCCCTCGAAATTCGTCGGGGTTATAAATGGTTTACTACTTGAATGTTTCTTTAATAGAAACCCACATCGTAAAAAGGAATTCCAAAACCATTCTTTAAAAAAAAATTATGAGACATAACGGTTACCCAAATAAACTAATCACTAGGTTTCCACACAGGTGAAAATATGGATATGGAAGAGAAATCTAACCATCATGTTCTGATGGAGAGTGGTAGAGAACATGGCTATGGAAAAGCACGAAATCACAAAGCCATAAATTTTTGACGATCTAAGGTACCATAAAATTCATCATATATAAGAGCACTAGGACAACATTTTTTTTCAAGATCATTTCCCTAAAGTTGATGAAATTGGAATTAGAAGAAATACTTTCATGATTTTGGTATTATGTCATTGTTGGTCATTATTTGGACAATTTACACTTCATATCTTAATGAAATGATGTTGGATTTGTCATTCGTGAAGTGTTAGCAGATCATGTGATAGAATGATGGGTCATTCCATCTGTCCCAATCAAAAGGTTACAAAAGTTATCAAAAATACATAAGACCATCTATGGTGAAGTTAATCGTATACAATTCCAAAAGTGAACTTATACTTCATATATCATACCACGTAATAAAATAAAACTAGTTTCTACTAACCAGGGACTTTTTGTAGGCCAGTGGTAGGTGATAAAGGCCAGTCTCACTTCGGTGTGGGTTCGATTCCCACAGCCTTGTCCGACGCGATGGGCTGTCGCCCGTCCTGCATGATTTCCTTTTTCTAAAGCTATATTACTATAACATCCCATCAATAATATCGAAAAAAAGTTCTGTGCTTAGACAATACTAACTTATGTCCAACATAATCCATTCTGATCTTTTGTCTTATCTAAAATACTTCGGTCCATGCTCATAGTATAAAGAAAATGATTACTTGAAATGTTACATAACAATCATGTGAATGCCATCATTTATCCCCCATATATCATAACATATATCTTGTTGGTCAAATTACAAACATCTGAATACCTTAATCATGTATTCTCTTGAAGAATGAATACCCATTGAACCTTAGTGAAAACATGAATACAGTTAAAAGTTAACACTTTCCACAAACCAAAATCCTCAAAATTCTTTATACTCAAACCATGATATAACCTTCTCCTTATATCAGTCAAGAGCTCATGAATATTATCAAACATTTAATTTTCTCCTTATCCCTTCATTATGCGCATATCATCTACATTCAAAAAATATCTGAATAACCTTTCATGAATACCGGTACCATTAATCATACACTTTCAAAACTCAAGGAAAGACAACAGTGTAACAATCCTTAGATGTCTCTTTATTCCATAGTACCATGAGATTACTTATACAACATTGCACATGATAAACATGTAATCATTCCACTACATTCTTAAACCATTGACCGAGCTTCATCAATTCTTTCATCTCACATATCATTTGTAGTATCTTCATCATCATCAACATAAATACTACCCATATAACCATATTGATTCTCTTCATGAGACATTCTCTTAGGGCATTGGTTTTCATATTGCCCGTACATTCAATATTTAAAACTTTTAACAATTGTTGATGTCGTAGAAATACCAATATCCTCATCCCTGGTGTTAACTGAACCTTTTCCTTTGCACTTACTGGCTTTGTGTCCTTCTTTTCCACACCCAAAGCATCTTCCAGTTCCTTTGAAACATTCTCCTTGATGCCTCTTCACACATGATTTACATAGGGGAAATTGAACTTTCTTTCCTCTATGATCATCATGAAACTCCATCTTTATCTTATTAGCCGAGTCAGGAAACTTACCAAATTTTACATTATTGATCATATTATGAGATTGCTGATTCGGCATAATAATGATGTTTGGACTTCCAAATCCCATTTCATTTGGTTTCTCATGAATAATATCATTCCATTGTCCATCATATCCTCCATTATCGTGAATCATCTTGTTTCCAGCCATTTTCTAAAACCCAAAAAGAATAGTGTGAGAGGAAAAAATCATAATATAGGTGGAGTAGACATCAATATACAACATCTTTGGTTTAATCTAATATCGTTACCATAGTTCTAGGACTATATCCTATACGTATACTTATCCTTAGGGACATCCCTAGACATACCTTAGAAATATCTCTAGGGATCTCACTAACGTTCTCGCATCCTAATTTCCAAAGGTTGACTAAACTTTTCCTCTGATACCAACTATAACGGTCTGGAATTACTTCTAGTGGAATATAATTGATACATATCAGGGCACTCCATGGGCGGCAACACCCCCTGGGCAGGACACACCACTATCCCCAGTGGCAACCATTTCCTCATGAAGCCCTTGAGCGGAGAGCCATGCTTCGTCCAGCGCTCACATGTGAGAGTTCCCAAGGATCTGATACATTCCTACCTCCTTTGCCTCAGATACCAACTGTAGAGACCCTAAGCTTAATGTACATAGACATTACATTACTTTTTCAAAATACATAGTACATAACAAAAACACACACACAAGGACTGTAATAGTTTAGTGTCTTTGGAAACTCGGAATATAATCTTTTAATCATGGTGAAAGATCTTCAACATCTCCCATAAAGATCTTTTTTTTAAATCTAAATCCTTTCTTTATATCCTGTGGAAAAGAAAACATAAAAGGGTGAGCTCAAATGCTGAGTAAGGGTAAACAAAAGAAATATCAATCACATCATATTCATAAGAACATATCTTTTGGAAATATTAACCTGCAAAAGAGATCATAATTTCATAACATCGGATAAATCATAGTAGTGAAATGTAATCCCAATAATCATAACATAAAACATTAAACTTTGTGGCATGCACAGATTATCATAGAGAATCATTTCTTATTAGTCAAGACTCATTGCCAGGAATATCTTAGTGGACAAAGTCCCTTTCTGAACCGAGTTCACTCCTCGTTTCAGTCCTATTTCACTAAACCGGTATAACATACCATTCCAGCCATGTCTATCTCATGAGATATAAAATATTTACCCAATGCATTGGAGGGAGATATAGGTCCCACCCATCTCATAATGATACCATTCTTATGTGTTCCACAAAATCATAAACCATACATCATAGCCTAACCCATGAAATAGAAATGGGAATCTTAAACATCATGACATCATAAAACAATTAATATAAGATCAAGGAATTCATAAAAATAATTCCATCACAACATAGTCAAATAAATGTAATAATAGGGATAATAACAGAACCCTTTATTATCTTAGATGGAAAATAATTTTGGTAAAACACTTGAACTCCATTCTTGAGGAAAATATCCTTTCTACTTCAAAAACAATTTTCCTTTATTAACATGTCAAACAATTATAAACTAAAAGAAGTTGATTAAAAATAAACTCGATCACTTGTAAAGGAAGCTTCTTGGAAATAATTTTTAAAAAATCTATTCATGCCATATAAGTTAAAAAACATTCTTCTCGTACTTTTGTTTGGAAAAGTCAAAAAGAACCTCGTACGAAAAACGACAAAAGATTCCTTTCATATCTTTTACAAAAAACTCACCGAAGGGTAAAATTGGATTTAAACAATTTTATATGGATGGAAATAATATTATATATTGAGGGAACATGGATTTGGATGATAAAATACACCCCAGTAAATTTCAAAGTATAAACATTCTCGGATAAAAATGAGATTGTGATATTTCCATTACCTTAGGTCCGATTTTCTTCGTAAGTGTCCGAACCTCCTGTATAATGATTTAAATAATGTTATTGAATTATTCCAGAATCATACTTATTTTTATGATATCATATATGGTAATATTCTTAGCTTCTTATTGGTAATATTTCATTATTACTTGTTATTCGTTTGTTTATTACTTTTTGTTCTTATGCGTGTTTTGTCGAATAAATTCTTATTTTTCTTTTTAGGTTATAGATACCTCATTTCTAGAATGGTATTAGGGTAATATATATCATATTAATTCATTAAATTAATTTATATAATCATTATGCAATGAAGATCATGTAGAATGAGTCGCATCACATCGTGGAGACGGTATTCCGTACGTATGCACGAGCAATGATATCGTTCCCATGATTGTGGAATTGTATTGGAGTATATATATACTATTTCATAATCAATATCACTTTACAATAATCATATATAGTCATTATTTACACCATTATACCCATCCTAGTAAGGTGGTGGTGGAAAATAGATTACACCACGGCGTGGAGACGGTATTCCGTACGTACGCATGCGCGGTGATTTCATTTTTCGTAGGATGGATAGATGGTGAAATAGGGTTGTTTCATACTTATAATAAAATATCAGTATATTATTGATACTGATGTTATTACTTCATAATGAAACAACCTAAGAAGAAGAAGTGGAAGAAGAAATAAAGGTGAAAGAATCGGTAACAGACATTACCTCTTCTTTGAAGCGCCTCTTCGATACCTCCTCTTAGGGCACTAAAATTGGTCTTTGAAGAAGACCAGGACCTCTAGGTTGTTTCTAGGGAAGTAGAGATAAGAAATTGGCAGGGTTTGGCCGAGATTGAAGGCTCAATGTGGTGTGAGGAAGAGAGGGAGGAAGTGCCCTTTTATAAGGGAGGAGAGGGGCACCTTTGGAATAACAAAAAATAATATTTTATTATAAAGTCAAATTCAGATTTTAATAGCTCAAAATTGAGTTATTTAGAAGATAAGGTGGGGATGGGTTGAAATCATATCATCCAATAGAATTTGGACAATTTTAGTTTACTATTTTAACCTTACCATTTAGTTTTAACTTTAAGTTAGATAATTTTACTTTTACCGTGTCTTTTTGTGTTCTTACACTATAAGGTTAATAAACTTACTATACCAAGCCAAACGAACCCCAAGTTGTTTATTATTAATATATATAACCTTATCTAAGTCATTTGGACGAGCCTTAGATTTTTAGGAATATAATAACAATTAATAATATAATATTTGTTTTAAAAACTATTTTATGTCAATTTTGACACTATTTGATAATTGATTTTTGTAAAAATAATAACAGAATGATTAGTTAGAAAAAAGTTAATAAAAACAATAATAACATGTCATATTAACCTAGAAAATTAGTGCAATTCATAAAAAGTCTCAAATTACATTTATTTGGGTATTTATAACATTAATTATGTCAATATTTCATTAATAAGATAATTACTGCATCATCGTTGTGTCATAAATAAATTAAATTATTTAATGTCTAAAATTTACAAATAAAATATCATTATGTAGGAAATCCTTTTATATTTCTAATGAATATTTATAGTCTAATTTATCTTATGTATATCCCTATATTAAATATAATTTATTTATTAAACTTTGATATTAACTATTTTAACCCTTCTTTAAATAAATTAATAATAAATGTCCTAATCTAATCCAAGTGGTCTTAAATGGTCATATTTTATTCCTAAGGTTGTTTTTTGTCTAATTACACTTATCCAATAGAATTAGGACATGTGATAGGGTAATAATAATATCATTTTTACCCTTAATTACCCTATTTACTTTTAACCGTGGTAAAAAAAAGTAAAAAGTTACTATTCACCAAAAATTATTTTCATCACATTGAACCACATTTTAGTCCTTGATATTAACCATGTCTCTCGGATTTTCGAAATTCCACTCACAGAAGTGGTAAAATTAAGTTTTATGAAAAATTCAGTTTTTTAACTACCAGTTAGTGGTTTCACTATTCATCAAAAAATGAATGTTTGCAGAAAAATACCAAAAATTAGGCCTAAGCTATATTTGATATTATGAATTCAAAAATGATGTCTATTTTATCAAATTCAAAACATATCAGTTATATTATCTAATTTAAAAATTAATTCCCGTCGTCAAAACAAATAGCGTGTTTTTAAGAGATAATAACTATCAAAAGTTTGACACTTGTTTATAACTGGTTTAAATGTGAAATTACATCTAATGTCCAACATTGTATTAAATTGTAAAAATATATTCTAAATATACTTTAAAACCACTCAAATTAATTATTTATCACTATTAATTATTTCGATTAAAAAGGTTGTTTTTAATTAAAATTTAGTAATTTTCACTATTCATCAGAAAATGAAAGTTATCCGAAATGTACCAAAATTTCACCCTAAGCTAATTTTGATATTCTGAATCAAAAAATGAAGTCCATTTTGAAAAATAAAATTTAAAAAATTTCAAAATGTGGTTATTACGATTCATAACGGCTAGTTTTAATAATATTTTAATAGCATATTGTTGTTTAGTGAAACTCGGTATTGCGTACTACACACGCTATCGAGTAAGGTCGTGATTGCATTTAATGCAAGGAAAGTCAAGGATTCGTGTTGTGCACACTCCTTTTGGTGTAGCGTACAACACAAGACATTAATGAAATTAAAAAGAATATTTTTCATAAAATCTCGGGGTGTTACAGTTGTTGATGGAATCTTTTTGTATATTTATTTATAATCTTGTTTTGAGTTGTTTTTTTTTCATTTGGTGTTTTCATTGCTTGTTTTAATAATTATTTTTAACATATTTTTTCCTAGTATGTTTGGGAAATTTAATTAAATCCAGAGGTCTGATTGGGATGTTCAATGTGGAATTTCTTGCAACAAAACCCCTACAAAATTGTTATTTGATCAAATTTGTAATCAATTTCTCATCTCTAAATTTGATTATTATTAATATATTTTGTTGAATTATTTTTCTGAGTTAATATTTTTCTCCCAGGATCATCAAGGTTGTTTTTTTGGATTATTTTTTATCTATTATTATTAGTAGAAAAATATGAATTCTTATATTTTCACTATATTATTCCTTGTTGTTTTTTGAGGATCCATGTATCTTGTGTAGGTGTTTTCTATGTAGAAGTATTATTATTATCTGTTAATGTGTTTCCATGGTGATGTATTTATAATATGTATCTAGGTTAATATATTTCATTTATTTCATGATGTTGTTCCTCAGGGTACCCATTTGTTATTAGAGCATCTCATTAGGTGGTGTGTAGTTGAGGAAAGAAGTTTTCATTATGAGGATATGTGTCTAAATCATAAGTCTTAAAGATTATTATAGGAATTGAATTCAACTCAAAGATGATTTCAGATGTCCCATTTTCCTTGAATTGGATTACAATGTTTCTTACCTAGATCAATGTGGTTTTTGTGTATTCGTAAATGTGTGTGCTTTCCGAATTGGACTAGAGGAGGATCCATGGGGATGGATGGAACTATACCTATTTATGTTGAGATTATAGTTGATTTAGAAGCTGGTAGAATTTTTTGTGTTGTTGTTTTCTTTTTTTAATTATTTTTTTGGGAATTTATTATTTTTAGCAGTCTATACCAATTATTTTTTTCATGGTAAATTTTGATGAATGGTACTACTATAATCTATTATTTTCTTGTGGAAAAATCTGATATATATTAGGCAATGAATGACTGAGTAAATGTGGAGAATAGGTATATCATGATTGGAATCTATGGAAATTGATGGTATGAGAAAATTTTAAAAAAATTTCATAATATTTCATGCTATTATAAGAAGGTTTTATCATTTTTATTTAGGATTTCATTCCACATGCTAGTGTATGTTTTTATGATAAACATAGACATCGCCAAAATATAATAATATATATTATTTAGATTTAATTATTATCAGAATCAATGTGATGGGGATGGTGGTGTGGTGACATCAGAGGTTTTAAGAATATAAAATTTATTTTTGAGGTGGGTATTTATGATTTTATTCACTAAATTTTCAAAACCAAAATGGTATTGTTTATAGATTTAAAATCATGTTTATTTGAAGGTTTGACTTAATGATTTCCATACACCCATGTGTGGATACAATTCTGTAATAATTTAATATACCATCTCTTGTTTCATTACCAATTTTTGGGACTTGCATCTTACAATTAGTGTGCAAACAATACCATTCGATCATGGATGTATTATGGTCCAATAAGTTTTTGGGGTTGTAGATTTTGTGAGAGGGAGGTGTATAAGAGGACCATAGGGGGCGTGTGTAGTACCCCTGGTTTCTGGTAAGTAACCCTTATTTTATGATTTTTAATTACATGAAGCGTATGAGAAATGGTTGGGGAATGTTTGGAGACTTTTAATGTGTCAAAGGGAAAATGGCGGTGACAAACAAGTTTTACACGGGTTGCCCAAACTGTTCGGAAGCTGTGTAGGTGGTGTCACTTTGGATAATGGAGACCACACGGTGTGCCCACGGTTTGGGAAAACCATGCGAGGAGGCCGTGTGGAGCACCCCTTCCATGCAGTGACTATCGCACGGTTAGCGCATGATTTTACTAACTGTGCAAACTAACCATGCGCGGAGTCAACTTAGATCCAATTTTTAATGGTATAATCCATTTAATCTTTAAACCCACTCATTTTTTCTCTTAGAGGGTCCTAACTCGGGACTTCTCTCTGGTGAAGGTGGGAGAACACTTACCAGGATTTTTGGAAGCGATCTGGATGGTTAACTTGGTGTTTAGAGGGCGATTGATTGAGGTAAGTCTTTTTTCCTTGAGTTTTCTTAGATCTCCTTCTTCCCTCTTGATGGATCCTTAGATCTACGCCCAAGGTGGGTAGAAATAAGGAAGTTGATGACTTTTAAGTCGGTTTTTGGTCTTTTTGGTGATAGGGGAAGGGATATAAGGTGGTTTTGTGGTGTTTCGATATGGTTCTTGGTTGGTTTCTCCTATTTTGTTAAGGTAGGTGGCTTCACCCTCGATTCCTCTTTCTAAGAACATGAAGGATTAGTTCAAATTGTTATAATTTATTGGTTTTGATTGTGAAATAATGGTGCAATGCATGTTATAAATCTTCTTTAGTGATGATGTATGGGTTTTGATGAAATTGTGGAAAATGAAAGAATGTTTTGTGCAATGTTTTTTGGTTTCTTGATTTTAAAATAGTGATTTTAAAATATGGATTTTCTGGATTTGGAAAATGGTTTATGGGAAAAAGGTTTTCAATAAATGGTTTGTATTATTGAAATGGTTTTTCCATGGTTGGAATGGTGTGGTTTTTGGGCATACTTGGTGTGTGTGTTCATATTGAATTTATGAGGCTTGGTTGAAATATGAACTTGTGCTCGGTGCCAAAGGTTTAATGGAACATAGGGAATAAATACCTTGTGATGACATTGTAGATTGATTAGAGACTGCTCATGATTATGGAACTGTCATAACGAAGCATGCATGTTTGATTTCACGGGATGTGAAATGGTTGGGTGTTCCAAAATGGGATTTTATGAAATTTAAAGGTGAATTTGGTTGGAAACATTTCTTGGTTTCTTTTCTTGAGAAAGATTGTTTCTGTTGGAAATTGGTTTTGACTTGGAACATGATATGTGGTTAACTGTTTTGGAAGTGTTTTATATAAATTGTTTTATATAAATGTGATAACATGTTTTACCCTAGAGGCATGGGTTGGGATGTCCTAGGGAAAAAACTACTGAGTTTCATTACTCACCCCCTTCTTTGGAACATTTGTGCTCTTGCAGATTTCATATATCAGGATGTTGGAAAAGGAAAGTTGTCAAATATTTACAGCACTAATTCGTGATAATTGGGCTGGTTCGTGGTGTTGGATCTTGGAGCCTGTAGAGCACAGAGGTGGGTTTTCGTCCTGTAGTCTTTTAGTTTGTCTTTCCGCTATTTACTTTGATTTAGTGTCGGTTTCCACTATGGTACTATTAGTGGGTTATTATAAAACAAATGGTTGATTTGTCGTAACTTTTATCATGCATCATTTAGTTGATTTGTTTGGTTATGGTTGTTGGCTCTATGGTATGTTCAAAAAGGGTAAATCATATCCCACTTTTTTTTAAACCCTTTGGCATTTATTACCAGCCTTTGGTGCCTTGGGGATGTCACTTAAGGCCTAGTAATGACTCGTTTTACTCTTAGGATAGTGAGGATAAGCAGGTTATTACAAAATGGTATCAGTTTGTCCGGCCATTGAGGTTTAAATGCAATCATCTTGTTTGTTTCTTTGTAGAACAAGAGTTCATCAGTTTTTTTGGTCATGGCGTTGAATTCTTACGTGTCTATTCCTTGGGTGGTCATCTTAGGAAGCGTTAGGATTGTCGGATCATGAAATGTATAGCATAAACAGACATAGCTAAACATTTTATGTTGAACATCAGGTTACCAGGGAGTTGGGTACACAGGTGTTTTGGAGACACTTATATGATAAAAAATCTCATTGTCATGGATTTAGCCAATGAGATGACCATGACATGCCTTAGAAGAATGACTTCCCACTAGCAATACATATATCATTTTGAGAAATGAATTATGGTTTGATGTAAAAGTGTGATTGTTGACAATTTTAATCTTTTTTTCCAATGAAAGACTTTGAAAATAGAATTGTTGATGTATTTTAAAAATATATTGATTAAAAAAATGATTTCATTTAGAAATCGGTAAATTTGGAAAACCTTGATGGTTGGAAATCAATGTTGTGATATTGATGTGATAGAAATAGAAATGCTAAGCCTTCAGTTTCTAGGAAGTGAGACTAAGGACGTGCATCGTTTTTATAGAAAATGGAACCCGTTAGGCGTCATGGAAACTGAAAAGAAGAGGCTCTGAAGAATGTGGTCTCACCTGAGCCACAGGTGAACCAAGAGCTAGTCCAAAGTATAGTTCAATCATTTCATGCTCTGGACATGGGGCATCAGAGGGATAAGTCAAGGCATGTAGACCATTCTGTCTAGTTTTAGAAGAAGAATCCACCCATCTTTCGGTGTGATTCCGAACTAGAAAGGGAGGAGGTGTTGCTGAGTAGGATGAAACGTATCATTGATTTCATTGGCACACAAGCAGAACTGAATGTAATGATAGTGATGTATATGCTGGAGGATCGTGCACGATAGTGGTAGGATCTAGTGGTGTAAGCTAAGGTAAATCAAGGCCTCGGCTGGGAGGAATTTGAGGAATTTTTCAATAAACAATTCTATCCTTGCACGTTCATGATCCTGAGGATGACAAAAAAATTTAGTCTGAAGTAGGAGAATCTCTCTGTCATAGAGCATGAATCTAAATTCCTTGATTTAGTGTGCTTTGCACTGGATGATTCTAGTAGTGCATCACTGAAGGCATGCATCATTGAAAATGGGTTGCGACATGAGATTCACTCGAAGATAGCTATGCTCTGTATGAGGGATTATACAGAGATGGTAAACAGATCCACAGTAGCTAAAATAGACATCTCAAAAGTTATGGGAGGAGGAAGTATGATGATACCAACAGGAACGAGTGGGAACTCAAATGCTAGGAACAAGTGGAAGAGGGACACCTACTTCCAAGGCGGGAGTGCGAAACAGAATAAGAAGGTTGGATCATTGAATCTTCCTCGATGACCCATTTTGAAAGCTGGGTGTTTTCAATGTGGCTCAACTAAACACATAAAGAGATAATGTACAACACCACCAAGAGCATTCCAAAATTAAAAAAAGATGGGGAATATTCGGAAATATTGTCATAGTTCTCCACGGTTAGGTGTTCATGACTCTTCTCAGGTGTCGCAAGCATCTTATTCTTCGACAGGGTGATGACAAAAAAATCAATCTCACCAGAAAAACAGAGTTACCTATGGTGATTCCAGGAATACCATGACTCTTTAACTAGGAAAATCTCAACAAGGCTATAAGGAGAAATGTGCAGCAACAAAGCATTTGTATGGATCAGAATAGGTGACTGTGGATGACAATTCTGTACCATCTACTGTGAGAGGTACACTTCTTTTGAATTCTACCCTCATTCAAGTGTTGTTCGATACTAGAGCATCACATTCTTTTCATGCATCCCATATTGTGGATTTTCTAAACATAAAACTTGAAATGATTCCTTCTGTGATAAAACATCAAACTACTCTCGGTGAAAGAATGTGTTGAGCCATCGTGTGTAGAGCATGTACTATAACTGTTGATGGAGTTGAGATGAAATGGGATTTATCTATCCTGGAGATGGATATCTATGACATAATCTTGGGTATGGATTGGTTGAAAGAGTTCATGGCTCACATCGACTATTATAGCAGAACAATCATTTTTGGGACTAAGGATGGCATCGAGCATCTCTTTAGAGAAGAAAGAGTGGTGAAGGCAGGTGCAACAGGCTTGATGGAACCAGTAGTGGCAACGATCTCTTACCAGTTCGCTGTGTTAAACTTGGAATCGATGGACAAGATCCCAAATAAAAGTTTTCAAGTAGTCATGGATCAATTTCATGATGTTTTTTTTGAAAACATTTCAGGGTCACCACCTATAAGAGAAGTGGAGTTTACGATTTATCTCCTTCCAATGACCAGTACTATCTCACTTCCATATTATAGGATGTCACCAAGATAGAAAAATAATTAAAAGTACACTTGGAAGAACTGGAAAACAAATGTTATATTCAGCCAAGCATGCCTCTGTGGGCAGCACCAATTTGGTTTGTAAAGAAACCAGATATAACTTTAAGGCTATGTGTGGATTAATGTAAATATAAAAAATTTACGATAAATAATAGATATCCACTACCATGAATTGATTAATTGTTTTATCAATTTATTCTATCTCATTGGTTCTCTAAGATCAACTTGCGGTCATGATATCACCAGTTGCGAGTTCAAAAGAAGGATATTCCAAATACAACCTTCATGAAGTAGATATGGCCACTAAGAATATGTAGTCATGAGTTTTGGTCTTACGAATGAACCAACAGTCTTTGTGGAATTGATGAATCAGATATTTTAGAAATATCTGGATTCATTTTTTGTGGTGTTTGTGGACGACATATTGGTGTATTCAAGAACAAGGGATGAGCGTGAGGAACACTTGGTGATAGTATTGGAAATCATGAGAGACCATCAATTGTATGCCAAATTTTCAAAGTGTGATTTTTGGATACTAGAGGTAAGCTTTCTAGGCCATGTTGTTTATGAGAAAGGTGTTTTAGTGGATCTATAAAAGTTAGAAGCTATTCTTTCTTGGAAACTTCCATATAATGTCTTTGAAATACGAATTTTTATTGGTCTATCTAGTTATTACTGATTCTTTGTGCGTGACTTCTCACAGCTAGCTTCACCTATGACATCATTAACAAATATTAATAGTGAATTTCAATGGTCTGAGGAATGTCAGTGATCATTTCAACAGTTGAATGTTCGCCTTACATCAGCACCCATCTTGATTTTACTGGAATCCGAACAGGGGTACGTGGTGTATTGTAATGCTTTTGAATCTGGTTTGGGTTGTGTTCTCATGAAAGGATATCATGGAGTTTCTTATGGATCAAGATAGTTGAAAATGAATGAAAAGAACTACCGAACACATTATTTTGATTTATCTGAAGTTGTCCATGCCTTGACAACTTGGCGTCATTATCTCATTGGTTTTATGTTTACTATGTTTACGAATAAAAAAAGCTTGAAACACATTCTCTCACAAGGATATTTGAATCTCAGGTAGAGAAGGTGGATGGAGTATCTCCAAATTCATGCCTTTGACATGATATATAAACCGAGTATGGGAAATTTTGTGGCCTATTAATTATGAAGAAATTCGTATTCTCAGTTTGCGAATGAAGCTTTAGATGAGTGGCAGTTGATGTCGGTCCTAGCCGACATGCATGTGGAATGTGACGACCAAGGTGATGTTTAAGTTTTCTTTCTAGTTGGGCTTGTTCCTGATTTGGTGGAGATAGTAAAGGAGGCACAGGAATCTGATGATGATTGTGTTGCAATGAGTTCAAAAATCAATGGTGGGGAGACCATTGTGGGATGGAATCTGGATGGGATTTCAGTTTTGCGGTTTCGAGATCAGATGGTTGTACCTTTAACTACTTGGGAACAACTCCTTCATGATTACTAGAATTCAAGATGGGCTATACACCCAGGTACATAGAATATGTATAAGGAGTTGAAGGCATAGTTTTGGTGGAGCTTCATGAAAAGGAAGGTGGCCGAGATTGTCTCACGGTGCTTAACATGTCAGCAGGTTAAAGCAGAGAATCAAAGACCATCTGGTATGTTACAATATTTACCTATCCCAATGTGGAAATGGGATCAAATAGAAATGGATTTTCTTATAGGTCTTCCATGCTTGGTATAGAAACATTATTCCATTTGGGTGATAGTGGATCAGCTTACCAAGTCGGCCCATTTCATCCCAATTCGTGAAAATCATACGGTGGAATATCTTTCAAAAATCTATATCCGAGAAGTGGTAAAGAGGCATGGTATAATAGTTTCTATCATCTTAGATAGAGATCTAAGGTTCACATTTAGTTTCTGGTGAACCTTACAGAAAGCCATTGGAAATCAGTTGAATATGAGTATGGCCTATCATCCTCAGACGGATGGACAATCAGAATAGACGAGATAGACATTGGAAGAGATGTTGCGGGCTTGTGTAATGGATTTTGGTAACTCATATGAAGAGAACGTTCCTTTAGTGGAGTTCTCATATAACAATAGTTATCAGGCCTCGATACACATGGCTCTATTTGAAGCATTGTATGGGTGTCCTTGTCGTTCTCCACTTTGATGGGTGGAAACATGTGAGACTTCACTAGTTGGGCTGAGCCTTGTCCAAGAAACAACAGAGAAGAATCAATTGATAAAAAATAGGATGGAGATGGCATAGAGTCGTCATAAATCTTATGCGGATCATCTCTGTATACCGATGTCGTTTGCGGTGAGTGATCATGTCTTTTTGAGAATCTCTCCAGGGCTTGGACATCATCGTTTCAGAAAGTAGGGAAAATAATCTCCTCGATATATATGCCCTTTTGAGATACTGGAATGGGTTGGCGAGGTGGCGTATCATTTGGAATTACCAACATGGTTCAGTGTAGTGCATAACTTGTTCCATGTATCTCAGTTGAAGAAGTATCATCCCGATCCAGACCATGTGATCAGATTGGATCATGTTGAACTTGATCCGGATGCTTCGTTGGTACATATTCTGGTGCAGATATTGGATAGAAAAAGGAAAGTCATGCATGGAAAAAGCATCGGTCTAGTGTGTTTATTATGGATGTATGGTCAGATTCAGTAAGAGACTTGGTAACATGAGAAATAAATAAAAGAGCAGTGGCCAAAACTCTTTCAGGCAAGTGATAGTTTTCTACTTTCAAGGACGGAAAGGCCAATGGTGGGGAGAATATAGTACCCCTTGTTTCTAGTATGTAACCCTTGTTTTATGATTTTTATTTACATGAAGAATAAGAGAAATGTTTGGGGAGTGTTTGGATAATTTTAAAGTGTCAAAGGACAAAAGGTGGTGACACACGAGATTCACACAGGTTTCCCAAACCAAGAGGAAGCCATGCAGGTGGTGTCACTTTGGATCGAGGAGACCACACGGTGTGTACATGGTTTAGGCAAACCGTGCGAGGAGGCCGTGCGGAGTGCCCCTCTCACGTAGTGACAACCGCACGGTTCACACACTATTTGACTAACCGTGTGGACTAACCACGCATGGAGTCAACATAGATCTTATTTTTAAGGATCTAATCTGTTTTATCTTTAAACCCAGTCGTTTTTTCTCCGAGATGGCCCTAAATTGGGACTGCTCTCTGGTGAAGGTGGGAGAACGCTTACCAGGCGTCTTGGAAGCGATTCAGAGGGTTTCCTTGGTTATTAGAGGCTGATTGATTGAGGTAAGTCTTGTTTCCTTGAGTTTTCATAGATCTCCTTCTTCCCTCTTGATGGATCCTTAGATCTACACCCATGGTGGGTTGATTTATGGTTGTGGATGACTTTTAAGTAGGGTTTTGGTCTTTTAGGTGATAGGGGAAGGAGTCTAGGGAGGTTTCATGGTGTTTCGACCCAGTTTTTTGTTAGTTTCACCTATTTTGTTGAGGTGGGTGGCTTCACTCTCGATTCCTCTTTCTTACAACTTGAAGGCATAGTTAAAATTGATTTAATTTATTCGTTTTGATTGTGAAGTTGTCTTGCAAAGCATGTTATAAACATTTTTAGTGATGATTTATGGGTTCTGATGAAATTCTGGAAATTGAAAGAATATTTTGTGCAAAGGGTTTTAGTTTATTGATTTTAAAATAATGATTTCAAAATATGAATTTTCTGGATTTGGAAAATGGTTTTCCGGAAAAAGGTTTTCAATAAAATGGTTTTTTTATTGAAATAGTTTTGGCATGGTTGGAATGGTGTTTTTTTTGGGAATACATGGTGTGTGTGTGCATATTTCATTTACCAGGCTTGGTTGAAATATGACCTTGTGCTCGGTGCCAAAGGTGTAATGGAACATGGGGAATAATTACCTTGTGACGACTTGGTAGATCGATGAGAGACCTCCAATGAGTATGTAACTATCACAACGAATCATACATGGTTGATATCACTTGTTGTGAAATAGATGGGTGAGCCAAAATGGAATATTGTGAAATGGTATGGTTAATTTGGTTGGAAAATTTTCATGGTTTCTTTTCTTAAGAAAGATGTTTTCTATTGGAAAATGGTTTTGACTTAGAAATTGATATGTGGTGAACTATTTTGGAATTATTTTATATAAATTGTTTTATATAAATGTGTTAACATATTTTATCCTAGAGGCATGGGTTGGGAAGTCATCAGGGAAAACCTACTGAGTTTCATTACTGACCACCTTCTTTGGCACGTTGGTGCTCTGGCAGATGTCATATACAGGGATGTTGGAAAAGGAAAGGTTTCACATGTTTATAACACTACATCGTGATACTTCGGCTGGGTCGTGGTGTTGGTGCTTGGAGCTTGTGGAGTATGGAGTTGGGTTGTCTTCTTGTAGTCTTTTAGTTTTTCATTCCGCTGTTTACTCTAATTTAGTGTTGGTTTCAGCTATGCTACTTTTTTTATGGTTATGATAAAGCAAATGGTTGAGTTGTCTTAGCTTTTATCATGAATCATTTAGTTTATTTATTTGGTTATGGTTGTTGGCTCTGTGGTACATTCAAAAAGGTTAAATCATCCACCAATTGTTTTGAAACCATTCGAAATTTATTTCCAACCTTTGGAACCTTGGGGATGTCTCTTAAGGCCTAGTAATGACTCATTGTACTCTCAAGCCAATGAGGATAAGCGGGTCATTACAGCGTGATCCTAGTCATCCATATATGTAGTAGGCTATTAGAAGTCTAGAGTCAACCGTCAACAATTCTTGGTGAGTAGCTCTATCGAGATGTGGGTATTTCATTGTATTGTTTTTTTCATGATGATAAAATCAAGGATTGTGTAGGAAATTCAGGATTACATTAGGAAACACTAGTTTCTTTGAGGGCCTTTATCAGAGAAATAGTGGAGTGAATAATCCATAGTAAATGGTTCTAGAAACATTATCTTATTTTTAATTCTTGTGAGATTTACGTTTTTTATTTTTTATTTCTATATGGTCATTTCCATTGAGATTTTCCATGTTTTATGGTATATATCCCCCCTTTACATGGTTTCATTATGAGTCTGAGGGGGGTGGGGTTCAATAACCGGTCTTTACGATTGTTTCTTCATTTATTTTATTTCATTGATATCGTTCATCACTACATTTCTTTTTTATACTATTTATATTACATCGTGGAACTTTGGTTATCCTTGTAAATTCACATAGTCTATTTTTCAAAATCATGTAAAATAGTTTTTTCATTTTGATATTTCATTAATTTTTTGGACCTACAGATGCAAATGTATGCTACAATTGTTTCAAAATTTTAGAATGGATTTTGTGTTAATCAATTAATATTATTTAATACTTTTTTTTTATATATTAAGCTACTATAAATGTGTTATAATGATCCGTGAAATTGTATTATAATTATTTTGATTCTGTATGTATATATCCACTGTTGATGTGACCATTATTTATTTAATTTGTAAACTTCTTTTCAGACATCATTAAATTTTCATGTGATGTCATCCATGTATTTTTTATTCAGAATTTGAAACATTTAGGTTTGATTGGAATTTTGGGAAGCCTATTAATATCCATAGATGCTACTGGATTGTTGAATGGGGTATTCCCCACAGTATAGCTCCCAAAAAAGATTATAAGGAATAATAATTTCTCCATCGTTAACATGAGGCCTTTTTTGAGCACCCTATGATGATCATCATATCATGTAAATGATGTAGATACCACGTAGTGGGAATTCAATGCTTGAATAAATTGTTTTTGTGGTCATTGTAGCATTAATAGACCACATAGTTCTGTTATGAGTTCCAAAAGAGAACAATAAAAAACCAAATTAATCACTATTTATTTTTTACTTTAATATTTTTATTTCTTTTTTAACATCCCCGATATAGATTCCTCAACAAACCAATGACGAAGGTTATCCAAAGGGGGTGAAAACCATTCCATTATGGTTTGGTGTTTAATATGTTAAATCTAATATTGAAAATTATTTAAAAAATTTACCATCTTATTAATAAGTTTAAAATAAAAATTATAATATAATAAAAATTATTATCATATATACATCATCACTAATATAGAATCCAGATCAATCAAAAAATATTTTTTTCGATGCTAAATTAATTATAGATAAGTGGAATCATAAATTAATAATAGATATAGGTGTTAATAAAATTTGAAATTCATCATTGTTTTTTAAAAGTGATAATGGTATCCCATTATCAGCATTTTTCTATTATGATAAAAATTAACATTCATATATATATTATTAAAAAAAATATTTTATATTTAATTTTAAATTTATATTAATGTGTATAAAAAATATATGTATAAATAAGACATATAGAACACTAAATAAATAAATAAATATATAATATAAAATATATATTTATACTTTTTTTATAAAATTCATAAAAATTAATATTTATTATTAATTAAATATTTCATGTTGAGCCATAAAAATTTTAAAATATTTTCCTATCATATAACCTCACAAAATTATTCTATATTGTATGAATGTTGAAAGTGGATTTTGAACATCAAACGACCATAACAATTGTTCTGGGTATCCATTTTTTCTCAAAAAATGTCAAATAATTTATTTTTTAAAAAATATTCAATGTTTAAAACGTTTTAAAAGGGCTCCAAATAGGAATTTTTTTGTTGATATTCCACAATATTTGAACATTCATTGATATTTTAGCTTCATTTATTTTTATATCCTTATCTTTTTCAATGGTGAAAAAATTTATTCCCCATAAATAAATTTTTATGAATATTATGTTGCGGAAATTTTAAAATATTTAGTTGTTATTTAGAAATAAATATATTAAAATTTATAAATATTTAAATAAAATAAATTTAAATGTTCAAATAAATAATCCTGAATATTTAGATATTAAAATTTATTTTTTAAATATACTCCAAATATAAGTCAAAATTAGATTTCTATTTTATTTAAAAATAATAATTATTATTTTTACCTTGTAATAATGTAAGATTTTCTATACACATATAAAAATACAAATATATATATATATATAATGTATATATATAAATATATATGTGTATCCATCATCTTAGAAAAATATTTATTAATATAAATATTTTAATACATGTAAATAAATATTAAGATATAATATATATAGACACAGAAACATTTGTTTATATATAAAATTCACAAACATTACCACACACACAATAAAACAATAAATTTATTTTAAAGTAATTATATAAACATATATAATTATAAAAACATAAAAATATTCAAACACACATAAACACATAAATGAACACAAAAATTGAAACACACTCACATCGGAAAACACAAACATATATACATAACACAAAAAGAAAATTATAATATAAATTGAAAAAACAACCAAATATAAATATGAATATATATATATAAATACAAAAAAAATATTTTATAAATGTATTTAAAAATAATTATACGAATATATATAATCAGATGATGAAATATATGAAACATATGTATATATATATATATATATATCAATAAATATTTTAAAAAAAAGTCGTTCCATTTGTAAGAGGTGTTCACATTAAACAATGAGGTATGAGGTTGGAATCCCAGTCGTTCTAGAGATATGGATGATTGTGAGGGTGGTGTTTGAGTTGAAATAATTTTAGAGGTATTTCTTAGAAAGGCCCCATATATCAGTTATTTTTTATCATTGATAATGGGTTCCTTTATCAACACATTTTTAGCAATGAAAATAGATATCGGATATTATCAGTGCTTACAATATCAATTTTTTATCTATGATGGAACTCAATTGTTGTGTTGTCAAAAGTATGATCTAAAATTGTTTTAATTGAAATAGTGGTAGAAAATTATTACGTTAGTGTACTACCAACTTCATCTACTATTATTATACTCAAAATAATCCATGACTTCAACTAAAAATTGAATGAGTATGTTGGATGTATCAGAAACCATTTTTAGACTATTATAGAAATTGATTTTGTGTTGATCCATACACCAAAAATTAACTAAATCCATCCTAAATATAAAAATGTGTCACTAAGAATTACAGAACTAACCTAATTCATTCAAATTTATTATTTAAAATGTATTTTAATAAATGTGTTTCACCAAAATTAATTTATTAATCGATATATTTTTAATTTAATAAAATTTATGGAAATAAAAAATAAAAAAAACATTCAATAAAACTAATATAAATGATCAAGTTTTAGATAAATAGTGAAAACAAATTCAAGGTTGTTTACATTGTCAAATCTCCATTTAACCCTTTCCTATAAAAAATAAAAACATACTTTCCCACCCTCAAAAAACAATAAAATAAAATTTTAGGACTTTTATAATCTATGGATTTATAATATATATGATTAAATGTATAATTTTATTCATATTTCTAAATAGAAATATATTAAGAGCATCAGCTACAAAACCGAAACAATAATTTTCACGACCGTATTCCCTTAAGACACTACCTTGTAAAATTCAGACGTCCCAATAAAAATCACTACCTGAGGTATCCTCTAAGTATAATACATATAATTATTACTTTTATATATTTTATGGACGTATATAATAAACAAACACATTATATAGAAAAATAACATTGTAAATTATTAAAATTTCATTGAATGTTACATGATCTATATAATATATTTCCATGGTATATATCCAATTTAATAAATTTTATTCCTCCCCTCTTCAATATTTTCTATTAATTAACATGATATTATACATTAAATTCATATTTGGGAATTATCTAATGTTCTAAACATTATCCAAAAAATATCATCAACAATACTGAATCAAAGAAAACATCAAATAATTAAAATATTAATTGAAATCAACATCCTACATAAAATCACTAATTATTCACATCCTAATATATTGCAGTTCATCCTGCACCCCCATGGGTGTGCAGGGTGGTATGGGTTGGGTGTTTAGGGAATATGTAATGTGGTTGAGTCTGCTATGATTATTTCCTCTTGAGATGTTTGTGTTGAGGGCCACTATAACGAATATATATTTTTCAATTCATTATATATATTATCAAATAATAATATTGTTATAACTTACCTATTATTCATCCTCAAATTAAATAAACTCTAAATAATGGTCATTATCATCTTCCCTGATGTCATAAATTTTATTTATTTCCAAATCTTCTAATTTTATTTATAATCATTAATCAAGAGTAATGTTTCCATCAGTTTTTTAATCATTTACTATTCCCCAATTTAATCCTAAATTTCTTATATCATTTCAATTATATTAATTGATGAGTATAAATATCATATATCAATTGATTTCATTAAACAATTCCTTAATCGAAGATGAAAATGAAAATAATCATTTAAATTAATATTCATAATCCAATTTTCCATCTTATCATCAACATATTCTCTCAATATTATGATTAATTTATTCAACATGAAGTACATGAGAAATTTAGATTAAAAATAAAAAATATAGGATTATTATGAGTCATATCTAAATTCAATGATGAATGTTATTATTTTGACCTCTAGTGAAATCCCCTGACTGTTTATCTAAATTTTATTCTCCATTCATCTCATCTCAATTTTCTACCACATGAAATTATCCCCTAAAAATTACCATGATAATATGCAGGTAAATGTCTTCGATGTTGACCAATGAATTCCATGGATTTATTTATAGTATATCCCATATTAATGCCATATATGAACACACAATTACTACATCAGTTACATTCCATTCAAAACTCTCATTTGAATTTCCTTTTAATAATTGATACTTTTCCATGAGATCAATATAAATATATATTAATCCAAATCCTCTAATAGTTCTATGTCACTACCACAAAATGAAATATCACACATTACAAATTTTTTATTTTATAAAAGTAATCCAAATAATTATTCCTTTATAAAATAATCAAACAATAATTAAATTCTGTTTAAATTTTTTTATTACTCATATATTCAATCCAAATTAAAAAATTTCAGATCACTTACCTAGATTAAACATTATATACATTATCTAGAAACATTTTCAATATTCCATTCCCTGAATGTAAAATTTTAAATTTAATCCATTTATGTCTATTGGGCATTAAAACTGAATTTTGAGCAATGTTACTCCCATGGAAAAAACCAAGTCATAATAGGTTAATTGAGGAATTATAATCCATTATAGAGCATAAAATGGTTATATAGTTGAAAATTATATATATATAAAAGGGAATAATGTGTCCTTGTATGCTAGATTATTTATCTTTCTCTTCAAAGGAGATGTCTACGTGGAATTTAACATATCCTTTTTACCAAAATCCACAAATCTAGTGATCTCGAGAAAGTGTTAATTTAATTAAAATTGAATAAAATACATATAACATAAAATGTTGGATCAAACAATTTAATAGTTATATGGGACTATATATATACATGATTAATAAATTATATTTGAAATATAATGTATATTTTGAGACTAAGTTAATAATTATTTATTATACTTGTGTATTCTTCAATCACATGTGTTAATATTCATAGTTTCATTGGTAAATGGTAAATAATACAAGAGAAATAGATGACATATAAGTCACAAATTTTGGTATTAAATGAATGATTTTGGTTTTCTAGGATCAAATGTTGATTATATGTGTTTTGGGGTTATATTGAATGTCGCGGTGATGTGTCTAGGAGAGTAAATAATCCCAAATGCTTAGTATACCATAATATGGGAGAATTTATGTCCTATTGCTTTTCATAATCTAGTAATTGGATTAAACTTGAATGATTTCCCTAAGTGATCAGGATATTAGAAGCTTAATTGAAAAAGGGATACTCATGGTCAGATATGTCTACCCATAGTCAAAGATAAAAAAACTCATATGATGGATCTCTAATAGAACACACACAATTATATTTGAAGAGTTATAGGAGGGTATTAATAATATAGAAGATATTCTTTAGGATAGATGGAATTATGATGAATGTTTACTCTTTGTTGAAAAACGAAAATATTTTTCCATGAAATGATTTGAGATTGAAATGGTCCACAAGAACAGGTCCTGATCCATTGGGATCAGAGAAGTGGACAAGAACCTAGCCATTTTAGGTGTGTTTAATAGAATGCATGGTATCTAGAATAATAAATTTAAATATAATAGAATTTTCTATAACAAATGATCTTGAAGAGGTATGGAATCATTTGGTGGATCACATTAACAATATGATGGTAGGGATAGATTATTATAATTAAGGGAGGCGTTATGGGGTGTTTATTGAAAATGGAATTCGGAATATCATTCTATTTCTAGTGAAATACATGGAAAATGATATTTTTTTATGATATATTCAAATATTGTAAGTTCTAATAGGATTTTATCATCTTGAAGAAGTTTTTTTTTGTCATAATGGGTCTAATGAGGCCATCATTGTTTTAACATGAGATATTATGAATGTGCAGGTGGTTGATGTAGGGTACTATTTTTTAAAGGCTAGGGATCATTTCATTGATGTTTGTTCCTCTAGAATTATCCTCATTTCATAATTTAGGGACCCATTTGTGATCAACCCATATAGAATAATTTTTTATTGTATTTAAATTAGAAAATTCTTTCATGACTCTTAAATAGAAGAATATGTACGATCCATCCAAGATTTATTTTTGAGGAACAAAAAAATTTTATCCATGGACGGCGAATTCAAGGGGCCATTATTATTTCTAAAGAGATGGTTATTGAAATCAGTATGTGGACTATCAGATCCAATATCATGATCAATGTGGGTATTGATAACTTTTAGGCTTTTATTTAGTATAACTTTAGTATAAATGTTTTGAGACATTTTTGGATTATTATAATGGGCTTTTCATCTTTTTATAAAGGAAAATATTCACCATATATTTATATTTCCAGTAGGGGTAAGGTAATTGGTTTCTAAAAATATGTGCATGGTGTTAGGCAGGGTGATTCAATATCACCCATCTTCATTATTTTGGAAAATGAGACCCTTTCTAGGAATAAACACTATCGTAAGGAGGAAGGTACTATTATTTATTTTAGGAAAAGGAAAAAAGAATGTAATTAATTCCCACAGAATGATCCCTAAGGATATTTTTTCATTTTATTAATGTTTGGAAAAGATCAATTTAATGATTAAATAATATAATGGGGGTCTTATGGACATTTTAGTACACAACTAATTAATAAAATAATAAGTAGTGTGTTCTTTTCTAACAAATGATCTAGAAGTTAGGTTTAATCAATTCTAGATTAACATGGTATTTAAAAGTGTTTATTTCCAATATAGTACATTTCATCACCTTTGATGAAAAAAAGTAACTAAATGGTATTATTTATTCATTTTATCAATAGGATGATAGGTTGTATCCTTAATTGGAATATTCATTTACTATCCATTGGTGGGAGGATCACATTTGATAATTGTTTCATCACATCTATCAAAACACACATCCTTTCAATAATCACGATTCCTAAAGGAACTACCTAAAAGATAAAGAAAATAATTATTGAATCTATTGGGATGATAACCAATATGGATGATTCCAGTGTTGCTTATTTAAGAGTCTAGTGAAATTTATTTATGGTTGTTTTAGAAACTTAAGTAACATCATAGATTCCATGAAATAGATGAATGATAATCTCTCCTGGGAATTCACTGATGACTGTTTACTAAGAATGATATTAATGTCCAATAAGTATTTTTTGGGCTTGAGATACTAATCCAATTCAAATATGAGATTTTCTAATCTGGGTATATGTATAATTTAATATAAGGAACTTTTTAAGGAGATGTAGAGATGTGTTGTGGCATTTGGTCATGTAATCTAATTGAAGGATTGTTGGGTATGTGTTGACCCTATATTATTCAAGGGGTTCCCTATTCCTAATACTACATTTTTAGAAGTAATATCATTTCATTATTTAATCAACTCAGTCCTTTATGTGGATCAGAAAGCTTCACATTGAATAATTTTCTCAGTTAACTACCTAGACCAGTGCATTCATTCAGATTGATAATATTGTATGTTTTTTAAAAAGGAATTTCGAGCATGCCTGAATAAAAAAACAAGATGAATCAGCATTGAATATCTATTTTAATGATATCCCTATGAAATTAAGTTATTAATATTATTAAAGGAGTAATGTTATCAATACTAATGATAATATTCACTATAAGTAGATCTAGTATGCTTTATGATGTTGGTATTACACTTCTACTAGTTCATAAATAGTTTATAATATATTGATTTGTAAGTTATTGAGATCAAATATTTTGTATAATTATCCGGTATATCAGGGGGATCACACTTCAAGTGGGGTCTATTCAAGAGTTTTTGTCACTTTGGATCCAAAGAATTGTCTAGTAAGGTGTCGAAATGAAAATATTATCTTTAGTTATTGAAATATTGTGATAGATGATCCGAGATAAAGGGATCACCATGAGGAATGGTAAGTTGAACTATGTATTTGGTATAATGATATGCATAGAGTATCTAGTAAGGTAGTTTTGATACCTCATTTTTGGAGGGGTTCATCAGTTTTGTTATGGGTATCCAACTAGGGATATAATTTCCATCACTAGGTAGAGACATTTCTGTTCATGGGAAATGGGGTTGATAACAATATAAAAGTTCAGGGCTAGATATGAACATGTATGGATCTAATGAGAATATGGTAATATAGGTGGGTGGATGGATTCATGATTATTAAAAATTGTTATTACTTGACTTTTTTATTTTCTCATTGTTAATTCTACAGGGGAAGAGGACACTTCAATGCACAATGGTCGTTTTCTTTGTGACATTTAAAATAAGAATATTTAAATTGCCTAATCTAACACATAAATTCTAGTAAGGATTCATTACAATAGAACATCCATACCATGGGACATTTCTTATCTTATCAGGATTTAGAGAACAATAAACAATCAAGACATTGAAAAAGAATAAGTTATGATAGGGGAATACTTTATTAGATGTCATGGAAGGAGAAGTGAGTTATAATGAGATAACTATTATTTTTATTTTTTTTCGATCTATCCCCATGTATGTAATGTAGATTTTGTGATGAATCACTTTTTCTTTTCCATTTTTTAACCCCCCAGAGTTCAATTTTTTAAAAATTCTGAAAAACTATTGTTTGATTGGTTCATAAGGAATATATGAACCATTAAAATCATATTTCCGTAAGAGTTTCAATATTGGTGTGAAAATATGACTTATTTTTTTGAACTAAGAAAATAAAAAGACAGCACCAAATCAATGATTTCTGGGTTATTACCTCTAGTTTCATCAGAGATATATCTTACATTTTCTTTTTTGTATCCATACTAGGATATCATCACTATGAAAAAAAATAACTTATAATTTACCTAAATTATTGTACAATTTAAAAATATAAATTTTATTAGTTTTTTCACTAATATTTTCTAATCAATGTCTCAAAAAATAAGTAAATATGCTATAATACCTACAGTGACACCCCAGTCATGTCCTCCTAGATCACACTATAAATACCCAAACATTAATTATTACAGTTGATACAACTTACATGATTTTACATTTCATATCAGTATTTAAATATCACATCTCAAAATTATGTATAAGATTTCTAAACCAAATTTTTAAGTATCATTGGAAATTAGGTATATAAAAATGTTATGATATAGAATTTCATAAAAATCTTCATATGAATTTTTTGAACAATATTTCAACCAACACATTATCAAACATGAATTCTACATGGGGAAATGGAAATCATATGAATATTGCTGAGCTCAAACATGATCAAAGGGGTAGTATACAGCAGAATCTATAATCGAATGAAAAAGGACTATATAATATGGAATGAATATATAATAATCAAATAATGATGTGTAACAGATGACAATAGAATTTAATATATCAATGGAATATATATACTAATGTATATAATGACATGAATAACAATATATGTTATCGTACTTAAGGAATTATTAATTTTTTACATCCGAAAAATACTATAAAAGACTTGTGATAGAACATCATACATAAATGGGTGTGTTTTAGACTAACTACGCCAGCTAGTTCATCTCATGAGACACCCTGATGTATTGATGTGATATATAAATCCCACCCTCACCCATCAAAAAATAATGGTAATTAATTCATCATATCCTAAAATAACACAACAAAATAAAATTGGTTTCATTTCATTTTATATTTTTTCACATAAAATGAATTCAATTATATACCAGCTGATACCTTGATCTAAGTCTTATTGAAGGAGAATAAAATAATTCATAGGATTACCATGAAAATGACTCTATAATATGTATATAAACTAGAGGATGATAGGAAAATAGATTTGAATCCATAAAAAGGGTTTTAATAAATCATTTTGGACATTATATTAAAAAGGGAATGTTTAGAGTTTCTTTTATAATCACTTTCTAAAAAAATGTCATGAAAATGAAACTTTATATCATAGATAATACTAAATTATTGAACCCTGAATTAATGTAATGAGAATATTTGGAAATGTGGTAGGGAATGTTCCAAATAGATGAAATTAAAATGAAATTCCTTTTTAATATTTATGGGATGTTATAAAGAATACCCAAAGAATAATTTCTATAATATTTAATTTTTTAATATTTAAATAGAATAATAATGGAAAACATGTTTATAATGGTGGAATATAAATAGGGTTTTGAAATAGATGTTAGAGAGATTTATAATTGTTCAATTCAATATTATTTTTTATGAATAATAAGATAGATAAATAAAATATATTTTAATGAAAAAAATAATTCCTCAGAGATAAAGAGAAATTACTATATGAAATAAATAATTTTAGATTTTAAAAAATAGGAAAACATAGTCTTGTAATAAATATACTAGAATAATTAAATAAATATTGAACCAATAAAAAACTTATTAATATAATTATTTTCGAATTAAGATTAATTTGGAATATATTTCATTATATTTATATATCAATACATATAAAAAATCTGAAATAAAATATTATACAATAATATTGAAGAATTAATAATATTTTATGAGTTTCTCTCAAAAAAAATAATTCAAATGTGGTAATTTGGTTATTGGATGCCCTTTCCATTTATGTTGAATCCCATAAAAGTGAACTAAAATACTTATAATATATATAACCATATTCATCACATATTCTATAAATTTAATCATATATATTACCTTTTATATTAATAATATATAATAATTCATTAAACATTTTTTATTTGCATAATATTTATTTTCCCCATTGCATTCTATAAATATTTATTATTTCATAAATTTCTCATAATTGTGATCTTGGTTCGTGATTATTAATAAATTAACCAGTATAACCAAATTATTCAAGATAATACAATAATTTTTTTTAATTATTTATATAATCTAATTTTCATTTTGTGGATTTAATGGTTACTATATGTCAGAATGGAATCCAGATGAACTTGTATTATGTAATTTTTTGGTAACAATGACTTGAATTTTATTACACAATCCTTTTTTGGTTTTCATCTAGAAGAATCATATTAATTTCAAAATTTAACATTTAATATCAAATATTACATCTACTAAAGTCATTAATTTTATTTAATATTGAGCCATTGAAGATCATATAACACCATACATGTTGGTATTTAAACAAACCCATAATAAAGAAGCTATACTAAAGAATAACAAAAATAATGATTTTATATAAAAGTAGTATAATTTTATGAAAAGAAAAATTATGATATTATAAAATAAATATAATTAATAATTAGGATTTTGGAAGAGTTGATATGATAAGGTAAATTAAATTAACCAAAAACAACTTGTTACACAACATGAAATTCTTCCCTCTTACGATTAATTCTCATATAATGATGGAATTAGGGATTATTATTCTTACTAGGGGACTAGAAAATTTGATTAAAATTCATGTATAAGTTACCTGGTCCATTATTCAAGTGGATGCAAAATGAATGTGTTGGTTTGAAGTCAGTGGGAGTTATCAATATTTATATTTGAAAATATGGAGCATATCAAGGGAATATTAAGTTAGAAGAAGGATAAATATGAAGTAACATTGTTATTAGGTGATAAAATATTAGTGAGACATTTGTGATTAATATTCTAATAAAAAAATTCATATATAATATTTTTGTGTAAATTTAATAGTATAAAATTTTATCCATGATATATTTCATCTTTTTACTCCATATAACATTTTTTATTTACAATCCCTACAAATTATATTATAATAATAATATATGGTTACCCATCATATAAAATGTATATTTTATGTTATTAAATTTGAAATCATTTTAATCTATTAAAACTTATATAAAATTAGAGAATTACCTTTTATTTAAAATCTTAAAACTTATAAAAAATTCTATTTGAAAACAAAAATTACTCTTAAAATAGTAATTATTCCATTTATTATTTTATTTATATTATAAATTATATAAGTTTAATAAATATTTTTTAATTATTTAATAATTATATTACTGTTTAAATGTAAATTTGGATATTTATATTTATTTAGAAAAAATAAATTATTCGTATAAAATACAATATGTGGAAATGTCCCTTTTTATCATCAACATGGTAATTACCATTAAACATTTTAACATATTTATGTATCTATAATTAAATTATAATAATTACATCATTTTAAAATGATTATTAAAAATATAATTTTTTATCAGATTCATTTTCAAGATGTTGTAGAAATTAATTTTAATATCAGTGTGCATGAAAAGAATATTTAGGCAAAATATATTATTAGCTTAATAATAAATGTATTTTTATTAATTACCAATAGATAATTATTGGTTGAATTTATTTATTTCACTATATAAATTATCAATAATTATTAAAGTCATTCATTAGTAGTGAATTATTTAATTTAGAAAAAAATACATATCACTATTAGAATGTTAGTTATTTGAAAAAATACCACTTTTAAATTACATTTTCATAACAAAATTCCAATTGAAAATAAATATTTATATTCTAAAAATTTTATTTTATCAATAAACTATTGAAAATAATATCTCAATTAATTTTATCACAAAATTAGTTAATAAGAATATTTAATTCAAACCAAAATATAGTAAAAAATTATTAAATTAAATATTATATTTTTGTAACATTATTTATGATTATTTCAATATTTTTTTATTTTTTTTATTAAAATTACCCTATATGAATATAATTATTGGATACAAGTGTTTCAAATCTCCCTTTTATATTTTTTTAATGATCAAAGATATCGTCTGGTGTTCTAGAAATTTAATTTCATGATGTTTTAGTTTTTATTTTTGATTATGAAGGTATGTTATCAATGGAAAAAAAGTATCATCAAAATAATTTTGGAAGACAATTGGAAGAGTTCATGCATGGTATGAACATGGTATAGCTATACATTGACCATTGACCAGCTAGTGGCCTAGAATAAGAGAATCCTTGTAGCGGTAGGGCCCCCAAAATGACATTAGAGTGTCACCAGATAGTCTGTGGAACTGGAGAAAATAATAGAGCTACTAGAGCTCATTGGATACCGAATTTACATCATTGGATACCCAAAGAAGTTTACAGTTGTATAAATTTCTACATATATCTTGCACCATAGATGGAGGGAGCCAGGAGTTTCCCAATAGTGTCGAGAAAGTAGGCCCAAATCTTCATGGATTGTGGTCCCACTTATCATGACTAGATCTAAAATGAACTTTGTGACTCATTTACACCCGTTGGATAATGGTTGTTTTTATTCAGGGTATAAATAGACCCTTATGAAGTCAAATAACCTAATATTTAACTAAATATTTTTAATAAAATCAGTAGTGATCAATATATTAGATCATTCGGTAAACACTCTATCCTTATCTAGAGATATCTCTTGGAGTTAATTGTATAACCTCTTTTTTCTCTCATATATTCCTCTCATTTTATTTTTACATATATTTAATAATTGAGAGTGTGTACTTAATTTTTTTCTCCTAACATAACTTAACTTCTTCCTCTTCTATTATTGTTTCATGGTTAAATGATGAAACCATGGTTCTTTTATTTTGGTTGCATCTTCCATTAAAAAGAATTGATATATCAGTTTATTCGTTTTTTTATATTAAAATCATGGGAATATGATTTTCAAGGTTTCTAAAGTAATTCTAAATTGATGGGATTTAATTCATAAATCATTTTTCATTTGGGTAGAAGATGAAGGGACTCATAAATAATTATTGTCAAAATTCCTTGAAAAAACCAATGGATTTCCATTTTTGTACATTCAACATAATTTATTTATTAATATATATCATTTTGTTATTCAATTAACCCCTTATCATATAAATATATTAATATACTTATATTAAAAAATCCTCATATTTCATAATTTATATTTTTATACTATTCTTACTTATTTTTATTTAAATACTCATATGAAATTGTTCATGATTAAAATAATTATTATTATTTATAATTAAATTTCAGATTTACATTACATATTTTCATCACATGTTTTTGTTTCGAAATTTTAAAAGTAAATTATACCCTACTACTATATTACCCTAATAAATATTTAGAACCCAATGAAACCTTTTAAAATAAATTAGACACCGTTCTTTATTAAAAAAATATATTGTTTTAAAAATTTATGAAGACCTAATTTTCATACTTTTTGTTTTAAAAAACATAGTAAGGTTTACAAAATAGTCTTTATATGATATGTTAGACATTTCAAACCAAATTTTCTCTTCAGGGACACATAATGGGTCATTCCACTATCATTTATAGAATATGATATAGTTATTATAAGTCATGATAGGACAAGATAAAATACTACTAATTTTTCAATAGGATTAACTCAATAAAATTTTTACAATTACAATACAAAACTAGGCACCTTAATAATGAATGTGATTGTAGTAATTATCATTATGATAGGCCAATATTAATTCATCAATTTTAGAATAATTTATTTGTAATTCATATAAAAACTCATTTGGTAAACAAGTATAGAGTCAAAAATATATTTTTGAAAACATTTCTGGACCAAAATTTTTGTGACTAGAATCCTTTGTTTCAGGATCATCATATTGGAAAATATACTTAATGGAAAATACGTTAGAGTTATATATTACATTTATATAGGATTCTATAGAAACATGTACGACAACTAGAACAATTTTAACATATGGAGTATGATTCTTGGAATTATAAAAATTATTTTTCTTATTTTTAACATTATTATTGATATTATATTAATTTTTTAAAAATAACATAATAATATACATGATTTTCTTCTAATAAATCATTTTTTGGAACATGTTTATTTTATTTTGGGGGAACTAGGTATGGATTATTTATGTTACTAATCTTTTTTAATATGAAATTCATGAAAATTTCATTTCCCCCGCTCTATGATTTCCACCTCAACATCCCTATTGTGCTTTGTCATATCATTCCATCACTCATATTATTGACTTAAATATTGATTTGTTCTAGGGATTTGAATCTTATTATGAATATATTTTTTCTTATCATTAATATCATATCCCCTTTATAAGGGCCTAATTATGGAGTAGCTTGAAATTTAAATGTTTTTTAGGATTTATTCCTGGATAAATATATGTTAGGTTCTATATACCATTTTATGATTATAATTAATAATTAAATGCATTTAATTTATGTTATTTCACAAATACCGTTTCTTTTTATTTTTTTATGAATTATAACCTTTTTTATATGATATTCATGTCTTATAGTTACATAATGAATGTTGTTTTTCTCTAAATGAGTAGAATGGAATTGAATGTGTAATTTATTTCTGTAAACTTTCTATTTAAATTATTATAGAAATTTACTCATTCCTTATTTTTCATTATATAATTTTAATGGATTAATAAAATTTTGTAATGGCATTTGATATTCTTTTAATAATCTATATGAATATTTCTATGATAACTTAATATTAATTTTAAATTATAATTTTTCTATCCTACATGTTTTAATTTTGTTTATAACCAACAATCTTGGTAATGTATAATTTGTGCGACTATCCAAAAAAATAATCATTTTCTCAAAATAAAAAGAAATGGATTTTTTGTCATAGAGGCACCTAAAAGTATTTACATCAAAAAAATGTTGGCCGAGTGTTATCATATTCTTCACCCTTGGTATTAGTAGTGGGCCTTTACCACAAACCTACACTAATAGTCTTATGGTATTTTCCATATATAATTCATATATACTTTATGATTCAATTTTGAATTAATTTCAAAATATATTAAATCATGTTTTTTTGTCAAAAACCATAAATTATGAATAAATTTAAACAACTATTATACCAAGAAATTAGGGAAAATTTGTTATATTTTGTAATTATTTTAAAATATTTCATTTTGTGATTTTTTTAAAATGTCATAAAATTTTATTCATTTGGAAATAATATTATGGCATGAATTTATTTAAAAATTTTATCTATACAGAATTTATTTCATTATATTTTTAATATTGAATTAATTGAATAATATCCTATATTTGGAATATATTTAAAAGTATTTTATTGTATGAATTTATTGTAAAATATATTATAAACTTAATTTATTTAAAAATATTCTATATCTTGAATTTATTGAATAGTTTTTTAAACCATGAAATAATGAAAATATATTCTCTCGTGAATTTATATAAAATTATTTTTATGTCCTCAATTTATGTCAAAATATATTATAAACTGATTATATTTAAAAATATCATATCTCTTTAATTATTTTGTATATGGATAAAATTTTCCTAAAGGAGATACTATTTTTTTTAAAATATTGATCTTATTGAAAATATTTTTATTCAACATGTTCTATAATTTTATTAATATGGTTCATGTAATTTTAAAATTCGTTTTCTTTTTACTTAAAAATTGTAGTTACAAAAAATTTTAATTTTATACCATTATATATGAGTCATTGTTCATAATCACAAAGGGGAATAATTTTAGGGTATTGGTGTGATATTAATAATTTTCATTATTTTTGTCATATTCAAATGAGGGGAGAAGTTCATGGTAAATTACTATGGGTATTCATGTATGAACCCGGTTCTTATTCTTGAATATATGTTTCTTCTTTTCCATATTCCTTATTTGTTTGTGAGAAAACATGGGAAATGTGGGGAAAATCACAAATTTAGGGGTACACGACTTGTACTTTTTATACACATGCTGTGCACTTTAACTATGTGGGATGAGAATACAGAGCACATAGGTTTGTCAATAAAAATGAACTACACCTTGTGTACTTTCATATACACGCCGTGTACTTTGTCCATGCGGGATGAGAACCAAGGGAATGTAGACACTTCGGCAGTTCAGGATGTAATAACTAACTACACGCCATGTACTTAGTAATGCATGCCATATAATCAGTTGGTTGATGAATAGGGTGGCGATGAAAACAAACCGCTAGAGGAACTGTTAAAAAATATTAAACGTCGTGTACATGAGAGTACACGTTGTGTAGTTATGTTTTTTCATTATAAAAGGGAAGTAACCTCCTCATTCGTCATAGGAGGCAATGGATTCATTTGGAGCAATGGGATAGGAGGCCGAAGCTTGGAGGAGCTCCTGATCACATGCCGGAAGTCAGATTCATCCACTGTCAATCTTGTTTGAATCGCACGGGTAATATCTTCCCTCATCTTGAATATTTCCTTATAATTCTTTCCCTAAGAGATGTTATTTGGGTTTTAATGGGTAATATTTAATGTCATATCCATGACGCTCTTGGCCGTTTCAGGAGGAGCCTTTCACGTATATCAATCAGAAGAGATCAAGGAAGGTGGTATTCTGTTTAATTACAAATTTCGAGTTGATTTCGTGTACCGTTGTGTCGTTCTCCCATGTTAGGGGTATCGTGTGTTTGATACCTTGACTATTGTGATACCGAGAATTGCATAGGCGATCTTATAAATTAATGTAAATTACTATTAGGGATCATTTCTTTGATCTAGGGCCACCCCGTGAGTGCTATTACCTTGTTTAGACATTTGGCCAGGATACCTGTGGGTATACTGTGAGTATAGTATTTTTTTAGTTGTCTTATGTGGAAGATATATTAATTGCTTGTTTGTGCATTGGGATCGGCCTGATTAATTTTTGTTTCCTATAGAATTCCTTAGGGCATTGTTTTTTTAGCCTAAGGGAAACGTTTCTTATGTCCAAGGGCAGTAACATCGATTCCTATGGGAAATATCACGTATGCCAGTGGGATATATTTGTTATGCATGTGGGTCGTCCCCTATGGGTTATGATTCTTCTTGTGTGAGGGTAAGGATTTTCATGTCTTAGGACAAAGATTACCTTTAATATTCATTGTGGTGATTTCTTATATTGAACCTTCTAAGGTAAAGCAGAATATTGGAATTGATAAATAATTATTAAAATAGAAATGTAACTAGTAGAGATAGTTACTTTCGAGTACTTCCTAGTTTACTGCAATTTATTATTTCACAATGATATTGAACATTTTCACTGAATGTTGGGCACATGACTTTGGTGGTTTCCTACTGAGATTTATTTCTCAAAGCCTGTGTGGGTTATGCATTGGGCCCAAAAAGATTATAATGATATAGGTGTTGATAAGGGCATGTGTCCCTGAATAGTCACATGACTGTTGCAGAGGAGTAGGAGAGCATGTGACCAAGCTTAGGCTTGGGATGGTTCTACGTTCCTGTTGCACTGCTTTAGTTTTGTTTTGTTATACATTGTACATTGTGATGTATTGTATTAGATTGTAGTTTCCTGCATTGGCTATTTTCATAGAATTAGTGACATGTTGCATCATGATATCTATATGACTTCTAGTTATCTGTTTTTTCTGTTGTCTATTTCTGGTTTATATTTTCTACTACTACAATTTTAGTATGTCTATATATTGTATTCTGCTGCACTAAACTATGAAGAATGGGGGAGTTATTTCCCCAATATCAATCCTTGGCCCTTGCTGCTAGTCGGTAGCCTCTGGTGTTTGGAGAAATGTGCTTGGGGTCATGTGAACAAATTGGTTCAGGGCACCCATTGTGTGGCTTCCGGAACTAGGATGTTACAAAGTGGTATCATAGGGTATTTCATTTCCTTGTGTTATTTTTCTATTTTGCAACAACATAAAGAGATAAATTGTCTATTTATTCGGTAATAAACTGGGTCAGGAGTAGCTACCCTGTATACAGGTAAAGGCAGGATTTGCTCAAATTAAATTGTGATTGTTTGTTATGATTATTACAGATGATTTGATTTCACCATTGGGTGATGCACTTGTGGTGTGTTGTTTATATTTTATATATCAGTTCTATTTAGTTGCAACCTGATGAGATGAGGGTATGCCATCCCATGGATCATTTAGGCAAATGTTAGAACCACTTTTCATGCATAGTTTCCATAAAATGTAACGAAATTATAAATTTCATGTTGTTGTTATACTTGTTGCACTATAAAATTCTAATTTTTGTGATAGTTTCCATGATAAAAATACCTGCTATTTGAGAAAGTATTTTAGTGTGAGGTTTTGTACAATGAACTCCAATAGTTGGTTCTTGAGGAGTATGGTCCCTCATTGACTGGAATTTGGTGGATCATTTACTTTTTTACTTTGTTTATAACATGTATACGATTCCAAGATTTTGTTCGCATGGAGTATGGGCTCTCACGGATCAGAATTTGGCACTTGTGTGTTTGTTTCAATGTTTTCCTAGGCTCGAGAGTAGTCTCTAAGGCTTAATATACCAAAAAACCCAGAATACATGCCATGTTGTTTTGACTACATGCCATGTACTATTCTGTTTGGAATGAAATGAAAAAAAATTGTACTTGACATGTTGACCATATACACTCTGTGTAGTCTCTAACTATGTCATAATCGATGTGGGCAGTGACACAATATAGGGAATTTATTGCGGGAATATGTCGTGTACGGATTGTGTTGGTCGGAGTGGACACTCAAGAGGGGGGTGAATTGAGTACCAATTAAAATTTCCGTTTTAAAAACATTGTCTTAAAAACCCCCAAATAAAATACTGAATTAAACTGTAGTGAATTTATATCATTGTAAGGGTTTGGTTGGGTTCTCAAGGGATTGATTATTTCCCAGTTAATCAAAACAGAGAGGTTGATTAACTTTTGAAACCAACTTACTGATTTACATAAGATATAAACGCTTGCGAATTTAATTATCAAAGTGACATTAAAACAGTTTTGGTTTTAAAGAGATTAGCAGTGGAATAAAAGAATAACATTGAAAGATATAGCATAGTAAATATAACCAAGAGGTTTAGTCCCAAGCTGAGACTTAGTCCTCTCAAAAGATTTTATAAAAAGATGATCCACACCCTGGATCGGGGATAAACAACAGCAACCAGCTGTCCAAGTCCAAGACCTCTACCACTGTTATTCGTGGGAAGAACAACAACAACAACCAGCTTTCCAGGTCACACACGACCTCTACCACTATCCCAGTGGGAAATAAAAAATGTAAGAGAGGTGAGTGAGGATTTAAAAATCCTCCAGTTAGATTACAAGAGACAGTGTGTGTGTAAAGTGCAACAGATAACACACACTGGTCAATATGTAAAAGAATAAATCACAGGGCAAACATTTAGAGTTTATAAATGGCTCTAGTAATTTTCATGTAGTTCTGGACTCCTTTGATTGATCAGAATTCACTCTGAGTCCTCATCTGGTTTTTGTCTGGAAAACAGTGTATCGTCTGTTTCCTTGACTTCCAGGTGTTGAGACAGTCGATGAAGCTCTTGTGTTATGTTCTCGTTCTTATCTCTTCACTGGTATGCAGTAATGAGTTCGTCGAGTATGTTCTTTCGTCTCTTTACATTCATGCTCTATTGTTCTTCTAGCACACCTTCATGTTTTGTATGTCTCGTGTATTCGTCTATGTCTCGCACAGCTGGTGTTCTATCTCTCTATATTCGTCTATTCATGCACTTTTGTAGTAGCATCCTTCCTTTAGTTAAACCATGTGCTCTGGAAAAAGATGATTTACTTTTTGCAGGTACGAGGTACGGTTCCCTGACATCCAACAACACATATTAAATAAATGTCAGTGTATTAAAATATACCTGATATGACTGTTGGTTAGATTAAATAATGATAAAGAAATTAAAGTAGTGCCGGGTTCTGTCTCTGGAGCGGTAGCTCTTGATATCGGTAGACTTGTGTTACAGTGGGTGTCTGTAGGTCTAAGTATCGGTGGAAATTTTTAATAGTATACTTGTCTTCCGGTAGACTTGATCACATCAGTAGTGGTGGACTTGTAAGGGTAACTATGGCACTACCTTGTATCGGTAGCGGTAAGTCTCTAACGGTAGACTTTTCATAACGGTGGACTTCAGCATATCGGTAGCCCTGTATCGATAGCTGTCGACTTCGATGTAGCGGTAGGCTTGAGTACCGGTGATCTTGTAACTGTAACTCTATCGGTAGACTTGATGTAGCGGTGATCTTTGACTACTGGTGAACTTGATGTATCAGTGAACTCCATATCGGTAGCTCTATTCGATATCGGTAGCTCTAATCCATAACGGTGGTTACTGTTCTGTATCTGTAGCTAGTGTGTAACGGTAGCTAAAAATTGTTTGAGCATTCACTTGGAAGAATGACTTAAGTCATAGTAAACATATATCTGATAATTCAAAAGACTGAATGTAATCATACTGAAAGTAACAACATATATTAAAGTATATTTGGAAAGTATTAAGCATAATCAAGATATAAAGAATGAATGGTTGGGATGATCAAAACACAATAAATCCACTTAATTCCAGAGGGTTCAACAATCTCCCCCTTTTTGATAATCACAGCTCAAGCCAAAATAAAGTAATATCAGAGGAAACAAAACAAAACAAAAAAAAATATCAAAGTATGATATCAACAGTATAGTATTAGAGGAAAAATATGGAAACAGGAATATATCAAGAAATAATGTAGTATAAGAGGAAAACACAAGCAAGATTCTTTGGTTTGAATATTTCTCCCCCTATAAATTTAACTACAGGATTCTCCTCAAACGTATTGAGTTTCTCCCCCTTTGTCCCCTTAGGTGAACAACATTCTCAGGTTTCCAATAATTTCTCCCCCTTTGTGATTAACAAAAAGGAGGGTATTAGAGAAAAGATAAGGACTTGGAAAGAAAATAGACATAGTAAAATAGACAGGGAAGAGTGGAATGAAGTATTTGATTGATAAGTAAAAGATACAGTGGGAAAATCATAGAAGTACAAAAATTCAATGAATCCCATAAAAAAATGGCTAGAAGCACTCAATCATCCCCTTGAATAGGTGTCTTTCCCTTGGGATCCGCAGAGGGTTCAGAGGTAGAGTTAGTTGGATTGGGAATTCCTGAAAGAAATAATGGTGGATCAGCAACTAATATAATACCAGATCTATAATCTGAGCTCCTTTGGAGGATCATCGATGTCGAGCTCCTGATGGCTTGAACTGGAGTCAGTTTAGGAGTACTACTAGAGGCAGAAGCAGGAAGTGCAGGAGGTACAATCACTGGTTTGGCATCCACTTGCAGGAAGGGAAGTAAAAGGTTTCAGAAATCCATTATAATGCTTCATCCTCTCTCCATTGCAGACACAAAATCATCTCTATTTTATATAAACTTATCCAAAGAAGGAGTAAGCTCCCTGAGATTACATACTTGTTCCCTGAACGCTTGAGTAACAGGAGGCAACTTCATATTTACAAGAAAAATCTTGAAATGGTTTGTCATTTGGTGCTTGGTATAATCCTTTTCAAAATAAGAATCCACCTTTTTTTTGATTGCCTCTTGAGAAGCAGTAGCTGCCCGCCGGTGATCACAAACAAAACTACTAACTTCCCTAGTGGAAGTAAGAATCTGAGTATCTGATGCACCACTGGGACTGGCCTTAGCCAATTATTCCTGAACAATAGTGCGGATCTGGTCAAGGTTCACACTGGAGCTAGTTGAGGGAAGAGGTTTCATTGAGAAGGCCACTGTCTCCTTGAAAGATTGAGTCAGACTACTAACTACCTTCTGAACATGTTCATCCTGACTATTCAGATGTTATTTGACTGACTTCTTAAAGGCCTCAAAAACTTCCACAAACTATTTGAACACTTCTTTGATATACCAAATGTCAGTGTGCACTTGGGTTTGAGAATTGTTCAAAGCATTCAATGAAGCGATTGATTGTCTAAGAGCAATTACAGCTCCTGTCCAACTCTCAATCTGAGTGTGGCAGACCTTATGTTCATCCACCATTTCATTAACAGGACTGGACACACTACATCCCATGGATAACTCAAGGTATTTCTCCATGCTTTTCATCTCTTCAGCCATACATTTCTTCATATCTTCCACTGATTCTCTTATTTCTTCTTTAAATTCATCTTTTAAAGACTCAAGGTCCTTCTTGGTTTCCACATTTTCATCCATAGTGGGTAAGGTAACTGATTCCTTTTGGGATTGGTCTTCCTCATCCAAATATCCATAAGAAAGTCCAAGAATTATATATCCGAGATCTTATGTCCAATATTCAATGTCATATAACATTGATACTGAGCCAAGATTCTCCTCCTCACTTGGAACATTCTCCTGAGACATTTCTTCCAACTGTTCTTCCTGAGGTAATTCTGCACTTTCCTCTACAACCACAGAAAATTCAATAGCCATTTTTTCTGAGTCATTAATGACTCTCTCATTAACAGGTGCTGCTGCTATGTCTTCCTGATCATCCAATGTCCTAACTGTACTGACTATTAGAGGACTCAAACTGAGCTCTTTTTCAACCTTTTCTTCATCATCTGCGTCACCATCAGCCTCTTTTTCTCCATTAACATTATGATCAGATTCGGTTACCTCATCCTCCTCAGAGGTGTCCTTGACAACATACTGGCATGCTTCATCTTCTTCTTCTGTAGTCTCTGTATCATTTTCCTTTAAGACAGTTTCTCGTTTTGGTAGTTCTGTTGGAGGGCTAGCTGCTCCATAAGAAATAACTTGATGCACAGGACTAGGGGGCAAGTCTAGATCTCCTCCTTCCTCTACTGATGTCTCTTCCTCCTCAGCTTCATCATCATTGTAGACCGGTTCTGGCTCATCTGGTACAAGACCAGGATCCCTCACATCCTTTGGTCTAGAAGGATGATCCATAGGAGTATACTTGTCATAAATTTTTCCATCATCATTCACCCATGATTTCTTCCAAGGTTTCCAGCTGACTTTCATGTATTTATAGAGAGTTATTGCAATACAGAAGTTATCCTTGACCACTACCAGCTCATCCTGTGGTCCAACTATCTCCTTCACTTTCAGCATCACAGAAATTAGTTTTGAGAAAAACAAGGCATTTGATTTTGACTTTGGTCTAGTCATCTCTTCCACTTGAACCATAATCAATCTACATAGATTGATTCTCACACTTTGCATTAGCAAATGTAACAGATATATGTCATGGAATCTCAAAGTGGCAAAGTATCCTCTTCTTGGACTAACAACATGCTGAATAAATTTAAACAACAGTTTGTCTTCTCCTACCATCTCTACAGCAATCACCTTTCTAGGGGTCCCATTCCATGTGAGTTCCAGCAGAGAATCTTCATATTGAAACATATCACTGGTTTAAGGTACAGACTTTGAGAAGAACACATAATCTCCTTCATGTGGAACTCTTAAGTTCCTAGCCCATTCCTCTAAAGTAAAAGATACTTCCTGACCATTTACCACAGAAACCATTCTTCTTTCTTCTTCAGACTTTCCAAAATGAACGAAATCGTAGAATTGTTTCACTAGTCCTGGATAATATGGTCCATTGTTGTTTGCAAAGAATTCTAGCCAAATTTGTTCTTCTAATACTCTAAGAACTAACGATTTTCTTTCCATCAGCCATTCTGCACATAATTATTTTTCAACAACAATCTCTCTCCTTGAGAGATGCTGGTTTATTGTATTCCTTCGAGCTACACTTCCACTTCCACTTCCACTGGAATTCGATACTTTCTGTCATTTCTCTTGCGGCTCATCACTCCCATCTTTGACTTGGGGTCTCTTGATGCGGGCCATTACGGATTGGAGGCTAGGGTTCTAGAGATCGAGAGGTTTAGGTTTAGGAGAATTCGAGCAGACAGGTTCACGGTGAGATTGAGTGAGTCTAGTTTGAGTTTTAATATCATTTAGGATTCCTAAATCACATAAATCATAAATAAAATAAATAACGGTTCGATGACTCGGCTTTAAAGAATTTTAAAACAGCGTGATATGTACCGGTAAAGTCTCTTAACAGTGAGGTCTTTCTAACGGTGAGGTTTTTCTAACGGTGAGGTTTCTCTAACGGTGAGGTTTCTCTAGTGGTGAGGTTTTTCTAACGATGAGGTTTCTCTAATGGTGAGGTTTCTCTAACGGTGAGGTTTTTCTAATGGTGAGGGTTTTCTAACAGTGAGGTTTTTATAACGGTGAGGTTTCTCTAACAGTGAGGTTTCTCTAACGGTGAGGTTTTTCTAACGGTGATGTTTCTCTAACGGTGAGGTTTTTCTAACGGTGAGGTTTTTCTCTTAACGGTTTAAGGATAAGTTATCATTCCTAATTCATGTATAATGAAACTTAATCTTTATGAACTTAAAGGCTTTGTGAAAATATCAGCTAATTGAAGTTCAGTGCCTATAAAATCAAGTGTTATATCACCTTTTTGATAATCATCTCTTAAAAAGTGTTGCCTATCATCAATATGTTTAGTTCTAGAGTGAGACAAAGGGTTCTCAGAGACAATAATCGCACTAGTGTTGTCACAGTTGATTGAAACATGTTTAAAGTCAAATCGATAATCCAGTAGTGTGTGTTTCATCCACAGAATCTGTGCATAGTAACTACCAACAGTAATGTATTCTGCTTCAGCAGTAGACAATGCAATTGAGTTCTGTTTCTTACTACACCATGATATAAGGGATTTTCCAAGTATGTGACATGTTCCAGATGTGCTCTTCCTACCTAACTTGCATCCAGAAAAATCCACATCCGAATAACTTATTAAGTCAAATGATTGTCCTTTTGGATAGAACAAACCTAAATTCATAGTACGCTTAAGATATTTAAAAATTATTTTAACAGCCAGTAAGTGTGATTATTTAGGATTAGCTTGAAATATATCACACATACATACACTGAACATAATATCTGGTCGACTAGAAGTAAGATAAAGTAAACTACCAATCATATCTCTGTAATTAGTTTGATCAACTGTTTTCCCAGATTCATCAACATCCAATTTACAGGTGGTACTCATAGGTATATCACTTTCGTTAATACTATCCAAACCATAACGTTTTAACAAATCTTTAGTATATTTACCTTGATTAAAAATAAAACCATCTTTAGTTTGAAATATTTGAAAACCAAGAAAATACTTAAGCTCTCCCATTAAGCTCATTTCAAACTCATTTTGCATAACTTCTGAAAAATCAGTACATAAAGAATTTTTAGAAGATCCAATGATAATATCATCAACATAGATTTGTACTATTAATACATCTTTTGAAATCCTTTTTATAAAAAGAGTGGGATCGGCTATTCCTTTTGTAAATCCTTTTGAAATAAGAAAGTTTGAATGACTTTCATACCAAGCTCTTGGAGCTTGTTTTAAATCATATAAAGCTTTAGAAAGTTTAAAAACATTATTTTGAAAATGAGGATTTGAAAAACCAGGTGGTTGTTCTACAAAAACATCTTCAACAATAAAACCATTTAGAAAATCACTTTTCACTTCCATTTTATATAACATAAAATTCAGATGTGATGCATAGGCAAGTAAGATCCTAATAGCCTCTAATCTAGCTACAGGTGCAAAGGATTCCTCATAGTCAATTCCTTCTTCTTGATTGTAACCTTGTGCAACTAGCCTAGCTTTGTTTCTAATGATGTTTCCAGATTCATCAACATTGTTTCTAAACACCCATTTTGTGCCTATGGTGATATTTTCCTTAGGTATTTCTACTAATTTTCAGACTTTGTTTCTTTCAAATTGATTTAGTTCCTCTTGCATAGCCATTACCCTGAATTCATCATTGATAGCATCATTGATATTTTTAGGCTCTAGTTGTGATAAGAAGGCTTTATGTTCAACCTGATTTCTAAAGGAAGCTCTAGTCTGTGTTCCTCTATCTTGATTTCCTACAACAACATCTAAAGGATGGTTCTTTAGAATCCTAGTAGGTTTTGAAAAGGTAGTGCTAGAGATTTCAGGTTCATCTACAGGTTGAGGTTCAATAGAAGCAGGTTCTGGAAAATTTTTAGAACTGGATGTTTTAACTACTGGTCCACTATCTTTATCATTATGGTTCAAAACAGATAGATCATCTTCAAGATTTTTAGGGGAGGTCGTAGGTTCATGTGGATCAGTTTCATCAAATTTGATGTGTACAGATTCTTCCACACATATGGTTCTTTTATTGAAAACTCTATAGGCTTTACTAGAAATAGAGTATCCTAGGAAAATTTATTCATCACTCTTGGATGCAAATTTTTCAAGATTTTATTTAGTATTAAGAATAAAGACTTTGCGGAAAAAAACTTTGAAGTAGTTATCCTTAGGTTTCCTATGGTTCCACAACTCATACGGGGTCCTCTTAAGAATGAGTCTAATCAAGACTCTATCGATAACACAACAAGCTGTATTTACAGCTTCAGCCCAAAAATAAACGGGTTGGTCATACTCATTAACCATAGTCCTATCAATTTCATGCAGGGTTCTATTTCTTCTTTCAACTAAACCATTTAGCTGAGGTGTCCTAGGGGCAGAGAAATTATGACTATAGCCATTGTGTGAATAGTAGGATTTGAACTCATGATTTTCAAACTCACGGCCATGATCACTTCTCAGAGTTTTAATCTTAAGTCCACTAAGGTTTTCTACAGACTTGGAGTATTTTAAGAAGAAAGAATAGGCTTCACTTTTGTGATCTAGAAAATATACCCAATTATATCTAGAAATGTCATCTACAAGAACATAGACATAATGCTTCCCATTTAAACTAGAAACTCTAGAAGGTCCAAAAAATCCATGTGAACTAACTCGAGAGGTTGAGATGTTGACACTTCTTTCTTTGATTTAAAAGAAACATTATGTTGCTTTCCCTTTTGACAGTGATTACAAACTTTGTCTGCTGGAAATTCAAGTTTGGGTAGGTCTCTAACTAATTTCTTCCTAACAAGTTATCTAAGTGAATGCACAATGCAGTGTCCTAATCATCTATGCCAAAGCCAAGACTCATTATGAAAATAATTTAAACAAGTAATATTTTTCTTAGATAAAGAATTTAAATCAACAGCATAAACATTTTAATTTCTCAAAGCAGCAAACACTAAAACATTTTTATAATTAAAAACATTGCAACAATTATTTTCAAATTTAACATAAAAACCATCATCACATAACTGAGAAATACTTAACAAATTGTATTTAAGTCCATCAAAAAATAAAACATTATAAATTAATACTGAGTAAGTGTTACCAATCTGGCCTAAGCCGATGATTTATCCTTTTGAGTTATCACCAAACGTGAAAAACCCTCCATCAACTCTGACTAAGCTTTTAAAGCATGAGAAGTCTCCTGACATATGTTTTGAACATCCGCTGTCCAAGTACCAGGTCTTTTTACAGGAGATATTTAAGCATGTTTCCTACAAAACAGATTTAAACAGTAAATGATTTTGGTACCCAGATTTTCTTGGGTCCAGACAGGTTAGCCAATAACACTTCAGGTACCCATATTTGTCTAATGGGTCACATAAAATTTCTAGAATCAACAGATTTTGAACGATAAACCTTATTAGATCCATAACTATGAATATAACTAGTCAAATCATAGGAAGTTCTAGAGATAGCAACATTCTGTCCAAATTTAGGAATAAATATAGTTTGGGTAATTTTCCTTTGACCAGGTTGGTATCCTATACCAGTAGTGTATCTAGGTACTATTTGCTTACCTATCATTTGAGTAAGAGCATATTTACCATTGGTAAATTTCTCGAAGTCTTTATTGATTTTCTCATTAGATAATTTTAGTTCAGTATTCTCTTCAAGAAACTGAGAATTCTTTTCTACTTCAATATCCAGATCATATTTATGTTTAACAGTTAAAGAATATTGTTTCATTAAACCTTTGTATTTGTCTTTAAACAGATTACAAGATTCTTCTAACATATCACAATATTCAAACAGTTCATATTTATACATGTTATCACATTAAAAATCATCTCTAGAATAATATGAATTAGAAGCAGGAGTTTCTGATGTTACCTCAGAAGTGTTTTTCATAAAACACATGTTCGCCTTGTTTCTGTGTTCAGTTTCAGAAACTTCAGATTCACTAGAACTGTCCTCAGAAGAACTCCAAGTGGCCTTTAGGGCTTTCTTATACTTGTTATCCTTGTATTCATACTTCTTCTTGTATTTCAGCTTTGGACAGTCTGCTTTTATGTGTCCCTTCCTTTTGCACTCATAGCAGTCAACTTCTTCTGATTTGTCAGATTTCTTCCAATCCTTTTTCCATTGTCCCTTGTTGTCATACTTACCTTTGTAGTTTGAATTTCTGAAAAAATTCATCTTCCTATAAAAATTCTTAAACCTTCTAGCAATGTGAGCCATCTTAGCATCACTATCAGAATCACTCTCATTGTCTTCACACCTTTAACTTTCATTGATAGCTTGAAGCTTTTCCTTATCCTTATTCTTTGAGGTTGTAGTTTTGAAGGCAACAGATTTTCTTCTAGGTTCCTCATATTCTTCTTTGTTTACTTTGAGTTCCTCTTCATACATCATCAGTTTGCCAATTAGTTCTTTGACTGGAAGTTCTCTAATGTCACACGATTCTCTAATGGAGACAGAGGTTCCTCACCATCTTTTAGGTAGACATCTCAAAATTCTCATGATTTGTTCCTTTACTGGAACATCCATTCCTAGAGAAGTCATTGTGTTGAAAATTTCATTGAACCGGAGATACATATCAGAAATCGGTTCATCAGGGTTCATCTTAAAATTATCATACTTAATAGTATAGGTGTTCAATCTCATTTCCTTAACATTAGTTGTTCCTTCATGAGAAATAGCTATGGTATCCCAAATTTCATAAGCAGTTTTATAGGCAGATATTCTATTAAATTCCTCATCTCCTAGAGCATAGTACAAAGCATTCATAGCTTTAGAATTATTATTGTAGGCAGTCTTAGTAGCTTCATTCCATGTAGTTCTAACAATAGTAGGAATTTTATATTCTGATTCTATAGCAGTCCAAATTTCAAAACCCATGCTCTATAAATGAATTTTCATTTTAATTTTCCACTAAGCATAGTTAGTGCCATTGAAAAATGGTGGTCTATTGGTAGCAACTCCTTCAAGTCTATTATCCATGATAGCTAACTATAAGAAAAGATTTTAAAGAGATAAAGATTTAGAAATAACAGAACTTTTAAGAATTTTAAAATAAAACTAAAATCACAGTTGAAAAATACAGTACAAAATATTTTAAACAACCTTTGATACCAAATGTTGGTCGGAGTGGACACTCAAGAGGGGGGGGGGGAATTGAGTTCTAATTAAAATTTCTATTTTAAAAACTTTGTCTTAAAAACCCCCAAATAAAATACTGAATTAAACTGTAGTGAGTTTATATCAAAGTAAGGGTTCAGTTGGGTTCTCAAGTGATTGATTATTTCCCAGTTAATAAAAACCGAGAGGTTGATTAACTTTTGAAACCAACTTAATTATTTACAACTGATATAAAAACTTGCGAATTTAATTATCAAAGTGACTTTAAAATAGTTTTGGTTTTAAACAGATTAGCAGCGGAATAAAAGAATAACATTGAAATATATAGCACAAAAAATATAACCAAAAGGTTCAGTCTCAAGCTGAGACTTAGTCCTCTAAAAATCTTTTATAAAAAGATGATCCACACCCTGGATCGGGGATAAACAATAGCAATCAGCTATCCAGCTCCAAGACCTCTACCACTGTTATTCGTGGGAAGTAGAACAACAACAACCAGCTGTCCAGGTCACACACGACCTCTACCACTATCCCAGTGGGAAATACAAAATGTAAGAGAGGTGAGTGAGGATTTAAAAATCCTCCAGTTAGAGTACAAGAGGCAGTGTGTGTGTAAAGTGCAACCGATAACACACAATGCTCAATATGTAAATGAATAAATCACAGAGAAAATATTTAGAGTTAAAAATGGCTCTAGTGATTGTCATGCAGTTCGGGACTCATTTGATTGATCAGAATTCACTTTGAGTCCTCTTATGGTTTTTGTCTGGAAAATAGAGTATCGTCTGTTTCCTTGACTTCCAGGTGTAGAGACAGTCGATGAAGCTCTTGTGTTATGTTCTCGTTCTCAACTCTTCACTGGTATGCAGTAATGAGTTCGTCGAGTAAGTTTTGTCCTCTCTTTGTATTCACGCTCTATTGTTCTTCCATCACACCTTCGTGTTTTGTATGTCTCGTGTATTCGTCTATGTCTCGCACAACTAGTGTTCTATCTCTCTGTATTCGTCTATTCATGCACTTTTGTAGTAGCATCCTTCCTTTAGTTAAATCATGTGCTCTGGAAAAAGATGATTTACTTTTTACAGGTATGAGGTACGATTCCCTGACATCCAATAGCACACATTAAATAAATGTCAGTGTATTAAAATATACCTGATATGACTGTTGGTTAGATTAAATAACAATAAATAAATTAAAGCAGTGTCAGGTTCTGTCTCTGGAGGGGTAGCTCTTGATATCAGTAGACTTATGTTACAATGGGTGTCTATAGGTCTGAGTATCAGTAGACATTTGTAACGGTAGAATTGTCTGTCGGCAGACTTGATCACACCAGTAGTGGTGGACTTGTAACGGTAACTGTGGATCTGCCTTATATCGGTAGCTGTAAGTCTCTATTGGTAGACTTTGCATAGCGGTGGACTTCAGCATATCGGTAGCTCTGTATCGGTAGCTGTCAACTTCGATGTAGAGGTAGTCTTGAGTACCGGTGAGCTTGTAACTGTAACTCTATCGGTAGACTTGATGTAGCGGTGATCTTTGAGTACCGGTTAACTTGATGTATCGGTGATCTTCGTATCAGTAGCTCTATTCGATATCGGTAGCTCTAATCCATAACGGTGGCTAATGTTCTGTATCGGTAGCTAGTGTGTAACAGTAGCTAAAAACTGTTTGAGCATTCACTTGGCAGAATGGGTTAAGTCATAGTAAACATATATCTGATAATTCAAAAGGATGAATGGAAGCATACTAGAAGTAACAACATATATTAAAGTATATTTGGAATGTATTAATCATAATCAAGATATAAAGAAAGAATGGTTGGGATTATCAAAACACAATAAATCCACTTATTTCTAGAGGGTTCAACAGATTGAACACACCGTGTAGTGTAGACCCTATGTCCTCCCATGTGATTGGCAACACCAACAGAGGAACCTTAAGTTTTACATGTTGTTTCTTCCTTGAACACAAAATGTAGTCTGACCTAGGTACCCGGCTGTGTCACTAAAAACAAGGGTTTTTTTGGGGCTTTTTAGTACACATTGTGTCCATCTAGAACAAGCCCTGTAGAGTAACATGGGTACATAGGCCATGTCACTAACAACACGGTCCGGTGAAGCATGTCATGTACACGCTGTGTCGACCATGAACATTGCATGTAGTCTTGTCTTAGGAGAGCCGTGTGGTATAAATGTTTAGAAGGACTCAGGTAGGGAAAGAAGATTCAAGTACATGTAGTGTTATAACAACACACCATGTGGGTGGGGAGTTACATGAATAGTTTTAGAAGAAGTACATGCCCACATAAATGGCTTTGGGGTACACACCATGTGGTCTTTATACACACCGTGTAGTCTATTTTTTATACTGATTTTGTTTTTCTTTCCCTTTTTTTCATGGGTACACATAAGAGGACAACAAAAACATCGATAGTAAATCACACGAAAGTGTTTATTTGACCTTGTAGAGTCATTCTGCCGAGACGTCCAAGAGTTGTTCACTAGGAGAGTGGAGACAATTATACTCTATAAATGGTAGTCCATGGGCTCCCAGTGGATCCTATAGTAGTGCGTGATATAGAGCCAACCATTATATAGGACGCAGGTGCCGAAGCACAGTTCTGTGAAGGCTTTATGATGTTCATGAAGTCCTTCCAGGGAGCACCACCAGTTACCACATCTATAGAAGTGATGACACAAATATTTCAGATGCAGCATCCGCCTATGTTTTCATGGGATAGAAGACCACATGCGGTGGATTCTTGGATCGATTCAATGAATATGTTCTTCGTGTATCTAGAGACTCCTCCTAGGAGGAGGTTCAAGCTCTCTACTTACATGTTGCGTGATTCTAACAAGAGATGGTGGGATGTTACCACAGAGTCTGAGAATCACCCAAGTCAGTACATTATTATATAACATTGGCATGATATAAATACTCTTTTCCCAAAAGACCAATCAATTTAGTAGACATGGAAGTACTAGATACATTCATAAGTTTTACATTACATCATGAAATAAAAACATTAACAACATTTTTAACCCTTTTGAAAAAACATATATACTTAACCTATCCCTACTAGTAAACCATAAAATACTTCTTCACAACCATGGAAAAATAAAACATATAAAGGGGTGAGCTCAGATGCACAGTAAGGATAACAATATAGCAGGAACATTCATAAATAAGCATAAACATTTAAGGCAATATATTAGACAAAAACAAACTACCTTTAAACATAAACATCCGCATAATATGGAAAAGATAAAATCAAATAATTACATTTACTTATTTGCATGGATATTCTACTATTAGAATAATCACATTAAATATCCATAGCCACTTTCATAATAATGTAATGCATATTTCCAGACTTCATAACCACATATTCAAGGCTTTTATCCAAGACTACAAATAAGATATTGTCAAGGAATTGTGCCTAGACACTAGTTTGACTCATGTAACCTACTTATGCATCAAGGAGTTATAGTGGGCTAACCCGTCACTTACTAAGTCCAATGCATTTGTTATATGAAAATGATTAAACATTACATAAACATTTGTATTAAAACTAGCATATTAAATATCAATTATTTATCCATAAACCATGAATGGTATAAAAAAAACACATCAATAGTAAAAAAAATCACAAAACCTTCAATAATATATGGATGTTCTGTATCATAATAAATAATCATGAAACAAGATTAAAATCTATAAAAGGATGATGACATATATGAAATAAAAATTTATTTTAGAGAAATATCTCTTTCTATTTGGATAACATTTAAAACTTATATAATTATAAAATAAAACAATTATTTTGAAAATATTCATATAATCTTGTATATGAAGCATCAATGATGTTATAATGGCAGAAAATAGCAGCACCCGTCATATAAGTTAAAAAAATACATTCTTGCCTTAATTTTTTTCAAAAAGGTCATAAAGTAACTTGTTTGGAAAATGACAGAAAGAATCCTTTAAAAAAACATATGGTCAAATTAGGGTATAAATGCCTTTAACCCATTATCTAGTAAAAATGTTTTGAAATACCTTTTTAAGAAAACACAGATGTGGATAATAAAGAGGTCCCAATAGATACTTACGTAAAAAAACTTCGGATAATAAAGAGATTGTGAAATTACCCTTAACTTGTAATATTCATTACATGATGGTATGTTAACCTATTGTATAATAGTTAAAACATTGTTATTAAACTGTACAAGAACTATATAAACAAATATGATATCATATATGATCTTATAATATTGATTTGTTAATAATATTTTAGTAGTATCATCGTTTTGGGTGTTAACTGATTTGTTTTCCATTATATTTTTTGTTATGTAAGACATGTCTGTTATGGATAGGATGTACTTGTTTCATATACAGAATGATATTATGTTTATAAACATTATTTTTAATCATAAAAATAAAAATTATTCTTTAATTATTACGATGGGGAATTAATCTCATCGCGTTCATGGAGACAATAAACCGTACGAACACATGAGCGACAATATCATTATATTTATGGAGAAATAATTTGTAATTGGATGGTATAACATATATAAATAATAATTATAATATCATATTTATTATTTACCTTGATTATTCTCATTATTATACCCATCCAAATAAATAAGTGTTTGAATAACAAACTACATCGAGGCGTGGAGACGGTAATCCGTACGTACGCACTTATGGTGACATTTTCATTTATAGGATGTATAGAATAATGAATATGGTTGTAAAATTTTTACAATAAAATTAAAATATATAGAATATATTGGATTTATTATTTTAGTATATATACAAAAAATAAAGAAGAAGTGGAAGAAGAAAAGAACTTGAAAGAGGTGATTAAATATTTAGCTCCTCTTTGTGTTTTTAGAATTGATTTGATCAAAAGGGATCCATATGTTGGCTTTCTGACCAAAGGAAGGCCTCTAAGATGAATGGAGTAAATTTGGGAGGAAATTTGGGTAGGGTTTGCTGAGCCAAAAGGATTTGGATGTGTAAAAGTAAGAGAAGGGGATGCTCCCTTTTATAATAGTGGTGAGGATCACTTAAGGAAAACCTCGAAGTATTATTTTATAATAAAATCATTTTCTATTTCTAATGGCTCAAAAATGAATTATTTAGCGGCTATGGCATGGATGGGTTGAAAACCTCTCATCCAATAGGTTTTAGAAATGTTTAGGTCATCATAGTTATCTTATCTATTAGATTAAACTCTTAGTTAAATAGTTTGACATTTACCATATCTTTTTGTATTTTTATATTATATGGTGAATAACATAATATAACATGACAAAATAACCCCTTGTGGTTCATTATAAAAATATATAACCATATCTAAGTACATTGGCCGAAACATATATTTTAATGAAAATTAAATCAATTAATAATATGATATTTGCTTTAAAAACTCAATTATGTCAATCATGACACTATTCAGTATTTGATTTTTTTTGGAAGCCATAAAAAAATTATCACTTTGAATAAAATTTATTTAAACAACCCAAAAATTTCATATTAACCTAGATAATTAGTGGAATTCTTCAAAAGTTTCATATTACATTTATTTGGATATTTATAATATCAATAATTTTAATATTTCATCGATAAGGTAATTATTGCATCATCATTGTGTCACAAATAAATTAAATTATATAATGTATCAAATTTATATATAAAATACCATTATATTGGAAATGTTTTTAGATCAATAGTGAATATTTATAGTCGATTTTATATTGCATGTAATTCTATATTAAAAAGGTTTTAGTTATTAATCTTTGAATTTAACTCTTTTAACTATTCTTTTAATAAATTAATAATAAATGTCTTAATCTATTCCAAGTGTACCAAAAAGGATCATATTTTATTACAATGTTTGTTTTTTTTCGATTTATACTAATACAATAGATTTAAGACATGTTTTAGGTTAATTGTGATATCATTTTTATGCCTAATTACCCTATTTACTTTTAACCGTGGTAAATAAAAGTCTAACATTACTATTCACCAAAAATTATTTTCATCTTATTGAACCATATAGTACTTACTGATATTAACCATGTCTCTTGGATTTTCGAAATTAAAATCATAGAAGTGGTAAAATTATGTATTATAAAAATTTTCCATTACTCTTAGGAGGTGGGTAAAAGTGGTTAAAAAATTCGATAAAATTTTTTATATCTAAACATATTATAAATTGACTCCAATGAATTACATTGGTTATATATAAGTATTATGTATCAATTTTGATTTAAAATAAATTAAAATAAAATAACTAATTATTTAAATAAAAATTTTGTTTTAACCAATAATGATGTGTTTTTCATTATTAATAAAAAATTAAATGTTTTCAGAACAATATCAAAAATCCAGCGTAAGATATTTTTGATATTATGAATCCAAAAATGAAGTCCATATTGATAGATAAATTTATTAAAATATCAATAAGTGGGTATTACTATTTATAATAGCTAATTTTATTAGTCGTAGTGTGTTGGAATCTCAAAGTTGTGTAAAATGAAAGCTATTGCATTATTCAAAGGGAAATGTACCGTGGAAGCAGGGGGTGTTACAATACATGAGTAGTAATTATTTTTATCTATTTAATACTGTAAATGAGTTTTTCAAAAAAAAAATAAATTTAAAAATGAATATAACTGAAATGATAATAACAATGCTTATTTTTTTTACACAGTTCATTACGATGAACAATATATACCAAGTGAATTTTATAATATTTTTAACAATTATTTTTGATTTAAAGACACTATACAGTTAAATATTTTATAATGCAGAAAAATTATTCAAAAAATTGTTATTTAATTTTTAAAATAGTCAATCGTGCATTTAAATTTTATTAAAGAGAAATATATCATATAGTCACACAATATTATACATTTTCACCTTTTATTCCTTCTAAAAATTATTCTAATATTTCCAATTAAGGAATAGTTTGTTTCAAAAGAATAATTAAAATAATAATAAAACCTCCACATTTTTTTTTTCTAAAATTTTCATTAATATTTCCCATAATATTTTTCCCTATTAATGTAATTTAAATTATTCAAATTAAAATCTAGATATCTCTCCACACATCACGAAAAAATTAATCAGGTATTTATACAGATTTTATATCTCATCCAGTTTCCATTTCAGTATGTAGGATCTATATTTAGCTTTATTCAAAAATGTACATAATTTTCCCACATCATGGAAGATTCCATTTCCTTATTATTCTCATTCCGTAATGAAATGTTACAATATCCACAACCATATTTTCCAATACATTATGGAATTTCATTTAGGATAATCTGTTCATACATCTCAATCATGATAGAATAATTATATATTATTTCTTTATCACATAAAAATATGTATTTAAAAAATAAATTCAAAGAATAAATATTTTTAATCAAACTATTTGTATTATATTGTTCTACAAACATCATATGTGATACAAGACTATATTTAACATTTTTTTATAATTATCTAAAAAATGAGAAATTAAATAGTATTTCAGAGCCTTTTCCCCTAGAAATATCATTATCAAATACATGTGTGATTTTATTAAGTATTGTTCTTTGAAACTTTATTTTTTAATTCATTTAAGTAATGTGTTATTTAGAAGATACATTTTCTCATTAGACCCTTTGATTTTCCTCATTTAGTTCTCTATGGTGTGGTTAAAGAACATACTTTTTTACAATGATCATTTGAAAATACATTGAGTTCAAAATATTTGGATTAGTATTATCTTCTAATTTTTCCTCACTTTTGGCATCAAATTCAACTCAATATGTTGTAAGTAATTTTTTCTGTGTGAGTCAATATTAATTATAAAAATCATTTTTTTAAATCCTTAAACCGTTCATCATGTATTCCAAACACATTTATCTGAATCACATATGGAACTTTCTCCTCCATTAGATTATGGTTTTACAATATCATCTTATGAATCAATTGATATTACCGGTGGACAACTTTTATTTTCAGGCATCTTGGTGTTTCCTCATCAGTATATGATATTCAATATTTTAAACCTCAAACATTCCTATAAAATAATATAATGAATAAATAGATTCAGAATAATAATTTTCCATTCCATTAAACTAATATATTGTTGAATCCATTAATTAAATATCAATATTTCTAAATAGAAGACCAGTATATTTTATTCCATTCGAATTTATATTCTTATTAAATGTACCATATATTCCCATGACACATAAGTATATGGGAAAATGTGGAAACAAGAAAATTGAATACAACTCAAATCAAGATAATAAAGTAAAAAATTAATCAAAATTAAATTTATGTTCTGATATCAATTATTAGTCACACAAGGACTTTGGTGGACGATACATGAGAGGGGGCGAATCTAGGTATGGATTAATATACCTTTTTTAAAAAAAATCTTAAATTCATACAACCCTAACATATTTTTATATCAATGTTATTAGTGTCATTAGGACACATTAGTAGTGGCGAGTAGTGTGTGGCTATTGTAGTAGGAGGGTACTCAAGATGTACTATTCACGGAATGGGCCTTGGGCCCAAAATTTGGGGATATGGGACATGTAATGGGATATATTCCTTGTGGGCCTTCGGTCTATGTAATGGGCTAACCTATACATAGTTTAAAGATGAATTTTATTTTATTTAATATTAATATTAAGCTTCTTCCCCATCCTTCAAAAAAATTGTTATTAGGGTCATTAAAAATTTTCTCAACTACCTATATTTATTTATTTATAGCTAAACTTATCATTATATCTTTAAAAGAAATTATCGTCTACTTATCCTTACCAACATTTTAATCTAGTTCTATGATATTTGTAAAGTATGGGTGTCCCACATAACACATATGATTCTTAATTTATTCACCTATACATGGATACTCCATCTATCAAGAAATATAAATTTATTCAATTCAACAATTAAACATCATACTCATTAATCAATATAAGTTTCTAAGATACATCACTTATACCAATTTTCACTAACCCTAAAAAATTTTCAAGTTGATGAAATGTCACTCAAGGATCACTACCCATACAATTACACCCTCCGATCACTACTCCAATGGTAAGAACAATGTTAAAACACATGCTAAGAAATATGTCTCCTTTGGTTCAGATCCACCAAATTTAGAGAAGGGTTTCTTAAAACTATGTCCTGCTTTAGAATCCTATAATTAATATATCAATGAGAAGTATCATCTTAACATTAGATATTATTAAAACAAATTTTCTTCTCTGTTGAAATGTTCTTCATGAGATGATGACCCCCTTTCTTATTTCTTGGCATATTTATAGAATTTATTCTCATTAAAATTTTATATTTGGACTATCAACATATATTTTCACTAAAATAATTCATATTCTCCAAAATATCTAATATATAGTATTAGTCCTTCTCCATATTCATAGATAATAAAGTGGTTACAATCATTACATATTTGTAGGGGAAAGATCCTTCAAAACACATATTATTTTTCAATGATCAAGCAAGGCGGACTCATCTCTATAAAATAAACATCTTAAATGTCATCATGGATACTCTATCTATTTTATTAAAATATATCAATATTTCTTATCCCCATTCATTCCATTCATGTTCATCATATATAGAGGATATAACATCGCATGATAAATCCTTCCATATTTCAATATTTATTATAATTTATATAATCCAACATAATTATCAATCCTTTGCCACAAAAACTCATCATTGAATTTTTTTATATTTAATAATTTGAAACCCTATGATTTCACATCAATAAATCTCCACGATTATTAGAATTGGAATTTCAACCAGATTCTATGTTTGTAATATTTTGGATATAAGTAATGGGTATGTAATTTTTTACTAATTATGATTCCAAATAATATTAAAACATCTAGCTCAATGTCTCTGTATATAATATAAATAAATATTGGAAATATTGAACTTCAATATTTTTAACTTTTGAAAATATATTTTCATCATGTATGTAAAATATGTTTATGATAAAATTTGTAAAATCTATGTTAGTCCATAAAAAAATGTTAGTACATCGTGGACAAACTCATTTATGACAATATAACTTCCTTATAACGAAATCTCCATATACTTATAAATACCTGAAACTCAATGATATAAATAAAACACATAAAATCATCACGATTTTGGAACATATTTATGACTTCTAACATGGATGGATAAGAAATTCATGTGAACTCTTGATCAAATCCATCGAATTTAGCATAAATCCTCATTGAGAGGATCCACTATGCAGAAATCACTCAGTAGAGAAGATGAGTATAAATGGATACATATCATTGAAATCCTATATTACTGGAATTTTTTGAATATTAACCAAGTGAATCCATCCAATATCTAAATATTATTCAGGATGGAATTAATTAACAAAATAGGATGCATGTGAAGTAGGGTGTCAAGGTTCTTAAATGACCTCCTTGTCTCAGTAGGTCACAAATCCACCCATTTCATCAATTAAATAATTCTCCAATGCACCCCCTCACAAACTAATTCCCATTATATTATGTAATTTCATTATACATGAACATTACATCTAACATTGTTGTATTCTCAAGTTTCATCTCAACCACTATACATGATAGTAGGCTGCTCAGGTGGGTATTCCCGTGTTGGTTGACCATATTTTCTTTAAGTCCTCAATTATCAATATTATTTCAGATTCCCATCTTCTATATATATATATATATATCAAGTAACCAATAAAAATCATTATATTTATATATATCATTTTCAAATGGTTGAAACCAGAATAATTTCATTCTTTAGAGACTACAACATTACAATCTACTTGGTGTCACAAAAAATCCACACAGAATCACCCAAAAAATCAAACCATCACATATAGTCATGAACACTATAATCCAAACCATCATATATTATGAGAAAATAATAATGAAACCATATATGGGTTCAATGATTTCATATTAATGATGATTTGAAAAATTAAATTTGGTATCATGAATTTTGGAAAAGTTAAATATATTTGATATGATTTAATATTCATTTATATTATGTATGAAATTATGATTATTTTGGAATTTCTTAAAAAATTATATCTTTTTTATTATAAGTATTAATAATATTGAATTATATATAAATGGAATATAAATTTACTTTTTACAACATTTATTGTGGTAAATATCAAGGATATTAAATGATTATTTGTTAGATTTTTTATTAATACATTAATTATGTATTTTTTTAATAACGAATCTATTTAATGGGATATTTATAATGAATCAGTATTGATATTTTTTAGGGATTACATGTGACTATTTGTTTTGATCATTAATTATATGAAATCATGGAGAATGACTAATGATATATAATTATCTATTACTATTATATTTAATGGGCTCAAAGCCTTTAAGTGTGTGTGGAAAAATAATACATGATGTGAATGAAGTTATTTAATATGAATATATTTTTGTCCATTAATAACTTTATATATAGTTCTTATTCTCTATCAACTGTATCAAGGAAGAGTGATGATCTATTTATTCAAAAATCAAAAATCCTAATTGAAAAGTAAAAAATAGGTTTCGTTTTTTTCATTCACTAGTACATTTTATTATCATTATAAAATGGATTACATAAAGACATTGAAATTTCTTATACTACATACTAATATTTTTTTGGATTATTCTTGCATAACCAAAAGAATGAAAATTGGTTTCCATCAACCTATTTTAAAATGAATGGATGTTTATTGTATCATAATAAATGGAAGATATATATTCTGATATTCAAATTTAAATGTTTGGGTTCTATGTACATCTAATAAAGGAATGTTGTTTTGAATTGATCATTGAATTTATTGTTTTGGTAGAAACATATTAAAAATCATGGATATTGTCTAAATCCATAGAAGAATAGATTATTTTTGTTTTTTCCTCAAGGAATTAAATGGTGGGTCATCATAGTTGTCATTGTACATCAATTTTCTATACATTTTATTATGTTATGGATATCTTATTGATTGAGTAGTTAGATTAGTAGATATAGAACCACATTAATCTAGATTAATATTAAAATAATAATTCAATATCATTTATATATTCTTCAAACATGTTTATCACCCATAGATGTTTTTGTTCGTGGTTGAATTACTTAGTAATTTGACTGAAAATATTTCAAAAACACTGTTCAAATTTTGATAAATTTTTTTAATTCCGAATTCACCCCACTTATATCTATTTCAATCACTCTATCAAGTAATAGAGATCTTTATGTGTTCAAATTTGTAGAACTAGACTATGTTTTTATGTTTTCAGTATCACTAGTTGCAACAATCATAGTTAATACAATCATCATATGATGTGTACTATACATTGATGGTGCAATAAAAAGCAATGTGTTATGTTATTAGAAATTTAATAAGATATTTATTTATTATAGTCAGGTTTTGGCTCCTAAATTCACACCATAAAATAATTTAATCCTTGTTATTTGTTTCTATATATCAATCCTTGAGAAAATATATGAAATTAATCCTTAATCAAAATTAATTTTTTATCATCAAACACTTTTAGGGAAAATGTGAGAAACCAAGTTAATTAATAGAAGATATTATCAAGGAATTAATGTGGAATTCCAACATAATAGTTTTACTCTCATTAAAATGTTTCCTTGAGATTTTTTTCACCTAGGTGTATGGTTCCTCCATCCGAAGATATTTGAACCTGAATGTCATGTCCTCCCAACACTGGATGTACTCATATATATTGATATTTCTATTGTTGAATCCCTTAACACTAATCTTGTCCAGCTTGTTGTTCCAGGAGCCCTGCTCCTCATTGGGGGCCACCTTAAAAGCCCTCCCCATTATTCTTTCTACTTTATCATCAAGATATTTTATTGATAAAATTGTTTGCATCATAACCACCTCTGAGCTCAAAAGTAAATCCAAATGGATATGAGGAATCTCCCGTAGCAGTAAAACCACCTTCAATGGGAGGGTGTTGCAATCTTTCTACATTGCCATTTAATTTATTTCCAATCTGGTATCAATTTGTATAGGTATCCCTTTTTCAATTTTTGATTACTCATACTTTTCTTACTCTGCCTCATACATGGGTACCTTGCTCCCCTGATCCTCGTCCTTTGTATCACCTATAAAGGGGGAAATAAAATTCCTCGTTTGACTCTTTCTCAATGGCCTTCTCCACATCCACAGAGTTTCGGACTGGTTCTATTCCAAATTTTTGGAAGGGATCATCATATGATCGAATATCAAAACAGTTACCCAGGACAATACCTTATACCTCACTTGAACTCTTCCCTACATCAAACTTACTCTCATTAGAGTATTCCAAGACCTTTGCTCATGTATGTAATGTGACATTCGTGGGGGTCTTGAGTTCTCCCTCATCCACCTTCTTCAGAACCCCATCCAAAATGTTCCTGTTGTTGGCCAAGAGATCCTTAAGTGGAGGGTACAAAGCCCTAGTAGATAATGAATCATCCAAAATTACTCCTCATTACATTCTTAGGCACCCATATACCCTCCTTTATCTAATTATTCTACCAAATTACCATTACCCTCAAAGTATTCCAATTCTATAAAACGTCCTCAATAATTTCAATAATTTATAAAGGCTCTTAATTATTAAAATTTTATTAGATATATCTTTTTCCTTAATGGTTACTATTTTCCTTGTGTTTGGAATTTTCTTCCTCTAAATATAGAGAGAAAGAAAACATTATTCACTATTGTGGGGTAGATTTCCATGGAATTGTGATTAGCCAAAACCCTAATATCATTAAAATATCTAAAGGCCCAATGTGACATGGATATAGCATGCCCATGTACAAATAATTAACACACTCTTCCACTTTTATAATTTCATGAAGACATGATACCCTAATATAAATTTAAAATCCTTACTCTGATTATCACCATAAAATATTTTCATATATGGGACCGCATATGATTCCAGTTGTGTACTAAGTGGAATTTATTTTTTCGGTTAAAATAACACCACATGTTGATATTTTAATAGTTTTCTTGGAATTCTTAATAGAATGACCTTAGTATACTGTCTAATGTCTTGGAAGTCCTTTTCTACTACCAATTAGTTTATTGATTTTAATTCCTAGATATTTTTAATGAATAAAATTTTGTTAGATATTATATATGAAACACAACATTATGTAATGAGAAAAATGTAATGCACTGATTTTTTAAAATATATTGTTTTTTGAATAATGTAAACCACCAAAATAATATGGGATGCAAGCAATATTGGTTTTAAAAGAAACATGATACTCTTTAAAAATATTATTATATAAAAAAGTTCATTATAACGTAGAGATTACATTTCATGGTTAGAATATGATAAATAATTAATGTCCAGTATTATAAATTAATGTCCATAATAATATATATTGGAAATAAAATGAGAAAAATTTGAATGAAAACGAAGAAATTTATGAAAAACTATATTTTTATTAAATATGGTATAGTGGTGATTTTCACACATGACTAAAAAATTAATTTTTATCATATTTATAAAATTTTATTGAAAAAATGAACATTATTTTTTAAATCTAAATTTAAAAATTATATTTAGGTATTGTTTTTTGATTTTTCTGAAAAGGATTATTTTTAATTAATATTGTAAATACTGTTTTATTGAAAAATTCATTTTAGTATAAAATATTTACAAATAGAAATAATATTTTAAATGGTTTAAAATAAAATTTAGTTCATGTATATTATAAATTATCATATTTTGGTCATTTTTATCGGTTTAATATTTTCTTTAGTTATAAAAACATTTTATACTTTTAAAATCCTTATTATGAAACAATTTTTTTACACATATGTGGGTTTATTATTATATTCAATTACTCCAATTATGCGAGTCGAATTAATAAATGGATTCCATATTTGAAATATGAATAATTTATAGTATCTAATATGTTCATGTTTTATTATTACCTTAGTTAATAGTAAAAATAGTTTAAAAAATACCACATTTATGGTATAAATTGGTTTTTCAGTGGTTAAACTATGAAGAAGAGTGTTTAAAATGATCCAAAAAAATGAATAGTTCCAATTCTGTTTCCATATAGAGATATTATCACTTATAATTTCATATTATGATCAATTATTTCATTTTAAATTAATAAAAACATTTAGGGAATTTATTCTTTTCCAAACTCCCATGTGTGTACTCTCCCCCACTTATTAATGTACCCAATGACTCATATCCATTAAATGTTTTATAAACTAGTTGTTTTGACCAATCGCTAAAATAATAACTCATGTAATTATCTCTCATAATCATATAATCCATTTCATGTTTATATTTTTATACTATGATGGCTTTTAGAACAAACCAAAATAATTCTCCTGAAGAAGAGGAAATATCCTTAATATTATATTTTATTTTATTTATTCTTACACAACAATAAAATAAAACTAAAATATATTTATATAATAACCTTCTTATCTTAAAATTAATTATCAATTTTTATTTAAATTTAATGACATACACCCTTGTCATACTCCCTCAAATATGAAATGAAATCGTTGATCGTGTTTACAATGGATTATCTCCTCAAATAATAATGTTATTTTATTTTCATTACCGATTCTCATGTATATATATAATGACATATATAATTATGAAATATAATATTTATGATATAATTATACATATAGTATTATAGTATCACATATACATTCTTACATTCCATTTCATAGGAAATACAATATTCACGATCGTGCTTATGAACGACTACCACCACATGATGTTATGTGATTCAATTTACACCTAAACTGAATACACAAGGTAATAATGATTTATTTTGATTCATGATATGACAATAATTTTGTATTAACCATAATGGGGTTTAGTATATAATTTAATTTTGTACCTTACCATCATGGAAACTGATAACTTCATTTGTGTATATGGAGAATTACTTCCACAAGAAGAGATGTGATTCATTTTTCACAAACAAAATATATAAAATGAAAAAATATAATATTAATAATTAAATGTGTTATATATAATTTTTTTATTATATAAGATTAATATATAATCATATTCCTTACCCATTCTGAAATTATGGAAATGATACTATCACCCAAGTGTATGTAAGACATACCATCTCTATAAAGCGTTGTGATTCATTCTCTATGAAAAAAAATCTTTATGATTATAGAAAAGTATCCAATGGAAAAAATTACATTTTAATCATTAATATCATTATTTATTGGATTTAATAGTAATCTCTTTTATGATACTCAACTTTAACTCGGAATTGTTCAGGAGAAAATAAGGAAATTACCACACAAATCAATGGTGATGATGAAGGATTATCAAGGAAAAAAGATGTTATAAAAGGATTATATATGATATTAAAAATTATAATTTTATTACAGTATAATTTAATATTATGTTTAAAAATTTTATACATATGTTTAAAGCATTCATAACTTAAGGGGAGACCAATGTATGGGGTTTTACAAATTAATTTTCTATCATTAAGTTATAATTTTACATTATTGATTATAGTATACCAATATTATGTGTGAAATTAATTTTTATTTATTTGGGTTTAATTTACACTTGTCTTAGTTTGGATCTAAAATAGTTTTGCATAATCTTCCCATTTATTATCTATAACATCAACGATACGGTCTTTGATAAAATTTTATCATAGGCCTCCTTGTTTACTTAGTGCACGTAATTTTTTTGGGAGTTCATCAACTGCCACATTACTTACTATATCATGAATCCTTCCCATAAAATGTTATTTTTTGTTATGATTAGTCTCATTCATTCATGATTTTTAATAACTCAAATGATACCCAAGTGGGATGAGGTTATCTTTCACACTCATTTTATCGACATTACTTATGTTTGAACTTCCATTGAATGAATTTTTTTATCAATGTATAATAAATCCATTTATTTTTTGTATCCAATTTTTTGTCATTATTTTTAAAAATAATAGTAAAAATTTCCTCCCATTTTTACATAAAACTATTAAGTTAAAATTGTAAGTAAAATATGACATCATTTCTCCCTTTGGTCCAAAATCCTCATTATTTTAAATCCATGTATAAAAAAATGACATAAAAAATGTTTTCATATATTTTAAATAGAATTTTTACAAATATTTTGAATTTCAATAAATTTTATAAAATATTACAATCATTTTTCATAGATGGTTATTTTTTATTTTTCCAATAAATATTATACAAGAATATTTTTTTAACATATTTGGTCCGAATGTATCTCATCTGTGGTCATGAACACTTAATGTTTTAAAATAATGTTTTTATGATTCAATGGATATTTTCAAATAATTCATTCATAATTTTTGATAATATTTTATATTTAAAATATGTTTATTAAAATTGAAGGGATATTATCCTACAGCAATGTTCATGGTGATATTTTCACATAATTTGAAATATAATATGACCTTTGAAGATGTTACTATTGTAACAAACTGAGAAACTGTGCTTTAAGTAATAGTATGTTTATATTACTATGTCATCCATTAATCAAAAAAACATTCATATTGTATATATATATGAATATATATAACTATGAGATAGAGTAAGTGCACCAAAATGAACAAAAGGCTTGTTTATTCAAATCAGGAACACCATGGTAACAACAAATCACTAGGATCAAATGGTAATATTAGCTAACAAAATATTTCAATTAAAAACCCGATTAAAATTATAGGAAGACCACTCAAAACAACAAGAACTCTGAAAAGGCGATAGGGGTCTTTGGAATCCATCAAAACAAACATAAGGATGGGTGAAGCCACTGAAGCCGTACTGAGCACCAAAGGAATGACTTGAACCATCTGCTTCTCTTTCTTCATCAGTAACATTGAGTTTAAGAAACACTAGAACCGGGTTTTATAGAACACCAACCCGACCGTCAGACACCAACGACTATAATTATAGTAGTTGGTTCCCCCATGATCCTTTATCATCCAATGTTTTAATTTTCAAATAGAATCATTGAAGCAAAGAGTTGAATACCCCCAAAAGGTTCAAAAAGGTTATTTGCATTCATCTTTAAATAACGACAAGAATAATAATGATAATATAATTAATTTATTGTTTATTTTCCCAAAATGTAAATTATACGAGAATTCCATTATTATAGTGCATAATAGGGGTAAATAACAATATTATTTTTCTTCCACTATTAATTATACACATTTTTAACTTAAGCAAATAAATATTTTATGACTATATTTAATCTGGTAGGGTTTTAATTTTTTAGTTTACGAAAATATATGTGTAAACTCATGGGTCATATATATATATATATATATATATATATATTATGTTAAACCTTATGTTAAATATATTACACCCACCTCTAATTAAATATAAGCAATAATAATAATAATAATGTTTTATAATTTGATCTTATAATAATTAACATTTATGAAGTTATGGAAAATTATGGTTTTATTTATAAAACAAATTTTGTTACATAATGTTAATATTTACATAAATACTCTCTTAATTGTGGAATTTGAAAATAATTATTAATGTTATTATGTTAAATATCTTATTGTATAAACAAAATTAATATATATCTTTACTTATAAATAAATATTAAGATAATTAGTATATATAAGTCAATATAAAATGATAATAAAATATATGATATAAGATATGGGTAAATGGATATGTGTATCAAATGACTTTTGACTTATCATAAAATAATAAAAGTTGATTAATAATTGTTTGTAATAATAATAATACCATTTTAATAATAAGTGTAACAAAGAATTTAAAAAGGTAGTTAAGTTATAATAAAAAAAATAAAAAAATGAAGGATGTGAGGTTGGTGTTTCTTTTCGTAAGCACCGCATCGGTACGGCCGTCGGATCCAGCTCATCTCCATCACGGTCATCCGTTTTTTTATAACACATCCTGCCAGGGCCATCTGATCCAATCCCACTCAATCTAGGCCGTCCATTTGAATGTGAATCTTCCTCACCGCCACAGTTTTCTTCTTCCTCACGCACGCTGAACCAGTAGGTTAGGCTTCGTTTTTCTTCACCTAGGCTAGCGGTGGTCCCGACTACACCTTCATTCCATGGTTTTGGCTTCACCTCCACCTTGGATACCTGGTCAACATCTCCACACAAGGATATTTTCCTACTTTTACGCCATGGTTTTCACCGAAGAAGAATAGGGTTTCTTCGGGTTCTTGGATCTTCGACCACCTTGATGTCGCCACCTACCTCTTCTTCCTCTCCTCTCCAAGAGAAGTAAGGGAACATTTTCTTGTCTTGTTTTCTTCAGTATTGGTGAATATACATATTTTATATACACTCTATGTATATATATACATGTATATACAAGGCCAAAAGAATGGTATTATACATGTTTTCCTCTTCCTGTATGGAGAATCGAACTAGGGTAAGGGAAACTCTTGGGATTTTTTTACTTCAATTTTGGGGTTTTCATATACCTATATACACCTTGTGTATATATATTTATATACAAATATATATGATGATATATTCATGTATACACATTTCTTTTATATGTATATAACCTTTGTGTTACTTAACTTTATGAAAAATGGAGCTTTCGTGTAATTTTTATGATCATGAAAAATTATAAAAGTACATGTATTATATATATGTGCATGTGAATACTTAGATGTATATGTACATCTAGGTGTGAACATAAGGATGAGAATGATTATTTATTTTAAAATTTATCACTATAAAACATGATGATTTGACCATGTTCCAATCTACTCTTAAAACTTGTTATTTCTAGTACGCTAATAAAATTATGTAAGTACATATAATAGTAGAGGTTTAAAAATGTGTTTCCAATAACAAAATGGTTTCCTCTAAAGATGATTCTCACTTATCATCATGTTTGTCAAATCATTTGGTTTTTATGAAAAAGTGATTTTACCTGGGTATTGTGGAAACTATTTTGACATTTATATTTCATGTGTAAGAACTCCACTTAGTCTTGCCAATCTATAATCATATTTAAAGTAAGTATATCTGGACGAAATTTTTTTATGTATAGTTTAATTTGGTATCCTATGAATATATGTATACACATTTAAATATATCTATATAGGTGTATACAACCTCCCATCAATATGTTTCCTTCGAATCCAAACTTCTTTAAAGAAATGTCTTAAGATGATCTTTATTTAGTGTGAAAATGACTTTTTACATAACCGTTTATATGATTATACAGTTGGTATATATTTATATTTATACATACTTGAATACCAATGCTAAACCTATTCGCACATCCTGTAAACATTACTGTATACATATAAGGGTATTCGCACAATTTTAAATTACCACCACGCCCATTTATCATGATATGTCTTAAATATGAATGACCTCATTGCTAACTCGGGATTGCGATGTATGAAGTGTTAAAATTTTTAGGTTCATTTTATGGTTTCCAATAAGTCTATGTTTTCAATTGTTAAGTTAATATCTAATGTGTACGGATTTTTATTTCCTATGTCTTAGTTCTTAATAATGTATGTCATGTTCTCCCTTGACTATGAAAAATGCTTGTGAAAATGGATGATATGTAATGAATGTAAGAATGAGAACCTATGAATGTTCAACCACATCAAATATGTGAGGGATTTATTGGACTTAAATGATGATGGATGGTTGCTCCCGGAATTATACAGCACTCTAATGCATTGGGTAAAGGATGAGTCTCATGAGACATTATGTGCTACGGTCTTGGCAGTTGTCTTGGGCTTGTACTACTATAGAAATGGGGTAGACGATTAGCCTTGACCCGTATTAAGTTATATTTTATGGTCATGACGCAAGGTCTTGACAATGTCTGGAATTATATATTCCCTCCACATGTGATGATAAATGGTCAACCGGTGGATAGTTCAACTAACAAGATATCCACTAGTTGGAAATTTACATTAACTATGAGAATGTGATTATGAGATATGAACTATAATACATGTGGTATGCTGTTATGGGAATTTTATTTGCAGATAAATCTTGATATGAATTCATTCCCTATTTTCAAACAGTACTTTTAAGTCGATGTAATTTGTTGTAAATTTATCATCATCTATTTTTCAAATGATTGCGATCTTTTATTTATGTCTCCATTATGGTGTATTTTAAGACAATACTTCTATTCTTTGTAAGTGGTTTTCAAGAATGTAGGATTTACGTGTTTAAAGGAAAAGATAATTCCTCATTCTTAATAAAGTGTTTTATCAATTTCAAAATGACTGCCTTGAGAATGAAATTACTTTTTAAAACCCTTACCAGAAATATTTTTCTCACCCTACGTTTTTGTTTTAAAAATTTTCAGGCATGGTTTTGTCCTAAATAAGTTTTTCAGAAGCAGATGGTTTCCCAGAATCCCAAGCCTCGCGATCTTTTATAGTAATGGGACGTGATGTATTATTGTAACTAATTGTAATAAATTTTTACCACATCATTCCCCATGGGAACCCGGAAATCGGGGTCCTTATAGTTGATATTAGAGGATGGGTTCAGGCAACTCTGGAAAACCAGGTAGTATGAATACATGACAATGATTGACTAAGTAATTATGTTGAATCTTTCAAATGGATGATGGAAACGTATCTACCAATCTACTATCACTTCCCACTACGACCCTGGAGACCATTGTGTCTCTAGCAGGCTGGGAGAACTTTCTTAATTACGGCCATATTCGCATGTCATGCAAGCACCTGTATGACATGTCAAACTCGCCTAGGAAGCTTAGTCTTCACTGGGGATTGGAAATGGATTATCTCCAAATGATGATGACCCAATTTCCTTCTTATGCACGTTGGGGAAGGTTACCCGAGGGACTCTTCCGAGTGTTCACGATTGGTGATGAATTTGGAATGATGCTCGATAACCCCTTTCAAGAAGCTGTTGCTGCCGAAGACCACCAAGTAGCCTATCCGTGTCAGATTTTTCATTACGGCTTCTAGTGCCAGTTGACGGACTTTGGGGTGTTCAAAGATTAGTCCACCCATTTTTCTTATAGGAAACTATTGTATAATGATGTTTCTCAACTTCATACCCCTCATGCTAAACTCAGGAGGCGTCATAGGTGTTCCCATGAGTTTAACCTCATCTATTCAGCCTGTGTGTGGTTTGTGGAATTAGGGTTATTTTCCTCTATATGTGGTGTTCGTTTAGTAAACTCAGGCTTTTCTATGTAAATTTTGTGCAATTGAATATTTCATGTTTCCTTTCCTCTCTCTACCTTATCAGTACTGTTAAGTGAGTTCTCTCGAATGTTTTTTTCATATGGTGGGTCAAACAAACATCTCATCTCTACCAGATGAGCTAGTAGAGGTTATTTTGATCAGAAAATGTGCGATGGAATATCCATCCTTTCTCCACATACAAGGGTCTTGCCAATGCCTACATGATTTGCCAAACAGTCTTGAGATTCTTCATTCGTGTCAGGGGAATGTCCATTTTTTTCATCTAATTTCCACAGCTCAATACCCTCACCATGGGCTAAAGGGGAGATACTGCGAAGGCCTCTTTCAGTATTGTACTCTGGCGCAAAACATTTCTGCCAGAGCATGCTTCCTCACAGCTGCTCATGATGGCTACCTCAAGGCAGCCTTTATGTTCCAGGTCATAAATCTCAGTCTCCTCAATCGCATCATCCCCCTCGAATTCCTTGAGCATGACGTAGTTCGGAGGGTTATCAGGGAATTTTCCATTCATAAATTTCCGAGCTTTTCACCGCACGAGCCTCTCTATGGGAGCTTGTGTATGGTACACATGAGCAGGGATTAAAAACCTACTGCTCAAGGTGCATCAGGGCTAGGGAAACGGAGGAACTATGTACCAAATGGGTGTTCCATTAATCGAGCCAAATTTCTCATTTTGGTAATGTTGTATGACTGGGGGTTTTCTCTTTTTATGAATATAATTGTGAGAACGCAATTCTTTGAAGGGGTAAATAATTTAACAACCCGAGAAACAGTTTTTTAAGTAATGGTTAGTTTATATTACTATGTCATCCATTAATTGAACAAATAGTCTTCTTCTATATATATATATATATAACAATGAGATAGATTAAATGAACCAAAATGAATGAAATGCTCCTTTATTCAAATCAGGAACACCATGTTAACTACAACTCACTATGATCAAACTTGACGCTTAGATAACCAAATATTTCAATTAAAAACCCGATTAAATTTATAGGAAGATAGCTCAAAACAACAAGAACCAAGAGAAGGTGATAGGGGTCTTTAGGATCCATGAATTCAAACATAATGATGGACGAACCCACCACATCCGTTCTAAGCACCAAAAAAATGACTTGAACCATCTACTCTTATTTATTCTTCAGTTACCTTGAGTTTAGGACACCCAGAGACCAGGTTTTATAGAACACCTACTTGACCGTTAGACACCAATGACTATAATTATAGCTATTGGCTCCCCCATGATCATTTATCTTCTAATGTTTTAATTTTTAAAAAGAACAATTGAAGCTAAGATTTGAATACCCTCGAATTGTTCAAAAAAGTTATTTGATTTAATGTTTAAATAATGACAATAATAATAATGATAATATTACTAATTTATTATCTGTTTTCCCAAAATATGAATTATACGAGAATTCCATTATTATATTACATAACATGGGGAAATAATAATATTTTTTTCCAATATTATTTATACACATTTTTAACATAATCAAATAAATGTTTTATGACTATATTAAATATGGTACGGTTTTACTTTTTTAGTTTACGGAAATATATGTGTAAACTCATGGGTCATATATATATATAATACGTTAAACATTAAGTTAAATATATTATACTGAACTCTAATTAAATATAAGAAATAATAATAATACAAATTTTTTATAATTTGATCTTATTATAATTAACAGTTTTGAACTTATGGAAAAATATGGTTTTATTTATAATACAAATTTTGTTACATAATGTTAATATTTACATAAATACTCTCTTAATTGTTGAATTTGAAAATAATTATTCATGTTATTATGGTAAATATCTAACTATATTAAAAAATTTAATATAGATCATTAATTGTAAATAATGATTAAGATAATTAGTAATATAAGTCAATAAAAAATGATAATATAATTTATGATATAAGATAGGGGTAAATGGATATGTGTATTAAATGAATTTTGAAGTATCTTAAAATATTTAATGTTTATTAATAATTTTATGTAATAATAATAAGTCCATTTTTATAATAAGTGTAACAATGAATTAAAAAAGTAGTGATGATATAATAAAAATGAAAAAAAACGAAGGAAGTGAGGCATGCGTTTTTTTTAAGCACCACATCGCTATGGCCGTCAGATCCAGCTCATATCCATCACAACTGTCCGTTTTTTTCTGTAGCATCGTGCCAGGGCCATCTGATCTAATCCCTCTCAATCTGGTCTGTCTGTTTGAATGCAGATCTTCCTCCCCGTTGCAGTTTTCTTCTTCCTCGCTCACATCGAACCAGTAGGTTAGGCATCATTTTTCTTCACCTAGGCCGGCGGTGGTCCTGCCTAACCCTTATTTCCTTGGGTTTGGCACCACCTCTTCCTCGGATACCCAGTCTTCATCTCCATTCAATTACAGTTTCATACTTTTATGCCCTGGTTTGCACCGAATAAGAAGACTGGTGCTTCGGGTTCTTGGATCTTCGACCACCTCGACGTCGCCACCTACCTCTTCCTCCTCTCCTCTCCAAGGGGAGTAATGGAAAATTTTCTTGTCTTGTTTTCATCAGTGATGGAGAATATTCATATTTTATATACACTCTACGTATATATATATTCATGTATATACAAGACCATAAGAATGGTATTATACCAATTTTCCTCTTCCTGCATGGAGAATCGAACTGGGGTAAGGGAAACTCATGGGCATTGTTTTACTTCGGTTCTGGTGTTTGCATATACCTATATACACCTTGGGTATATATATTTATATACATATATATATATATGAATATATATGCATGTATACACATTTATTTTATATGTATATAACCTTTGTTTTACTCTGCTTTATGAAAAATGGAGGTTTCGTGTAATTTTTATGAAGATGAAAAATTATACAAGTACATGTATTATATATATGTGCATGTGAATACATAGATGTATATGTACATCTAGGTGTGAACATAAGGATGAGCATGATTATTTGTTTTAAAATTTATCACAATATAACATGATGATTTGACCAAGTTGCAATCTACTCTTAAAATTTTTTATTTCAAGTACAATATTAAAAATATGTAAGTACATATAATAGGTGAGGTTTAAAAATGTGTTTACAAATAACAAAATTGTTTCCCCAAAGTATTATTCTCTCTTATCATCACAATTGTCAAATCTTTTGGTGTTTATGAAAAGTTGATTTTACCTGGGTGTTGTGGAAACCATTTTGACATTTATATTTCATGTGTATGAACTCCACTTGGTCTTACCATTCTATAATCATATTTAATGTATGTATATCTGGAGGAAATTTTTTTTTATAGTTTAATTTGGTAGCCTATGTATATATGTATATACATTTAAATATATCTATATAGGTGTATACAACCTCGCATCAATATGTTACCTTCAAATCCCAAAGTCATTAATGAAATGTCTTAAGATGATATTTATTTAGTGTGGAAATGACTTTTTACATAACCATTTATATATTTATACAGTTTTTATATATTTATATATATATACATACTTGACTACCGATGATAAACCTATTCGCACATCATGTAATCTTTACTGTATAAATACAAGGGTATTCATATAGTTTTAAACTACCAGCACGCCCATTTATCAGCATATGTTATAAATATGAATAACCTCGCTGCTAACATTGGATTGCGATGTATGAAGTGTTCAAATTTTTAGGTTCATTTTAAGGAATCCATTATGTCCATGTTTCCAATTGTAATGTTAATATCTAATATGTACGGATTTTTATTACCAATTTCCTAGTTCTTATTAATGTTTGTACTGTTCTCCCTTGACTATGAAGAATGCATGTGAAAAGGAATGATATGTAATGAATATAAGAATGAGATCCTATGAATGTATGACCACGTCAAAAATGTGAGGAAAGTATTGGACTTAAATGATGATGGACGGGTGCACCCGGAATTATACAGTGCTCCAATGCATTGGGTAAAGGATGAGTCTCATGAGATGTTATGTGTGATGGTCTTGGCAGTTGGCCTGGGATTGTGCTATAATGGAATCGGGGTAGGCGGTTAGCCATGACCCATATTAAGTTATGTTTTATGGTCATGACACAAGGTCTTGATGAATTATAGAATTATACATTCCCTCCACATGTGTTGATAAATGGTTAACCAGGAGATAGCTCAACAAACAGGATATCCCCTGGTTGGAAATTTTTTTAAACTATGAGAATGAGATTATGAGATATGAACTGTAATACATGTGGTATGCTCTTATGGGAATTTTATGTGCAGATAAATCGTAATATGAATGATTTACCTATTTTCACACAGTCCTTTTAAGCGGATGTAATATGTTGAAAATTTTTCATCATATATTCTTCACATGCTTGCGCTCTCTGATTTATGTCTCCTTTGAGGTGTATTTTAAGACAATACTTCTTTTCTGTGTAAGTGGTTTTCATGAATGTAGGATTTATGTGTTTAAAAGAAAAATATAATTCCATGTTTTTAATAAAGCGTTTTATCATTTTCAAAATTACTGTCTTAAGAAGTAAATTACTTTTTAAAACCCTTATTGGGAATATTTTGCTCAACCTATGTTTTTGTTATAAAATTTTTCAGGCATGGTTTTGTCTTAAAAATGTTTTTTTAGAAGCATCTAGTTTCCCAGAATCCTGAGCCTCGCGATCTCCTATAGTAATGGGACATGATGTATTATTGTAACTAATTGTAATAAATATTTACTACATCATGCCCCATGGGAACTCGGGAACCGGGGTACTTACAGTTGGTAAAAGAGGATGGGTTCAGGAAACTCTAGAAAACCAGGTAGTATGAATACATGACAATGATTGATTATGTAATTATGTTGTAACATTAAGATGGCTGATGGAAACATATCTACCAATCTACTAGAACTTCCCACTGAGTCCCAAGAGACTATTATGTCTCTAGATGGCCGAGAGAACTTTCTCAATTACACACATATTCGCATGTCATGCAAGCACCTGTATGACATGTCAAACTCGCCTAGGGTGCTTAGTCTTCATCGGGGATTGGGAATGGATTATATCTTAATGATGATGACCCAATTTCCCTCTTATACACGTCGGGGAAGGTACCACAAGGGACTCTTCTGAGTGTTCACGGCTGGTGAAGAATTTGGCATGATGCTCGATAACCCCTTTCAAGAAGCTGCTGATGCCAGAGACCATTGGGCAGTCTATCTATGTCAGATTTTGCATTACGGCTTCTGGGGCCAGTTGATGGACATTGGGGTGTTAAAAGATGAGTCCACCCATTTGTTTTATATGAAACTAGTGTATAATAACGTTTCTCAACATCATAACCCTCATGCTAAACTCAGGAGGCGTCATAGGTGTTCCCATGAGTTTAACCCCATCTGTTCATCCTGTGTGTGGTTTGTGGAATTACAGAGCCTTTCCTATCTATGTGGTGTTCTTTTAGTAAACTCATGCTTTCCTATTTAAACTTTGTGCAATTGAATATTTCATGTTTTCTTTCCTATCTCTACTTTATCAGTACTGTTAAGTGAGTTCTCTTGAATGTTTTTTTTTCATATGGCGGGTCAAATGAACATCTCATCTCTACCTAATGAGTTAGTAGATTTTATTTTGATCAGAAAATGCACGGTGGATTATCCATCCTTTCACCTCCTATAAGGGTCGTGGCAACGCCTACATTATTTATCGAACATGCCTGAGATTCTTCATTCATGTTAGGGTAATGACCATGTTTTTTATATAATTTCCACTTCCCAACTCCCCTAACATAGGCTAAGGGGGAAATACTATGAAGGCCCCTTTTAGTGTTTTACTCGGGCATAAGACTTTTCTCCCAGACCATGCTTCCTCATAGCTTCTCAAGATGGCCACCTCAAGGAAGCCTTTATGTTCTAGGTCTTAAATCTCAGTCTCCTCAATCGCATCATCCCCCTCTAATACCTTGAGCGTGATGTAGTTTGGAGGGTTATCATGGAATTTTTCCACTCTAACATTTTTGAGCTTTTCACTGCACAATCCACTCTATGGAAGCCTGTGTGTATTACACATGAGAAGGGATTCAAAACCTATGGCTCAAGGTGAATCTCAGCTAGGGAAATAGAGGAACTATGTACTAACTTGGGTGTTCCATTAACCGAGCCAAATCTCCCATTTTCGTAATGTTGTACGACTGGGAGTTTTCACTTTTTATGAATAGAATTGCAAGGACGCAATTATTTGAAGGGGGAAATAATGTAACAGCTAGAGAAATTGTGTTTTATGTAATGGTAAGTTTATATTACTATGTCATCCATTAATCGAACAAACATTCATCTTGTATATATAAAAATATATAAATATATAACAATGAGATAGAGTAAATGCACCAAAATGAACGTAAGGATCATTTATTCAAATCAGGAACACCATGGTAACTACAAATCATTGTGATCAAATGAGAAGCTTAGCTAACCAAAGATTCCAATTAAAAACCTAGTTAAAATTACAGGAAGACCGCTCAAAACAACAAGAACCCCGAGAAGGTGATAGGGGTCTTTGGCATCTATTAAAACAAACATAAGGATGGTTGAAGCCACTACAGCCATACTGAGCACCAAAGGAATGACTTGAACCATCTACTCCTCTTTATTCTTCAGTTACCTTGAGTTTAGGACACCCCAGGACAAGGTTTTATAGAACACCTACACAACCATTAGACACCAATGGCTATAATTATAGCTGTTGGCTCCCCCATGATCCTTTATCTTCCAATGTTTTAATATTCAAATGGAACCGTTGAAGCTAAGAGTTGAATACCCCCGAAAGGTTCAAAAAGGTTATTTTCTTTAATGTTTAAATAACGACAACAATAATAATGAAAATATAATTTATTTATTGTTTATTTTCCCAAATTGAGAATTATACATGAATTCCATTATTATAGTACATAACAGGGGGAAATAATAATAATATTATTTTCCACTATTAATTATACACGCTTTTAACTTAAGCAAATAAATATTTTATGACTGTATTGAATCTTGTAGGGTTTTACTTTTTTAGTTTATGAAAATATATGTGCAAACTCAAGGGTCATACTTAGATATATATATATATATATTATGTTAAACATTAAGTTAAATATATTATACCCACGTCTAATTAAATATAAAAAATAATAATAATACAAATGTTTTATAATTTTATCTTATTATTATTAATAGTTTTGAATTTATGGAAAATTATGGTTTTATTTATAATAACTTTTTTGTTACATATGGTTAATATTTACATAAATACTCTCTTAATTGTGGAATTTGAAAAAAATTATTAATTTTATTATGTTAAATATCCAATTGTATTAACAACATTAATATAGATCTTTTCTTGTAAATAAAGATTAAGATAATTAGCACATATAAGTCAATAAAACAATGATAATATAATTTATGATATAAGGTAGGGGTAAATGGATCTGTGTATTAAATAACTTTTGACTTATCTTAAAATAATAAAAGTTGATCAATAATTGAATGTAATAATAATAATACCATTTTTATAATATGTGTAACAATGATATAAAAAATTAGTGAAGATATAAAAAAAATGAAAAAAATGAAGGAAGTGAGGCCCACGTTTCCTTTTTTAAGCACTGCATCACTACAGCCATCAGATCCATCTCATCTCCATCATGGTCGTCCATTTGTTTATTCCACATCGTGCCAGGGCCATCTGATCCAATCCCGCTCAATCTGGAATGTCCGTTTGAATGTGGATATTCCACCCCGCCACAGTTTTCTTCTTCCTCACCCACGTTAAACCAGTAGGTTAGGCTTCGTTTTTCTTCACCTAGGCCGACGGTGGTCCCGACTACCCATTCTTCCCACGGGTTTGGCACAGCCTCCTCCTCAGATACGCAGTCGACATCTCCACGCAAGGGCAGTTTCCAACTTTTAATCCATGTTTTTCACCGAAGAAGAAGAGGGTTGCCTCGGGTTCTTGGATCTTCGACCACCTCGACGTCACCACCTACTTCTTCCTCCTCTCTTCTCCAAGAAAAGTAAGGGAAAATTTTCTTGTCTTATTTTCTTCAATTATGGAGAATATACATATTTTATATACACTCTACATATATATATATATATATATGTATGTATATACAAGGCCATAAGAATGGTATTATACCTGTTTTCCTCTTCCTGCATGGAGAATCGAACTGGGGTAAGAGAAACTCTTGGGATTTGATTTAATTTGGTACCGGTGTCTTCATATACATATATACACCTTGTGTATATGTATTTATATATATATATATATATATTTGATGATATATGCTTGTATACACATATCTTTTAGATGTACATAACCTTTGTTTTATCCTTCTTTATGAAAAATGGAGGTTTCGTGTAATTTTAATGAACATGAAAAACTATACAAGTACATATATTATATATATGTGCATGTGTATACATAGATTTATATGTACATCTAGGTGCGAACATAAGGAAGAGCATGATTATTTATTTTAAAATTTATCACTATATAACATGATAATTTGACCAAGTTGTAATCTACTCGTCAAATTTGTTATTTCAAATATGATATTAAAATTATGTAAGTACATATGATAGGTGAGGTTTAAAATTGAGTTTCCAATAACAAAATGGTTTCCCCAAAGGACGATTCTCAATTATCATCACGTTTTTCAACTATGTTGGTTTTTATGAAAAGTTGATTTTACCAGGGTATTGTGGAAACCATTTTGACATTTATATTTCATGTGTAAGAACTCCACTCGGTCTTACCAATCTACAATCAAATTTAAATTAAGTATATCTGGAGTGATTTATTAAGTATAGTTTAATTTGGTAGCCTATGAATATATTTATATACATTTAAATATATCTATATAGGTGTATACAACCTCACATCAGTATGTTTCCTTCGAATCCAAAATTCATTAATGAAATGTCTTAAGATAATCTTTATGTAGTGTGAAAACGAATTTTTAAATAACCATTTATATATTTATACAGTTTGTATATATTTATATATATATATATATAGAAACTTGACTACCCACGCTAAACCTATTTTCACATCATTTAAACTTTAATGTATAAATATATGGGTATTCACACAGTTTTAAACTACCACCACACCCATTTTTCAACATATGTTTTAAATATGAATGACCTCGTTGATAACTCTGGATTGCGATGTATGAAGTGTTAAAATGTTTAGGTTCATTTTATGGTTCCCATTATGTCCATGTATTCAATTGTTAAGTTAATATCTAATGTGTATGGATTTATATTACCTATGTCTTAGTTCTTATTAATGTTTGTACTGTTCTCCCTTCACTATGAAAAATGCATGTGAAAAGGGATGACATGTAATGAATGTAAGTGTAACACCCCGAGATTTTATGAAAAATATTCTTTTTAATATCATTAATGCTTGTGTTGTATGTTACACCAAAAGGAGCTTTCAAAACACGCATCCTTGACTTGAATTGCTTTACACGCAATCGCGACCATCCTCGATAGCGTGTGTAGTACGCAATACCGAGTTTCACTAAACAACGATATGCTATTAAAATATTATTAAAACTAGCCATTATGAATAGTAATAACCACCTTTTAAAATTATATAAATTTTATCTCTCAAAATGGACTTCATTTTTGGATTCGGAATATCGAAATTAGCTTAGGGTGAAATTTTGGTAAATTTCAGATAACTTTCATATTCTGATGAATAGTAAAAATTACTAAATTCTAATTATAAACAACATTTTTAATAAAAATAATTAATAGTGAAAAATTATTAATTTGATTGGTTTTAAAGTATATTTGGAATATATTTTTACAATTTAATACAATGTTGTTCATTGGATGTAATTTCACATTTAATCCAGATATAAACAAGTGTCAATCTTTTGGTAGTTATTATCTCTTAAAAACAAGCTATTTGTTTTGACGATGGGAATTAATTTTTAAATTAGTTAATATAACTGATATGTTTTGAATTTGATAAAATAGGCATCATTTTTTAATTCATAATATCAAATATATATTAGGCCTATTTTTTTGTATTTTTCTGGAAACTTTCATTTTTTGATGAATAGTGAAACCACTAAGTGGTATTTAAGAAACTAAATTTTTCATCAAACTTAATTTTACCGCTTCTGTGAGTGGAATTTCAAAAATCCGAGAGACACGGTTAATATCAAAGACTAAAATGTGGTTCAATGAGATGAAAATAATTTTTGGTGAATAGTAACTTTTTACCATTTTTACCACGGTTAAAAGTAAATAGGGTAATTATGGGTAAAAATGATATTATTATTTTAACCTAACACATGTAATAATTCTATTGGATAAGGGTAATTCGACCAAAAATAACCTTAGGAATAAAAGATGACCATTTAAGCCCACTTGGATTAGATTAGGTCATTTATTATTAATTTATTTAAAGAAGGGTTAAAATAGTTAAAATCAACATTTAATAAGTAAGTTATTTTTAATATAGGGTTATACATAAGATAAATTAGAAAATAAATATTCATTAGAAAGATAAAAATATTTCCTACATAATGGTATTTTATTTTTAATTTTTAGACATTAAATAATTAAATTTATTTAGGACACAATGATGATACAGTAATTACCATAATAGTGAAATATTATAATAATTGACATTATAAATACCCAAATAAATATAATTTGAGACTTGTTATGAATTCCACTAATTTTCTAGGTTAATATGACATATTTTTATTTATTTAATTAACTTGTTGTGAACTAATAATTCTGTTATGATTTTCACAAAAATCAATTACTAAATAGTGTAAAAATTGACATAAAATAGTTTTTAAAACAAATATTATATTATTAATTGTTATTTTATTCATAAAAATCTAAGGTTCGGCCAAATGACTTAGATAAGGTTATCTATATTAATAATAAACAACTTGTGGTTCGTTTGGCTTGTTATTGTATGTTTATTAACCTTATAGTATAAGAACACAAGAAGACACGGTAAAAGTAAAATTATTTAACTTAATGTTAAATCTAAATGATAAGGTTAAAATAGGAACCTAAACTTGTCTAAATTCTATTGGATGAGAGTATTTCTACCCATCCCCACACTAGATTCAAAATATATCAATTCGTAGCTATTTAAAACCGAATATGACTTTATAATAAAATAATATTTTTAGTTTTCCAAAGGAGTCCCTCTCCTCCCTTATAAAAGGGAACCTCCTCCCTCTCTTCCTCACACATCTTTGAGCCTTCAAACTCGGACAACCCCTGCCAAATTCTCTTATCCACTTACATAGAAACATCTTAGAGGGTATGGTCTTCCTCAAAGACCAATTTTAGTGCCTTAAGAGGAGGTCTCAAAGAGGAGTTTCAAAGAAGAGGTAATTTCTGTTACCGATTCTTTCACCTTTATTTCTTCTTCCACTTCTTCTTCTTAGGTTGTTTCATTATGAATTAATAACATCAGTATAACTCATATACTTATATGTTATTATATGTATGAATCAACCCTATTTCACCATCTATCCATCCTACGGAAAATGAAATCACCGCGCGTGCGTACGTACGGAATACCGTCTCCACGCCGTGGTGAAATCTATTTTCCACCACCACCTTACTTTCATGGGTATAATGGTGGAAATAATAACTATATATGATTATTTTAAACTTATATTGATTCTGAAATAGTATACATACACCCCAATATAGTCCCACGATCATGAGAACGATATCATCGCTCGTGCGTACGTACGGACTACCGTCTCCACGACGCGATGAGATTCATTCTCCACTTTAAACATTCATGAATGATTATAAAGTATATATAATAAGTAATCATGAAATATATGACATAATAATGATACTGGATTTATGTGTATATATATGTATCTCATCTACTTAATTCCATTCAACTCAATAAGGAAACGAAAATAGCATTCTTGCGTACGTACGACCTACCGTCTCCATGAACGGTGTATTTCTTTCACGATTTATTATATATATGTATATTATTAATATATATTATATATAAATCATTTTTTGTATTCTATAATTAATTAATCATGATCTAAGTAATCATATGAATAATTACATGTCAAAACACAGACGACAAATGAAACAATTTTACCCAAAACGCTCTTTAACATGGAATTTAAAAAAGAATGGATAATATAAAGTCATAAGTGAACCATATATGATATCATAACAATTAATATGATTCTTTAATATGTCAATAACATTATTTAAATCATTATATAGGAGGTTCGGACACTTACAAAGCAAATCGTACCAATGGTAAGGGAAATATCACAATCTCATTTTTTATCCGAGATTGTTTATACTTTGGTATTTACTGGGGTATATTTTATCATCCACATCCATGTTTCCTCAACATGTAATATTTATCCTTCTACAATAGTTTATATCCAATTTTACCCTTTAGTGAGTTTTTAGTAAAAGATATGAAAGGAATCTTTTGTCGTTTTTCGTACGATGTACTTTTTGACTTTTCCGACAAAAGTACGTGAAGAATGTTTTTTTAACTTATACGACATGAATGTATTTTTAAAACATTATTTCCAAGAAGCATCCTTTAAAAGTTTTCAAGTTTATTTTTAATAAACTTCTTTTAGTTTAAAATTGTATGACATGTTATGAAAAGAAAATTTTTTTGAAGTAGAAAGGATATTTTCCTCAAGAATGGAGTTAAAGTGTTTTATCAAAATTATTTTCCATCTAAGATAATATAGGGTTCTGTTTCTATCCCTATTCTTACATTGATTTGATTATGTTGTGATGGAATTATTTTTATGAATTCCTTTATCTTATATGAATTGTTTTCTGATGTCATGATGTTTAAGAATCCCATTTTTAATACATGGGTTATGAAATGATGTATGATTTATGATTTTGTGGCACACATAATAATGGTATCATTATTAGATGAGTGGGACATATATCTCCCTATAATTAATGGGGTAAAGATTTTATATCTCATAATATAGACATGGCTGGAACTGTACGTTATACCAGTTCAGTGAAACAGGACTGAAACAAGGAGTGAACTCGTTTCAGAAAGGGACTTTTTCCACTGAGATAGTCTTGGAAATGAGTCTTGACTAATAAGAAATGATTCTTTATGATTATGTGTGTATGCCAAAAAGTTTCATGATTTATGTTATGATTATTGGGATTACATTTCACTACTACGATTTATCCCATGTTATGATATTATGATCTCTTTTGCAGGTTACGATTTCCAAAATGTTATGTTCTTATAAATATGATGTGATTGATATTTCTCTTTTTTACCGTTACTGAGCATTTTAGCTCACCCTTTTATGTTTTCTTTTCCCCAGGATATAAAGAAATTTTTTAGGTAAAAAATGGGAAGGTCTTTATGGGAGATGTTGAAGATATTTCACCACGATTAGAAGATTATATTCCGAGTTTCCAAAGACACTAAACTATTACGGTCCTTGTGTGTCTGTTTTTTGTTATGTATTAAGTATTCCGCAAAAGTAATGTAATGTCCATGTACGTCAGGCTTCGGGTATCTATAGTAAGAATGAGAACCTATGAATGTAAGACCACATCAAATATTTGAGGGATGTATTGGACATAAATGATGATGGATGGGTGCGCTCGGAATTATACAGCGCTCCAATGCATTGGGTAAAGGTTGAGTCTCATGAGATTTTATGTGTGACAGTCTTGGTAGTTGGCATGGGATTCTGATACTATGGAAATAGGGTAGACGGTTAGCCTTGACCCATATTAAGTTATGTTTTATGGTCATGACACAAGGTCTTGACAAAGTCTGGAATTATACATTCCCTCCACATGTGAGGATAAATGGTCAACCAGGGGTTAGTTCAACTAACAGGATATCCCTTAGTTGTAACATTCATTTAACTATGAGAATGAGATTATGAGATATGAACTTTAATACATGTGGTATGCTGTTATAGGAATTTTATGTGCAGATAAATCATGATATGAATGATTTCCCTATTTGTATGCAGTCTTTTTAAGGAAATTTAAATTGTTGTAAATTTCACATCAACTATTCTTCACATGCTTGCGCTCTCTGATTTATGTCTCCTTTGAGGTGAAATTTAAGACAATACTTCTTCTCTGTGTAAGTGGTCTTCAAGAATGTAGAATTTACGTGTTTAATGGAAAAGATAATTCCTTGTTTTTAATAATTTCTTTTATCCTGATCAAAATGACTGTCTTGAGAAGGAAATTAATTTTTAAAACCCTCACTAGGCATATTTTTCTCACCATACTTATTTGTTTTAAAATTTTTCAGGCATGGTTTTGTCCTAAAGACGTTTTTCAGAAGCAGCTGGTTTCCCAGAATTCTTCACCTTGCGATCATCTCTTGTAATGGGTCATGATGTATTATTGTAACTAATTGTAAAAACAATTAGTACATCATTCCTCATGGGAGCCCGGGAACCGGGGTCCTTCCAACTAAACCAAAAATATTATTTTAAAAAATAGCGTGTTTAATATTGTTACATGTTTTCTCATTATCAAAAAAACATTATTGGTAGTGATAGATTTTAAATTATGAATATATTTCTCCCACATAAATATCTAGTTTATTTTCCATTCCATTACTGTCCTAATACATTATTTATGGTCATTTATCAAATGCTATAATTATGAAATTTTATTAGAATATGATATGAAACAACAGTATGATTTAAATTTCCTTTATTTGGGTAATTACTATGTTAGGACTTATGAATAATATCCTTTATATAAAATAAATATATCAAGAATATGTTATATGGGTTTTTCCCATATAGTGATCTAATTAATTGGACAACTCTATAGTCTAAGCGGACGTCAAGTATTGGATTATAGAGTTAAAATAATCAATTATGGGAATTTGTAAACAATATGATATTTTATTTGTAGTTTTCCTTGACTGATGTCTATGTCATGAAATAGGTTTCTTCGATATTGCATATGTTACCATTAAATTATGGTACCATGTTATTTAATTTCTATTAAATGTGATTACTCATGTAACTTGATTTTTATGAAATCATGTTATTTATTTGGCACAATATTTTTATTTCCTAGAGAGGTTTATTCCCATAATAGGGTTTATAGACCATCCATTTATTTTTTATATTTCCAAAGAAATCCCATACAATTTTAGGAAATTAAATTTTTTTAGGAGCTTATTAAGGAAATAAAAGACAAAAAGGATGTAATTTTATTGTTCCCTATTATAAAATATGGTCATATTCATCCAAATATACTTGTACATATACTATTTTTATTGTATTAATGGTTATATATTATTAACAATAAAATAATAATCTGTCTATGTTGCTTGTTTCACACTAGTAGGAATTATTGGAATGGTTTAGTCATTCTTTTGAACTAGGATAATAAAAACATTTATGAGGAAGATATGGATATTTTAATGATATATAAAAGGATTTTTATATGTATAGGACAATATACTTTAATTTTTTTGAATTTTATATTTTTTTTAATGAAATTACATACCTTTCAAGATACCAAATGTGAATGTGGATATAAAATAGATATACTTAGGGTTAAATACTCCATTAAGTTAGTGGTGGTCTTGACTCTAGAATTACCTGGTATAAAAACAATTGGCCTTAATAAACACCAATTTTGAAACTCTTGGGGGATATACATTGGAAACTAAGAAACTATTATTAAACTCACATAAATTATTTAAATAGTTGATGACCACGAGTGGCCTTGGGTAATTATAAGGTGAAATATATTAAATTTTTTTTTCAGGATTTATACATCCTATAAATTATTTTTCATGATTTTGAGGTTTCCCATAATGATATTTTTTTTTCATACTTTGCCTTTTGGTATATTAAATGGACATAACTAGGAGGAATCATCAAAAACATATGGTGATTGTAAAATTGGTGACTATGACAAAACTAAATTGATGATGATTGAAGATAATGATATTTTATAATTCATATTCAGTTATAATTATAATTTTTTAACAATGTGGGCATTAGTGAGATTTCTAACAAGTAAAATAAGATGATAATGAATTTTATAAACATTAATGTGGTAGTGAAAATGGAGGAATTAAAATTCATCTTAATTATATCAAGAAGGTTGGATGATAACCCATGAGGAATATAACAAATTGGGAGGCAGTTTTTTTTTGATATGGAAGTAGAGGTTATTTAGAAATAAAATTCAAAAGAATTAGAAGTTGTATATGTGGGGAACATTTGAATTATCACACTCAATTCCCTAAAATAACTGTTAAAACCTTGATTAATGAAGGTCCAATGTTATTCCAAATCATATATGAAAAAGGGTTTATGTATTCATATATTTGGATTAAAAAAATGACGTAGAATTATTTTTACATATTGTATTTTTTTGATAAGAATCATGAAAAAATTAAGGTTTGCATTAATTTTGGAAGAATATATGTCACCATGTTAGATTAAAATAATAGAAAAAAATAAAATTAATTGTTTAATATTTTATGGATTATTTTAATTCAAATCCATAGAAACGTCATTTGATGTTTTTTACATTTCTATTTAGAGGTGACTAATGATATTTAATGAGATTTTTTATTGAGTTGTAGTATATATAACCTTTCGGGTTAATGTAAAGGATTATTTGTGAAGAATGTTACTTAATTTTTTTGATATAAAAGAAGATGTTTTAAGTATTGAAACATATATAATAGATTATGTTGAACTTTTTACATTTCTATTGACGTATTATAGATTTATGTCATATATTGGATAACAGTTGATAACCAATTTTGTTTTTCTAGAAATGATGAATATCATGTTATTATTTATTATATTAAGTGATCCATTAGAATATAATTTATGTTCTTCATATAAATAAATTAATATTGAATATTAATTTTTGGGACGAAATTTTGAGATTGTGGTGGAAAATAAATAATTTAATAAAGTATACATTTCATGTATGTATATCCGCTAATTTCTTTGCTAAGATTTCAAAAGAATTTTTCAATAATAAGAAACAAATATTGAAAAAAATATTATCCTATTACCTTAATGTTTGTTTAATCTATATCTACTCATAACATAAATGATTTATATGTTTTAGGTCCTTAAAATTTTATTATTCATTCAATTCCTTGTGATCAATGGTTTCTATCACAATAGATAATTATTTACACTTCTCTTCCATGCCTATATCTTCACATGCCAACAATAATATATTATTTTAAATCATAGGGTGAGTTATTTTATACAACCATCATACATTCCTTTGTCTAATATCATGTTATTTTTAACACTTTTTACCTTTTTGGGTTAAAATATTTGTATTTTAAAATGACAAACCCTTAACAACTGAGATCAATATAACATTCTGAGGATGAAAGTTACATAAGGGGGTATAATGTAAAACCAGAATATTTTCAATGAAAAAAATTATGTTTGATAACATATATGAAATTGAACACTATGTTTTGATAAAAATGTAACATATTAATACATAATGACAAATTTATTTTTATATAAATTAAATCTCTATGATTTCTTTCGATGCACTAAATATTGGGTTTATAAGAAGAGAAATATAGTACAAAAAAGTTATTATATAAAAATGGATATTATAACATAAAAATTATAGTTTATGGTGTTAATAGTAAAAAAAATGGTTTACATGTCATGACCCGTCCTCGGGGCCCATGCCTTGACTACCCCAAGCCCGCCTTCCATAGGCCAGGGGCTGGCGACTAGCACCAAAGACATAAATCCAAATAACTGGGAAGGCATTGCCTTTATAAAAAACATATATGCATCCAACCAGAGTACAAGTGGAAGTAATACACTAAGTACAAAAGAATGTGCTTAAATTTAAAAGATCCAGAATACAAACCCAACTGAAAAGCACAACTACAACTGAAAGAAAGTACAATGGGAAGACAAATAGCTAGAAGATAGAAGAAGCTCATGGGTCATCCCCCTGGGTTCCTACCTGAAAGGTGGGTACAGATAGCACAGCTCGTGGATCATCCACCACGGATCCTACCTGAAAGGTAGGTACATATATCCTCCTCAATGCTCTCGCCCATCAACCTCCACTGAGTACCGTCTCGTCGTGAAGTCCACCTCCAGATACTGACTCGTCATGAGGTTCACCTCTAGGTATTGTCCAATCCTCGATCACTTGGACTCTGTCAGCTCTGTCTGTCGTCTGCATCCAACACAACGAGTTGTGGTCATATCTCGTGCAGGGGTGAGTATAAAGATACTCAGTAGGGACCCCGATACCCTCAGGGTCTCACTAAATACAACAAGGATAACCACAAAGAAGGATCTAAACAAATTGCCCTTACTTAGGTATAAGCCCATACTTATACCTAAGTTATCAAGTATCCCATCTCAATCATGAGGAAACACAAATGTTATGAAATCAACGGATAACCACTACTTTGGTATATGTCCATAAATATGCCTAAGTTATCAAGTGAACCATCTCAATCATGAAGTAAACACAAAGGTCATTGACTCAGCTCAAACTAGGATTTTCATTAACGATATCAAAACCACAACTGCTAGAGAACTCCTCCTTTATCCAGTACAGTATCCCTTTCACGACTCCGAGGTGCTACTCACTAACCTTAGACTGCTGAGGTACTCCTCTCATCGAGTACCGCAGGTCTTCCACCTCATAAATTAGTGCTCCCCTCCATGGGTCTGCCACCTCACACAGTTGTGCACCCCCTCATAGCATATAGAGATACTCCGTCTATCATGTACCACGGGTCTGCCACCTCACAATTTAGTGCTCTTCCACCATTGTTCTGCCACCTCACAATGTAGTTATCCCCACTAGGCTATACAAGTCACTCCGAATTGAATCGGATAAGCAGTCATCAGGTCCACAACTACTAGGTCACCGTACTACGTATGCTCGTCTCCGGGAGGATCCACTCCATGAGCTACTGGTTAGCCTCCATGTGTCATGAAGTCCCACGAAAAATATCACAAAGGACTACCTCGTCACAGGGATCACAACGCAACAAACGGTGCGTCAATCGAACGCCCGGTCTGTGAGTTATTTGCCTTTTCGTTCCGGGGGCCTAGTTGGTTTCGTGTATGAACCAATATGACTGTACCGCAAATGTACCCCGAACACTCATAAGGTATACTCAAAGAAACTGTTTCTCAACGAGATGACCAACGTCATTGACGGTTCTTCAAACGGATGTATGGTCTGAACGTTATTAGTTTTTCCGTTCCAAGGGCCTGGTTGGATTTCAGGTATATTCCAACCCTGCTATACTGCAACTGTTTCCAAACCTCAGGTTAAGTATTCCAAAATATCAGTCTCATCAAAAGTATTCCAACAAAGTTGACGGAATGTCAATCGGGCGTCCAGAGCTCAAGTATTAACTGTTTCCACTCTGAGGGCCCGGTTGGTTTCGGATTCGAAGCAACACGGCGAAACCCAATCATTGCCGAATTCTTGAGTGTAATATACCGAAATGGTCATCTCGATCCAAGGATCCCTACGCAACTTATGGTGCATCGATCAAAGGTTTTTAGACCATGTTATGGGCGTTTGAATGAACCTGGTCCGAAAATAGGGGGGTTTGGGTCCGGTCCGACCCAGCCCGATACCCCCTGGGTCAACCCGATCTGGGTCTGGGTCTGGCCTGGCTGGAATGACCCGGCCCTGCGGGGTGCAGCCCGGCCCGGCTGCCGGGGTCCGGCCTGACCGGCGTGGCCCAACCGTGGGTCGGCCATTGTGGCCGAGCGGTTGCTGCGAAACGGGGGGGGGGGGGGGCGTTCCCCCCAGTTGATTGAACTGGAGGGGGTTTTAAGCCCCCCCCCCCCCAATTCGGAACGAATTTTCCGTTCCCGTATAGATTCCACCGCCGTGGCTCAGCAGTGGCGGTATTCTCCGGTAGTGCGCCACTGCAACCTTCTACGGACCACCTGATGTGCTCCTGTGGTCCGTTTCACTCGTCGTCTGCGGCTATGGTCACCTCGGGACCCGATATTCACTGCAGAGGAATCAAATTGCTTTTTCAGTCGCATTTCATCATCTTCACCAATCTGCACATAACAAACATTCTGTGGAGGGTTGTCGGCCCATGTTTGCTCGGCCCGCGCCCTCCACGTCAGGCGTTATAAAATGGGACGATCAAAAAAGACTTGATTTCATCAATTATAAGGGTAGGATTTATTCAAGAATAAATTATTCAAATATCATATAATTAAAAACTCATAATCATGAGATAAAACCACATGAAATAAACCCCTATCTCATGTCATTCATCATTCGTTGATGATGTCATGAATGGGAGTGTATGTCGGTCCATTGACGTCGTCGCATGCTAAGAGGTGAAGGTGACGATGGTCGTTGGCATTAGTTATTTACTCAAAGGCCTTCAATCCGGCTTGACCGTCGTTCGTTGGAGATTCGACCGATGTATAATCGTTATTCGCGGAAGAATGAAGTTCTTCAATGAAGAAGATAAAGTTATCTTCACAACTCAATATCCTTTTCCCAAAATCTCCACATAACTCGACCAAAAATAAAATAACGGTTCTCCATTATTTTATTTTAATCATTCCATGCATAAAAAGTTAAAATTTCAAACACTTCATTGATTAAGATTTTCAATAACTTAATTACAGTGTGTGTTGGCATGAGTTATGAGGAAGAGAGGGAGTTGAGAGGGAGGTGAGGAGTTAGGGTATCATGTGGGACCCTCCTCACAAAACTCTCCCATTTTGTGGGATAAATATTATCCTCCAAAAATAAAAATATTAAACGCATATTTTTATTTATTCCTTAAAAAACAAACTGAAATTTTAACCTCTTCTCCCGAAAAAACACATCTATGGTAAAGGTCCTCTTAAGCAATTATTGGTGCTGCGGTTTCATCAGTGCCCTCATATTTCAATTCAGAGCACCGGTTCAAGAGATAGAAAAACCATCTCGTTCGTTTATTGAATGTACCTGATCTAAACATAAAAAATTGATTCCGGGCACACCGGGCCTCAGAATCACGTGCCGTCTAAAACTGCGCACTTGTAAAATTCCAAAGAAATTATGAAAAAGAATTTCCTTGAAATTTACAGGTCTTTACATTAATCCGACCTCAGGTCTTTACGTCCATGTAAAGCTACAACACAAACTAGAGGAACTAAAGGAGTTACCGAGCATGCACCTTAGCTTACTACTCCCATGTGTTTCCCTAGAGGTTCTCATGCTGCCAACGAAAATTCACAAGAGGAATCGACCGTCCCCATAGGACCCGCTCATGTTGATCCTCATCCTCTACTTGAACCCTGTGTAAGTCACCCCATCATCGATATCTTGCTCTCTGTGGTCGATGATAATGGAAAAGGTCGTGCACACATCTCCTCAGCTGAGATATGTAAGTGACGTCATGCACCCGGTGCATCTGAGGTGGAAATTCTAGGTGGTATGCCATCTTTCCTACTATACTGGGGACCCGGAAAGTTCCCTTGAACCTTGGAGATTACACGTAGACTCTTCCTCGGCCACATCTCCGTAGACCTTGTCGCAATGAGACCCGTATAAACTGTGGTCGTCACCCTCAAACTCTAGTGGTCTTGTCTCCTATCAACATAAGAAATTAGTCTACTTCGTGCAGTCTTCATCCACTCTTGGATGATCTACACCTTTTCCGTCATAACCTTTACCATTTATGGTTTTACACGTCTTGACACCATCACTATCCAAAAAGGATATCTGAAATGCGGCTAGCTGCTGTCTCGCCACTCCTTACAGCTGAATGTCTGATCTCCTACATAAGAGCATCTACTAAAACATCCCCATCTATAAGAGTATAAAATATATCAATGTCATAGTACTAGAGGAATTCAAGCTATCACCGCTGTCTCTGGTTCATGTCCCTCCTGAGATAAGACACACCTGAGACTAATGAGTTGGAGAGACCTGTAAACTGTTCACTCAATGATCAATGGGTGAGACTGGCCAATAGTAAGAACTCATTCCCACCCCTCAGTGTTTACATTCATCAAGAGCTACTGAGATTTCTCCTCTTCTGAAAATAGAAATTTGGTCTCATTCCCTTGATTAACCACGTTCTTCGCCTAATATAGTCAATCCTGAGATGAAAGATACTATTTCATTCCATGGACGACATTGTATGGCCTCAACGCTACTACAAAGTGATCCAACTATTACTCTAACCTCTCTAACACCTCAAAGGGTAGATTCAATCTTTAGGCAATAGTGTGTGTTCACTGGGTCTCCTCCAGTAGGTATCTTGAATGTGAGGGTCAAGTCAACAGTTTTAAACCAGAACCTCTTAGTATCAACCAAATAGAGTGAACAGAAAAGTAATCGTCACAAAGAAAGGTGTCTTTTATTACTGATGATCAAAGTAGAAGACACGTACAACTTCAATAGCAACAACATGGAAACTAAAAACACCAAGAACAAAGGTCTCCATGCCTAGAACCTCTCTTTTCCACCCACTTCTGGATCTCCATAGTCATATGTTTCAGCTGCCTGAAGCTGTGATCTCCCATTTCAACCCATTTCCTGCAGTCGGGGTGGTCCTCCGGGTGGTGGTGGTGAAAACACCTCGAAGCGTCACCCACCTCTATCTGCAAGACCATCTCCTATGCCTCTACCCCCTGCTCCTTTCGGTCCACCTCGATTAAACCTCTGCAACTCTGCCTGGGTGGTTCTTCATCTATCTGCTGATCGTCTGAGCGGTAGGTCGGACAATCACGAGACATGTGACCCTATCTGCCGCATGTGTAACACAACATGGCAGGTCTAACTCTGTCTCTACCCTTGGTGCATGCACTACCAATCGTGAGTCATCCGGTCGACCACCTGTAGATATGGCCCTCCTGGACCTCTGCGTCATCTATCTACTGGAAGTTGCAGAAGACTTTGCTGCAAGTCTACTAGTGGTGGGTCCCACTGCTAAAGTCTTCTCAGAAAGGAAACACTCCACTAAGAGGTCTCGCTCCAACACCCCTTCCTGTGTCGGGATGCTGAGAGGGATCGTCGAAGCTCTAATCTCGTGCCAAGTCCCTGCTCGAAGGTCGGGGCTCAGAAGAATGGGTCCCGTACCATGTCTGTAGAGTATCGCGAGAGGTCTGTGAACCTCGCGGTGTACTGAGCTACACTCATGCTGCTCTGCTGCAGATGAAGTAGCTCATGTATCTGTACCACTCGAAGGGTGGCTGGTACAAGCTCTGCCCAGAATAGGCTCTCGAAGTCTGCCCAAAAAAGTGATGTCTCATCATGTATCTGGAGCATCAGGCTCCACCATCTGCCTGCTGTAGCCTAAAGGAGGCTGGAAGCAAGGATCTCCATGAAGTCCACTGGTGTACCTACTGTCCTGAAGACTCTCACCACAACCTCTAGCCAATCCCCAGCCGCCTATGGGTCCATCTCTCCCCAGATCCTGGGTTGCCTCTGGCGCTGGAACTCGTGCAGCGCGCTCAAGCGGCGTACATCACCTGCTACTGGGGCTGGTGTAATCGGTGGCCCAATGAATGGTAGTACTGCTGGTGCCACAACTGAAAGAGGGCCCTGTACTGAGGCCTCGTCGCACGACGAGCTGTCAGTACGTACAACTCTCGGGGCTCTAGCTGGTCGTCCGCGGGGAGGCATCCTGAATGAAACGGATGGGACATTGTTAAACGATTATACCTGGTGAGATGACTTGGTTTGAGCTATTTTAAAAGAATTTTTTTAAAACACACATGCAATCAGTGTTTTCATGAACTGAGTCGGCAATCCGAAATTAGGGTCCTGGTGTATGGATACATCGGCCGCCCGCACCAACACGTGTCTTGCTGAACTGAAACCACACGTAGTACCCTTAACACTGTGTCTTCACAGGTAGAAAAGGTCAGAGTCCTGAGTTCTGTGGTATAACTGACTCCTCTGATACCAATTTGTCAAGACCCGTCCTCGGGGCCCATTCCGTGACTACCCCAAGCCCACCTTCCAAAGGCTAGGGGCTAGCAACTAGCACCAAAGGCGTAAATCCAGATAAATTGGAATAAATTGCCATTATAAAAAACATATACACATCCAACCAAAGTACTAGAGGAAGTAATACTCTAAGTACAAAATAAAGTGCTGAATTGTATAGGGTGTAGAAATCAAACACAACTGAAAAGCACAAAAACAACTGAAATAAAGTAAAACGGGAAGACAAACAGCTGGAAGATAGAAGTAGCTCCTTGGTTGTCCACCTCAGATCCTACTTGAAGGATAGGTACCGATAGTGCAGCTCTTGGATCTTTCACCATGGATCCTACCTGAAGGGTAGGTACAGATAGCCTCCTAAATGCTCTCACCCTTCAACCTCCACCGAGTATCATGTTGTCGTGATGTCCACCTCCGGATACTGACTCGTCATGAGGTCCACCTCGGGGTACCATCCAGTCCTCGAACACTCGGCCTCTGTTAGCGTTGTCCATCATCTGCATCCAACACAATGAGGTTCAAGCATAGCCCAGACATGGGTGAGTATAACGATACTCATAAGGGACCCCAAGACCATCAAGGTCTCACTAAATCCAACAAGGATGCCCATAAATAATTTTCTAAACAGATAACCCTTACTTAGATATAAGCCCATACTTATACCTAAGTTATCAAGTATCCCATCTCAATCATGAGGAAACACAAAGGTTATTAAATAAATGGATAACCACTACTTAGGTCTATGCCCATACATACACTTATGTTTTCAAGTGACCCATATCAATCATGAGGTAAAAACAAAGTTCATTGACGCAGCTCAAACCATGATTTTCATTAACGATATCGGAACCACAACTACTGGAGAACTCCTCCTCTGTCTAGTATAGTAGCCCTGTCACAACTCCGAGGCGCTACTCACTATCCTTAGACAGCTGAGGTACTCCTCATATCCAGTACCACGGGTCTTCTACCTCACAATGTAGTGCTCCCCACCATGGGTCTGCCACCTCACACAGTAGTGCTCCCACTCAAAGCCTAAAGAGATAGTCCTCCTATCGAGTACCACAGGTCTGCCTCCTCACAATGTATTGCCCTTCTTCCATGGGTCTTCCAGCTCACAAAGTATTGTTTCCCACTGGGCTATACAAGTCACTCCGAATCGAATTGGACAAGCAGTCGTCTGTTCCACACCTACTAGTTCTCCGTACTTTGTATGCTCGTCACCGGGAAGATCTCCTCCACGAGGTACTGGTCGACACTCCATGTTTCATGAAGTCCCACAAAGAAATATCATAAAGGACTGCCTCATCACAGGGATCTCAACACAACAGACGGCGCGTCAATCGGAGGCTCGGTCTGTGAGTAATTAGCCTTTTCGTTTTAGGGGCCTAGTTGGTTTCGTGTACGAACCAACCCGACTATACCTCAAATGTACCCTGAAATCCCATGGGGTTTACTAAATGGAAGTGTTTCTCAATGAGATAACCAATGTTGCTGACGGTTCGTCAAAAAGACGTCTGGTCTAAAAGTTATCACGTTTTCCATTCTAGGGGCCCGGTTGGATTTTGGGTGCATTCTAACCATGACATACTCAAACTGCATCCAAACCTCAAGTGACGTATTCCAAAATAACCGTCTCATCAAAAGGAATCCAACAAATTCGAAGGCACATCAATCAGATGTCTATAGATCAAGTTATAATTGATTCCACTCCAAGGGCCCGGTTGGTTTTGGTTTCGAACCAACCCACCCAAACCCAATATTTGCCGAAAGCTTGAGTGTAATATAAAGAAACGAACTTCTCTATCCAAGGATCCCTACGCAACTGACGATGTGTCGATCATAGGTCCGTAACCCATATTATGGGCATTTGAATGAACCTGGTCCGAAAAGAGGGGGTTTGGGCCCGGTCCGACCCGGCCCGATACCATCTAGTTCGGCCCGAACCGGTTCGACCCGATCCGGGTCTGGGTCCGGCCCGGTGGGGTGCGGCCTGGCCCGGCCGGCACGGCCCGGGCGACGGCTGGTGTGGCCCGGCCCGGCTGGGCACGACCTGCCGTGCCCCGGCCATTGTGGCCGAGTGGTTGTCGCAGAGCGGGGGGGGGGGGCGTCGTTCCCCCCCGGTTGATTGAACCAGTGCGTCTTTAATTCCACGCCCCACAAAAATCCAGAACGGCTTTGCCATTCTGGTCCAGCTAGCACTGTCGTGGCGGTATTCTCCGGTCGCCGGCACCGCCGGCTTCTGCGGACCGCCGAATGCGCTCCGGTGGTCCGTTCGCCCGTCGTCTGCAGCTCTGGTCACCTCGGGACCCGATTTTCTATTTGGATGCTTCAAATTGCCTTTGCAGTCCCATTTCATCATCGTCTCCAATACACACATAACAAACAATCTGCAGAGGGTTTTTGGCCCTTGTTTGTTCGGCCCATGCCCTCCGTGTTAAGCGTTATAAATATGGTCGATGAACAAACACTTGATTTCATCAATTACAAGGGTATAATATATTCATGAATAAATTATTCAAAAAAAATATAATATAACGCTCATACTCGTGAGATAAAACCACACGAAATAAACCCCTACCTCTTGTCGTCCGTTGATCGTTGACGATGTCACGAATGGGAGTGGGCGTAAGACTGTTGACGTCATCGCACGCTAAGAGGTGATGGTGACGATGGTCGTTGGCATTATTCGTTTCCTCAAAGGCCTTAAATCAGGCTCGAGCATCATTCGTTGGAGATTTGACAGATAGAGAACCATTCTTCGCAGAAGAATGAAGTTCTTCAACGAAGAAGATGTAGTTCTCTTTACAACTCAAGATCTTTTTCCCAAAATCTACACATAACCCAACCAAAAATAAAATAAGGTTTCTCCCTTATTTTATTTTAATCATGCCATGTATAAAATTTTTATATTTCAAACACTTCATTGATTATGTGTTTCAATAGCTTAATTAATGTGTGTGTTGGCATGAGTTATGAGGGAGAGAGGGAGTTGAGAGGGAGGTGAGGAGTTAAGTTCTCATGTGGGCCCCTCCTCAGTAAACCCTCCCATTTTGTAGGATAAATACTATCCTACACAAATAAAAATATAAAATGTATATTTTTATTTATTCCGTAAAAAACAAACCCAAAATTTAACCTTTTCTCCCATCAAAACGCAATTATGGTAAAGGTCCCCTTAAGATATTACTAGTGTTGCAGTTTCATCGGTGCCATCAGATTTCAATTCCGAGCGCCGGTTCAAGAGATAGAAAATCCCGCTTGATCGTTTATTGAACCTACCCGAGCTATACTTCTAAAATTGATTCTGGTCACACCAAGCCTTGAAATCAGGATCCGTCTGAAACTGCGCACTCGTAATATTCCAAAGAAATTAAAAAAAATTCCTTGAAATTTCTAGGTCTTTACATTACACATGTATAAAATAATTTCAATTATTTTCTATTAAATGGCATGAATATAATGACTTGAAAGAGAAAAGAATGTTTTTCTACAAAAACTATATTCATCAAAAATATGGTATAGCTGCACATTGTGAACATAATTTAAAATTAAATATTCTAAATTTTATAAAATTAATTTTATAAATTATTCCCCAGTTTTAAATTCTAAATTTCAATATTATCATCAAGTGTATTTATGGAGAATTTTTTGAAATGAATTATTTGATGATGAATACTGAAAAATAAATATTTTTATTGAAAACAACAATTTCATTTGAAATTTTTCCCAATGTGAATTTTATTTAAAGTAAAATTAGTTTAATTGTAATATTAGATAAATAATTTCAGTAATTTTATTAAATAACATATTCAATTCCAATATTTATATAATTTTAATCATTTGAACTTTTATCAAAAAACATATTTTGGAAAAGTTTGAAGGTCAAATTTTAAATTAAATAAAAAAACATGTGAGTAGTGTTCAAAAAAATTGATTCCATATTCTCAATATTCATAATTTATATTTTTAAATAAGTGAAAATTTTTAACAATAATAAATAGTGAACCTACTAATAATTATTTATCGTGATTAAGGTAAGAAGACGTTTATGAAGGGTTAATAAAAAACTGTAAGCGTAAAATATGACTATAAATGTATAATTACTATTTTCATGTCATTACTAGACCATGTATCTTTTATAGTTTGAAAATCGTCCATTTTATTCCTTTTGTATGGAAAAAAATGTGTCTTGAATTCTTTCTATTTATTAATTTCATCCATGTTATCTCCTGTACTAATAAATTGACATCCCTTCTATTATCCTCTGCCTTATACACATATATAAATCATTGGTTTAAGAAAAAAAATCAAATAAATACCTAGCTTACATCCCCACATACTATAATCCTTTTCTAATCATAAATCAATCCTAGGAATTATTTTGGTGCTAATCCAAAAAAATTTGTCTGAATAAGTGGAAACATATTTAACGGAGCATGTTATTTTATATTTTCTTCCATTTCATTAAAAAATTAATAAGAAATTATTATATAGTATCTAATTTTTTTAAAAAATATTTATATTAATTTATATTAAATAATGTACCTATGATAACATCTTCCTCCCTCAAATGGGGAATAAAACATTGATTGTGTGTGCAATGGACTAACACCTCGTGAACCGATATAATTCATTTTTTCATCACATACTATCATATATTAATAAAATCGTACATATAATTATTATATTTCTAATTTATGATATAATTATACCTGTTTAATTATAATATAACATAATATTTCTTTATTATCATTCCATGGGAAATATGATAACGTTTCATGTGTGTTTGACGGACTTCCACCTCATGATGCAAGGTGATATATTTTTCACTAATGCTCTCCATGGAATGTAATAAGGATAAATTTAATGTTGATATATTAAAATAATAATATATTAAACAATAATTAATGTTAATATAGCTTTTAATTTCATACCTTTCTGTCGATTGAAAATAACAATTCCATTTGTGAGTATGGAGAACTACCACATCACGAATAGATGTGACTCATTTTTAAAAAACGATTGATATGAAAGGTATGATGGATAATTTTAATTGATATATTTGATATATTTGAATGTATAATGATTTTTTAAAACTAATATACTTTCCTCTTCCTTAACCTGCCACTTGTTATGGAAATTATAATGTATATCATGCATACGTACAACATACTGTCTCCACGATGTCGTATAATTAATTATTCATGTTGAAAATTAAAAAAACATAATATTAATAAATTTTAATGAAGAAATTATATTCACAAAAATAATAATTTTATGTTTATTATCGAACTATAAATTATATTTGTGATAAAAAACATTCAAAATGATACATTTAGGAGAAAATAAGGAATATAATACTTAATACAATAGTGATAATGATTTATTATTAATGCCTGATTAATAATATTTTTTAAAAGGATTATATATTTATTTATAAAAAAATAAATATATACTATAATCATTTATTAAAATTATTCAAACCACTATATGTGAGTTTATAGATCACTCACCTAAAAAGAAGCATGAGGTAAAGGCTTTCTTAACTCAATTTTCCTTCATTGTGTTATATGTCTACTTCATAGATTATATTCATCCATGATTATATGAGAAATGAATTTATATTTATTTATGAAGTATTTACACATTTATTTATGTGGTTACAAATTTTTCACATATAATCACTGAATTTATTAGCCCTTATATCAATGTTACAAACAATGTAATGATTTCAGGTCAAACATCATTATTTAAGACATAAGTTATTTTATGAACCTAATATCTTCTGAATAGTGAATATAATTACATATTTAAAAAAATATCATTAAACACTTCTATGTAATGTAGTTTTAAGATACAATTCTTCTATATAATTCTTGATAATTTATTATTTGAAATTTACCAAAGCAGTTGGTGTTAATATTTCAATATCATTTAATTGGGATAACTAATGGTTGGATTTAAATTAAAGGATAATTTTTGATAATTTTTCATGAAACCAGTAAATTTTATTCTAATATTATTATTCAATAATTAGTAATATAATACCACCATTTTAATATTTTTGAACCATATAATTATTAATAACTTTTTAATTAAAAAACACCCAATTTATCTCTTCATTTAGAAATTATTTTTCATCCAAATTAATTTAATATACAAAAATTATCATGAAGAGACTTAATAGGATTATATAAAATAATTTCCATCGTTAAGTAGATTTCAAAAAATATTTTTTCAAATGAATCTTCATGTCATTTTTTGAACACAATACTTTTCGAATATTCATACAAAAATATGAAATGAATATTTGTTTTTATTAATGTATTCAACATGAACGAAACACTTTTACTCTCTTGGCAAATAAATGTTTAAAATAATCATTTTTTAAATGTTATTTTAAAAATATCCTAAAAAATATGAGAATTTATTATATTTTATAAAAGGTATTTTAAAATGGAATGAATATTTTATTTAATCAAATTTCAATGTGATCTTTCGAAATTATTTTCCATTTATGAGGACATTCATTATGTTACACAACGTTAAATGGTTTTTTCCTTAATGAATTCTTTTCATATTTTTTTATGAATATTAATCAACTAAAGTAGCCATTTTTTATGTATTGATTCTATATATTGTATACATATCTCTCACATATATATCTTGTTTATTCTCTCTTCTATTGATGATTAATAAATTCCATATCATCTTTTCTCAAATTACTTCCTTAGGTAAAATCCTTTTAATATGATATAATGCAATATTGTTCTTCCCATATCTATTCCATGGTAAATTTATATATTATTCACTATTATTTATTTCCTTTATGGATCCCACATTTTTCATTAACATTGTATCATGGACTCACCCAAAAATAATTATAATGCATTGGGTAACAATTTAGTCTGATGAGACTTCTTGTCTAAGATTAGGTTGTAATACCAATCCATTAAGAGATATTTTCCACCAAGTGATGTAATCTTTAGTAGTAGAAATATTGGGCTTGACATTGTATTTTTGGCCAATACTATCTATAACCGAACATTACATATTTTTCAAAAAATAAATAACTTTTTAGACCCCATGGATAATAGTTTATGTTTATGAACATTAATTTCATTGATATATAATTCTAATGTTAATGTTGAAACAAATGATCTGTTAAGATCAATTTCCTAAAAACTGACATTAATAGTCATATTAAAAAAAAAATTAGTGTTGTTTTTTTCAAAAATCAATATCAAATCCTAATTACAAATATTTTAAATGATAGTTTTGTGAAAAAATGATTTTGAAACACTTAAAAAAATAAAGACACCAGTACTGAATGATAACTCTATATTTTCCAATTCTCAATTTCCTCTGAACCATTGAAGGTAACAATTCCATCCACCTTTTTTAGATCTCTATTTTATTAATGTTAATTATATTTCATCATATTTTTCTATTCATTGATCATTGATATATCCTCTTTAGTAATTTTTCCAATATCATGTTATATATTAATTAATAAAAACCTTCTTTCAGTAGATGATTGAATCCTTATCCAAATGAAGATCATCTATGCTAATTTATTTCCATTTTTAATATCTTTTCTCTATCATTGATCTTAAAAATTTCATCCATAGTTATTTTTTAATGATCCATGATGATTTTTTTTCTTTGGGAAAACCTATTCATATCGACTAGCGATGATTGTTGAAGGGGTTTTTGTTCTTTTTTCTTGTTTTTTATTCTAAATGTATTTTTCAATATTTTAGTTGTCCAATTTTCTCTTAATTTTTGGTAGTTATTTAATATTTAGGATCGATTTTTCATTGTAGAAATCAATTTTTTTTGTTATTTATTAATTTTAAGGATGAATTCTTTAACTATTTGTTTTATTTTTTTTAACCATTCATTTTTTTATTAATTATATTTGTTAATTATAATTTATTTCTATTACATTTGTTTTCCATTAATTGTTTTTATTTGATATAATTATTTTATGTTATTTCCAAATATGATATATATATATATACATAGATATATATATATATACATATTAGCTCAAACAAGTGGCCATTCTCTTTTCCAATTTTTATTCTAAACAAATTATATATTTTTTGGATCAACAAAACAAACATAAAAGAGAAATAGAGCCATGTATGTGATATTATAAATATTATAATTCAATAAAATTTTATGACACAATATATCATATTTTTTTCATTCATTTCAATCAAAATCAATATTGGATGATAAAGATAACCACGCTAATTTTTAATCTTCGTAAATTAATGATTTAGTTGTGATTAATTGTAATCAGCTTACACTAGTTATTATATAATTAAATAAAAAATTATAATCACAAAATCTAGGGATATCAAATAATATTTTTATATGTTACATGATTATTTTATGGGCATCTTAAAATTGGTGCATTTTATCAATTCATAATAGCTTTCTTATATATTTTAATAAAATAAATAAATTGGATAAAATTATTGATATGATATATTAGAATAGATTTTATATAATTATTTCACATTATGATATGTTGAAGATTACTGTTTTCATGATTTCCCTTCCATATATCCATATTGTGTTTGGGGATTTAAATCAATGATTTATTTAAATATTCTTTATATTGTATTCAATGCTTCATTTGAAGAATTTTTTTCACCCTATAATATTTTATTTGCTTCTTCATAATGATAGTTTTTAATTTCTGTTTAATGTTATTTATTGTGTTTTACTTAAAAATGAATATTCATTAAAATCTTAAAGGATCAGGGAAGAACTGAAGTAGTTTTTTCTGATAGTCTTTAAATAAGGGAATCTAAACATTAAATAAGTATCCCTATTCCTATACTAATATCATCAAACACAGTTAATAATTAACTATCTAAATAAATTAAATTCATTGATTAATTTATTTTTTATTTTATTCTTAATAATTGTTGATATTTTGAATATGATTTCCAATCATTTAGAATATATGAATTGATTTTTTAAATTATTTCTATTCACATATATTTCAATATGTCAACAAGTTATAATATATTCATCTTTTATATTTTTATATTATATGATTAATGGTTCATAATTGGTTAAATTTATTGAGAAACAGTAATGAATATGAAGAAGGAGTTAAGGAAATCCTTTTAGTTTTCTAAACCATATAGTGCAAACTTATTTTTTTTTTTTGTTCATGTGTGAAGTATTTGAATATGAGAAAGATAAATTCCATAGTAACCACACATCATCTCATTTTCTTTGGTTTAATACATAATTATATATATTGGATTCGGAATGATTAAATAAAATAAAATTTAACATCCAATGTTGATGAATTTATTCATAATGAGATAGTGGATCATATTAAATAATTAATTCATGATGTAGTCATTCAAAGAATCTATATTATAACTATATATGGGAGATTTTATGGAGATTATATGTAATCATTATTCTCATGTTGCACTATATATATAGTTTTATCAGTGGTTCTATGGTTAGATAACAAGAAATAAAGAAATGGGTGGAGTGCGAATAGTTTCTCTGAGTTTCTTAAACATTAAAATATTCTATTTACAGAAAAGAAAATGGTTGAATGATTCTAATTTTGAGGAAAATAAAATATTATACCCAATTGGATTGGATTTTTGAAAGATACAATTGTTCCACAATTATTTTGAATTGTATTTGAAATAAGATAAATTGTTATAAAAAAATAATAAATATGGAATATTACACATTAAGATGGATGAAAAACTTTACTCTATTGTATTTTCATGTATTGAAATCAACTCTCTGGAAAAATCAATTTGGTAACGTCCTATAATTTAAGTCAATATGTTTTTCCAATAATTCAAATAAATCAGCTCTGATTTATTCTCATGTAACAGAATGAAAACTCTTACTAACTCAATTGGTACCATCTTATAATTTTTCATTTGAAGCTTATATTTTAAATTCAATTGATGAAATAATGATAAAGTGGAATACAGAATAGCGCATCTATGAGGTAACGTATTGCACACTGCTGATTCACTGTAGTGTTTGATATTTTTTAAAACATATACTAATTATGTAAGTGAATTTTGATTTCTCAAAATTAGACTATGTACTAATGCCGTAAATATGTTTTAGAGCATATGTAGCAAACTTACATCACATCATGTTTTTTTTGTATTTTAAAAATTTACTAAATAGATATGTCTTCAGAAAACATTATAATGAATTTGATGATTTATAGACCAAAATATCTAGGAAAAATTATTTATTTGCATCTTAGAAGATTGAGTAATGATTTGAATATTCTATGTGATACATGTTTTCAATACTTTTGATGCATATAATAAATAGTTTCTTTCTTGTTATTATAATGTTCACTATAAATGAATGTACTACATATGGAAACTTATCCACATATATTGTTAAGGTAAATAAAGAATATCTAATTTGTAAACAAGTTACTTTTTATTATTATTTATAGAATTTAAGGATGATAGTTTACTTGGGTCATCACAAATTTATTGAAATTTTCATCATTGTCAGATTATTGAAAAAATCATTTATTAATTTATAGGAATATAATCATCCCCCATGACCATAATTAGTTGAAGAATATTATTATTGACAGAAAAAAATTGATTTAATATTTGGAAATAAGGGATGTTATACTCATTAAAAAATATTTGGAATAAATAGACAATATTTTTTTATCCACCTTATTATATATTTTTGTAGATAAAAAATCAAATTGATGTTACTCTTGTTGTAAAAAAACAAATCTTTTAGTTTCATTAGATCATTTATTGATGTAAATGGAATTAAAAATGATAGATTTAAAGAAATATTCGTCTTTATATCAATGGTAATATTTTCATAGTTACTTACCACTATGAAACGAAATAAAACATATTTACCTATATCTTGTCAAAAATGAAGGAACAATGAGATGTTAAATTTTTCCCATTATCTTCATGGTATTAAATTACCCAGTGGATATTCGTAAAATATAAAAAATAAGTTTCATTGAAGGATTGAGAATTAATATGTATGAAATCTCATTACTATCATGTATTGATGCAACTAATTCAACTAGTTTAATTTCTTGATATACTTCCAAAAGTTATCTGAATGAGTATCATTGGGTTATATAAATATTGAAAATACAATTATATCAAAATTGATAATCAAAATTTGGTAGTTATCTTGCAGAATGAATATGTTCTAATACATTATCTACTATAACTGTATTTCACACCTATTTTTTTTTGATAAAATAGTTCATCTGGATATTCATCTGGTGTGTGAGATAATATTTTTTGGTGATATTTAATTATAATGGATTTATACTTTTGAAATATAGATATTAAAATTACGATGGGGAATTAAAAAATCCTTATCGATTGAAAGCATCTATTTATTCAGCATATGTACTTGAATAGGCGATTGAGTTAGTTTTTAATTATTTATATTTGATTTATCGCATATTAGTCTTCCAATATCAATACATATAATATTTTATAGTTTTTTTAGAAAGGTCCCTCGGCCAACCGCTTATAATATTTTATAGTGAATGTAGAGTGATTTGAGGCCTTAATGTAATTTTGATTCCATGTGATGAAGTGAATAATGAACATTTCTATATCATTACCAACACACATGAGGTTAACACATAAATATAATCAAATGTTTGATAATTAATGATATGATATCCCAAAAAATGAAAATTGGTCTATGATTGGGAAAAAAGTCATTTTTTCAGGGTTTAAACGTAAATTCATCACATATACATTAATATAAAAAACAGATAATGGTTCTCTAGTGGATCTTCTCTTAATATAATCAGATTGTCTGATATTAATATTAATCGGTTGAAATTTTTTATAAAAAAATAAGGATGATAGGATTATTTTTGAAATTTTTTCCGTATTCTTTCTATTCTAAAGCAATCGTTTTTTTATACAAAAAAATATAGAAATTTTTTTATCTTCAATGTAATATATTAGAGTTTTGAAGGATATATTATAAACCTATTATAAATAATTTTTAGCCACAATGATTATGTGTAACTAGTTTTATAGTAAGTTTTTCATTATTAATGATGATTTTCGGTTTAGACAGGTTGATTTTAAAATATTTAGTTCCAATGAAAAACCATTCATCATGGAGAAATAAACAAACAAAATATTTTATTTTAATGATCCATCAAACAATGTGTGGCTTGACATTTTTCAATGGAGATTAATTCATTGTGCTGATGAGGATGATGATGATTTTATGAATTAATAAGTGGATGGTTCATCTATTATACAATTTTTTAATGAAAACAATGACTATAATAAAGATATAGTCCATATTGTATGAAAGGATGATACTAAAGGTATGTGGGACAATAATAAATTGATCTCCTAATTTTATAGGAAAATATTTAGATTTTATTTCTTTTTTCTAATTTAAATGAATAAAAAATTCCTTTATAAATTATTAGAGGTTTAATTAAATATAGTTATTATTTTTAAGATTGTTATGGTAACTTTTATATTCTACATTTATTATTAATTTTTTTTGATTTAAAAACCCTACGTACATTGATATTTATTATATAAATGTACGTATTTGAAAACACTTTTTTTAACTACAATATCTCTATTAAAAAATAATTATATCAATTTAGAATTTCGTTTTATATTTAATTGATTATATTTTATAATTTATGGTTAAGAATCATGACATCATTTTTCTGTAACATGCACATGTGTGACACAATTTTTTATACTTAAATGTTTTGTTACAATTATCACTAAATATTAAATATTCTAAGAATATGAAGTTAAATAGAATTTCATCAAAATTGTATACATAAATGATAACCCCATAGGAATAAATACATTTATCTATGACTATTTCATTTTTTCTTGTCATTAAATATTTATTAATTTAATTATTTATTAAAATAAAATGTTTTGTTTCCAAAAAAATAATTTCATGACTACTCAGGTGCCTCCCAAAAATTCATATCATAAATAATCTATAATGAAATTGATTTATACAGTAGGTAAATGTGGGATTACTATTTTATCAACTATATCACTTTCTCCTGAAAAAAATATTACATATTAATTTTTAGGATAATAATGACCTAAATAACCCAAATGCAATGTAGTTTTCCTATTAAATATCCTTGTATAGTTTTTATGGGACAATAATTTAATATCATTATTGTATATACAATGATAATTTTGTGAAATAGATGTCGTGGGAGTCCGTAATGGTAAAATTTCTTAATTGATTTATATTTATCTGATTATTTAAATTTAATATATTTTAAATGACTTCTATTTATTTTATTCAATTACAAATAACCCTTAATTTTGACCAGATGATAAAAATTAATAAAATAATTTTATTATTAGCTGTAGTTTGATAGTGTGATTTTAAAAAAGAAATGAATACAAATAATGTTTTGGGGATGATATAGAATGAAATCCCTTTCCTCTGTTATAGTTTTTTAGATATCGACACATGGATGAAATTTTTCACCAGCTGATTTGAAAAAGTATTTATAGTATGATAAATAGTTTATATTATAAAATTTATTTCTTATTACCTGATTATTTATTGTTCTATTTTTATATAACAGGACTCAAGGATATCTCATTGAGAGGTAAAGGTGTAGAACGTATACCCATAAAGATTATCACACTGGAGTTACCATTTATTGGATGAATATATTAAAGTATAAAATATTGAATTGTTAAGGTCTAATTCTATTAGTGTTTCATATGTGGTGTAGTTTTTTCCTACACTTCCACCCACACACCATGAAAAATTAAAATAAGAGAGATGAAGAAAGAATGAAAATTACCGTTTAGAGTACTCTAATGAATAATCTATTAAAATTATGATAAATTTATCTACATTTCCATTGATGAGTGTATTTTATAAATCATGATCTATAGTCTAATTTAATTTTTCATTTCCTGATTAATTTCAAGATAATGTGATGTGGGGTACTTTTATCCCTTTGTTTAAGATGGAAATCCTAGACACTGCTATTGTAAATATAGAATAGCCCAACCCCGAAAGATGATATGAGTTCAGTGTTTGTGTTAGGAATATTTTTGGTCATCAAAATATTAAACCAAGAGTCCCCGAAATCAATTCCAAAAAATTTGAAATTAAAGACCAAAAAATTATATGGATGATAAAATTAAATCTTTTGTGAGTTATAGGCTTAATCAATTAACAATTTTATCACAACTAACGTAGATTTCATTGTATGTACATCATGAAAATCCCAAAAAGCTCGCACAGCCTACCTAACCTGCCTACTCAGATCTACCAATTCTACAATCAGTCCTAATATATATTATGGTTCGTATGATTGAGATCCCCATATATGTATTGTAATGTACATTGAAATACATATTTTTTGGAATTCAATATATCTCCAGACTATGTTGTTGGGTCAGGTAAGAATCTAAGTACATGAAATTATTGATCTAACTAGTCTATATCCATTTCCTACTGGGGAGATTACCAAAATTGGAAATTATATGGGTCATGTTTTAATTTGTCTATCTAGACATCTTCATTATCAGAAATAATTGGTTTGGATTTTATTTTAATTATTATATTATTTAGATTAAAATTAATTCTAATGTATTAAAAAATTTAATTTATATATGTGTGTCTAATCTAAAAAGAATTTTAAAATATGTTTCAAATAGTCAAGGCATCAGCAACTTCATATACTTCTACAATTTCGGATGGGCACAGAATATTATCAAAGGTTACTTCTTTGTATAATATGATGGTGTTTTGGATGATTACTGATCTATATTGAAGAGTCTATCCACTATGAATATTCAAATAATATATCAATGATCTTGTAATTTTTTATGATCTTAGCCTGTCGATGTTGTATTTGTTTTCAATGTATTTAAATATGTGTTTTTGGGTTTTTTAAATAAATAATGATGATTTCATGTGATTTAATATATTATTATTTAAGTATGTATCTAATTTTGATTCTTATTCAAAATGAGACCACCAGTGTTAATTGAATTATAGATCCACAATTCATTTAAACGACTATTCAATATTTGAAAACCTATGCTATATTTGAAAATATATCTATGAGATTATCATATAAGAATATTTGGTAACGGGTTTTCTATTCGATGATGGGTAAGAGCATTGTGATGATTATGAGGTAGAATTCATTATAATATTATTAATTTTCATATTTTTATATTTATCCTTCATTAGATCTTTGGGTTATTCTTCCCAATATAATCCATATTTTTTTGGTATTTCTCTTTTTTAGTTGGTTTTCATAAAAAATATTTATATTTCTTGAAAATAATTATTTGTTACTCTTGATTGTTTTATTTTTCATTCATATTCTTTATACATGTTTTCTATTTAACAACTATAAAAATGAATTTCAATGAGAATGTTTAAAAAATATAACCTGTTAGTAATGTGGACAAATAAAATCAATTACATGGATGTAATGGTTAATATACATTATAGTTCATAATATATTGATATTTTTATTTATATACATGTGACTCTTGGTTTCTTATTTAAAAATTTAATGTTATTTTGAAATAATATCATCATCAAAAAGAATGTATGGAGTGTGGTTATTATGAATTAACGTTCATATATTATATTATCACAAATTGATCAATACTTGATTTTTATATAGTTAATTATATTATTTATATTATTTTTAGAATCTTAAAATATTAATGATTTTATCTGATAAACGTAATTTTCGAATAATCTGTTCAACGATATCGAGTTGCATGTAAAATAATATATTACCAACCATTTCCATTTTTTCATATTATTTCTTAAGTATCATTGCACATCAATTTTTTATGTAGATTTACATTTATAAAAGAATGAAAAAAAAAATTTATATAGTGATTTTCTTGATTAATGTGGTTTATTAGTTTTATTTATACATGTTTCTTAAAAGGCCCCAGCCTTAATCCTTACTTAAACTTGAGTTTTTACAAGATTACACATTGAGGATCTTTTCAGGTTTATATTTTTAGAGAATTAGATCATAAAACATGCATTACATTCCACATTTAAACAAAGTGGTTACATAAAAGATAGTATTCATTTTTTCCCATCAATGAAAAAATATTTAAAATAAAACATGGATTATTTCTTGACACTTCCTTGACACTATCATCATATCATGTACCCTTCCCTTGACCAGTGAAAAGCATTTCAAAAACATGGGATGAGCAAAAAAAGCTCAGTAAGGGATATAAAAATATGGAAAGGAAACATTAGTACATGTTTACACATGAATCAATGAAATCATACTCTACTCATAAAACATAAGCACTTTATCATACCTCATAAAATCATGAATAAATCATAGAAATCATAAGACATAAAGGTAACATGAGGCATTCATAGCATTCTTACATAGGGAGTAACCATCTTGGTTATGTTTGGAATACCCATCACAGTATATTCCGTAAATCTCTTCGGAGAAACCTTAACGTTTAACTCCTTTGTATTACCCAATGCATTGGAGAGCTATATCGGTCTCACCCACCCTTAGTTTATCACAGAACCACCCATCTTCATAACAATGCCCAAGAACCATAACATAATCGTATCACATAAAACATGCATAATGGAAATGTAACATTTCCACTTTTCAATCACAAGATATCAATACAACACATTGATGTAATAAAAAAATTATGAAAACCATTTTCAATACGAAAATAAATGAAAAGTAAAACATGGTATTTATTTTTCATTAAAAGAAAAGGTATGGATTTTAGACGAAGTCGAAACTCAAATAATGGTCACGGTGGAAGATAAGTTGTTGTTGCCGAATAAGTACAACAAAAACATTCCCTTTTGTCGTTTAGTAAAACGCTTCGTAAAAAAAAGTTTCTTTTTGGATAAACGTAAAAGTCAAAGGGGTTTATACACCGTATAAAAGAAGGATGTGTATAAAACAAAATATTCCTCAATGAAAGGAGATTGAGACGAAGTCCCATACAAAGATAATTTTTAAATAAAATTGATCTATTATGTGTATTCACTATAAGTACACATAATGAATGTACAAATACAATATAGGATACAATAATATGATGACATAATTTGAAAGTAGGAGATTAACCCAAAGAACGGAAATTGGGTTAAGAAGTTCCCTTACCTCGGGTCCGACTTGACTCGATCTTTCTTTAACCTCCTGAATAATAAACTTGAGTTAATTTCTACTTTATTAAGAACCTTTTTCATGTTCATTATTCCTTTTATATAAATTATTACCAGGTCATGAAAACTATGTAATTATTTATGTTAATAACGGTCGTTTTAACGATCATTGGTACTTGAGTCAAAAATAAACTCTTTATAATTAAAATTTTTTCATGTATCCATTATATCCAAAGTTATATTCATGATTTAGATATCATATATATCATATATATCATGTATATACATGAATTTATAGTATTACATAACGTTTAGAGGTAAGGAATGAAATGCACCGTTCATGGAGACGGTATGTCGTACGTACGTATGAACGCCAATTTCATTTCTATTTCATATTTTATGGAATGGAATCATAATTATATAAATATATATTATAATTCCAGTATAATATCATATATAATATCATTAATTCCATCTTTTATACGTCCGACATATGGTATTAACGAATCAAATCACTTTGAGGGGGCGGTAGTCCGCACTTCCTAAAATGAAGATATCGTGTTTACCCATAATGGAAACCATAAATGTATGAAATAAATGAAAAACACAAAAGCTTCAGGAAAACCTAAACATATTATATATCATATATAAATATAGTGACATCTTAATGGCCACCTTTTAAGGTGTTAAAATAATATAGAACAATCATCGTTTCGTGAGGCAGAAAATCATCATCCCCAGAAACAGTATGTTCTTTAACCATTAGATGTAGGTGTGTTTAAGTTTAGCTCGAATAATTCTTATAACAACATCCTAGTATATGGAATATACTGTTGTTGTTACAAATGAAATGAATAAAAAGAGTTTAGGGGTTGGAGAAGCAAAATAAAACATAAGAACACAAGAGAATACACTACATTTAAATCGGGTAACTCTTTTTTATTTGAGCTGAAAGGATTCATTGGGAAGACTTCTGCCCAATGTGAGGCTTCTAAGAGTTAGAGAGGGATGTGTAGAGACAAAATTGTCAGGGGTTGGCTTAGCCAAAGGCTTTGGATGTGTGGTTATGGTGGTAGAGGTGGGGGCCTTTTATAAGAGGAGAGGAGGGGCACTCTTGCAAAGTTACAAAAGGATTCTTTATTATAAAATGATTCTCGGTTTTAAAAGGTCCCAAAATTATAAAGTTAGAGGATAAGGTGATAAGGGATAGAAATATTCTCATCCAAAAGGTTTTTGACATGTGTAGGTCATATAATTTACAATATCTTTTCATTTTATTTAAATCGTTAAATAATGAAGTAATCGATACATCATCATGATGTCATAAATAATTTAATTTATTTAATGTCTAAAAATTATAAAAAAATACTATCATTTAGGAAATATTTTTATCATTCTAATGAATATTTATAGTAAAAAATTGGACTTGTATAACCCCATGTATCAATTTTTTTAGTAAAACAATACATGTTTGTGTCATTTTTACTTTTAGTTTAAATCAAAGGCATTAATGTCATTATCATACCCAAGTGGCACCATGAGGTCCCATAAATCGACCCATGGGTTTTCTTGGTCGTCCAAGAAACATCCAATAATGTTAGAACATGTTTCAAGGTCATTTAATATTATTAAAACATTATTTTTAGCTTAAACTACACTAATTACCTCTAATTGTGAATAAAACTTAAAAGTTACTATTCACCAAAAAATTTATTTTAATCCCATTGAACCACATTTTACATCCCAATGACAACCATGTATGTCGGATTTTTGAAATTCAAAACACAGAGGTGGTAACATTTCATTTAAACGAAAAATTAGTTTTTTTAAGCACCACTTAGTGGTTTCACTATTCATCAAAAATTGAAGTTTTTCAGAAAAATACCAAAACTTCACCCTAAGCTATATTTGATATTCAGAATTCAAAAATTATGTCAATTTTAAAAAACTAAAACCATATAAGTTACATTAATTAATTTAATAATTAATTCCCGCTATCAGAGGAAATAGCGTGTTTTTATGAAACAATAAGTATTAAAAGATTGACACTAGTTTCAGTCTAATTTCAAAGTGAAATTAATTCCAATGACCACTATTGGATTAAATGGTAAAAATATATTCTAATTGAACTTTACAACCAATTAAAAAGATAATCTAATAATATAAATAAATTATATTTAAAAATGGTTTTGAATTAAAATACAACATTTTTCACTATTCATTAAAAAATGATCTTTATCGGAAAAATAAAAAAAAATTACCCAAAGTAAATTTCAATATCCCAATAATAAAGAATAAGTTTATTTCGACAAATATATCTTATAAAATTGTTAAAAGATTGATTTAAAAATGGTTTTCCATCAAAAGGCAGTAAAACAATCTTTTAAAAATATTAGTGTATTCCATGATTAAGATTGGATTTATTCTCATTTTAAGCCTCTAAAACACTATCTAATTCATTAATAAGCATAGATAAAAACATCATTTATTCATTACATACTTGGGATGTTACATTTCTTATCTTCTTAATACAAGGTTGTGGAATTATAATAAAATATCCACACTACATAATAATTTAAATTTTCATTTATGACTCTTTCAGTTATTGTTTAAAAATTGATTAATTATACAATAATTGATATTAATATTTATATATACTTTTTCACAAGATTCATATGTTTTATTTGTGTATATTTTAATTAAATTTTATGAACTAACCATTTATAAAAATTCTTTTATAATTTTATTTTGAATATTATATTTGACTTTACAGTTTGTTTTTTTCATTATGTTATTGTTTTAGTTAGAGTTTTTAAATATTTTAGGATATTATTAATGCAATATGTTTTTTCATTTTGATAATTAATTTTTTCTCAATTAATTTTATTATTACATGTTTTGATAATTGATATATTATTATGAATTCCATTAAAAAGGATTAAGAATGATAATTTGTTTATATAGAATTCAAATAAATTCTACAACATGAAATTATTGGTATATAAATTTTTTATTAGAAAATATAAGTTATGTATAGTATATATTTTTAGGTTAATAATTCAATAAAATTGTTTCATAACCACTATTTCATCATAAACCTACAATCAAATAAGAGGCCTTCACTTTTATCTTTCACCATCCATATAAATTTACAACTCTTCTTTCATTGATTTGATAATTTTTTTATTTCCATTTCAATTTAATTACTGAAACCCAAAATTTTTAAACCTAATATGATTTATCTTATATGTTATGTGATTGTTCATGATATATAACCATAATATTTTTTAAATTGGTTTTTTTATAATATATTTTCAACGGTAATACCCAATGTCTGTTATAGATTCTTTAATAAAATAATTTGTTTCTAGTGAAAATTTGTTAATTTAAAATTATTACCCATTTTATTTACTTTAATTTGTATGAAAAATATCTTTTACTTATTTATTTTTACTGTAATATTATCTAAAAAACTCAATTTTAATGTTTCTATTTTAATTCAAGGTAATCACCAAATTTATCGGTTTCAAATAGTACTAACATTATCTCGATTTAATTCATGTTCCTTGAAGATTTTGTTCATCATGTTCAATGATTTTAATCATATTATTTTATGATTTGATTCAATATTTTATGTATCCTTTATTACATGTTATATATGGTTTATATTTGTAATTTTTTTCAAATTTAGGAAATTTTTTATTATTTACTATACATTTAATGAAATGTGATTTCAATATGTGTATTTGAATAACATTACAATAGGGATACATGTTTCATCTAACTGTAACTTCTTTGAGGAAGAAAAATATATGGCATGATTATCATGACAAAGCTATAACTCAAAGTGTGCAGTTTGAGTGATCCAATTTTCATTATTTTTAATTATTATATAGAATTATTGTAGTGACCTGCAGTGGACGAATATTATCTATTTTAACAATTCCCTTTTTATGTAAGAAAAAATATTATATCAAAATGTGTGACGAATTTTTTACATAGTTGGTTCAAATATAATTTTATAAATTATGTAGTCTTCTATGATTGGGAATGTGGTGTCTCAGGTATTATTTTTCCATTATAAAATAATATATTATCCATTATATTTTTACATAATTATATAATATTATTGTTGGGGTTTATATTGATTTTTTAAGCATATTGATTTTGAGGTGAGACTAAAGAACATTCTTATGATATATGTATCATGTTCTCGGTTTTTTCATTAATTTCTCATGTTAGGATGATTTGATGATGCAAAACTATTTTATGTTATAGTTTTTCTAGATAAATTATGACCATGATTTTTATACAATGGAAGGTTCAAAAATTATAAATAAAGGATGAAATGGGTGTAATTGTTATATCACTCATCCTCATTATTTAACATAATGATATAGATTTATTAAAAATTTGTGTCTTTATTTAGACGTCCATGTACTAACCTGATAATGATATCTTCTCAGTCATTGTATTTTGTTGGAATGCTATAGATATTTTTGTGTCCACTTTCAATTAGTATATCTCAAAACATTGAAATTCTATATTTCTTATACTTATTAATTACATATCAGAAAAAAGTAAATAAACATAATTGTAATGAAGCACATTGATGATGTTCAAATATTGATTAAAAGAAATAAAATATTTTTCCACAAGAGCATTCAAAACAATGATAAAAAATTAAAATGATTTAAAAGATAAAAAACTCCCTAAAGACTAAAGTTTATTTGTGAAATATAAGATTATTTTGTACCACATTATATAAAAATACTTATAAATATCTTGATTCAATAATATATTTCCACCAATAACCTTCATATTGATATTTCCCATAATTTCTAAACCCATGCCACCGACTTCATACCATATCAAACACAAAAGGATAGTGTGCTATTACATTGATATAATAAAATGGATGAAATGTCCATGCCTATTATTGAGTATATAATCCATAAAAGTTTACAATAAAATGTATATTCTTATATAATAAAAAATTTATAAAGGAACATAACTTCTTGACCTTCGTAATATGGAAGTATGTTGAAGTGCATGTAACTATAGGAAGATGAAAAATTGTATAAAAATACAACAACACTAAATTATAATCCTTCTGTATTATTTCTAATGATTCTACATAGATGGAATAATGAAATTTATCAATTATAGGATCACTATTCATGTTGATATTTGAAAATCATGTCTTAACATCCATCTCTCATAAAATAATTCACATTTGATCATTATTTTATACAATCATGATACTCTTGATGATATAAAATAGATTTACCTATGCTCCTCCCTAGTATATCCATCCTCCAATATTCACCTATGTCTTGTGATTCTGGTTTCAAAATACCTATCATCAAGATGACCAAATACTTCCACATAAATGGTATATGAATATTTTGCATGAATAATCATCAACACTCCAAAAATATTTCTTTTATACATACATGGAAAAAATATTGGGCATTTAATTTCATCCCCAAGGCATAGATATCTTGAATACTCTCTATAAACCATTACTAATTCCAGTATATTTTCATCAAAACATCATTACATTTTATTAAAGTGATTAAATGTTTCATCATTCTAATGTTTGTAATGATTTTACTATGTTGATTAATATTTTTTGGGTTCTCAAAATTTATGTGTTTGTTAGAAAAATTGGTACCCAAGGATATATGATTCCCCTAATTCTATTAAATATTTCTCAAAAAAATACAATATCATAGAGTTCTATAGAAGTATCAAATAACATGTGTACGATATTTATAGTCTCTCATTCTAACATTTAAATTCTTGAAAACAAAATGATATGTATTATTACATGTGAACTCTTGAGTATCAACAATAATTTAAAAGGATTAGAATGTTCTATCATAATAGGATTATTTGTCAAATGTAAAAAATCTTAAATCTTTTAGATATTTGATTAACATCATTGTAATTATTAATAAATGAAATGATTAAATTTTTTTAATCTAGTTAAAATGTCTCTATTATAATGAAATACCACGTGGTAATTGTGGATGAATAATAAAGTCATCCATAACCAATAATGAGGAAACACCAAATCATATAATCTTATAAATATCTTCTATAGTGTTAATATATCGATTAAAATCAATGATATAGGACCATAATCAATCATATAAATAATTTTCTAGATATATTTTGTTCTAAGAAGATCACATATCTGAAAATATAGTAATGTAAAAATATATATATTGGTGGCCAACTATGATGGGTGTTGACTTATAGTATTTACTTTTAAATTCTAGTAAGATTCTTGATGGTTGTTGAGTTGTTTCGTTAATATTTATGTTTAATATTTAGTTTTTTTACAAGAATGTAAATGGGGATGGATCTTTAGAATTTTTATGATACATTTGGGATTTTAATTATATAAATGGTCACCACTAGAATATGGTGCGGTAGAGGATATCATTATTTAGTGGATTCATAATAGATATCATTTTTAATGATTGTAGATTTTATAGAGGAATTCAGTAGGATATATTAACATGATTATGTTTCTTTAGAGAGGGTCAATGATAATTCATCAAAGAGAACACCATATTTTTAAGAAAGATTTTTTAGTATTAATTTATCTTTCATGTATGTTTTTTATAATTTTTTGGATTGGGGAAAGGTAAATTAATTCATTTCATATAAAAATATGTATTCAGGTTTCCATATAGTTTTTTTATAAAACGAAATGGAATCATATTAATGTTGGTTATTATTAAAAACAGAATATTAATGATGAAAATTAATAGAATTTCAATATCAATTTTCAAAATAATTGATGTTAAATGACAGGATGAATTTTATATTTGTTCTTTCGAAACCATTTTTTCTATAAAAACAAACAATTGATGTGTCTTTCGACATTATTTTTTAATGAAATGACATTTAATTATTCATTCAACATTGGGTTCCCAAATAAAATGACTTTGAAATATTTAGTGAGTATTTTACCTAAAAATTAATATAAATTTCATTGTCAGTTTTTTATATACATGATATTCAAATTTCTATGAGATAGTTTCCACAATGATATTCTAGTAAAACCAGCATGTAAATATATGTTCAATGATCATTTTTAATAAAATACATTGTTCAAATTCCCCATTAGTTTTCATTTTCTTATTGTATGGATGTAAAATGTTTTGAAAAAAAAATCAATACTATTATTTATAACATCCCTTGCAAAAACATCTCTTAAAACATGAAATTAAAAGCTAAAAAATTGATGTGGATGTGTATTTTTTTAACAAGTTCTAGGAATTTATCCTTAACTATGGTTAATTTCATGTTTTATATTGTTAATAGATTTTCAATGTCACCTTGTTTTTATGTTACACCTCTATGGGATTACTCATGTGCCGTATATGTTATGATATCTGATCATACCATTGATTAACATGATTGGTTACCTAAAATATCGTATTTGATTTTAGGGATTTCTATCTCACCCCTTTCAATTATTTATTCCTAGGTTATCCCATTTAGTCATCTGAGATGAAAAGGATTTAAAATATAATTAACGAATCTGAAAAATAGGATTCTAGGGTTTAGTTTGATTCAATGTATTCTGATACTAGTATTCCAATATCACAAGGAACCATGATCTTTTTATTTTATTAATCAATATAAATTTCATAATCGTGTAATAATATGTTTAAAATATTTGGGTCAATATAAAAATTATAGGAGGTTATCAATTTTATCTTTGTTTAGAAATATGTTTTTATGAACCCTCAAAAACATTGATGTTAAATGGGAGTCAAAATCAAATATAATCGATAATGGTACACCATAAAGTCTAAAAATAACAATGATATAAATTCATGAATGATACTCAAGGGGCATATATTTTGTTGAGTAATGTGATGGATCAGTTTAGCATTGTCAATGAATGCATGGACAATTCAAAAAATATACCCTCTATTTAGGAACATATTTAATGTTGTCAATAAAAAATTGATACTGGTCTAGTCCACCATTTCTCATTTCCTATCCATGAGCTATGTCTTATATGTAATAGTGATTAAAAAATTAATAAAGGAAGTTAGTAATAAACAATATTAATAAAATATATCTTTACCAAAATCATAATAATATATATGTTATTAATAAAAAAATAAATATTATTCATACAATACAATAAAATAAAAAATAAGAAATGGTATTTGTGCTATGTGGGCCAGCCCATGGACTTTGAGACTTTTCAACATAAGTTGAGGGGATTTTGTAACCAATAAATTTAATCCCATTTGAAAATACCACCATATATTTCTACTCTATGTCAACCCACTAGTGTGAATTAGATATCCTCTTCTATGGACATCTAGACCATTGAACTACTTAATGTAGATACTACCTTATAAACAAGAAATGTATATACTTGGTATGTTGATCCATAATGACACATTTATAATCACTACTTTTAGATGTATGGTCAATACTAATAATAAGACTCATTGTGATATTGTAGCACTGTCAAATTTTTATAAGGAGGGGTTTCATCACTCACATAAAAATTTATCATACTAAATTTCTATTTTTCCATTCCAATGATCTTCACACATACATTTAAATTTACCACATACAAATGTTCCTGGTGAAGTGTTCCCTTTTATAACAATATATCAGGGTGCTAAAAGGGTGTATAGATAAATTTTACCTTTGAGATTTATCTTTAAAACCTATTATAATATTAGGTACTGATTTCCCAAATAGTCTCTTTCCAAACAGTAATACACCGTATTCATAGATTAATTATATAAATTTCCCATCCTCCATATATTTAGTCATATTTTTTAATCCTGTTACACATTCCATAAACTTCTTTATCCTTTATTGTGAATATGGTTTGTCAATTATATATAACAGGAATGATTCGTCCCCTCCTCTTTTAATCTCCATGTCCATATTTACTAATTATAATGACATTTGATTCATATCTATCATTATCATGTATATAACTCTATGATCCTTTAAATCAATGTATCCCCTACATTATACCATTATATTTTGGTAATGTATATCACATTTAAATTTTTTGAGTAGTTATATCCATTATTTTTGTCTCATTCTGAGCTCTTTCTATATGAATATATATTCAAAAATTTATTGCCTTTATATATTTTACATATTTCACCATAATTATTGGGTCTCTATATCAGATATGAAGATATTAAAATGTACTTCCATATGTCATGATTTATTATTTCTTTTAAAAGGATCATTAATTTGATTGATATATAAGTGATGACTATGTCTTTTATCATCAAGAAACACTATATTCATTTCATTAATGAATTTAAATATATACAAAATACTTCTATGAAAATAATAATTTAACTGCCAATATATTTATTTATCTCTTATTTAGACACACAAATATTCCTTCACATTCCTTTGACCATGTAAATTTTATCCCTTTCAATTTCAGTTGGAAATATGACTATCTAATTAGGAATTGTTTTTCAAAAAATCATTGGAAATATCAAATTAAACCCAAGAAACTACATATATTTGTTATATTAATTGGTATTTCACATTCTTTGACAATTATGTTCATTTACGTGTTAATAAATATTTCATCTTAAGAGTCAACATGTCCATGAAAGGATACCTGTAAGATCTAAAAATTTTAGTTACAAAATTTATCAGGTAACTCATTTCTATTGAGAGTAACCAAAACAATTCATAAATCATGCACATGATCTTCATATATTTTATTTTATATCAAGATATCATCAATAAATATAACAAATTAATAAATATGATCATTGAAAATTCTATCCATCAAGTCTATAAACATAGAGGGATCATTTTTAATCAAAATGGTATTATTGTAAACATAAATAACACATTCCTTTTAAAAACAATCCACCATTGGTATATCATCCTTCTCTAAATTTAAATTGATCATTAACATAATAAAGAACAATATATTATATGTATCGAGACCTTTCATGTTAATTAATAAAATTACAATGTGAAGTAAAAAATGTTTATTTTTAATGTTAATGGAATTTTTTTCTTTATAATTGATTGAATGCCTCAAATATTTTTCTGTTTTCCACCCAAGTAGTATCGGTGATCCCCTTAGAAAATTTATATGTTTTCTAATTACCTTATTCTAAACCTAATGTAGTTTCATTTATAATTTGACCTATATCCCCAAATATTTCCCATAGGGAGGATTAAATATGGGTTTCACATTAGGGGTTCTATTAATAATTAATCAAAATTCATAATCCTATCGATATTCTTGTAATTAATTAATTAATAATTCAACCATTTTCATACACAACAGATAAATCCACTATTATAAATATATCATTCACATTCATCGACTCAGATTCTCTAAGACACACTATATGGTGTTCTAAACTAGTATTAATAAATAATTCATCTGTTATAATAAAAAGTTAATATATTCTAGAATCAAGAATTTAAATTTCCTTTTATTACTAAAATATTCAAATATATTACATTGATAGTAAATCCATCCCAACTATTATGTTAAAATCAAACCATTTTATAGTAACCAGGTTTTCAACTAAAGAACCATAATGACTTTAATAGTTACATTCTAATATATTTTCATTGTTTTAATGATTAAACTATTAATTTTAAACAAAAACTCATTCATTAATTTATTAGGGTATGAATAAATGTTTTTTAACAATGTTAATGATATAAGTGATATCATTTATCCAAAACCAATAATTTCAAAAGATAACATTGTGAAAATAAACAACGTTCTTATTATGAAATTATTTGAGTAATATAATTCCACTATTGTGAGGATAATGACATACCCTTAAACTTAATATATTTGAATTATTTTAAAACAAGAAATAAATTTATTTTCCAAAATATATTTTAGGCTTTTCATTTTATATAATTAGGAAAAACTCTTACATTTTAAAATCATAAATTATAAGTGGAATCTTATAATCAGTATCCACATTTTCCACCAAAGATAACACTTTTAAAAAATGTTTTCTTTTGATGATGAATCTTAAAAATTCTACGATAATCTCATCCTTGAAAAAAATATTACTTAAAACCTAAGAAAATCATTTTTAAAACATCATATTGTAACAAAATCTCAGTAATTGATATAAATGTAATTGAAATCGTTAGATAAGTAAATACATTAAAAAACATGACAACCGAATTCCATGAAAACATAAAAATATTTCCATCAATGAATATTTAATTACATTAGATATTTAATTCATATCAGATTCTAAAAATTAATTATTCCATAAAAAATAATTAGAAAGAATGGAAAATTTCATGACATTACCTTACGAAATCATCACATAGAATACTTATAGAACCCTTACAAATGGAATAACTATAAGTTAGTCGTTCATCTCTAGAGTACCCAGTTTATTGGTTTTCCTTTTCCATGCACCCATTTTGAAAACTATAACAGGCTCACTTGGCGCTATCTGGGCACACCCATCATCTAAAATTTATAAAAACCTAAACATGTAATAATATAACTTATCATTTGGTAAAACAATTTTAAACTATTCTGAAAATAAATTTAAGATTTCCTTATTTTTAAAACCCCATTTTCTACAAAATATAGAAATTTATTTTGAAAACCCATTATTATTACCGAAATCCAAAAATGAAAAACATGTTTTCAATTAAATGAAATATTAATTATTTCATTGAAATAAAAAAAATAATTGTCAAGGTGGTTGAAAATTAATATTCACCTTGTACCTAAAAAATAGAATATTCCTTTATTAAACCATTCATATAAAAAAGTAAAAAAATTCCATTTGGAACCCAATTAATGAAGATAAAATATAGACACATTTTCATTTTTTACAGTATTATATCCCTAAATACAAATATGTAAAATAATGTCAAAAATATTGGTAGGGAGAAATTATTTTGGATTTAAATATTTAAACATTCAAACTCTCCTTTAGCATATTGATCATTTTAATCATAAACCCAATGAATGATTTAAATTTAAAAAACAATACATAATCTTATAATAGATTAATTATAGACATATAATGTCAATGCGAATGTATATTAAACCTATAATATAATAATGTTAATTACATCATGATACCTCTCACAGAAAGGATATTGAAATGATATCCCTTACAAATATCTTATCATGCATGTGGAAATTAATCAGATGACTCGAATATGTTCATATACTATTTATAAAAAAATATTTTTGAAATAATAGAAAATATAAAAAAATTAATTTCACACATAAGAGTAGAATGACTTAGTTATGAAGTAGATGTTTAACCCAAAAATTAGAAATTGGGTTATGAAATTCCCTTATAACTTTGTAATCAGTCGAACTGTATAACCCATATAAGTAACAATTAAATGAAAAAAAACATTTAATACAATTAATAAAATTAGATTCATGATTTTATGTATCTAATTGTAGTACATACGCCACAAACAAGGTTTATGTGTCCTATAAGGCTTCTATCTCATAAAACGAAAAATTACTAGATGAGAAAACCCTTACAATGTTTGTTTCAATGAAGTATGAATTTTAACTATAGGGTGACTATATGAATCAACATTATATACACTCAAATGAGTAGTATAAGTTATAACATAATAAATAAACAGGGATTCTATACCTAAAATTGGAAAAATTTGACTAATGTATTATGTATAAAACCAAATGAGTGGAAACTGTGTTAACAATCCCTATACAAATATCATATCATTAAATGAAAATTAAGCCAAGGAATAAAATATGTGTATCCATATAAAATCAAAATATAAAAACTGTAAATACGGTCTAATATATTTAAAATTCATTTCATACATAAGCTTTGCATGATATAGTTTTGAAATAGACTTTTAACCCATTGAATGAAAATTGTTTTAATAAATCCTCTTACCCCATGTTTGACATCGTTAAAAATTGTTAAAACCTTCTATGTAATGGGATATAGAGGTTATTAAATTATTAAACAACTATATTTATATTTATAGTACCTTATATTACGACTCTATTACCTCTTATTACCCATTCATTAATTATATTTAATTAATTTTATTATTTCTTGTGTGTTGGTTTTAATGTTTCCTGATCGACTGATTTTTGAAAAACTATAGATGTTATTCGGAAATTTTATTAAAAATAAATAATGGGAACTAATTTTAATAATTTAAATTTTTTGGTATAAATTCTCTCATATATCATTTTTATTTCTTACATTTGGTTGAATCATTCGACAAAACATTTAGGATAATCTATTAGTTTAAATTTGTGAGATTTTCTAAACACCAGGAATTAGAATCATTTTATTTACTATTATGATTATCTATTTGCTAAAAAATATTTGATAGTTCATAATATTAATATTAATATTATTTGACCATAAAAATTGTTTTAAGATCATCCATGAAGGCAGTAATGAAAAAAGAACAAAATCATTATTCATGGAGGTGATTAACCCGCATAACATACATAAAAGTTTCATTTTATTGACTAAGAGTTAATAATAGAAGAAATAGAATTAAAATATAAAATAAAAACCTAAAAATATGGAATATGCATGAATATAGAGTTATATTTAACTGATTGATGATTCAGGTTAGGAAAAAATTAGAAAATGATAAGAAATTAAGGGGCGCACTTTTGGAAAATTACCTCATTAATATCACCACCTTGAGATACATTTGAGGACCATAAATTTGGAATTTAGGTGAGACCAAGAGAAATTGGAAATAAGGATATTTAAGAGGGGAGGTTGTTTTAGATATTTTAGTATCTAGAAGAATTTTTTTTGAAATGGGGTTGTGAAGGGTGGTATTTTTAATTGAGGAAAGGTGGCATTGGCTGAATACATTAATAAATATTTTCTATTTGAAGCCATGCATTTTTAGGTAGAATTAAATTCAACAAAATTGGATAAAAATTAATATTTTGATAATTTATATTGTCAAGACACACCTCCTGAACATATATTTTTTTTTCATTTTTTAGTTATTATAATCATTTAGCCTTTTTATCATTAACATGATTCATTTTTACCTATTCTGCGATAAATAATTTTTTCCCACGATAAATTTTCCATACCTAAAACATTTAATTTGCCTTAAAAAGTAATGTGGATACTAGAATTAAAAATATTTTATCTATTTTACATAATTCAATTCACGTAATTTGCATAATTATATTTAAAATTAAGCCCACAAACAAAACATAAACGATGATATAAAGTGAAATGTTAAAATGATTGAAATGGTACTAATTGTTATTTCACTACGAAATGGGTTTCAATGACCTAAATATTTTTTAATTAGGTATAAATGAAATAATTATACATTAGAAAAATTTAAAAACTAATTTCTCTGTATATATAAAAAATTAGATATCAAAGCATTTTTCAATAAAAAATCACTATTTTCATTATTCTTCAAAATATAATACTTATCAAAAAATGTTCAACAAATTGAACCAAATAATACATTGATACTATAATATCATGGAATAATTTTATTTTATCATAAATTATTTATAAAAAATTACAAAACTATATTTATAATATGTGCACCATCATGTTCCCACAAATATGCATTTTTATAAAAATGCCACTTTTAACCATAAAATTAAATTTATTCATATATCAATTATAGAAAATATATAAGATGAATTTAAAACATTATAAGGAATAAATGAAATATATTACATTTATATAATCCAAGAATATTTATTTTATTATTTATTTGTATAAGTCAAAGATGTTCATATTTAAATAGTTTTTCCAAAAAAACATCAATTTATAATTAATTTGTCCCAAATGAATTTATTTTATATAATTATGTAAAAAATATTTTCATAATTAATTTAATACAATTCATTCAGGCCATTATTACTTCAAGGTTATATTGGTATCATTTAAATATTATTTAGATGTTTGATTATGCTCAATGTGGTGTATCATGTATGCTAACAAACATACTATTTAATTTTAAAATATCTGGATGCTAATTCCCCAGAGAAATTGAGTTGTTACAATTTTAAAATTTGTATTGATACCTAGCGGTTTGAATTTTTAAAATAGAATTTTTGAAATCACACATTAGAAGAATGATCAATAAAAATTCTACATTAAATGAAATATAATGAAGGATGATGGTAACATGAGATAACACATACTAGGTTTCCATATTGGAAAACATGTACATGGAAGACAAAAATAACAATCAAGTTATGATGTATTGTGATTGAAAACATTGTTATGAAAACGATAACAATCACAACTGCATTATTCTGTGATTTCTTAAATTGGATTTGATTTATTAGTAAGATAAGTAAACAGATAATGTTTTTTTTTCAAAATCCTTTCCATAGAGTTGATAAATTAGTTTAATACATATACTAATAAATTATGGATAAATACATACTTGACATATAGAGTTTCATAATTTAATCAAATTCAACAAAAATGATATTTTTAACGGGGATTATTAAGATTAATTTTTCACACATAAAGCACTAGAAAAATATATATACAATAACATAATCCAAAAATACTAATTATCCTCTTTTCCAATAATTATACATTAAGAAAAATCAATATGGCTAGTAAAATATAATTTAATTCCCCAAAAATATTAAACTATTCTGAGATGAAAATTTACCATTAATCTCTAAAATTCAACACTAATATTTAAAGGTCACTATAGAAAATGGAAAAAATAATTATATATAAAATTTCTCAAAAATAATTAAAACTGATATTTAAATCCAAAATTCATAACGATTTGATAACATAGCCTTCCAAGATAAATTTTTACATTTCTCATCAAATAATATCATTCAATATTATTATATAATACTAAAAAGTAATTACCTTAATCACATATTCTTCAATATTGGTTTATCATTTCCATAAATAACCTAAATTATCATAAGGCCATAATAAAATAATATATTCTTCCAGAATATAATTCGACCATAACATCATATAAAATACCGTATTATACTAGTCAACATGATAATATATGTTTCCGAGAATAGTTAACATCTTCAAAAATAATAACACTAGCTTAATAACAAAATTATTTTCCACTACCATGGTTATCTATTTTACAAAAGTGATTTTTCCAAGATCTATGTATTCATTACCCATAAAATAATTAATCTAAAAATATAAACTCAAACTATATGGGACATTTTTTAGGATCTTAGTACATGACACACCCTTTTTCCCTTCGGTTTTGTGTCCGAAACACGTAGCCTTGCTAGATATTATTTATTTTCATGCATCCAACTGGTGTCCTTTTCATAAAACAATAGTAACATAATCGTTATAAAAAAATAAATTTTTTTAAAAAATCCTAAAATATAACTTTAATATATTTTACCCTCAAAGATTACCTAATAACATTCATTTTTTATCCCAAAATGTAAGGACCCATAGTTTCATTAAAAATGAAAATCTCCAGAAATACCATTAGACACATTAAAATTAAATAACATAAAGCCTAAACTGTTTTCTAATACATTTATCAAATGATTAAACATAAAATTATAAACTCATGATGATATCCAAAACTCTTAATAATACATCCCAATCGCAAATGTTTTCAAAACAATCCTCTAATTCCAATTGTAAAGACCCAACTGTAATCATTAACTATTCTAATTATTTTGAAATGAAGTTTCACATTCCTTTGACAAAGATAATTTAGGTTTATATATTTATACAATTAATAAAATATATTAATTAAATAATTATTGAATTATAAATGGATTCTCATACTCATTGTCTACAATTTCAAACAACGGAACCCTTTAGTGATAAAACATTGGTTATTTTCATGGGGAATATTTACAAGTGTTCATTCATTTTATTATTGAACCATATATTCCTTAAATCATTTGATTCTTTTAAAACATTTAATGAGAATAAAATATCATTAAGATATATAAACGGAATGTAAACTATTAGTTCACTAAATATATGATAAGTCTTGAGAAGCGATTTCATTGGAAACATAACATTTTACTCATCACAGTAATTATCATTACTTTAGACTGGTGATTTATTTATCCTGTAGGAAATAAATTATTCCCAATCCCATTTGAATGCATAAAAAATTCCTTCAGGTGCCTCTATACATCATCACATATAACCCTTAAAGAACCCTTACAAATGGAAAACTCATATGGTCAATATCCATATCTACAGTACCCAATGCATTGGAGTGTTTTCTAGGTGAACACATTGTTAATTTTATAACAGGCTCACATAGAAATATTTAGGTGAACCCATCATTTAAAATTCCCTAGAACCAAACCATGATATAATTAATTTATCATTTCGTTAAATTCATTTAATCACATATGCGAATCACTATTAGATACAATTATCATTAAAATAAAAATTTTCCACAAAAAAAAATTTTCTTTTGAAAACCCATTTAAACTACCAAAATACCCCAATGATAAAGTAGTATTTTCAATTAATCAAATATTAGGTTTGGTTAATGAATATAAATAATAATATAGATTACATGGTGGTAAAAAATTAATTTTAGTCATGAACGTTAAAATTAAATCAATATTTTTTTTGTTTGTGAAAATGCAAGATATTGTACACCTAAAAAAATATTTTGGAAATCCATTTAAGGAAATTAAAAATATAAATAAAATGTAATGTTAAATAATTTTTTTATCATAAAAATATAAATATAAAATAAAATTGAGAATAATAACTTGGAGGAATGATTTTTAAATTAAATCATTAATAATTCAATGATTCACATTCCACATTTATCGTTTAAATAGAAAGAATTATTAATGAATAAAATTTAACAAAACATTAAATTACATTAAAAACATATAAATTATAGAAATATAATTTTTATTCTGAAGTATATTTTCATGTCCTAGATTTTTAATTGTATTATTTTTAAATATTACATGTAATTTATTCAAGACCAAGTATTGACAGAACATGTGATTCTGATTCATAGGGTTCCCTGAATAAATTTCTTCAATACACTAAAATATTATGTAGAACGAACACACATTTTTCATAAAAAAGTGGAATAAATTATAAATTGGTTCTTAGATCCAAACTTTGAGGGCACCATTGTGTTCAAAATCGTGAGCTTACCCTAGGCACGACCAAACATCACCTTCTGTAATTCAACTATGAAAGTAGTTTTTGTGTATTTTAATAAATAAAATAAATTGAAATATTTTTTTAATGTTTTTCAGTGACACAATGAATTATATTTTTTATTATCCTTTTAAGAAATGATCTAGGATTAGGCTCATAAGTTTAAAATTTCCTTTAGGATTTAGAGTGAACCCTAGAGAAATCACTTGATGGAAAATGACAGCAGAACATGGATCAGAGATCATAGGACACCATTCTTCATGAATACTGTTGACTGTGATGATGTGATAATGAAAATTCAAGGTAAAATGATCCAACATAATGTTAGGTCATCGTTAATTAGAATTTCATTAACATATTTTAAAATCAATGATGAATGTGGATTAACCAATGAACATGGTGACTTACTGATCGATCATTCTTGTGTGATGGGTTTTATTTTCAATATTTAATGGGGATTTATGAAGATATAATTTTTTTCATATGTTGATCATTTTTATTGAAATAGATGGGGGACCAAAAAACAATGGATTATTATTGTTCCTTGGTCAATTCATTGTGATTTCTCCACCGTAATATTCTTCTTGTTCATTATTCTTCATGGATCATTAATAAATGATCATTACATATTTGATCCTTGGAGAAAAAAATACAAAAATGATGAACATTTATCAGGGAAACCAACAGTAGGTTAGACAGTGATGTCAACGGATGAATCAAAGCAATTCATCCATATCTGTTATTTTGAGGATTTATGAGTGGATGAATGAAATCAGTTTTCGAAGCCAATTTTTGTCTATGAATACACAAATTCAGTGTTGTGAAGGTGGGATGACCCTCGATCTATGGTTTCGGGGAGAACATAAATTTGAATCGAGCTTCAGAGGATCGGTGAGGCTTTTAGTGAAAGATGATGGTTTCTAGAAAATCGATATGAACATGACCTGTTACAAGGGGTTACGCACTGTATGGACCCCATTGAGTATAAGCTTGGTTTTTGGGAGATATTTAACGGCCACACAACTTTTGACCCAATCACAATATGAGTTGGCCCTTCTGAGAGACTTGAAGTGTATCTCAAGAGACACACATACAATTGGAGGAGTACACTGGTTCCCCACATGACATGATCCCCACCACATAGCTTGGTCACGAACGTCTACATGGGTTCCGCCATGTATTTTTACATATGAAGGTAGACAAAAGTTGACACTGTGTAATGAATCATAGACATATTACACTGGTGGATCATGGTTGGAAGGACAAAACTTGTGACACTTTTACATGGTGTATACACATATTCTACACAACATGTAATTTTGACATGGGCCACTGTATATGGGTAGTACACTAAGTCAAGGTAAATTATGTATGACCCTACTACATGCTATGTCATCTCTTATACGTGGCTTGATCCATACTACCATCATATCTTGGACATGTTTTTTTAGGGTTCTTTATAGAATCCATCTTCTGAAGATTAGTTGGTATCATTTCCTACTCATTGGAGTATGGTCCCTTAATGAGGAATTTTGGGATAGCATTGTTGGAATTACCTCAAGGAGGCCCAAATTTGGATCCTTTATTCATTTTCCATGCCATATATATAGTCATTGATATTCACATGACCTGCATCATTGGGCATCAATCCTCTACATACAAGGTTAATCCAGATCGAGTTTTGGGTATCACCCCATGGCACTAGTTGTGAACCTCATATATGGTGTCAAATATATCTCTTCAGATATATCACCATATCTATCTCATGATGGTTTCTAGTGAATATTACTTCTATAACAAATCCTTTCCATACTATCATACATAGGAGTATGTTCTCCTGGATGGGTGATTTGTGGAATCCTTGAGCTAAATCTCTTGTGTGGGTATGTGAATGTTGTGGCGTGCCTCCAGACTTTGTGCCATGGTTTGAGTATATATTCCATCCTTCTTATATGTTTAGTAAAAATACACTATATACATCTCATTGTAACTTCCATTGTGTATTTATTTGTTGTTTCAGGGTGTCCATGATGTATTTTTATACTCACCCCTACACGGGATTTTCCCGCACATGTCATTTCTTCTGTAGATGAGAGACCCTTTGATAGAGTATAGAGAATACTGCAACTAGACAATGAATTATGAGTTCATATTGGCCATGGTGTTCCAAAAGATTTGAGCAACAATCACATCACCAATTATATTATTGGTTATACATTGTAGATTGCATACTCATTCTATTAGTGGGAATGTATTGAGGCCTAGATTTCATTACTGCACATTACTTTCCTTTTATACCATGTGAGTTGGGATAGTTGTATGAATGCACTGTTTTTAGTGGTTTTTATATTTCAACATTTTTTGTGCCTAGAGATGTGTGTGTTTGGGTGTGTATACAGGTACAACGGAAATTCCGCCCATGTTGGTGACATGCCTACTCAGTGCTACTCACCAGTCCCTGACCAATTTGTGGTGGGCTTAGTGTAACACCCCGAGATTTTATGAAAAATATTATTTTAATTTCATTAATGTCTTGTGTTGTATGCTGCACCAAGATTACCTTGCGCTATATGCAACACCGTATTAGCTTGTAGTATACGCAATACTATTCTTGGATCGTGTTACACACAATTTTGATAATAGTTATTCTACGCAACATTGAGTATATATATATATATATTCAATGTATAAATGAAATATGGTTGGATTATGTTATAAGAAACAACGATGGATTCTTGCACAGCACGCAACCCTGACTTGGCTTGCATTACACGCAATCGCGACCTTCCTCGATAGCGTGTGTTGTACGCAATACCGGGTTTTACTAAACAACGATATATTATTATAATATTATTATGAACTAGCCACTATGAATAGTATTAACTAAATTTTGAATCTTATAACATTATTATTCGTCTTGCACATTTTCTAAAAAATGGTATAAGAACAAAATAATTTTTTCGGGTAAAATAAGTATTTTTAAAAAAATGCAGTTTTGCCGCCTTTTGATGGAGCACCCACATTAAATCTAGTTTTTGACATGTTAATAAGTTCAATTTGACAAAATAAAATTCTTCTTTGGAATCATGAAATAAAAATTTACTTTGGATAAATTTTCATATCATTCTGGTAACTTTCATATTTTGTTGAATAGTAAAAACACTCTATATTTTAATTAAAAACAAATTTTTTCATTGCAATAATTTATATGGTTAAATTATAATATTGAATGGTTTTAAAGTATAAATAGAATATATTTTAACCATTTAATATAATTTATGTCATTATCATTGAGTCTACCTTGAATTAGTAGGATAAATCAATTCAATCTTTTGCAATGTTTTAAATAATAACATGTTTTCTTTCGACAACGGGATTAATTTTAATTTAATTTCTGCAACTTTTGTGTATTGAATTTGGAAAAATGGATTCCATATTTGGAATCAGTGGATCCAAATTATTTTAATATGTTACTTTTTATTTTTGGGAATTATGAATAGTAACTACAGTAAATTTTATTTACTATAGTTAAAGGTAAATCGGGTAATTAAGGGTAACTATAATATTATAAAATTACCCTAACACATGTAAAAATCCTATTGGATGACTAAAAGTCGACCCATATCACCTAAGGGTCAGATTAGATTCATTTAATGGACTTTTGTCCATTAAAATAATTTAATTATTATTAAAACCAAAGAATGTGACAACATGTCGCTTTCTTAAATCTTATAAGTATAATAATTTTAATTTAGTGATAAACATCATGCAAATTCGAACATGAATAGTTTACAGAACTCTAATAAAATTATCTACATCATAGGAATTTATTTAGAATTTTTAGGGATTAAATAATAATCAATTATTATGACACAAAGATGATGCAGTAATTGACTTATTAATGAAATATTGACATAATTGATGTTATAAATAACCAAATAAATGTAATTTAAGACTTTTTATGAATTGAACTAATTTTATAGGTTAATATGACATGTTAATATTTATTTAATTAACTTTTTTCGAACTAATAATTCTGTTATGATTTTTACAAAAATCAATTTCTAAATAGTGTCAAAATTGACATAAAATAGTTTTTAAAACAAATATTATATTATTAGTTGTTATTTTATTCCTAAAAATCTAAAGTTCGGCCAAATGACTTATATAAGGTTATATATATTAATAATAAACAACTTGGGGTTCGTTTGGATTGTTATAGTAAGTTTATTAACCTTATAGTGTAAGAACACAAGAAGACACAGTAAAAGTAATATTTTTACCTTAATGTTAAATCTAAATGACAAGGTTAAAATAGGAACCCAAACATGTCTAAATTATATTTTATGAGATTATTTAGATCCATACCCACCTTAGCTTCTAAATATATCAATTTTGAGCTATTTAAAACCGAATATGACTTTATAATAAAATAATAGTTTTAGTTATTCCAAAGGTGCCCCTCTCCTCCCTTATAAAAGGGAACCTCCTCCCCCTCTTCCTCACAACACTTTGATCCTTAAAGCATGGACAACCCCTGCCAATTTCTCCTCCCCACTTCCCTAGAAACATCCTAGAGGTTCTGGTCTTCTTCAAAGGCCTATTTTAGTTCCATAAAAGGAGGTCTCAAAAAAGCTCTTCAAAAAGAGGTAATTTCCGTTACCGATTCCTTCTTCTTTATTTCTTCTTCCACTTTTACTTCTTTAGTTGTTTCATTATAAATTAATAACATCAGTATCAATCATATACTTATATGTTATTATATGTATGAAACAACCCTATTTCACCATCTATCCATCTTACGGAAAAAGAAATCATCGCGCGTGCGTATGTATGGAATACCGTCTCCACGCCGTGGTGTAATCTATTTTCCACCACCACCTTACTTGTATGGGTATAATGGTGTAAATAATGACTATATATGACTATTATAAAGTGATATTGATTCTGAAATAGTATATATACACTCCTATTCAATTCCACAATCCAAGGAACTATATCATCACTCATGCGTACGTACGAAATACCATCTCCACAATGTGATGCGACTCGTTCTACATGATCTTCATTGCATAATGATTATATAAATGAATTGAATGAATTAATATGATATATATTACACTAATACCATTCTGGATATGATGTATCTATAACCTAAAGAGAATAATAAGAATGTATTCGACAAAACACGCATAAGAACAAAAAGTAATAAACACCCGAATAACAAGCTGTAATTAAATATTACTAATAAGAAGCTAAGAATATGACCATATATGATATCATAAAAATAATTATGATTCTGGAATAATTAAATGACATTGTTTAAATAATTATACAGGTGGTTCAGACACTTACGAAGCGAATCGAACCTAATGTAGGGGAAATATCACAATCTCATTTTTATCCGAGATTGTTTATTTGTAAGTATTTACTGGGGTGTATTTTATCATCCACATCCATGTTTCATCAATATGTAATATTATTTCCATCCACCTACAATTGTTTAAATCCATTTTTACCCTTCGGTGAGTTTTTAGTAAAGGATATGAAAGGAATATTTTGTCATTTTTCGTACGAGGTACTTTTTGACTTTTCTGACAAAAGTACGAGAAGAATGTTTTTTTTAACTTATACGACATGAATGGATTTTTAAAACATTATTTCCAAGAAGCTTACTTTACAAGTTTTCAAGTTTATTTTTAATCAAATTCTCTTAGTTTATAATTGTATGACATGTTAAGAAAGGAAAAGTGTTTTTGTAGTAGAAAGGATATTTTCCACAAGAATGGAGTTCAAGTGTTTTATCAAAATTATTTTCCATCGAAGATAATAAACGATAATGTTTCTATCACTATTATTACATTGATTTGATTATGTTGTGATGGAATTTATTTTATGAATTCCTTTATCTTATATGAATTGTTTTATGATGTCATGTTGTTTAAGAATCCCATTTTAATTTCATGGGTTATGCAATGATGTATGATTTATGATTTTGTGGCACACATAAGAATGGTATCATTATGAGATGGGTGGGACCTATATCTCCCCCCAATGCATTGGGTAACGATTTTATATATCATGAGATAGACATGGCTGGAACGGTAGGTTGTACCGGTTCAGTGAAACCGGACTGAAACGAGGAGTGAACTCGGTTCAGAAAGGGACTTTGTCCACTAAGATAGTCTTGGAAATGATTATTGACTAATAAGAAATGATTCCCCATGATTATGTGTGTATGACACAAAGTACCATGTTTTATGTTATGATTATTTGGATTAAATTTCACTACTATGATTTATCCCTTGTTATGAAATTATGATCTCTTTTGCATGTTAAGATTTCCAAAAGATATGTTCTTATGAATATGATGTGATTGATATTTCTTTTGTTTACCCTTACCGAGCATTTGAGCTCACCCTTTTATGTTTTCTTTTCCCCAGGATATAAAGAAAGGATTTAGGTTTAAAAAAAAGAAGATCTTTATGGGAGATGTTGAAGATCTTTCACCACGATTAGAAGATTATATTCCGAGTTTCCAAAGACACTAAACTATTACGGTCCTTGTGTGTGTGTTTTTTTTATATATTATGTATTCCGCAAAAGTAATGTAATGTTCATGTACGTCAGGCTTCAGGTCTCTACTTTTGGTATCAGAGGAAAGGATTAGTCAACCTTTGGAAACTAGGATGCGAGAACTTTAGTGAGATCCCTAGAGATATTTCTAAGGTATGTCTAGGGATGTCTCTAAGGTTATGTATAAGTATAGGTTATAGTCCTAGAATTGAGCTAATGATCTTAGAATTAAACCTAAGATGTTAGATATTGATGGTAATCCCCCTTTATTATGTTGTTTTCCCTAGCATGATTTTTTCTCTCACACTATTATTTTTGGGTTTTAGATGATGGATGGAACCCAAAGGAACCGTGTTGATCAATGCAATGGACAATGCAATGATTGTCCTCCTGAACAAACAGTTGTTATGGGATATGGAGTGAAAAATCTTATTTCTATACATACACAAGCTATGAATCATTCTGGACTTCCAATTGAGAAGAGAAGGGAACAATATTCTATTGAGTCCTTCATGAGGCAACGTCCACCTTCTTTCAGTGGGTCTTCTGATCCATTGTTGTTGAACAATGGATCAGTACCACTGAAAATATATTTTCAGTTCATCAATGTTCTGAACATGATAAAGTCATCTTAGCAGTATATCGTTTGGAAGGTGAAGCTGATAAATGGTGGAATCTTATCAAGAATACGAGGCAAATAGATAAAATTGAGTCCATGGAATGGGATGAGTTCAAGAACTTATTTTTCAATAAGTACTTCCCCCGTATTCTTCGAACAAAGATAGAGAAGGAGTTTCTTGAACTAAAGAAAACGGATGATGAATCTGTTGGTGTATACGAAGCGAATTTCACAAGGCTTGCAAGGTATGCATCTGGCTTTATCATCCAACCTGAAAGTAAAGTTGATCGATTCTTCAGTGGCGTTAAACCAAATCATCAAAGGGCATTAACTATAAGAGACTTCATTAGCTATGAGGAAATTGTATGTTGTGCTATCAAGGTAGAAATGGAAGTTTGTGTTACTTATCCATCTCATAGTTTTGACAAGAAATGAAAGATGGAGTTCAAGGAGAAATCTCAGAATAATGGTGAAAAGAAGATGAATGTTTCCTTATGCTCAAAGTGTGGAATGAAGCATGGTGGAGATTTTATTAAAGGGACAAGTAAAGGTTTCAAATGTGGAAAGGAAGGTCATCGGGCATTTGAATACATCAATGATGTGAAGAAGATGTCTAATGATGCAAACAAAGGAATACACAGAATGGACCTACTACACTTCAATGCTTCAAGTGCATGTAAATGGGGAATTATGCTAATAAATGCCCTAATCTAAGGGTTAGTGATGATCGACATGAGCAACCACATAAGGCAAAGGACACAAGGAAGTCACATGCGATCACCATTGGAGATGTTGAATATGATAACGATGTGGTTGAATGATTAAGTGTTTATGTAATGGGATTACAAAATAATGTTTTATATAGTATCGTGGAATATTGGAATATTTATGTATTGGTCTACTGTGTTTTTCAATAATTTTATGGTACCGGTAACCCTGGAAAGTGATTAATATATTTTTGGAAAAAAGATGATATGCGCTTAATGAAGGGATAAGGAAAAAATGAAATGTTTGACAGTATTCACGAGCTCATGATTGATATAAGGACTAAGTGATATCATGGTTTGCGTATATAGAATTTTGAGGATTTTGGTATCTGGAAAGTGTTAACTTTTAACTGCATTCATGTTTTCAATAAGGTTCAATGGGTATTCAAGAGAATACATGATTAAGGCCTTTGAATGTTTGGAATGTGACCAACAAGACATATCTTATGATATATGGGGATCAACAATGGTATTAAATCTCTGGTAATCGTTTTCACTATATTATAAGAGTGGACTGTAGTATTATGGATAAGCCTAAAGATTGGAATGGATTATGTTGGACATAAGTTAGTATTGTTTAAGGATAGAAGTTTTTTGATATTATTGATGGGATGTTATAGTAATATAATTTTAGAAAAAGGACAACCTGCAGGATGGGAGACAGCCCATCCCGTCGGACAAGGCTGTGAGAATCGAACCCACAACCGAAGTGCGACTGGCTTTTATCGCCTACCACTCGCCTACAAGAAGTCCCTGGTTAGTAGAAACTAGTTTTATTTTATTAAGCGGTATGATATATGAAGTATAATTTCATTTTTGGAACCATATACGATTAATATAACCATAAGATGGACTTATAACTTTTCCTAGCCTTTTTTTGAAAGAGATTGAATGACTCATCATTTTATCACATGATCTACTAACACATCACGAATAACAAATTCAACGTCATTTCTTTAAGGGTTGAAGTGGAAATTTTTCAATTCACGAACAACAGTGAGATTGTACCAAAATCATGCAAGTATTTCTTTTAATTCATCATCTTTAGGGAAATGATCTTGAAAACCAAAAATGTTGTCCTAGTTCACTTATATCCGATGAATTAGATTGTACCTTAGATCATCACAAATCAATAGCTTTATGATTGTTGGATTTTTCAAAGCCATGTTCTCTACCACTCTCCATCAGAACTTGATGGATAGATTTTTCTTTTATATCCATATTTTCACCTATGTTCTCCTACGTGGAAACCTAGTGATGAGTTAATTTGGATAACCATTACATTTCATACTTTTGTTTTTAAAGCCATGTTTTGGTATTCCATTTTATGATGTGGATTTCATTTAAACAATCTTTCATAACCCCGATGAATTTCGAGGGCGAAATTCATTTTAAGGGGGGTAGAATGTAACACCAAGAGATTTTATGAAAAATATTCTTTTAATTTCATTAATTTATTTTGTTGTATGCTACACCATGTTTACCTTGCACTATACGCAACACCGTATTAGCTTGCAGTATACGCAACGCTATTCTTGGATAGTGTTACACACAATTTTGATAATAGTTATTCAACACAACATTGAGTATATATATATATATATATATATATATATATTAAATGTATACATGAAATATGGTTGGATTATGTTATACAAAACAATGAAGGATTCTTGCACAACATGCTATCCTGACTTGGCTTGCATTACACGCAATCGCGACATTCCTCGATAGCGTGTGTTGTACACAATACCAGGTTTTACTAAACAACGGTATATTATTATAATATTATTATGAAATAGCCGTTATGAATATTATTTACTAAATTTTGAATCTTATAACATTATTATTCGTCTCGCACATTTTCTAAAACATGGTATAAGAACAAAATAAATTTTTCGGGTAAAATAAGTATTTTTCAAAAAATGCAGTTTTTCCGCCTTTTGATGGCACTCCCACTTTAAATCTAGTTTTTGACATGTTCATAAGTTAAATATGACAAAATAAAATTCTTCTTTGGAATCATGAAATAAAAATTTACTTTGGATAAATTTTCAAATCATTCTTGTAACATTCATATTTTGATGAATAGTAAAAACACGGTATATTTTAATTAAAAACATCATTTTTCATCGCAAAAATATATATGGTTAAATTATAATATTGAATGGTTTTAAAGTATAAATAGAATATATTTTTACCATTTAATATAATGTATTTCATTAGCATTGATTCTACTTTGAATTCGTAGGATAAATCAATTCAATCTTTTGCATTGTTTTAAAGAAAAACCCATTTTCTTTCGACAACAGGATTAATTTTAATTTTATTTCTGCAACTTTTGGGTATTGAATTTGGCAAAATGGATTCCATATTTGGAATAAGTGGATCCAAATTATGTTTATAATCTACTTTTTATTTTGGGAAATTACGAATAGTAACTAAGGTAAATTTTATTTACCATAGTTAAAAGTAAATCGGGTAATTAAGGGTAATTATAATATTATTAAATTACCCTAACACATGTAAAAATCTTATTGGATGACTAAAAGTCACCCATATCACAAAAGTGTCGGATTATATTCATTTAATGGACTTTTTTCAATGAAAATAATTTAATTATTATTAAAACCAAAGAATGTGACAACACGTCACTTTCTTAAATCTTATAAGTATAATAATTTTAATTTAGTGATAAACTTCATGAAACTTCGAACATGAATAGTATCAAGAAATCTAATACAATTATCTACATCATAGGAATTTATTTATAATTTTTAGGGATTAAATATTTATCATTTATTATGACACAAAGATGATGCAGTAATTGTCTTATTAATGAAATATTGACAAAATTGATGTTATAAATACCCAAATAAATGTAATTTAAGGCTTTTTATGAATTAAACTAATTTTTTAGGTTAATATGCCATGTTAATATTGATTTAATTAACATTGTTCGAACTAATAATTCTGTTATGAGTTTCAAAAAAATCAATTACTAAATAGTGTCAAAATTGACATTAAATAGTTTTTAAAACAACTATTATATTATTAATTGTTATTTTATTCCTAAAAAATTAATGTTCGGCCAAATAACTTATATAAGGTTATATATATTAATAATAAACATCTTTAGGTTCGTTTGTCTAGTTATAGTAAAATTATTAACCTTATAGTGTAAGAACACAAGAAGACACGGTAAAAGTAAAATTATTTAACTTAATGTTAAATCTAAATGATAAGGTTAAAATAGGAACCTAAACTTGTCTAGATTCTATTTGATGAGAGGATTTCGATCCATCCCCACCTTATATTAGAAATAATTCAATTTGGAGCTATTTAAAATCGAATATGACTTTATAATAAAATAATAGTTTTTGTTATTCCAAAGGTTCCCCTCTCCTCCCTTATAAAAGGGCACCTCCTCCCCCTCTTCGTCACACCACTTTGAGCCTTCAAGATCGGCCAAAACCTGCCAATTGCTCCTCTACACTTTCCTAGAAACGTCCTAGAGGTTCTGGTCTTCTTCAAAGACCTATTATAGTGCTCTAAACGGAGGTCTCAAAAAAGAACTTCAAAAAGAGGTAATTTCTGTTACCGATTCTTTCATCTTTATTTCTTCTTCCACTTATTCTTCTTTAGTTGTTTCATTATGAAGTAATAACATCAGTATCAATCATATACTGATATGTTATTATAAGTATGAAACAACCCTATTTCCTCATCTATCCATCCTACAGAAAAAGAAATCACCGCGGGTGCGTACGTACGGAATACAGTCTCCACGCCGTGGTGTAATCTATTTTCCACCACCACCTTACTTGGATGAGTATAATGGTGTAAATAATGACTATATGTGACTATTATAAATTGATATTGATTCTAAAATAGTATACTTACACTCCAATACAATTCCACGATCCTAGGAACGATATCATCACTCGTGTGTACGTACGGAATACCGTCTCCACGATGTGATGCGACTCGTTCTACATGATCTTCATTGAATAATGATTATATAAATGAATTGAATGAATTAATATGATATATATTACACTAATACCATTCTGGAAATGAGGTATCTATAACCTAAAGAGAAGAATAAGAATTTATTCGACAAAACACGCATAACAACAAAAAGTAATAAACACCCGAATAACAAGTAGTAATGAAATATTACTAATAAGAAGATAAGAATATGACCATATATGATATCATAAGTAACGACCCGTCCTCGGGGCCTGTGGCGTGACTACCCCAAGCCCGCCTTCCATAGGCCATGGGCTGGCAACTAGCACCAAGGCATAAATCCCGGAAAAAGGGAAGGCATTGCCTTTGTAAAGTAAACAAACACCACAGAGTAAGCAAGAAGAAAAGTAAACAATAAGTAGAAACTGTAACAAGCTGTGATGAAAGTAAAAGGGGCCGGAAATACAAGTCCAACGGTAAAGTACAACTGAAAGGGGAAAACATCAACTGAAATGAAAAGCCGCAGCGTCTAGCCATCCTCTGGATGTCCCACCTGAAGGGTGGGTACAGATAGCCTCCACTGCTTCTCAGGTCCACATGACCGCTCCAAGTACGTCCTGCCCAGTGGTCCACCTCCAGGTACCGTCCTACTCCGCAAGCCTCCACCACAATCAGCGCTGTCCGTCGTCTGCAACCAACACAACTTAGTGCGGGCATAGCCCGTGCAGGGGTGAGTATAAGCTATTCAGTAGGGACCCCGAGACCCCCAAAGCTCTCCCGAAATCCACAAAGGATAAACCACAATGGAAAGATCCAATCACGAAGTAACATCCGACAGTACTTAGTTATATGCCCATACATATACCTAAGTCATCAATTTTCGTTCGGCTCCAACACCCAAGCCCAAGTACAACCTAGTCCACACAGGAAAGTAAAACGTAAACCCACATAGGATAGCACAACACAATCCACGAAGGAGAGAAAAAGTAATCCACATAGGATAGCTCAACACAGTCCACAAAGGAGAGTAAACAGTAAATCCACACAGGAGAGTAACACAGGATTCAGCTCACACAAGTATACTTATTCGGATGACGATAAGATGATCACTGATCCATCTAAGTCGTCAGACCCACAAAGGATCGATAGGTACTAACCCCCATAATGACCCACACAGGATCGGATCCACACAGGATCAATAGGTAACTAGCCCCCGCAAAGACCCACACAGGATCGGGCCCACACAGGACCTATAGGTGCTGGCACACACAGAACCGCAGAGCGCTGACCCACACAGGATCGGATCCACACAGGATCTGTAGCACTGATCCACGTAGGATCGCTAAGTGCAGTAGTCGACACAGTCCACTGAGGATCTCTGCACAGTTGTCGTCGCAGTCCACTGAGGATCTCTGCACAGTCGTCGGAGTCGCAGCCAGCACTAGGGTTCCCGCACACAGCAAGCTCATTCGGGAGGGTCCGCTCCACAAGCCGAGAGGGTGATACATCAACTGATACAAAGTCCAAAGTTGATGTATCGAAAAGTTCCGTCTCGTCAACAGGAACTCAACGTCACAGACGGCGCGTCAATCAGACGCCTGGTCTGAGTGTTATTGGCTTTTTCATCCCAGGGGCCCGGTTGGTTTTTAAGGAAAAACCAACTCGACCATACTCCACCTGCGTCCAATCCTCGGGAAGAGTATTCCAAAAGATCCGTCTCACTTAGAGTAATCCACCAAAGCTGACGGCACGTCAATCGGACGTCCGTAGCTCAAGATATGAGCGTTTCCGCTCCGAGGGCCCGATTGGTTTCGTGTACGAACCAACCCGGCCGAACTCAAAGTAATCTGAAACCTTGACTGTGATATACCAAAACGACCGTCTCGATCCATGGATCGCGTTGCCGATGACGGCGAGTCATTTGGAGGCCCGTAGCTCATGTTACTGGCAAAAGAACGAAAAAGGTCCGAAGACAGGGGGTCTGGGTCCGGGCCGACCCGGCCCGACCCCCCCTCCCCCCCCCCCCTTGGGTCGGCCAAACCGGGTCGACCCGACCCAGTCTGGCCAGGGCGTGGCCCGGCCGGTCAGACCGTCCCAGCTCGGCTCGGCCGAGCGGCTAACCGAGGCAGCCGCGAGGCGCTGCCCTCGCGAGTTGGAAGAGGCACGGCCCCGCGTGTGGCCGCGCTGGAGATCAGCGGACACGACTTCTGCCGCGTCCCGTGCGGGCGAGCCGGACCCGCGTGGCCGCGGGTTCGCTGGCCGCCGCCGCCGCGGCATCAGCCGCGGCGGGCCTGTCTGGCGGTGTGGCGGTGCGCCGGTGACCCGCGCCGCCAGAGACTTCTGCGGGCCACCGGAGTTGCTCCGGTGGTCCGTTTTCCTTCCCGTCTGCGCCGCTGCTCCTCCCAGGACCCATTCTTCTCCGCAGAATCACCAAATTGCCTTTGCGGCACATTTTGTCATCGCCCGCCAAATCCGTACAACAACGAAGAACGACAGAGGGTTGTCGGGCCGTGTTTGTTTGGCCCGCACCATCCGCGTTAGACGGTATCAATTGGGAGGATAAATCAACACATAATAAACGTATCAAAACAATTTTAATAATTTAAAATTTCACTTGATTCAGGTTCTTGTTTTAAAAGAAACAATCACGGGGATATAAAAAGGTATTTCCAAAAGAAAATCCCTACCTCGTCAAGTAGTCGCACGCGCGTTCTTCGCGGAATTGATCGCCGCGGAAGGAGGCGATCGTCGCGTCGCGGAAGGTGCCGCGTCGTCGCGGAAGGGCGTCGCATCGTCGCGGAATACGGTGCGCGTCGACGAACTCCGAGTTTCAAGAACATATAGATTTAATTAATTATAATTAAATCCATATTGTTGTTTTAAACCTAATTGAAAACTATTGAACCGCAATCTCTCACCTCAACGGATGATCGAAGATTTTGTTGCGGATTAAGGAACATCGCGGGAGAGGAAACGTCGGCATCACGGCACACGGCGTCGCGTCGTCGATTTCCACGGGTTCAACGTTCTTCGTCGGAGGCCGGTGTTCTTCGTGTTCTTCACCTTCTTCACGTTCTTCGCGAAAGAGGATGAAGAATTCTTGGTTTCTTTCAAATACTCCCAACAAACATTTTTCCAGAGGACGTGCGTTTGTCTTATTTTATTATTACGCCAACAGATTTCAAACAGGTTAAGAAACGAATGAAATTAATTCATAAAATTAATTTCAACGAATAAACCGCCCATTTAATTCAACGAAGAAAACTACCCAATTAATTGTTGCGTTAAGAAATTTAGAAAACACGTCAGTTGACTTTCATAATGACGGGTTTTCGCGGGTGCGTTACTTAGCGGAAAAGAAACGGTGGGGCTCGTGCGGGTCCCACCTCACAAATATCCTACCAAGAGGGTAGGATATTTTTGGATAGCACCCTATCCACATAAACTCAGCTTAAGCCGCTTTAAGTGGCTTCAAGTGGATTCCAAGTGGCTTAAGTGAAATAAAATAATGTTTGTGGTACAATTATTTTATTTCTTAACTTTAATCCCGAAAATTAAAAACCACACCCGAGCAAACGCAACTTCGGAAGAGGTGTTTCTAAGAAAGTACCGGCGGTGCGATTCCATCGGTGCCCTCAAAATTCGATTCTGAGCACCGGTTCAAAAGTTAGAAAAACCCGCACGTCCGTTCACTGAACGTACCCAAGCCAAACATCGAAAAAAATTATTCCGGGAACACCGGGCCTCGGAATCAGGTGTCGTCAGAAACAGCGTTATTGTTAAAATCCAATGAAAATTAAGAAAAAAAATTCCTTGAATTTTTCGGGTCTTTACATCACTCCCACCTCAGGGCTTTACGTCCCCGTAATGATACATCATAAACTAGGGAAACAAATGTGGGTACTGAGTATGTATCTGAGCCTCCCGCTCCCATGTGCTCTCCTGGAGGTTCCCGTGCTGCCATCTGATGCGCACAAGAGGAATCGATCGCCCAGGTAGGACCCGCTCCTGTCGATCCTCTATCTCCACCGGGACCTCCTTAAAAGTCACCCCATCATCCACGTCTAGCTCCCCATGGTCAATGATGTGCGTCGGGTCGTGCATGTATCTTCTCAGTTGGGATACGTGGAAGACGTCGTGCACCCGGTGCAACTGATGTGGTAGAGCCAGGCGATAAGCCACCTCGCCAATCCTGCTGATGACCTGGAATGTTCCGATGAAGTGTGGAGACAACTTTCCGCCTCGGCCAAATCTCCGCAATCCACGTCGATATGAGACACGCAAGAAGTCGTGGTCGCCATCCTCGAACTCTAGTGGCCTCCGCCTCCTATCAGCATAAGACTTCTGCTGGCTCTGAGCTATCCTCATCCGCTCCTGGATGACCTGGACCTTCTCTATCGTGGCCCGGACCATCTCTAGTCTCACAAGTGCTGACTCCCCAGGGTCTATCTAGCACAAAGGAGATCTGCAAGGTCTGCCGTATAACGCCTCCTATGGTGCCATCCCGATGGTGGAGTCGTAGCTGTTGTTGTACGCGAACTCCACCAAGGGTAGGTGATCCTCCCAGCTGCGGCCAAAGTTGAGGACACATGCGCGGAGCATGTCCCCGAGTGTCTGAATGGTCCTCTCTGTCTGACCATCTGTATGAGTGTGAAAGGAAGTGCTCAGACGTAGCCGCGTCCCGAACGCCTCCTGCAACCCCTTCGAAAGCCGGGAAGTAAAGCAAGCGTCTCGATCGGAGATGATATATGATGGCACACCGTGATGCCGTACAATCTCGTGAACATAGAGACGCCCCATGCTCTGCACTAAGCCCCGCTCTCTGATGGGTAAGAAGTGTGCCGACTTGGTGAGTCGGTCAACAATCACCCAAATGGAGTCGTGACCTCTGGAAGTGCGTGGAGGTCCAGTCACGAAGTCCATAGATATCCCGTCCCACTTCTACTCCGGGACCTCCAAGGGTTGTACCAAGCCTGCTGGTACCTGATGCTCTTCCTTCACCTACTGGAAGGTGAGGCATCGTGAAACGAACTCTGCCACAACCTTCTTCATGCCCGACCACCAGTGTGTAATCGTCGATACTGCTCCCGTAGGAGTCTCTAGCCGTAAGGATCGAGCCAACTGCTCTGTCGGAATCTCCGAGCTCCGAACAAGGTAAGCGGCTATGAAAGAGTGAATCGCTCATGTGTCTATAAGAACTGTAGTAAGGATAGATTATACACAGATCGTACCTCAAATCTTCTCTGGCGCGCCATGGTAGTAGGCCTCCGCTGCCTTGAACTGTGCCTGTCTCTTTCCGCCAGCTCTCTGTGGCCGGGGCGGACCTCCTGGTGGTGGTGGTGGCAGAGCCTCAAAGCATCGCCCACCACCTACTGCTCGGCCAGCTCCTCCGCCTCGTCCGCCTCCTCCCTACGGACCGCCACGGTTGACCCTCTGCCTCTTCCTGGGTGGCCCCTCCACCGTCTGCTGCTCCTCGGTACGGCGGGTCATTCAATCACGAGCCATGTGGCCCTACCCGCCACATGCATAGCACTGCCTGCCTCTCGAAAGACTGGCACCATGCTGTGTGCCCCGCACTGCTGAGCCAGTTTCCTGAGGTCTTCTACAAGAGGGTCTGGTCTGCCTGGAACCCTGAGTCATCCGTTGGCTACATGCTGCCGAAGAATCCGCTACCTGCCGCCCTGCGGTAGGTCTCGCTGCTGACGTAGACTCAGCAAGAAAGCTCTCTATCAGAAGGGCTTGCTCCAGTACTCTTCCCTGGGTCAGGATGCTGAGGGAGACCAGTGATGCCTTGATCTCGTGTATCAAACCCTGCTCAAAGTTATAGGCCCGGAATAATGGGCCCCGTACCATATCTGTCGAGTAGCGAGAATGATCAGTGAACCTCACCGCGTACTGGGCGACCGTCAAGCTGCCCTGCCGCAGCTGAAGAAGCTCCTAGATGCGCACCGCACGGAGGGTGGCCGGGACGAACTTTGAGCGAAAGAGGCTCTCAAAGTCCATCCAGAGAGGAGATGCCTCATCGTGCACCTGGAGAATCATGCTCCACCATCGGCCTGCTGCTGCGTGCAGTAGGCTCGCCGCGAGGATCACCATGAGGTCTGCTGGTGTCCTCACTATCCTGAAAACTCGTACGACTGCCTCCAGCCAGTCCTCGGCTACCTGGGGGTCCATCTCCCCACGAAACCTGGGTGGTCACTGGCGTTGGAACTCGTGCAGAGCTCCGAGGTGACATGCATCGTCAGCAGTCGGTGCTGGAAGCATCGGGGGCACGACGGGTAAAGGTACCGCTGGTGCCTCTGCTGTCAACGGGCCCTGTACCGAGGCCTCGTTGCTCGGCAGGCTGTTGTCGTGCTCTACTCTCGGAACCCTAGCTGGCTTCCGTCGTGGGGTCATCCTGAAAAGGAAACAGGTGTGCCATGGTCAGAACGGTATACCTGGTGAGTTGATATGAATTAATCACAAAGAAAACTTAAAACACACATGCAATCAATGTTTTCGTGCATTAAGTTGGAAATCAGAAGTCAGGGTCCCGGTGTATGGATACGTCGGTCGCCGCACCAACACTGGACTCCCTGGACAGAGAACCACACCCAATACGCTAAACACTATGGCTTCACATAGATGAAAGATCAGAGTCTGCGGTAGAACCGACCGTCTCTGATACCAATTTGTCACAACCTGTCCTCGGGGCCCGTGTCGTGACTACCCCAAGCCCGCCTTCCATAGGCCAAGGGCTGGCGACTAGAACCAGGGTGTAAATCCCAGAAAAAGGGATGGAATTGCCTGTGTAATGTAAATAAACACCAAAGAGTAAGAAAGCAGAAAAGTAAACACTAAGTAAAAACTGTAACAAGCTGTGCTGAAAGTAAAAGGGGTCGGAAATACAAGCCCAACTGTAAAGTACAACTGAAAGGGGAAACCAGCAACTAAAAAGAAAAGCCACAGCGTCGAGCCGTCCTCTGGAAGTCCCACCTGAGGGGTGGGTACAGATAGCCTCCACTGCTCCTCGGGTCCACCTGACCACTCCGAGTATGTCCCGCCCAGTGGTCCACCTCCAGGTACCGTCCTGCTCCGCAAGCCTCCAACACAATCAGCACTGTCTGTCGTCTGCAACCAACACAACGTAGTGCGGGCATATCCCGTGCAGGGGTGAGTATAAGCTACTCAGTAGGGACCCCGAGACCCCCGAAGGTCTCCCGAAATACACAAAGGATAAACCACAATGGAAGGATCCAATCACGAAGTAACATCCGAAACTACATAGGTATATTCCCATACATGTACCTAAGTCATCAATTTCCGTTCGGCTCCAACACCCGAGCCCAAGCACAACCCAGTCCACATAGGAAAGCAAAACGTAAACCCACACAGGATAGCACAACACAATCCATGAAGGAGAGAAAAAGTAACCCACATAGGACAGATCAACACAATCCACAAAGGAGAGTAAACAATAAATCCACACAGGAGAGTAACACAGGATTCAGCTCACACAGGTATACTTATTCGGATGACGATAAGATGATCACTGATCCATCTAAGTCATCGGACCCATAAAGGATCGATAGGTACTAACCCCCTAAATGACCCACACAGGATCAGATCCACTCAGGATCAATATGTAAATAACCCCCGCAAAGACCCACACAGGATCAGACCCACACAGGACCTGTAGGTGCTGGCTCACACAGAACCGCTGAGCGCTGACCCACACAGGATCAGATCCACACAGGATCTATAGCACTGATCCACGTAGGATCGATGAGTGCAGTAGTCGTCACAGTCCACTGAGGATCTCTGCACAGTCGTCGTTGCAGTCCACTGAGAATCTCTGCACAGTCGTCGGATTCGCAGACAGCACTAGGGTTCCCGCAGACAACAAGCTCGTTCGGGAGGGTCTGCTCCACGAGCCGAGAGGCTGATACATCAACTGACACAAAGTCTGAAGTTGATGTATCCAAAAGTTCTGTCTCCTCAATAGGAACTCAACGTCGCAGATGGCGCGTCAATCAGACGCCCGGTCTGCGAGTTATTGGCTTTTTCGTCCAAGGTGCGCGGATGGTTTTTAAGGCAAAACCAACCCGACCATACTCCACCTGCATCCAAATCTCGGGCGGAGTATGGAAAAAGATCCGTCTCACTTAGAAGAATCCACCAAAGCCAACAGCACGTCAATCGGACGTCCGTAGCTCATGATATGAGCGTTTCCGCTCCGAGGGCCCGGTTGGTTTCGTGTACGAACCAATCCGGCCGAACTCAATGTAATCCAAAACCTTGAGTTCGATATACCAAAACGACCGTCTCGATCCAAGGATCGTGTTTCCACTGATGGTGAGTCATTTGAAGGCTCTTAGCTCATGTTACGGGCAAAAGACTGAAAACGGTCCGAAGACGGGGGGGTCTGGGTCCGGGCCGACTCGCCCCAACCCCCCCCCCCCCCCTTGGGTCGGCCGAACCGGGTCCACCTGAACCGGGTCGACCTGACCCGGTCTGACCCGGATGGACCCGGTCCGGTCCAGCCAGGGCGCGGCCCGGCCGGTCGGACCGGCCCAGCTCGGCTCGGCCGCGCGGCCGACTGCGGTAGCCGCGGGGCGCTGCCCCCGCGGGTTGGAAGAGTCGCGGCCCCGCGTGGGGCCGCACTGGAGATCAGCGGACGCGGCTTCTGCCGTGTCCCGTGAGGGCGAGCCGGACCCGCGCGGTCGTGGGTCCGCTGGCCGCCGCCACCACCGGCGCCGCCGCACCGGCGACCCGCGCCGTCTGAGTCTTCCGCAGGCCACCAGAGTTGCTCCGGTGGTCCGTTTTCCTTCTCGTCTACACCGCTGCTCCTCCCGGGACCCGTTCTTCTCTGCGGAATCATCAAATTGCCTCTGCGGCACGTTTTTTCATCACCCGCCAAATCCGCACAACAACAAAGAACGGCGGAGGGTTGTCGGGCCGTGTTTGTTTGGCCCGCACCCTCCGCGTTAGACGGTATCAATCGGGAGGATAAATCAACCCATAATAAACGTATCAAAACAATTTTAATAATTTAAAATTGCACTTGATTCAGGTTCTTGTTTTAAATGAAACAGTCACGGGGATATAAAAAGGTATTTCCAAAATAAAATCCCTACCTCGTCAAGTCGTCACAGGCGCGTTCTTCGCGGAATTGATCGCCGCGGAAGGAGGCGATCGTCGCGTCGCGGAAGGCGTCGTGTCGTCGTGGAAGGGCGTCGCGTCGTTGCGGAATACGGTGCACGTTGACGAACGCCGAGGTTCGAGAACATATATATTTAATTAATAATAATTAAATCCATATTGTTGTTTTAAACCACAAAGAAAACTAAAGAACCACAGTCTCTCACCTCAACGGATGATCGATGATTTTGTTGTGGATTAAGCAACATCCCTGAAGAACATCGCAGGAGAGGAAACGTCGGTGTCGCGGCACACGGCGTCGAGTCGTCGATTTCCGCGGGTTTGGCATTCTTCGTCGGAGGCCGGCGTTCTTCGTGTTATTCGCGTTCTTCGCAAAAGAGGATGAAGAATTCTTGGTTTCTGTCAAATCCTCCCAATGAACATTTTTCCAGAAATCGTGCATTGGTCTTATTTTATTATTACGCCAACAGATTTCAAACAGGCTAAGAAATGAATGAAATTAATTCATAGAATAAATTTCAACGAAAAAACAGCTCATTTAATTCAACGAAGAAAACTGCCCAATTAATTGGTGCGTTAAGAAATTAAGAAAACACGTCAGTTGACTTTCATAATGATGGGTTTTCGCGGGTGAGTTACGTAGCGGAAAAGAAACGGTGGGGCTCGTGCGGGTCCCACCTCACAAATATCCTACCAAGAGGGTAGGATATTTTTGGATACCACCCTATCCGCATCAACTCAGCTTAAGCTGCTTTAAGTTGCTTCAAGTGGCTTCCATGTGGCTTAAGTGAAATAAAATAATGTTTGTCGTACAATTATTTTATTTCTTAACATTTAGCCCAAAAATTAAAAACCACACCTAAGCAAACGCAACTCCGGAAGAGGCGTTTCTAAGTAAGTACCAGCACTGCGATTCCATCGGTGCCCTCAGAATTCGATTCTGAGCACCGGTTAAAAAGTTAGAAAAACCCGCTTGTCCGTTCACTGTACGTACCTGAGCCAAACTTCAAAAAAAGGATTCCGGGCACATCGGGCCTCGGAATTAGGTACCGTCAGAAACTGCATTCTTGTAAAAATCCAAAGAAAATTAAGAGAACAAATTTCCTTGAATTTTTCGGGTATTTACTTCATAAAAATAAGTATGATTGTGTAATAATTCAATGACATTATTTAAATCATTATAAAGGAGGTTCAGACACTTATGAAGCGAATCAGACCTAAGGTAATGGAAATATCACAATCTCCTTTTTATCTGAGATTGTTTATTCGTAATTATTTACTGGGGTGTATTTTATCATAAACATCCATGTTTCATCAATATGTAATATTATTTCCATCCACCTACAATTGTTTAAATCCATTTTTACCCTTCGGCGAGTTTTTAGTAAAGGATATGAAAGGAATCTTTTGTCATTTTTCGTACGAGGTACTTTTTGACTTTTCTGACAGAAGTATGAGAAGAATGTTTTTTAACATATATGGCATGAATGGATTTTTAAAACATTATTTCCAAGAATCTTCCTTTACAAGTTTTCATGTTTATTTTTAATCAACTTCTTTTAGTTTATAATTTTATGACATGTTAAGAAAGGAAAAGTGTTTTTGAAGTAGAAAGGATATTTTCCACAATAATGGAGTTCTAGTGTTTTATCAAAATTATTTTCCATCTAAGATAATAAAGGGTACTGTTTCTATCCCTATTATTACATTGATTTGATTATTTTGTGATGGAATTATTTTTATGAATTCCTTTATCTTATATGAATTGTTTTATGATGTCATGTTGTTTAAGAATCCCATTTTTAATTCATGGGTTATGGAATGATGTATGATTTATGATTTTGTGGCACACATAATAATGGTATCATTATAAGATGGGTGGGACCTATATCTCCCTCCAATGCATTGGGTCAAGATTTTATATCTCATGAGATAGACATGGCTGGAACGGTAGGTTATACCGGTTCAGTGAAACAGGACTGAAACGAGGAGTGAACTCGGTTCAGAAAGGGACTTCGTCCACTAATATAGTATTGGCAATGAGTCTTGATTAATAAGAAATGATTATCTATGATTATGTGTGTATGCCACAAATTTTCATGTTTTATGTTATGATTATCGGGATTACATTTCACTACTATGATTTAGCCCATGTTATGAAATTATGATCTCGTTTGCAGGTTAAGATTTCCAAAAGATATGTTCTTATGAATATGATGTGATTGATATTTCTTTTGTTTACCCTTACTTAGAATTTGAGCTCACCCTTTATGTTTTCATTTCCCTAGGATATAAAGAAAGGATTTAGGTTTAAAAAAAAAGAAGATCTTTATGGGAGATGTTGAAGATCTTTCACCACGATTAGAAGATTATATTCCGAGTTTCCAAAGACACTAAACTATTACGGTCCTTGTGTGTGTGTTTTTGTTATGTATTAAGTATTCCGCAAAAGTAATGTAATTTTCATGTACGTCAGGCTTTGAGTCTCTACACTTAGGGAGCTGTATCACGAGCCACATTAGGATAGGTCATGATAGAGTGTTATTAGATATGGCTATATCTAAATTGTGACTATGAGTATATTATATTGTGTTGGGGAAATAGTGTCAGTTGTTTTGAATTTATCTTTTAGTTCAGGGACTCTGATGTTTGTGTGGTCGTCTGACATACCCACACACTACAAAACTGATAATATGCATTAAAACCCGATACCTGAGAACATAGGTTATAGGGAAAACAACGGTACATTAATAATATAGGAATGGGTTGTGGCTCCATGTTCTTCTTGAGTCGTCTCTACATATATACTCATTTACCATTGTACATCTTGTTTTTTATATGATTCCCCCGAGAAGCATACCATATAGGATTCAGAACCTCGATCATGAAGATGACCCCCTCAGTGAAGAGGCTTTGATATAGGGACCAGTTCCCCAGATGTCACATCTAGGTGGTGCACCATCCATACTGCCTCCTGTGTAGTAGCATTCAGAACAAGAAATAATAAAAAATGAGGAGTTCAAGCTAAACATGCTTCATGAGTTTTAGAGATAGAGTCCCTGTAGTTTCTAAGGTGAGCTCGACCCTCAGGTGGAGGAGGACTGGCTTGAGGTGACGAAATATGTTGTATGCCTAGTTCAGACACTAGCTGATTAAATGGTTTTCCTGGAGGGAATCCTTCTACATGGCACAACATGGTTATGGTGGAATTTGCCTATCTAGACTCAATAATAGGTGACTATTTCATGCAAATAGTTCAATCATCTCTTTATAAAGGATCATTCACCAGTTACGATGATATATGTGCGTATATAAGAACTTCATCATCTCTAGTAGTATTGAATTATCATGGAGGATTATTCCTTGAGCTTCAACAAGAATTCTAGGTTTTTGATGGATATGGTTACATAACAATACATTAGAGATCAGACCATTGAGTGAGGTTTGTGTAGAGAGAACCATGCCATAGTTCTCCCTCTATGTATTCCGAAATATTCCATGGTGCTTGATTGAGCATTGGTTGTCGAATGATTCCTGGAAGAGAGGGTATATACGGTTGTAGTTTTTAGTAGTAAGGTTGGTGTAGAGACCATGAAAATAGGTAGCTGAAGTCAAACATAGGGATTTGGATGTGGGAGACATTTAAGTGGGATATACAAAGATAGAGGATATGAGGTACATAGATCACCTAGATGGTCTAGTCAGCCTATGGAGAGGAGGTTGTATTGATGTGATGGTAGAGGACATCTCGCTTGAGATTGTAAGACCTGTTGTTCTACTAATATGTAAATAGTTAATATACTATAAGGTTAGATACATCAAAAAGATTGGGATGATCCAAAGGATGATAAACCTGGAAAAAGATGTGGGTGAGTAGTATGAGGTGGGTGATGTTTATACTTGTTTCCACCACCACCCCATGAAGATCATGCCTAGTTGAGGGAGATGGAGGAATGGGGTGGGGAAAATTGCATGTTGTTGAGGAAAATGGCCTAGGACCTCTAGGAATGTTTCAATATATTATCTATATATTTTCTACACTATCTAGATTACTGACAGGAAAGTGTTATATTTATTCATATCAAACCTCATATCTTGTTCGAGACCTAGTGATTCTAGTTGAACCATTCACTTAATCTTTACACTATGAGACTACCACTGGAGAAGATTCAGTGATGTCACATTTATGCTAAAAGTGTGATATTACCCCTAGAGTTTAGAGTTTTGGGTGGAGCCTCCTAGTGGATGCATTGAGGTCTTATGACATAATTTTTTATGGATTGGTTTTATTTAGTCCACGCCTAGATGGATTTTTTTAGGAAATGTGTCCAATTTATATTCAATGATTGAATGATATTTTCCTTTGGTGCTGAAAGAGAAACATAGGAGTCATATGATTTACTTATGCAAAGGATCGTGCAACTGATTCCTCATGAGTTGGCAAGCCTTACCATCAAAGAATCAGTAATTATGTGTTTTTATATCCTAGAAGTGGTGGAGGAGTATGAGTATATCTTTATATAATATTTTCATGGATTACATCTCCATCGGGAGATATATTTATGCACCGACTTTCACTTTGGGGATACCTCAATATTAGCACTAGCATATCGGATGACTCTCGTAGAGCTTCATGAGATGATGTTGCAGTTGGAGGACTTGCAGAGGAAGGGATTCGTGAGACCTTGTGTTTCAAAATAGGTGTCCTGAGTTTTGTTTTCCAAAAAAGAAGACGATAGAATGAGGTTGTGTGTGGTATACTATTTCATGAACCAAGTGACATTGAAAATAAAGTATTCACTATTAAAGATTTATGAACTATTCTATAAATTGATTAGGGAATGATGGTTCTGGAATGTTTAACATCGATCAGGCCATTACCAGTTGAGAGTACAGTGTTATGATATAAAGAAGATTTATTTCAGATGATGCTTCAATAACTATTAGTACTTCTTGATTCAATTTTCCTTGAATAATTCCCCATAGTGTTCATAGGACTCACGATCCGGATCATTCAGCCATACATATATTGGTTCACAATATTCTTCGTTGAAAATATCTGTATGTACTCGTCAAATTAGGAGGAGCATTTGAGACACCTAAGGATGGTTATAGACAAACATCGATGGAATCATCATTATAGTAAACTCATGAAGTGTCAGTTATAGATTCAGGAGGCCAACCTTATTAAAAATTTATCTCTAAGAATGGATTAGTAGTGGACCCAAAGAAGGTAGATGAGAAAGTTTTTTCATGGGATCAACCTTGAAGTGTGAATCATCATTCATGATTCCTTGTGCAACCATGTTATTATCAGGGATTCATAACTGATTTCTCCATTATGACTACACTAATGAAATCATTGACATAAAAGGGGAATTAATTTGGATGAACAAAGAATTTACAGTTTTAATTTCCATAGTTGAGTCAGAGTTTGATGAGAACTCTACTCTTGATATTTTTAGAGGAGGGGTTTGATTATGTAGTGTTCTGTGATGTGTCAGGGAACAAACAGGGTTGAATCTTGATATAGAGGGATGCAGTGATTTCCCATAGTTCAAACTATTTAACAACACATGTGAAAAACTATGAAACCCAAAATCGTGAGTTATAAGTGGTATTCTTCACATTGAAGTTGTGGAGAAACAACATGATGGGTGAGAAATTTTTTATATAAGTTTCTCACAAGAGTCTCAAGTATATCTTCCTATGTAAGGATCTAAACATGAGATTGAAGAGATGGCTAGAGTTCCTCCAACATTATGACATTGATTTTATCTATACTCTGGGGAAGGGGTATTGTGTGGTATATTTTATCAGCTAAATATCAATTTTACAGTAGCTGACTGGGGATTCAGAGTAGTCAGCCTCGTTAGAGTTATTCTTGGTAGATGGATATGGAGTAGCTTACCTCCCTTCAATAGTTCCCACATATACACTCATAATGTGAGTTAGGGAGGCATAACATGGGTATAATGACTGTGAGACCCTAAATTCTCATATGATAATTGGACATTTTCCTTACGGATACTCACAAGGTGGGGAGAACATTGTCCTTTTCCAAGGACACAAATTATTACCAGTGCCATTGCGGCAGGGGGTTCTGAGGGAGATTCATACTTCCCCTTATTGGTACATATTGATGTGGAGAATAGGTACATCGATCAATGAAATCTGTTTTGATGGATATGAATGAATAAGTATGTGGTAAAATTCGTTTCATGATGCCTTACAATCCATTAGGTGATGGCGGGATACCATGTTCCAGCAGGATTAGCTCAACCCATTGGGTTCCCAGAATGGAAGTGGGATGGTATATAGATTGAAACCATTATGGTTATACCATGTACATCTACGGTACATGATTCCATTGGGGAGATATTTGACTAACTCACCAATCCATACCACTTCCTAGAAATATGAGAGAAGAGTTATGTAGTGAGCTTGGGTCGCCTCTATTTTCCCAATATAGTTCGACTCCAAGGAGTCCAATCGACGATTGTTTCGGATTTTTATGATTGTTTTACATCCATTCTATTAAAGGGGTTGTAGGAGTATTTTGGGACATAGTATCTCTTGAGCACAATGTTTCACCCCTAGAAAGATGGCCAGATTAAGGAGACAGTTTAAGTCCTAGTGTATATGATGTGGGCATGTATGTTTGACTTAGGCTATAGTTGGGAGTATCTACTGCCTCTATTTGAGTTTTCAAAAAATAACAGCTACCATTCTGCCATTGGAATGGCACCATTCCTGGATTTTTATGGGCATCGTACTAGTCACCACTTTCCTGGACTGAACTAGGAGACTCACCACTCATGGCCCTAGAGTTGGTGTGATGTACTACTAAGAAGGTGTAGACCATCTTGAATATGATGAACAATACAAAGAGCCATCAGAAATCATATGCTGGAAGGCAGTAGAGGACCTTGGAGTTTGAGGGATGTGACCATGTGTTCCTTTGAGTTTTCACTACTATTGGGACTATAGTGATTTGGAAGGCCTAGAATTTTATCTCAGAGGATTATGAGACCATTTCAGATATTTCATAGATTTAGAAAGGTGGTGTAATTCTTGGATTCATTCCTGTAGTGGGACCAGGAACACGATCTCTTTCATGTGACGTTTATGAGGAGGTACATTCCTAATCCATCAGTATTCACCTACTAAGGAAAATGTACATTGATGATGTAATGACATTTTCTGAGTACCTAGTGTAGATCGAGGATCTGCAGGAGATGATCTATGATGGGGGGGGGGGGGAATTCCCTTGTTGTGTGATTACTAGAATCACCAAAATCACCAAGAGATCACATGGGAGTGGGAGGCTATAATATATGAATAATACAAACATATTTTTTTACATCCACTATTTTTAAATATTGAGGATATAAAGGCCAATTGTGGGGGGAATTTAATGTTCTGGATATTTTCATGTTTTATTTTTAAATATTATATGGAATTTATTTGAGACAAGATACTACGACGTCATGTGATTCCGAGGCACGAGGTGCCCCAAAATAAGGGTATAAAATATATTAAAATATTAAATTACATGTATGAGCATTTTTCATTTAAAAGTGAAATAACTTCTAAATGGTTTTCCGGATTAGAAATATGTGAAATCCATTGTGTTTAGAACAGAGAGTATAACCCAGGTGCGAACTAATATTGTCCGGTGCAGGTCTACTATGAAAAGTCGCTTTCGAGCATTTTTATTAAAAAAAGTGAAATGATTTATTTAATTTTAAAATTTTTTAGTGATGAATCAACGTTTCTTCTTCAATTAACCTTTTATGTAGGGATCAACGGTCACACTCATAAACCTAGATTTTTTTTGTGGCTCTAGAAGACACCTTGAGAAATCTATCGGTGGCGAATGATGATAGAATATGGATAATAGATCAAACACCACCATTCTTGATGAATCTCGCCAATGACAACAACATAGTGATAATTATTCTTCTGTGAAGGATTCAACCCCGTGATTTGGCATCATTATTTGGAATTTATTTCATGGTTTTGAGAATAAATGATGAGTACAGATCAACCAATGAATAGGTTGATCTGCAAATCGATCATTCTTATGGGAATGGTTCTATTTGCGAGAATATCAGGGTTTTAGGTACGAAATATTTTTTTGGATTTCATGATCATTATTATTGGAACAGATCATGGAAGGAAGCAAAAATTTCCGAGGTTCATTCCTTGGTTTGTTCGTAGTTCTTTTCTCCCCTGTTATATTCTTTATGTTCTTTGTTCATTATGGTTTATGAACGAATGATTGTTTCACCTTTTATATTTTTATTAATGATCTAAAATTAATGATCATGATTCACATGGGCCTAGAGGTTGTATGAAAGTGATGGAAATGAAAAAATATAAGCGATTAAAAAATATACATTCATCAGATGCTTTTACAACCAGATGAACCCAATCAGTTTTTGACGCTAATTAAAGGCTCAAAACTCATAGATTTTGTGTCTTGATGGTGATATGACACTCCATGTTTGGTTTCTATATAAAAAGACCTCTAAATCAAGGGTCATAGGATTGGATAAGGAATTTCTAATAAGGAGATAGTCTTTGGAAAATTAGGTTGAACATGGAGTGTAGCCTGACGTTATAAGCTATGTAACCCCACTGAGCGGCGTATAATGTTTTGGGAGATAGTTTAATTCCAAATGGAATGTGACCCTATCACACAATGTGTATTCCATTCTCAAAGACACAATAGGTTTCATGGGAGATACACAAATATGGGGTGGGGTACACAGGTTTCTTACACGGTGTGTATCCCACCAAATAGTTTGGCCAAGACCACTTGCACAGGTTACCTCATGTACATGAACACATGTAGGTGGACATTGGTTATGACCATATACTAGAACACAACCAGGGTACAAATATGGACACTATATAGAAGGAAACAAATGTGACCCTTCTAGATAGCTTTTACACATCTTAAAAAATTCATGTACTTTTGAAATAGGCCATTGTACATTTGTAGTACCCAGGTTCAAGGGACTTCATGTGTGACCCTACAACACATTGTGTACACTTCTATGAATGGATTGAGAAACTATTATACCAAATCATGGATATGTTTTTAAGGATCATTCCTGAATCCTTCCCCTGATGGTTTGTTGGTATCATATCCTACTCATTATAGTGTGATCCCTTAAAAATGACTTTCAGGATATAGTTGTTGGAATACCCTCTGAGAGGCCCTGTAGTAGGATCCTCTATTCATTCAAAATTTATGTTGTAGATTCTTCGGTATTGACATGACCAACATCATAATGTGTTGATCCTCTAAATAACACGTAAATCTAGATGGATTATTTGGAATAACCCCATAGACTTGGTTTTGATCCTTATATATGGTATTGAATATCCCTCTTTATATCAATCAGAATATTTCTCTCATGATAGTTTCTGGAAAATAGTAATTATTAGATGGACACCATTAGGGCTATCAGACTCAGGAGTGTGTTCTCTCAAATGAGTGCTTCACAAAATCATCAAGGTTAATCTCTATTGTGGGTTTGTGGTAGTTATGGATTATATCTAGATAGCATTTCTTGCTTTGAGTATGTCTACATATCCTTGTTATATTTTATGTATACATGTACTATGTAAAGCTAACTGTATCTTCCATTATGTATTGCTTTTTGGTTTTGGTGTGTCCTACTGAGTATTGTTATACTCAACACAACATGGGTTTTGGCGACACATTTCATGTCTGATGTAGATGAGATACCATTTGATGGAGTCCATGTTGGAATAGGATCAGACAGTGCTTTTTCAATTTAGACAGGCTGAGGTCTTCCTACGGCTTCATGCAGCAGTCCAAGTACATATTTTTTACATGTTGGGCTTTGTATATTCCAGGATCTTTCATTTGGGGTGCATGTATTCTGTCCCAATTTACATCAATGCACATTACATTCATATTGTAATTTATTGGTTTAAATAGTGTTATGCATGTATTTTTTTTTACATTTCATTATTTAATGTTCATGGAGATGTGAGCATGTGTATTGGTAGGTAGGGAATGCCTCCCATATTAGTGATATACCTACTAGGTTCTATTCACCTAACCCTAGCCTATTGTTTGTGGGAATGGGGAGTCACATAATGGGCCCCACTAGAATGGGTTTTGACATATAAACATCTTATAATATAATAAAGTTCATAATAACAAGATATGACTCACTAAAAGGATATTGTGATGAAGTACCATACAAATATAATATCATGCAATTGAAAATTATTAAAATTATTAAAATATGTCTATCTTCTGTAAATCCACAAAAAATTTCAAAAAACATATGATATTAAAAAATAATTTCACAAATAAAATTAGATCGGCATAATGAATAAGAATAAGATTGACCTAATTATTACAAATTGGGTCCAAATATTCCTTCACAATGTTGTAATCGGTCGAGTGGTATGCCCCATAAAAGTAATAATTTTTGAAATAGAAATATAAAACCGTTAAGATATTATGATTAATGATATTATTTATAAAATTTTAGTATATATAAGACACACAATGATAATGTGGTGAATATGCCATATATCACTTAGAAGTAAAAAAAGCGAGATGAGAAACCCTTAAAAAATTCATATCAATGGAGTAAGAATTTATCAATGTGGTCATTATGTGTAGAGATATTATATCCAAAAAAACTATAGTGGAAATTAAAAAATAAATAAAAAAATATTTATTCCACACATAATTTTCTTTAATATAATAAATGAATTTTCCTAAAAGCAAATGTGTGGAAATTGAGATAAGAAGCCACATACAAATATTGTACCATTGAAATAATAATTAATAAAATGTATAAAATATATATATCCACATTAAATAATTTTATAATTAGTGTAAATACATACTCTAAATTACTTTCAAATATAATTTTATGATGAAATAACTATGATGTAGATGTTTAACCCAATGAATTGAAAGTTGGTAATGAAATTCCTTAACCTCCAATTGAAATTCTTCCAAGGTGTTAAATCCTCCATTATAATTATTTATATAAGGTTATTAACTCATTATAGAACTATTTTAGAATTTTTAGTAACTTATATTAGGATTATATGAAATCTTATGGACCATTCAATAATAATATTTGGTTATTTTTTTGGTTTATAGTATGTTTGTTGCATAGTTTCATGATCGATTCATTTGTGCAAAATTATGGATTTTATTATAAATTGTTATTAGAGACATAATTATAATGAAATAGTATTAATATAATTCCATAATAATAAATGGTCTCATATATTGTTTTTATTTCTTACATGTGATAATTCATTAGATAAAACGTTAATGATAAAAATATTGTTTATTTTGGAACATTTTTCTAACCACAATGAAATAGATTAATTTTATTTCCTATTATGAGTATACATTACACATATAATAACAAATAAGTTATCATATATGTAGTAATATCTTATTTAACAGAATTTTGTTTAATTCCATCCATGAAGGTGGTAACAAAATAAGAACAAAAACATTATTCTTGGACAACATTAATCTGTATAACTTAGAAAATAATTTCTTTTCGATGAATGAGAGTAGATGATAAAAATAAATTGTGATGATATATATCATTAGAAATAGAAAAACCCCGTATATAATTGATTATGTATTTATAATTCATTAATGGATGATGTATGTGAAGATAATTTAGAAAAACAAATAAAATTTGCAGAGGTGTACTGGGAAAATTACAACATGAAAATCACCTCCTTAGGAGATCATTGATGACCTTTGATATGTTCTATTGATGAAACAAGAATAAACATGACATTTTAATAGTTATTAGGAGAGTATTAGGTAGATATTCTAGGATATACATGACTTTTTGGGTCAAAATGGTTTGGTCAGTGTTAGTATTTGTACCCAAAGAGTAGTGGGTATAAGTGAATAAAATAACAACTATTTTATACATAATACCGTCCATTTTGAGGTGGCATTAAATTAAAAGACTTTGGAAATAAATTAAAATTCTGTAGGATGTATATGCTATATCCACACCCCCAACAACATTTAAATTTTTTATTTTTAATATTTTAATCCTTTACCATTTTTTACATTAAAATGTTTCCTTTTAACCCGTACCGTGGTAAATATTTTATTCACCATGGTAAATTTTTTTAGGTAAAAATTTAAATTTATTTTAAAAAATAATAAATAATATTTTAAAATAAATATCGAATCCATTTCTCCATATTGAAATCATATAATTTTATGGATTTTATTTAAAAGTAATCTCGTATAAAAAACAAAAAGGCATTTTAATGTAAAATATTCCATAGTTTGAAATTTTTTTATATCTTATTTAATTGGGAAAATGATTAAAAAACTAAATCATTTCTATTGATGCTTAATTGAACAAATTTTACTTTAAAACCAATTTAATATATACTTTAAATATATAAATATGTTTTAAAAAATAAGTTTTCAATTAAATTTCACTATATTTCATTAATAATCAATAAATAAAAACTATTATAATAACCAAAAAATTAAGCCGATGATAATTTTGATAGAATTTTTCAAAGAATATTTTTAATCATTAAAATATAATTTAAATATTCTTAAAAAATAGATCTAATAATGGTCCGCCCTCAAATGGTGGGAAGTATTCTTTTTTAGGAAAATACCACTTTTATTTGTAAAATTGAACTTGGTCGTATATCAGGTATAAAAAAGACATAAGATTAAATTTAAACATTATATTTAATATTATATATATATATATATATATTAAATTAATGCAATCCAATATAACTTATTTTATTATTTATTTGTATAAAACATACTTATACATAATTAAATAGTTTTTTTAAAAACACATCAATTAATAATTAATTGGTCACCAGAAAATTATATATATATATATATTAATTTTTTAAAAAAATATTTTCATAATTAAATTGAATATTCAAATTACCTCAACCCTAAAATCATGGATTCAATTATGGAATTTAGATATTATTTAGTTGTTTTTTAAGCTAGATTTTCTATATCATGTATGTTATCGATCATAGTATTTAATTTTAAAAACATGGGATGTCAAATTGACTTATTAATCTCATACTTTCTACTAGAAACTATTTTTTTGTATATTCCCATGATTATTAAGATATAATTTTAATATTATATTATCTAATTGAAATTTATGTATTGTAAATTATTCGTTCACATATTTCCCTTACAATCATGAACTTAATGGAATTTATCTCTCTATTTTAAGAAAACTCACATTCCATTAAAGAAATACCCATGAATATGCATATTATCTAGATTTTTATTAAATACATGTTATTTGGTAATGTAAAATTAATAGGAAATATATATATGTTAGTTTTTACAGAAAATAATTTTGGTTATTCATGTACTTTTGGTAACTAACTGTTTTTATATATGGGAGAATGATTAGATGGTATTGGAAGGGTGGGATTTCAGGAAGCCATTATATTTGGAGGTCATACATCTAGAACACTCATTCTCATATATATATGTATAATGTTTTAAGTTGTAGATTGTTTGTTCATGTTATGGGTACGTTCAGATGAGTGAGACAAGTTTTTCTTGTGAGGACGGTCAAGAGATGATCAGGTGTTAGACTAAAAAATTGATGGTCACATAGATATGATATTTCAATCATTTGGGTATGACATATGTGGTGTGATAATTTTTGAATATCATCAGGTGTAGATAATAACGATGGAGTATTTTGGAAATAATTATTTTCATGATGTGTAAGCAAGTGAGTTTTTTAGAGTTATTATTGGAGTGGGTTACCAATAAGGGAGATTAAGTGAAATTAATCATGTGTCTTAAGAGATATTAAAAGAATGTCACTTATGTAAAGGATTGTGTATTTAGATATGGGGTGAGAGGCTCTTGGGGTTTTGAGTAGTGATGTTAATTGTTGTGTAGTTCCACCATGTCCATATCTAGTAGGATCCAAGGAATTTAGGTTATGAATAATGTCTCTCTAACATGAAATTCTTATATAAGAATAAAAAAGATACTTATTTAGAAAGATATTCATTATTATGGGGAGGATTCAATGACCCATTTCATTACCATATAGTAAAAATAAAAAAATTATTTTTTTGGTTATATAGTAGTGTTGTTATAATAAATGGGTTGTAGATAATAATTAAGTGAATTGAAACATCATTAGGAGTTGTTTAAAGTCATGTTCGTCATCCTGGGATGTGTCTCTGGTCAACAAGTGAGTATTAGATTTGAGAATGGGAATCCTTGATATGAATTTATTCTATTGATTGTAGGTCATAGCACAACTAGTTGGTTTTGTGACATATAACATTTTGTGAGTCAAATTTAATGTTTTTATGTTTTTGGTATCAGATATGTATGTATGTTGATACATATAGGTTTTCAATATATATATTTTCTCCTATACATGCAAAAAATAACAAAATAAAACACACAAGTGTTCCCTGGGACCAAAGAAATAATTGTTTTGTCAAATCCTTGATTATTGTAAATTGAAAACTCTCCTAGGTAACCCTAGGATATATAATGATTAAATAAACACCAATTTATGATTCGAAAGAGTTAAATATAGGATATATATATATATAATTATTTCCATGATATTTAAGTGTCGCTACTAGAAATGCAGGATTTCCCAACAGCTTAGAACTGTTGGGAAAGGCTGCAGGACCATTGGTATATGTTATACCAATGGTTATGCAAACTGTAGCAAACCATTGGATAGGGTGGAGAAAAATTACCCTATCCCAACGGTTCTAGAAAATTGTTGGGAAAGCTTATTCCCATTTGGTCACAACCGTTGGGATAGAGTGCTGAAAATTACCAAGTTTTTCCCAACAGTTTGGCCAAACCGTTGGAAAAAACCCAAGATCTCCTCTTTCCCAACAGTTTCTAAACTGTTGGGAAAAGTGTTTTACCAACAGTTCTATGAACCGTTGGTAAAACAAAACCCATGCATGCTATGCCAACAGTTTCAAACTATTGTCATAGCCTCTGGTGGGGAAAATTGCGCAGCCGCTCTGCAATTTTCCCAACAACTCTCCAATTTTCCCACCTGCTCTCTAATTTTCCCACCAGGTCTCATTTTGTGGTTTCCCTCTCATTTTCAATCCAATTATTTTACCTGCAATAAACTAACACATTCATATACAATTATTGTACCCGCAATAACCAACTAACACTTACATATAGAGAACAAATTCATACACATTTAACATATAATGCTAGAACTATACACATCCAAAATTAAATTAGATTTCATAACGTAATTATAAACATACATAATTAATTTAGAATTAAATTTAAAATTTAGATGACAATTATATGTGGAATCTGGAAGTCAATTCATAATTTGATTGGTTTTTTGTATACCATATATTTTTACCGAAAATGATGTCCATTTTAAACGAAATACATACACCTGGAGTGTCACCGGCCACACCGTGCCTTAGATTGAGGTAGGGTTGACTCGTATACGTCACATATGACCCATGGATCGTTGTGCTAAAGTATCAACACAATCTGAATTCATTTGGTCAGGTTTCCATATGCCAGTTGATGTTTTTCAATTAAAATGACGTATTTTTGAAACAAAAGGCAGACAGTTTGAGTGGTGCCGGCCACACCGCATCTCATATTGAGGCAGGGTTGATTCATACATGTCACATATGACCTATGGATCGTTATCCTAAAGTTTCAACAGAAACCGAATGTGTTTGGTCGGTTTTCCATATATATATAAAATGTTGTCCATTTTAAACAATAGAGAGCCACATAGAGTGATTCTGGTCACACCGTGCCTCCGATTAAGGCGGGGTTGACTCGTACACGTCACATATGACAAATGGATCGTTGTGATAAATTATAGACACAATCCGAATCCGTTTGGTCAGTTTTCCATTTTCCAGTTGATGTTTTTCACTTCAAATGACATCCTTTTGAAACAAAAGAGAGACACTTTGAGTGGTGGCGGCCACACTGCGCCTCGTATTGAAGAGGGGATGACTCGTACACGTCACATATGACCCCTGGATCATTGTGCTAATGTATAAACACAATAAGAATGCGTTTGGTTGGTTTTCCGTATTCCGGTTGATGTTTTTCAATTAGAATGATGTCCTTTTGAAACAAAAGGTAGACACATTGAGTGGTGGTGGCCACACCGCGCCTCGGGTTGAGGTAGAGTTGACTCATACACGTCACCTATGACCCATGGATCGTTGTGCTAATGTATCGACACAATCTAAATGCGTTTGGTCGGTTTTCCATATGCCAGTTGATTTTTTGAATTAAAATGATGTCCTTTTTAACCAAAAGGCAGAAACATTGAGTGGTGTCTGCCACACCGCGCCTCGTATTGAGGCAGAGTTGACTCTTACACGTCATATATGACCCATGGATCGCTCTCATAAATATTCAATGGAAACCGAATGTGTTTGGTTGGTTTTCCGTATGTACTTAAAATGATGTCCATTTTAAACAAAAGAGAGCCACTTAGAGTGATTCTGGCCACACCGTGCCTCCGATTAAGGAAGGGTTGACTCTTACATGTTACATATGACCAATGGATCTTTTTGATAAATTAGAGACACAATCAGAATGTGTTTGGTCGCTTTTCCATATGACCGTTGATATTTTTCACTTAAAATGACGTCCTTTGGAAACAAAAGACAGACACTTTGAGTGGTGTCGGCCACACCGCGCCTCGTATTGAGGCGGGGTAGAGTCGTACACATCACATATAACCAATGGATCATTTTTCTAAAGTATCTACACAATCCGAATTCATTTTTCGGTTTTCCGTATGCCAGTTGATGTTTTTTAATTAAAATGACGTCCTTTTGAAACAAAAGGCAGACACTTTGAGTGGTGGCAGCCACACCATTCCTCGAATTGAGGCGGGGTTGACTCGTACACATCACATATGACCCATGGATTGTTGTTCTAATGTATCGATACAATACGAATGTGTTTGGTCGGTTTTCCGTATGCTAGTTGATGTTTTTCAATTAAAATGACGTCCTTTTGAAAGAAAAGGCACACTTTCAGTGGTGTCGGCCACACCATGCCTCATATTGAGGCAGAGTTTACTCTTACATGTCACATATGACCAATGGATCATTCTACTAATGTTTCAATGGAAACTGAATGCGTTTGGTCAGTTTTCCGTATGTACTTAAATTGTTTTCCATTTTATGGAAAAGAGATCCACTTAATGTGATTCCGGCCACACCGTGCCTCCGATTAAGAAGGGGTTGACTCGTACACATCACATATGACCCATGGATCATTGTGCTAAAGTATCGACACAATCCGAATGCATTTTTTGGTTTTCCATATGTCAGTTGATGTTTTTCAAGTAAAATGACATCCTTTTGAAACAAAAGACGGTCACTTTGAGTCGTGGCGGACACACCATGCCTCGGATTGAGGCGGGGTTGACTCCTACACGTCACTTATGACCCATGGATCGTTGTGCTAAAGTATCTACACAATCCGAATGCATTTGTTGGTTTTCCGTATGCCAGTTGATGTTTCAATTAAAATGATATCCTTTTGAAACAAAAGGCAGACACTTTGAGTGGTGGCGGCCACACCACACCTCGGATTGAGGTTGGGTTGACTCATACACTTCAAATATGACCCATGGATCATTGTGCTAATGTAGCGACACAATCCAAATGTGTTTGGCCGGTTTTCCATATGTACTTAAAATGTTGTCCATTTTAAGAAAAATAGAGCCACTTAGAGTGATTCCAGCCACACTGTGCCTCAGATTAAGGAGGGGATGACTCGTACACATCACATATGACCCATGGATCGTTGGTCTAATGTAGTGACACAATCTGAATGAGTTTGGTTTGTTTTCCATAGGCTAGTTGATGTTTTTCACTTCAAATGACGTTCTTTTGAAACAAAAGACAGACACTTTGAGTGGTGGCGGCCACACCGCACCTCGGATTGAGGCGAGGTTGACTCTTACCTATCACATATGACCCATGGATCATTGTGCTAATGTATCAACACAATCTGAATGCGTTTGCTCGGTTTTCCATATGCCAGTCGTTTTTTTTCAATTAAAATAACATCCTTTTGAAAAAGAAGGCGGACACTTTGAGTGGTGCCGGCCACACCGCATCTCATATTGAGGTGGGGTTGATTTTTACACATCACTTATGACCAATGAATCGTTATCCTAAAGTTTCAATGGAAACCGAATGCGTTTGGTCGGATTTCTATTTGTACTTAAATTGTTGTCAATTTTAATCAAAAGAGATCCACTTAGAGTGATTCCAGACACACCGTGACTCAGATTAAGGCGGGGTTGACTCATACATGTCACATATGACCCATGGATTGTTGTGATAAAGTATCAACACAATCCGATTGCGTTTGGTCAGTTTTCTGTATGCCAGTTGATGTTTTTCACTTCAAATGACGTCCTTTTGAAACAGAAGACAGACTCTTTGAGTGGTGGCGGCCACACCGCGCCTCAGATTGAGGCGGGGATGACTGATACACATCACATATGACCCATGGATCGTTGTTCTAATGTATCGACCCAATCTGAATGCGTTTAGTCGCATTTCTGTATGCCAGTTGATGTTTTTCAATTAAAATTACGTCCTTTTGAAACAAAAGGTAGACACTTTGATTGGTGCCGGCCACACCACGCCTCTGATTGAGGAGGGGTTGATTATTACACGTCACATATGAATCATGCATCGTTCTCCTAATGTTTCAATGGAAATCGAATGCGTGTGGTATGTTTTCCGTATGTACTTAAAATGTTGTCCATTTTAAGCAATAGAGAGCCACTTAGAGTGATTTTGGCCACATTGTTCCTCAGATTAAGGTGGGGTTGACTCGTTCACGTCACATATGACCAATGGATCGTTGTTCTAAAATATCGACACAATCTGAATCCGTTTGGTCAGTTTTTCGTATGCCAGTTGATATTTTTCACTTAAAATGACGTCCTTTTGAAACAAAAGACAGACACGTTGAGGGGTGGCAGACACACCGCACCTCAGATTGAGGCGGGGTTGACTCGTACACATCACATATGGCCCATGGATCGTTGTGCTAAAGTATCAACACAATACGAATGCGTTAGGTCGGTTTTCCGTATGCCAGTTGATGTTTTTCAATTAAAATGACGTCCTTTTGAAATAAAAGGCAGAAACATTGAGTGGTGGCGGCCACACCGCACCTCGGATTGAGTCAGAGTTGATTTTTACACGTCACATATGACCCATGGATCGTTCTCCTAAAGATAGATTGTAAACCAAATTCGTTTGGCCCATTTTCCATATGTACTTAAAATGTTGTCAATTTTATGAGAATCCTCATATGTCTATTAGTGGAATGGTATTTACTTAAAATATTTTGGATATTTATATATAATATTTGTATATAATTTTTATTATGGATTAGATTTTAGTTTATAATTCCATGAAACATTTGGGAGCTATCAATGTCATGCCCAATGAATACATCTTTTTTATAACATACTAAGAATCTATGATATTGATTAGATGTGTAAATGTGATTTAAATTGATTGTCATGATGAAAATAAATAAAATATATATTATAGATTTTCTAGTATTAAATGAAATCAAGAAGGGTGGGGGGGATGTCCGGCGAGGCTGTCCTCCGGGGCTGTCTGGTGGGTGTCTGGGGGGCGTCCGGGGACAAAAGGAGGAGGGTGGGGGGGCTGTGCGGGGGGTTGTCCGGGGTCCAAGGAAGAGGGTTGGGGGGCCGTCTGGGGGCCTGTCTGGGGGGCTATCTGGGGGGCTGTCTGGGGTCTAGGGAGGAGGGTGGGAGGGCTGTCTGGGGGGTTGTTCGGGGGGCTGTCCGGGGGTTGTCTGGGGCTGTTTCGAGGGGTTGTCCGGGGTCCAAGGAAGAGGGGTGGGGGGCTATATGGGGGGCTGTCTGGGGGGCTGTCTGGGGTCCATGAAGGAGGGTGGGGGGGGGGGGGGCTATCCGGGGGGCTACTCGAGGGGCTTTCCGAGGACTATCTGAGGGTGTTCGGGGGGTTGTCCGAGGTCTAAGGAAGAGGGTGGGGGGGCTGTCCGGGGGGCTGTCTGGGAGGCAGTTCGGGAGGCTTTTCGGGGTCCAGGGAGGAGGGTGGGGGCTGTGTGGGGGCTATTCGGGGGGGTATCTGGGGGCTGTCCGGGTGTGTTCAGGGGGTTGTCCTGTGTCCAAGTATGAGGGTGGGGGGGGGGGCTGTCCTGGGGGCTGTCTGGGGGGGCTGTCCGGCGGAGCTGTCCGGGGTCCAGGGAGGAGGGTGGGGGGTTGTCCAGGGTCCAAGGAATAGGGGGGTTGCCAAACACACAACCACTAAAATATAACAACATCCATAAAAACATATAATATATAAAAATAACTCAACTCCAATACTATACTACGAGTCTAGATAAAAGCAACAACTAGAATAGATTAAATATCAAATCTCAGTAATATCAGTCAAAAATGTAATGGATCAACTTGTCCCACATCACCATCCCCATCATCCCCATCATCATCATCACCCCTTGTCCTTGTCCCCAACATCTACCTCCTCTCCCTCTCCCTTCTCCTCATCCTCGCCCTCCTCCTCTCCCTATCCACCCGCCTCGCCCTCCTCCTCTCCCTCCTCTTCCGCATTAGACTCCTCGTCATCATCATCATCAATATGGACATCGTCCTGACCACCACTAGAACTGCCACCTGGTGCACCGTATATAGAACATATTGATGACGTATACTAATCAAAAGCTGGGCTGGCCTCTTCTGGAAGTGTAGGATGTAGAAGTTCAATAAATTTCCTAAACGCAATGTTTTACCTAGCAGACTGTTTTTTCATCTTTGTGGCCCTTTTCTCAGCCTATTCTACCTGTACCCTAACATGATGCAGCTCGGTGGCACTATAGCTCGTACCTGAGGAGGGACAATACCTCGTCGGGGCTATCCTAGGTCGGCAGCATACTCTGCCAGAATGCTCCTCTCCCAACACCTGATATAAGTGATCTGTTGGCCCAAAATTGTCTAGTTCTTGGGCATCGAGGGCCTCTAATGCATCCTGTTACAAATATAAATATATCATTAAGTTAAAAAATATATATTAAAAAATAAATTCAAAAGATTAAAACTTACAATCTGCTACTGAGTTTCTTCGTTGATGACACATCCATCCTTTTTCCGTCTACTCGACCAAAATAGTTTTTCTCGAGGCACACGTCCTTCAATATTTTGTATTTTCTTCTACAATGACATTGAAAAGTAAATTTATATGAAAAATTAGAAAATTATTAAATAATTGAAGAAAAAAAAGAAAGTGTAAGTCATGAATAAAACTTATAAACAATTGTCATACCTACTTCCTCTCATGATCATGCATTGTAGTGATTCCTAGTGTGTGGAAGTATTTTTTTGCATCAATGTTATTTTTATTTGTTTCATATGGTTCCTAAATAAAATTTGAAAATGCAACATATAGTATTAATACAAAACATTAATGTTATTATTTAATTACCTCAAATGTTATTAATACCATAAACTGGGTACTCGTCCAATGAGTAATCATCTAACGATACTTCTCTATAGGACAATCATCCACCACTGGTACCGCCTCTAACTCAGTGCCAACTCTATCAACCTAACCAATATACAACTCATGCTTGTAGGCTCTCCAAAGCTCGCCTATATCCTTTAGACGTTCCGGTCGTGCACCCTCACCATCAGGAAAATTAAATCGAAGATGAAATCAAAATATTCATTCATATAAATAAAAAAATAATTCATTGCATTAAATAGAACATATTTTTTTACCCATATCTCTGCCCAAGATCTATCCATGACCTCATGTGGAAAATATCTCCACGATAGCGGGATGACGAGAATGATGTCGGAGTTTTTGGCAAGCGTCGCCAAAAAACTCTGACATTGCTGCCCTGTCTTCTCAACCATTTGGTTTTCTTCATTATAATCCACCATAACCTGTGTGCGGCAGTTCCACACAGAACACATGAGTGTATGCCCCCGCCCCCGCCTCCTGCCAGTAGATGTAACTGTCATGAAAGAAAAACAAATATTTTTATCAAAACATGTTATAATGAAAATAAATATTTCTATAAAAATTAGTTAGGGTTCTATAAATATACATGTTCCGGTCTGATCGTTGAGTGCCGCTGGATCCACAGAAACTAATGGAACACCCTTTGGTGGAAAAAAAGAGGAAGACGATGGAATATAGAAGCTCATAGAGACAAAAGTAGAAGGAAATGAAAATGGGACAGCTGTCTGACCAGATGCTGACTAGGGAGTGGGAATCATCGTGGGATGTGAAAATGATTGGCCAGAAGATGCAGAAGGTAGTGAAAACATGGGAGTCCAAAATATCATGTGTTTCCCTAACAACACACCGAGATCATAATGTGGGAAGGATGACATGTGAGTGGGAGCTGTAGGGTTGGTCGGGTACGCGCAACTACTCTCGTCCACCCTGGTACGAACCCTCCTCGTACCACCGGTGTGAGCACTAGGACCAGTACTAGGTTCCTCGTCAAATAACTGTCGATGTATAGGTTGATCCTACAATAATGTTTACAAAAATATTAATCACATGACATTATATATTCTTTAAATATATCAATTTGAAATAAAATACTCACTACAGGAACTAATGATGGAATTTCCAACTCCGTAATTCGACGATTTTTCTCCATAATTTTTTTCCTTTGTCTCTCTTCAATTGGCTTCATTTCCTGCTTTTGATAACAAATATGTAATTAATTAGAAAAATAAAACTAATGTGTAACCCAAAAAACTAAATATATGAGGGAATAAGGGGATTAATTGGTAATTTAGCTATCAATTGTTTTAGAAGAGCATTAATGGATTTAATAAATCATACAAGTTGTAATGTTCACCATGTTAGAAATATTGTTTCACTATGTATGAATACAGCTCAATTCCAAATTAAAAAGTGCAATTCAAATAAAACTGCAACTAATAAACATTGAAAATTCACATATTGGTCAGGTCAGCCACCAATTGTTTTAGAAGAGCTTGAATGGATTTAATAAATCATACAAGTTGTAATGTTCACCAAGTTAGAAATATTTTTTGACTATGTTTGAATACAGTTCAATTACAAATTAGAAAAAGCAATTAAAATAAAACTGCAACCAATAAACATTGAAAATTCACATAACGGTCAAGTCAGCTATCAATTGTTTTAGAAGATCTTGAATGAATTTAATAAATCATACAAGTTCCAATGTTCACCAAGTTAGAAATATGTTTTGACTTTCGTTTTAATACCGTTCAATTCCAAATTAGAAAATTTAATTCAAATAAAATGGCAACCAATAAACATTGAAAATTCACATAATGGTCAAGTCAGCTAACAATTGTTTTAGAAGAGCTTTAATGGATTTAATAAATCATACAAGTTGTAATGTTCACCAAGTTAGAAATATTTTTGGACTATGTTTGAATACAGTTCAATTCCAAATTAAAAAATAAAATTCAAATAAAACTGCAACCAATAAACACTGAAAAATCACATAATGGTCAAGTGAGCTAAAACATATTTCTTGATCAATACTAAATAAATTTGAATATTAGTAACCTTAAAAACCGAACTTGAGGTAAACCAAAATAACTGAGAACATGAATGAATGATTCTATATATTTTCATCCACAAATTCAGGTTCACAATCAACTCTGACAATTGAGCTATTTGAGTCATCAAAAGAAATAAATGGATTTTTTCCAATGGCACTAGGGACAGTGTCAATTCTATCATCACCATCATCAAAAATATGTCTTGGAATTACTTCAACTATGACACTAAATTCAGGTCGAAGTTGGTCTTTGACATTAAAATCTATTGTAGCCATTTATGCCAACACATATGGTTCTTCGGTAGCAAGATTTCGAGTCATATTAATTACTCGAAATCCATAATCATCAATAAATGTTCCATGTATCGCCATCGAATCAAACCAATGGAATTTCATCATTGTGAATCATCCATGAGAGTAATAATCCAATATTATTATATTCTAAAAAAATCCATAAAAACCCACATTTTCAAATCACGGTCTACTATATGATGCATTGGCATAACAATCTGTTGTGGCAGTAAACATAACACCATCATGTTGTGTTCTCATGTTCTTTGCTCGTTCAGTGATAATAAATTTGTACCCATTGATAACAATTGATTTACAGTCACGAACCATGGTATTAGGACCAAAAGCCAAAGATCTTATTTCCTCAGAGACAGAGTCAGCAGAAAAACAGAATACCTGCAATATAAATGACTCTTAAACATAATTAAATATTGATATAATTATTTTAAAAATTAATTTTTTTATACCATCAATTTTAACCAAGCAGAAAACTCTTTGCTATGCAAAGTATCTCTCCTTCTCAAAGATAAATAACGATGCTTCCTATTTATCATTGTTTTATGTTCCCTGTAGATAAAAAATATTAATAGTTTAACAGATTTTTATGTAAGATATACATAATCAATATAGTTACCTAATATAGTCATCGAACAAATCACAGTTGAACAAAACTGTGCGATGTGCCATCTCCCGCTCTTCATGGCATAATGTCTTCAATGTATATGATCCAGGAATTCCTCCTGTTTGAGGGAAGTGATGGAAAACTGGGTTCAATTTCTCGTACTGTTCTTCTTCATTTCTCATTGGTCTGATCAATCTTGTAGTAATATCAGACAAATACATCGAGCATAAATCCATACTTTCTTGAGCCAAGTAACCGTTCACGATAGAACCTTCGGGATGATTCCTTTTTCGTACATAAGACTTTAATATGAACATATTTCTTTTAGTTGGATACGTCCAATGAAAGGAAACAAGTCCTCTGAGAAGTATTTCCGTGGGAATATGGATAGTCAGATGCAGCATGCATGTGAAAAATGATGGAGGAATTGTTTTCTCCAACTCACACAAAATTAATGGGGCATCTGTCAACATTTTTTGCAAGAAAAAATTGGACATCTTTTTATCACAAGTATCTTTAAAAAAATGGCACAACAAAATAACATCCACCCTTACATTATTGGACAAAAGATGAAATATTTCTATTGGAAGCAACTCATGCAGTAGAACGTGATAATCATGAGTCTTCAAAGATTTTAGCTTCACCTCTCTTCTATTGACCTGTTTAGATGTGTTGCTTGAATAGACATCAGGAACTCTAATAGTCTCTAATACTTCTAGAATTTTTTTTTTCGTTTGTGTCATAACATAATAAGCACATGGATGTTTCCATTTCTTTTCACTGATAACCACAAGATGCAATTCTGGTCTGATTCCCCAATCCACCAAGTCATGTTGGGATCGTAAATCTTCTTTTGTCTTCCCCTTGACATTTAGATGAACCGAAAGAAACATTTCACATATATTCTTTTCAATATGCATTACGTCTAAGCAATGACGTAACAAATTGGTTGACCAATAAGGAAAATCAAAAAAGATACTCCTCTTCATCCAATTGTAACAGGTTTCAGTGGAAACATTCTTTCTCTTTCCATATTTCATTTGACCCTTCCCGAACGAAAAACTGAAGTCTTTCAATTCATTATGCACGTCAGTTCCATATATACTCTGAGGTGGATCATCAGCCTCTATGGTATTATGAAATCTTCGATGATTCATTCTGTATGGATGATCCTTTGGAAAGAATTTTCGATGTCTCATAAAACAGAAACTACAACAATGTTTCAGTCTTCTGGATCGTGCATTCTTTACACAAACTGGACATGATAGTTTTCCCTTCGTTCTCCATCCAGAAATCATTGCATATGCCAAAAAATCATTGATCATCCACATAAGCGCATCACACATCTGAAATATGTCTTTTGAACATGCATCGTATGTGCACACACCCACATCCCAAAGAAGTTTCAACTCTTTTATTAAAGGTTGCATGTATAAATCAATATCTATGTCGGGATCAGAAGGACCAAATATGAGTATACTCGTTAATGTGAATGGTTTTTTCATAGACAACCATGGGGGGAAGATTATAAATGTGTATAAAAATTGGCCATGTGCTGTGTGATGTAAGAATCTACCCAAATGGATTAAAATCGTCGCATGAAAGACTCAGACTCACATTACGCACGTCAGCTGCAAAATCGGGATGTCGAGCATCAAATCTCTGCCATGCAAATCCATTTGCAGGATGAACCAACTCATCATTAGTCTTTATTCTCTCGGTATCATTCCATATCATTTTAATTGATATGTCATTTGACATAAAAAGATTCTAGATTCTGGGGATCAATGGAAACTGCCAAATTACTTTTTGTGGAATGCGGGATGGTGTTCCATCAGATTTTGACTTCAAGCGGGATGTGCCACATTTTATACAATCATTTCATTCAGCGGTTTCCTCCATGAATAAACTGCAATCGTTCGGGAAATCATGAATTTTGTTTTTTGAAAATCCATGTTCCTCAACTAACTTCCATGCCATATAGTGGTTTGAGGGAATATCTGCATCATCTGGAAGTAAATCCTTCAATAGGTTAAGAATTTAATCGATTGCTATATTAGAAATTCCATAGATTGTTTTCCCATGAAATAATTGGAATAAAAATTCCATCGTTTTCATTTTATTGCATTGTCGATATACTGGAGTCGTGGAAGCATCATTCAATTTTTTCAGCCTATAAATATCATCATTTTCACTAGATGCATCAGTTGTACTCATATCGAAGTCATCTTGAGTCGATATCCTTTCTTTTTCATGATGATAAATAAACGGAAACCGATCATCTAACAAGTTATCTATTCTAGTACTTTCATTTCAATCATCACCAATTTGAGATTTAATTTTCTCCCCATTGTGATACCACACAAAGTAGTTTGCTTGAAAACCATTTTTGGTTATGTGGTAGAAAACTTCTTCACGACTCAACCAAGGTTTACCAACACAATTGGAACATGGGTAGTGTATGCGACCACTATCGGAAGCATTGTGAAATGTGAAATCTATAAAGCTCTCCAAATTTTTTTGAAAATCGCTTGAGATATGATAGGTTTCATACATACAACTTATGTCCATTCTGTAAAAAGAATTTATATAAGTCATTTTTTCATAAAAAATTCAATAGATTTGACCTTTAATAGAAAATATATTTAAGTCAACGATAAAGGAAAGAGTTTCTAGTTGATATAGTGAACTATTAAAACAATGTAAAGATATAATAATTAATTCAGTTATGTGTGTCTAGATTTGCAGTGAGATGTGTTTTGTAATTTTTTCATTTACCACATACCAAAAAGACACCATAGACCTGATAAAAAATTGTTCAAGATATTACAAAGTGAAGGCTTTTCATAAAAGATTCAGAATGTGTAAAGAGAGTTTTTCTAATAAGTTATTGATTCTAAAAAATAGAAATATTGTGAAAAGTTAGTTCATTTCATAACACCCAAACTAATGTCCACAGAAATTACCATATCACCCCACTAAAAAAAGGAAAACCACCTACCCCACTACCCCAACCATGTCAATTACCTCAATGAGGGATTCTATGTCTGTATTTTTGAAGAGGTTGATGGAGTCTAACCAGGACGGGGGAGTTGCAATCGATCAGATGGAAGACCTCAGGTTGGGGTTCACCTGCGCGGGGGATTCTGGAAATAGAGGGAAATTCAGAGTTATTTGCTTCTGTGTAATCAGGGGCGGGCTGTCCCCAGGGGGTGGCAGGGTTGTCCAGGGGGTATGGGTGTCCAGGGGGTGGGCGAGCTGTCCACGAGGGTGGCAGGGCTGTCTAGGGGGAGGGGGTGTCCAAGGGGGTGGGTGGTCTATCCACGGGGGTGGGGGTGGGGGGGTGACATTCCAGGTGGTACAAGGTGTCCAGGGGGTGGGGGTGTCGGGGGGGGTGGGTTGGGGGGGAGTGTGCAGGGGGGTGGGCGGGCTGTCCAAGGGGTTGGGGGGCTGTCCAGGGAGTAGGGGGTGTCCAGGGGGTGGGCAGGCTTTCCACGGGGGTGGCTGGGTTGTCCAGGGGTACAAGGTGTCCAGGGGGGTGGGCGGACTGTCCATGAGGGTGGCAGGGCTGTCCAGGGGCTAGGGGGTGTCCAGGGGGGGTGGGTGAGCTGTCCACATGGGTGTGACTGAGAGCTATGAGATTTAATTGGGTTTTCATTCATGTTATTAAAAACAAAAGATGGGTGTTATGGATTAGAATAGTATTTTTTTGTGAAAATCCAATTTGGTAGGATTAGTGACTTGATAACATGATGGTATCAGGTTTGCAATTGGGAAAATGTTGGGGAATTTGATTCTAAAAGGCTCCCACAACCTTCCAAGGATTTATTATTTCTAGAATAATTTGTTGTGGGAGAAGGAAATCATCCTAAATAATTGATGTCACTTTTAGATCATGTGATGCCTTACTCATCAAGATGACTAGACAAGAACCAAAACCAAAGAGGCCTCAAAACTATCCAAATATCTAGAAGTGATGAATTCCACATGCATATTGGTGAACTATGGAAGTGATGACTTCCAACCTGTACAGCCCCCCCTCCCCAGCTCACCCCCAACAGACACCCCCTGCACAACCCCCCTCACATCCACCGACTACAACCCCCCCACCAACCTACACCCCCACTTGCACAACACCCCCTCCCCCACCCCCACCTGTACAACCCCCTCCCATCCACCCTCTGCACACCCCCCCCCACTCACCTCCCAACATACTCCCACCTGCGCAGCCCAACCCCAACCTACACACTCCCCTCCCCCCACCCACTATGAAAGCCACCCCAACCTACACCCCCCACTTGCACAACCCCCCCTCCCACCACCCCCACCTGCAGAGCCCCCCTCCCCCATCCACCACCTGTACACCCCACCCCCACCCCACCCCCAACAGACATCCACCTGCCCAGCCCACCCCCCAAACTGCACACTCCTTTCCCCCACCTACATGCACAACACCCCCTCCACTTTCACCCCCCACTTCAACAGCCCCCCCTCCCCCACCCCCACCTGCACAACCCACCCCACCACCACCTGTACAACCCCCACTTCACCCCCCCGAAGACTCTTACCTACCCATCCCACCCCCCAAACCTGCAAACTCCCCTCCCCCCAACCCAATTTCACAACAACCCCCTCCACTTGAACCCCCACCTGCACAGCCCACCCCTCCCCCACCCACACCTGCACAACCCACCCCCACCCCCACTTGTAAAACCCCCCCACCTCAACCCCCCAGCAGCACACCCCCTCCCCCACCTACTGCACCCCCAGCACCTCCCACCAGAACAAAAACAGAAAACAAAAACAGAATAAAAAATGATTCACACAAGACACTAGAACAAAAACAGAGAAAAAATAACAAATCGAGTTGAAATTTTTGGGTATACCATACTAAACAAACCTTAGGTTTAAGCTAAATCAAAACAGAAAAAATAATTAGATGAAAAACATTAAACATAACATACTAATTAAATATTTGAAGTGTTGAACAAAACAATTTTGTGATTGAGTATGGATCTAGTGGAATGATTTTCCAAGAGAGAGATCTTAGGTCTCAATTTTAGAAGTTCAATCGTGTGGATGGGATCTCAGGTTTGCTGGGATATTAGGGGAAACAATCCCAATGGTTTGTTAAAACCATTGGGAAATTTGAGCTTTACCAACGGTTTACACAAACCATGGGGAAATCCTTCCTAAGTCATGGTCTTTACCAACAATATTGTAAAACCTTTGGTAATGGAAGAAAACTTTTTAGATTTCCCAACGGTTTCTTCAAACTATTGGGAATTACTTGTTTTATACCCCTACAACAATTGTTCAACTGAACTATTGGCAAACAGCTGTTGGGAAAACCCTACTTCCCAGTAGTGTGTAAAAAAGTATTAAAATCTTAAATAAATAATTGTTACTTTGTATGATACATATGGGTTTATCTAGATGATATTTAAGGGATAATACAATAGGTATTGAAATTAATGATTATAATACTCAGTCCAAAAGTTTTATTTTGATAAGGGTTTCTATGATACATAATGGTGTGGAAAAATAGTAAATAAATTTCTATATAATTGTAAAATTTATTTAATATATGAGTGTAGAAATGGGTAGTTCAACATATATTGTTTTTATCTTATAGATACACAGGGGTTATAATAATTGGTTAAGTTATCAATATATAATGGTTAATCTACTATATAAGGGAGAAATATAATGTGTAATAAATAATTATGGGAAAATATATAGTTTAAAAATTTAGGATTTTGGTACTTCACATTATAATGATGATGGTTATGTTATAAGGGTTTATGAAGTGAAATATCAAACCATAGTGGTTATAATACAATAATTATTGTCTGTGGGAGGCACTATCCTAAGACTAATATAGTAGTTTTGTTACATCATGAAGTGCATGTTCATGATATAATGTGATATTTGGAAGTGATGGTTGATTTTTTGGTTGTTTTAATGAAATTCACACCATTACATGACCTAAGGGACATATCCCATAAGTGTGTCAAGTATAAAAATTACACTATAAACATAATTGGTAATGAAATAATGATTTTTCCACCCAATTTCATTTTTATCTTTGGGAAAAAATATTTTTAACCTTTACATTCAAAATCATTTTATATTTTTTTTCACTATTAGGATGTCTGAGGAAGTATAGGTCAAAATCTAAGGCAGACACACTTATCATTTTCAACCTCCATGATCCATGGTGGTTGAAGGTGGATTCCATTATCATTTATGAGAAAATATTAATGTTATTATAAACTAATTAATGACCATAAATTTCTAGTTAATTTCTATTATTTTTTTTGGAGCTGATGATTATTCCCTCAGATTATGGTGGAATCAATTACTATATGATGGTGTTTATATTTTTCATGGATAGAGGGATCCCAAGAGGATGAACATGCATAGTACTATTGTGGCTTCTTAGAGGTAAGATACTACCTATATTAATTTTTATATTATTTATATTTTAATTTTTTTTTATTGATGAATTTATTATTTGTGTTATGGATTTGGTCAAATATATATGTGGGACTAATGATGGAAGTGATATGAATCCATCTAATTGATATTTTATAAGTGATTCATTATACATGGAGAGATTTACATCTAATGGAAAATGAATTTATTTAGAATAAATTGTGTTAATTAATTTTGTGTAATTTTTTAGTTGATTAATATGGTATTGATGGATTTGGGACCATTTCTCTTGGATTATAGTCGATGGAGTAGGATAAATCATGGTAGAAATTGATGAATAATCATTAAATCAATGGAAAAAGTCATAAGGTGTAGGTGGTCCCTAAAAATGTTCAATTGATTAAAATGTTTCCTTGAACCCACATCATCAAAAAAGTATCCTAGGCTATTAAATACTATTTAACGCTAATTTGATATCTCAATCACTAATGCTTATTGTATTGACACAAAAATATGTAATGTGATATATAATCCCTAGAGTTGTATATATTCAATGAGTTAAAAATAGTGTACCATGGGATATGTTATATTAGTTTATTTTGATTAAGGAATTGTAAGGAAACATAAATGGGTGGAATATGGGTATATTGTTAAGTGGTTCATATTGGAGGGTTGTTGGAGGAAAAAGGAAGCTTCATTCTAGATATTATAAGGAATTTATGAAATTAATTTAGAGTTTCTTCTTATATTGTATTACTCTTGTTGACATCTAATCAAAAAATATTATTATGATTATGTTTAGGGATGAAAATTTTATTTAAGAATGAGCCTTATACCAAGATATGGAATGATATAAAGGAAACCATGTTGCATGATCAGACTATGATGTGACATAGGGGCTAGAGTGGGTGGTCGGGTCATGTAATAACCCATCACTGTATTAGAAAAAGAGAGATAAAATAGTTTTCACCCATTGTAGGTTAGTAATGTGTATAGGATATATGCTTGAGAGTAGAAAATTCACATGTCTATTAGGTTTGGGAAAATTTCAATTCAACGAGTCAATTAAGATATACGATGGTTATACGGGGTGTCTGATATTACAAACGATGTTATATAATGTCATATGTGTTGGGAACCATTCCAAATAATGATATATTATTGTATAAAGAGAAAATAGTACCTCTACGAATGATATATAACTACATATAGGAAATATTTTATTCTTTATATTGATATTTCATTGTATGTGGGGTGGGTGTTACTCCCCAAGATGATATATAGTGGGATACAGAGTTGTTGAAATTCACTGAAAAATTATATTTTATATAATGGTTTTAGGTTGGTATAATCATCTCCATTGGGTGAATGAGATATGAGGTTGTTCTGTGGTATGAGACTATTCACAAAATGTGTTTATATGTGGCATGGTTCGGGGGATTATCAGTATTTAACATGGGTTTATAATATATGGGGAGGTTTTAGGGAAATATACACTTCCATTGAGTATTTTTATAAATATGATATTTTCATGGTGGTTTACTCTCCCATTGATGTTCATGTATGAGAGGGATCTATGGCATGTTATTCTCCCTTTATTGGATGATATATGAAATATTTTTTGAGGGGGACACTCTTCCCCAACAATTTAATGATATGTATGTTTGATTTTGGTTAGGTTGTTTTTCCAACAAGGTGTTGAGGTAGCATTCTGAAAGTCATATTGAATAAGAAAAATCATGAATGGTCACACCCTGGTAAATTAAATTGTACATATTATAATGATATATATTTTTATTCTAATGTTTATTAATTATTCTGAGAATATTACACTGGTAATGCACTATATATACTAATAATGATAGAGAATCCATTAGTGTTATCCTACCATATTATAATTGCTCCCTTATCTGGTTTCCTTGATACATTGTTAGTTGAGAATACCTTTTGATCCTGGGGAATGGTAGGTTAGATGCCTTATGATGGATATTTGAGCTGGATAGCTTGGGTATAGTAGAGATATGGAACTAGATTGGGACTCATATTGAGGGTGTCATTTTTTGGTTTTGATTACCTTTGATATATTTTATATATGATATTCCCAAGGTAAAACATGATGGATTCATCCTGACAGAAGTGATATTACAGATAGTTCAATTTTTATAATATGTTATATATTATTTATTTATAGTAGATCTTGATTTTTTGATTCATTCATTATATTAGATATTTATGGATGATTATATTTTATTTATGTTATTTTTCTATCCTAATTTCATGGAATAATCACCCTATTATAACACCATAGACCCTCATTGATAGCCAACAACCTATAATATAAGGGGACGTATGCTTAAGCTCATGTAGTCCTCTATGCTAGTTACTTTAGAGTGAGTTGGTTTAGTAAAATATAGTATAAATGTATAATTAATATATTTCACCAAATATATAGTGAAATAATTCTTATTTTAACATTAAATAAAAACACTATAACAATTTTGGTTGGAAATTAATACCCAAAAATCCTTTTTCAATCATTATGGATTTTGAGGGAATTTTTTTCAAAGGGGAATACAACTATTTTAACAAAATGCATCTTGTGTAAAATATTTATATTAATGAAATATAGTTATGTTTGTTATTTTATTCATCAAATTCTATTGTGATTCAGTTATGAAAACCATTTTGAATATGTATATTAATATTTAGCTAACATTCCTCTATTTCTATATTTCTATCATTTTTTGGGTACTAATGTTGTTTAATTTCATGTGACCATAAATAATGCTAATAAAAATAACATGGAATTTTTTGAATATTTTTTAATGAATATCTTAATGGACTTATACTGTAGCTTTAGGGTCCTTGAATAACTTATATGATATTGGATAAAAGAGTCCTTGAAAAATATGGAGGCAAATAGAGTAGATTTTCTTGTAGGGAATAAATAAGAGAACAACAGAATAATTAATTAAAAAATAGATATCATGTTAAATTGATGTTATGGTTTAAAGAAATTTAATAATAGTGTTTGTAAAAATCAGTTTATGAAGATTCTATGTTAAATGAAGGTAATAGATATAGAAGATTGAGTTGTTTATGCATCACATCAAAAATTGATTGATCCTTCCTAAATTGATATACTATAGAATAAAAAAATTTAGTAATATTATTATTGGAATGGGTCATATTGTTTTGGGGAACCATAAATATCTGGGTGTAATATATTTGTAGATTCATTATTTTTCTTACCATGATGGTCGGTTTCATTCCCTAGAACATGTTTCATCATATTAAAGAGTATAATTGTAAGAATGATTTTATAATAATCATATGCTGATCATTCCCCAGTCTCTGTGCTAGAACCATGGAGTAGAAAAATTGATTTTTAGTGTTCTTATCATTAGAATGGATTTCACTAGGTATGTATCATACAGTTTAGTAATATAATCAAATATGAACCCCATGTTTCATGCACTATTTGTTTTATAGAGTACAACCCATCTAAAACCTTGTTTTTTAACATTTTGTAAATAATATTTTCATGTCGTGGAGGTATCAAAGTTGGAAAGAGATTGTATTGTGGTTTTAAAGGAGAATAAGGACAATTCAATGACATTAATGTTCAAATAATGAGGATTTCATGAAAAAAAATTTCAATGTTGATGTTAGGATCAGGTATGAAAATTATTTCCCATTAAATGAATTAGAACAAATGGAAGAAGGGATTTAGGAACATTAATTTTCATAATTAGATTGTGACGATGGAGCAACAAGGATAGTGCAAGGAATCCCCAAAGAATTATATTCGATTGAGAGTAGTCAAAACTCATTAATCAGATGTTATGCCTTCATGATATTTGAAGTGAAAGAAAATAGTTAAAAACTAATTATATAATATATAAAATATTGATATATAAGAAAATTTGTAATGAATAAATATGTATTTATTATAGAGGTTATTTGTTAAATCGGTATATGTTGGAGTCATTGAGATATTTCATTTGAGAAATCCTCTGATGTTTCTAAAACTATTCACTATACACTAGAATTAGAATCTAAGGCAGATGGATTTATTGAATAATTTTAGGGTTACCTATGAAGATTTTGTTTTGGAGGAATCAATATCTATGAGTAATAGAAGATGGTGGAAGAATTTTTTTAGTTGTGATCTAATATATTATGTTTGCTTTAGAGCTTACAAGGAATATTAAAATTGGAGGGGATTATCCCCAAAAAAATTTCTCATTGGTTTATTTACATTAATTAATTAGAAATGGAGGGATAAAACCTCATAATATTCAATGAGATATTATTTTCACATATAATTTATAATATATTTAGAAATAATAATGACCTTTCATGATAATTCATTCCTTCTAAATTATTTTTTATAATTTATTATCATAAATTAATTGTGGTGAATAATCCAATGTAGAATCTCGTTAATAGATTTCTAACATGATATATAAACCTTGAAATTTCAATATTACAACTCTTTGTTATATAATGGATGATATAATTATTATATACTTTTCTTCATTGATCGCAACAAGAAACCCTTCAATCGTGAATGATTATCCATAGTTCTCATGTTCTTTAGTGGATGAAGAAGATGACCACTTATCAATCTTGAGGGAATAAATGTGAAAGTTCTTTTAAGTGTTGAGAAAATAATATTGTTATAGTTCATTTTGATAATCAAAAATTTAACCATAGAAATGACAAAAATAGTTTTTTATACTTAGCTTAGGAAATTAGTTATTACAAATAGGCCCTTAAAAATATTCATTATTTGATATAAACTAACAAATAATAATAATGTAATAATTTCCCTGATATTTACAAAGTCATGAATTTTTAAAAATAATTTCAAAATAAAAAATCAATATTTATTTTAATGATATTAAATAAATGTTATCATTTCTTTCAAACCATTAACTCAGCCCTTAAATCATGTAGGATATTTATCAATCCTTGAATAAGAAATATATATTTATATAAATATAATTATATTATTCATTTAATCAATAAACACGTAATAATTATTTTGAATACCTGGAGAATATATATATATTTAATATTCAAATCACGTATATTCTTTTTAAGAACTGGTGATAAAATTTATGCAATTAACATATACATAATTATTATTATTTCTCATTATTTAGTAAATTATTTATAATAGTTTAAAATTTTAATTTAATATAACTAAAATTGTAGATATATTTAGTGTGTGACCCTCTAGGACTCATTCTTAGTGGCATTAGAATAGATGACCTAACTATCTATATAAGAAATAAATAATACATCAAGGAACCCATAAATAGTGATATTAACATCACAATGAAAACATCCTTATACGAGCTATTATTATGTAATTTAATACCTTTCCCTCAATATATCATAAAACATATTTGATCCATGTTTCTTCAAAATATATGTCTGACATAAATATAATTTTCTTCCATAAATGTACTAATCAATAGTCCTCCACATCCACGAACATAATAAAATAGTTCCACTTCAATCAAAAGGCTTGAGATTTAACATTACATACTAGTAAGGGAAAAAACATCCATAACATATTAATTACTATCATATAACTTTTGATATAGCCAATTTATGGTAGTTCCCAAAAATAATTTCTCATCTACATTTTTATGATGCATTAAAGTGAAAAACTAATGATATAAATTCATAATAATATCATGCCTAAGGAATAACACACACATCCACATATTGGAATATACAATGACACATAAAATAAATGTAATTCCTAGTATATATTCTATTATTATAATCTATTATCTAAGAGATTACAAAGTGAAAAACATCCTAAGAGTAATTAATTTTTTATTAAGAGAATAAAGGATGAAATAGTCTTAACATAAAATTTTTCCTATAAATAAATTTTATGCATACCACAAGTCCAATGATTAAGTATATTTTCACCACACTTCAATTTCTCATCATAGAGGGGAACTATTACAACATTTCTATGTGAAATATATTCAATTGAAAATATCACATTAATGTTATCCATAGCACCCATAATCGTATAATACGATATTTATTAGATTTATGTACATTTAATATATAGTATATCTAATGTAAAATGTATGCTGGTTCTAGGAAAAAATCTACCACATTATCCCAATTACACCAATGACAACCTCTTAAAAATATTGACTCACTAGCTCTCATCAGACATTCACACTTATATGAAGATAATTATTTATCAAAAGTAATTCCATATTATTTTATATGGAATATATTCTTAATTTAAGCTCAATAATTTTTTAATAAATCCATTTGGAGGTGATTTATAAAACAAATTCAATTCAACAATTGATAATATTGGTTATCCTTATCATGGAACACCACTATAGTATAATCAAAAAATTGTGTGACAAAATTTTTTCAATTATTCACCAAATAAATATAAAATATGACGTTTCCAATACATACAACCTTTTCAATATATAAAATTCAACAATACACTATAAATATATTGTAGAATTTGAAAACAATTTCATCTTATATATCTTCTTCAACAAAATATCTCTATTAATATATAAAACATAACCTAACTATGGTTTTAAATTGTTCAAGTATATATATAATGTAGAATATATATATCCACCAACTACTAGTTCCTTATCTAATCCATAAACCATGATCATATGCATATTATGCTTCATATATTTTAGGACAATCATTACAACTATCCAACAGTGCTAACCAGGGTCTATTTATATATTCCTACAATTCCCAAGAAATTAGAATCTTTATTCAAAGAATACAGAAGTTCAAATATGATATATCATATCATATAACCATAATGGGTTCTATTAATCATTTCTCTTTTATATTGTGTCTGAAGAGATATTTTCATATGGAGATGCATAATATATGTGATTAGAAACAATCCCCCCATAGTCTATTCTTTTATTAATCTCATCAATTTGTTTTTAAAATATATATATATATATATATATATATCACAATCCAATAAGCCTTTAAGATATATAATGATTGGTCAGGAACCCTATAATGTATGTTTCTTCACTTAATTATTTCATGGATAAGAATTGATTCAACAACATCTTTACTAACTATAATATCAGAGTCTCATTTTCCATTAGTAATATATCATCTAAATATTTGACTATGAAAACAAATTGAATACCACAGAGTCACATATAGACCCATTAAAAAATTCATTATTTATGAAAAAAGTTACCTTTATACTTCATCGATGTTTTAGAGCCCAGATCATATTATGGTACCATTAAGAGTGGGAGGGGTGAATAAGTTGTAGAGATTTCATTTAAAAGTTATCATTCTTAAATTTAACACCTATGATACGTTAATTTAATTATTCACTTTATTGATACTATTCATCACATGTTTACAAGGAATATAAAGATGAAACAACGCACATTATATTTTTTACGAGGTTTGTCCTTAGTGTGAGAGACTACTCCATTACGTGATCAATCTTTAGTGGTTCCAGATATTTCATTATCACTATAAATTCGAGTAATTAAATATTATTATAATCACCATATATTATTTGAGTAGGAAATACAATAATCTATGTAGGTATATATAATTTACTTCAAATTGAAAATAAATAGAATTATCTAGACTATAAGTAATAATTATTCCGGAATCCTGCCATATTCATTAATATGAATATAGTCTTTAGTTGAACTCTATATGCTTATTATTCCCAAATATGATCATATTATGAAGGTATATATAGTTCTATAAAAATTATTATTACGTAGATTTTTACATCATTATTCCCCAATTATTTAAAATATTAGTATCATGAATGAGATTAATATAATTGATATTAAAATCATAATTCATTACAGAAAGCATAAATATTAATATTAATATATTTGAATTACCCTGACCCCTTATGAATTTTCCATTGGATTATATGCCATGTTATTAAATTCTCTATATCCCCAGTATGTGTGGGTCTTCAACATAGTATAATATCATATTCTCCAATAAAGTCAAAAATCATTCTCCTCTTAATTTTTTTTCATTAGCATTAAATAGGATTTTTTGGAAAATTTGATTTCATATTTCATAAATGTAACATATCCATGATTCTCAATAAAATAATATTTTCCCAATGGATAATTTCATTGACCATGAATATAAAATTTTAAATAATATGATTTGAAATCCCCATGAAATTTGGTTAATAATGATTTAATATTATCATGAACATTTATATATTATCTTCTTTAAACACAATTAAATATTCATTTTTAATTACATGATGAAATCTAACATTCATATAGTTTCCCATGAATCCACATTTATGTGACCCACATCTGAAGAATTGAGGAAGAATATCATCTATAATAAGAATAATTTGACCAAATGTAATCATTAATATTTTATGACTACAGGATGATACATTGTATAATTCAAAATATACATAAAAAATTTATGCCAGTAATCTTAAAAATTAATTCACACTAATAATATCATATTCTGTAACATATCACACTATGTATGGCCTTTTGGAGTTCTAAAAAACATATAATCATTCTTTTTACTATAAAAATATCAGGTTATAACATAATGTAACTTGGAATGATCATTGTGATGTAGAGGATAATAATTACATGGATCTCATTTAAATATTATGTAGTTTCAAATAATGTCAACATAACAACAAATAATTCTTACTAAACATGGAAATACCCATAAAAAGTTATAATTTATTCATATACCAAGAAAAATGATCCATATATTTGTTAGTGACTTTTCCATTTTAGTTTTCCTATACGGAATGATCTTTATCCATATGAAAATGAATTAATAATATGTCTAACCATTATTCACACCTTCTAAAATACTGGTTGAAAAAAGATAAAATCCTTCAATATTTCCTTATGTAAATTCAATCTTCCCATTTTTTTATTTCATCATTCACCCAACTCTTTCGCAAATCATAATGGTGTATATCTTCTCATAAAAGAAATACCAGATCATATATTTTATAAAACTAGAAACATTGGGACACAACACCATATGTCAGAGTATTATTTTTTAGAGAACAAAATATCTCATTGATAAAATTTTTTTTAGAAAAGTGATAAGATTCTCTCCCTCTCAATATTTGAAGTCAGCATTATCAAACCACCCCTTATACAATAAAACATTGAATGAAATAACAGAATACAATATTCACTTCTCCCACATTGATAATACAATATTTGTTTCATTCCCTAAACTAATTATGTAAGAACATTTTATTCTTTAGCATAGATGGAATGCAATATCCAACACATAATGTAATATAATATTCATGTAATTTATAATATATTTATCATTTAAAATATAATATATATATATATATCATATCATGAAACACAGAGTTATATTTCATCGCAGGTGACCCTAGGATAGCATCCATCATACTCAAAGATTATAATCCTCTATAGCTTATGTTACTTGCAAAAGAAAGTTTTTTCAATGGCTTGCACTATATGAAATACTAAGTCTTACCAAGAAATAATCTATAATTAAAACATTATTATTTTATATATTTAGATATAAACTGGACATTATAAATTTTATTAACTATGATATGAAAATATATATTTTATAAATCTAAATCATTGGTTACATATAAATTTTAAATGATTATTAGAACCAATTGAATATTGAAATCATATTTTTTAAAAATCTATTTGTTTCCCCAAAAAGATATTTTACCCTAAAAGATTAAATTAAATATAGCTAGTGACTGATATTAATGAAATAAATATGCGACAAATTCAATATATTAATTTTTATAATCATCTAATATATTTGGCAAGTATAAGATTGGATCAACCCCAATATTCCACAAAAACCTATATTTTTATTTAGGAATTTATAACAACATTTTAATGGAAAACAACATTAAAATATTAAATTTGAATCATTAATGAATTTAAATATATTAAATAAGAATAATGTCTAAAGTCATAATGTCCAAATTTTCCTAGGATGATTTTTTGAGGTTTTTCAGAGAAACATCATTTTTTTGTGAATAGTGAAAAATATTGTGTTTTCGTTAAAAGCTAGATTTTCGTTTAAATAATTATTAAGGTTATATTATATTATAAATTTGATTAAAAGTAATGTTATATAAATTATTAATATATTAAATCAAAATTTATCATTATAATAAATATAAATATTAAATTGAATATAAAAACATTAAAATCTTTTGAACATTTTTCTACTAAAACCAAGTAATCTTTATCTCTATAAGATTAGAATTAATCTTAATTTTGACACTTATGTGATTTTAATTTTTAAAATCTGACATATACCATTTTAATAAATATAATATGTGTTCTATAATATGATTATTTTAACTTCCAACAAAAATGATTAGTGAATGTGATTGAAATTAATTATAATGATTATGGTGTAATTTGGCATAAAATGGACTAAAACCCTATGTTTAAGGGCCCAAATGACCTATCCACTTTTACAACACTCGTTGGAAGGAAATATTCCATCCATGAACCTTCTATTAATGGGTTTGGGTGGGGTTTTTTTTACTTTTTAATGTATGAACATGTATAAAACTAACTTGTTTTCCAGAATACCAAGTGAGGACTTTTCCTTCCCTATTAAAGGCCACCACATATACCCATTAATAACACCTATCAAACGTCTTAAGATGAGCCTATCTCTACCACAATAGTCTCCCAACATCCCTCCAATTGACCAATAATCATACCTATGGATTGAATACCTTCCATGGATTCCTTTTGGTTAAACCAAAAGAAGTTACCTAATTAAAAGTTAATGTCTTTTCTCAATCTCACTAGTTTCATATCCCTTCCCTATACGGCCCTAGCCTTTATCCTTAATTAATCTTGAGTTAGTACAAGATTACACATTGAGGATCTTTTTAGGCTTAGAGTTTTAGAGAATTAGTTCATGAAACTTGCATTACATTCCACATTTAAACAAAGTGGTTACATAAAAGACAATATTCATTCTTCCCATCAACGGAATCATATTTAAAATAAAACATTGATTCTTTCTTGACACATCCTTGACACTATCATCACATCATGTACATTTCCCTTGACCTGTGAAAAACATTTCAAAAACTTGGGGTGAGCATAAAAAGCTCAGTAAGGGATATAAAAATATGGAAAGGAAACATAAATTCATATATACATAAGAATGAAATCATACTTTACCCATAAAACATAGGCACGTTAACATACCTCATCAAACCATGAATAAATCATAGAAATCATAATACATAAAGGTATCTTGAGGCATTCATAACATTCTTACGTAGGGAGTAACCCTCTTGGTTACGTTTGGAATACCCATCACAGTATATATTACCTAAATCTCTTTGGAGAAACCTTAACGTTTCACTCCTTCGCGTTACCCAATGCATTGGAGAGCTATATCGGGCTCACCCGCCCTTAGTTTATCACGGAACCACCCATCTTCATAACAATACCCAAGAACCATAACATAATCTAATCACATAAAACATGCATAAAGGAAACATAACATTTCCAACTCTCAAAAACAAGATATCAATACAACACATTGATATAAATACATTATGAAAACCATTTTCAATACCAAAATAAAAGAAAATTAAAACATGGTATTTATTTTTCTTTTAAAAAGACGGTATGAATTGTAGAGGAAGCCAAAACTCAAATAATGGTCACGGCGGCAGAGAAGTCGTTGTCACCGCGTACATATGACAAAAACATTCCCTTTTGTCGTTTAGTAAAACGCTTCATATAAAAATATTCCTTTTGAATAGATGTAAAAGTCAAAGGGGTTTATACACCATATAAAAGAAGGTTGTGTATAAAACAAAATATGCCTCAATGAAAGGAGATTGAGACGAAGTCCCATACCAAGACGGTATCCTTGGATTAAGGATAAATCAATTACATAACTATGTGTGACAAACGAATACACAAAATATGAGTGGGTATTAAGTGTAAAACAATCAGAGGAAATTCACACATAATCATAGAACGACATATTCAAGGGGTAAAAGTTTATGCAAAAGAATCCAAATTCGGATAAGAAGTTCCCTTTCAATAATTAGACAGCCTAACGACGTCACTTCAAAATTCCGAAAAAGAGTTGATGAGAGATAAAAAGGGCATCTCATCACTTGGACATAAAATTCACATCAATATGGATATATAAGAACATATCCCAAAATAATATTATGTGAATTAAAAGACATAACAAAATATGTCTTTTAAAAATAGGAGGGTGAAAGGTTCCCTTACCGACATTGGTATCATTCGAAACATACACCCCGTGAAAGAAGGACAATACATCATTGATGTAAATACTCATAAATGAAAGAATATTACACAATGAGTAAAATAATGGTCAGTACATACACTACTCAATGTAAATTGTGGAAAATGTAGCATAAATCTCACAGGAATAAAAGTGAGATGAAAAATCCCTTACGAAAACTCGATAGCCTAACGACGCCACTTAAAACTTACAAAAATGGATTGATGAGATCAAATAGGGTATCTCATCACATTAAAATAACAAGTACAGAAAGTGGAATATAAAATAACACCCCCCATCCTAACATAGAGGAGCTTAAAAGAAGTGACATAATGGGGAGTACTTAAAGAGAAAGAGGGAGGTTAGATCTCTTACGAAAAATTCGGCAGCCTAACGGCGCCACCAAAAACTTCCAAAATGGATTGATGAGAGAGAGTAGGGTCTCTCATCCTATGAACATAAAAATTACAGTAAGAGTAATATAAAATAACATCCCAATAACAAGAAAGATGATCTTATAAGTAATGACATAAAAGAGTGTACTTAAAAAGAAAGAGCGGAGTAGGATCCCTTACCTCAAGTCCAACTTGTCTTGTTCGTTTCTTTATATTCCTGAATAATAAACATTGGTCAATTAATAATTGCCTAATTACCTCCTTTATATATTATTATTCAGTTCATATCAGATATTATAATGTTATAATAATTGTTTAATAATGTTAGTTCATATCAGACGTTTTTGCCGATGTTTGTTACATGAGTCAAAAATTGAACTTGTTGGAAAATAATTTTCCATGTATTTATAGGTACATCATATCCAGAATAGTATTGATGTTTTAAATATCATATATATCCATTATATATTCATTTTATACTATTCGATATCATTTGGATATAAAAATTAAAAGCACCGTTCATGGAGACGGTAGGCCGTATGTATGCATGAACGCTAGATTCATTTTTTGTCATATTAATGGAATTAAAACAAAATGAGATATATATATATATGTTATAATTCCAGAATTATATCCATAATTTATATTTAATATATTACATATATATCCATTATATATATGTACTTATAATATTACATAACATTTTGAGATAAGAAATGAAATGTACCGTTCATGGAGACGGTAAGCCGTACGTACGCATGAACACTACTTCCATTTCTATTTCATATTTAATGGAATTAAAACATAATGATAGATAATAGTATTTTATTTCCAGTATGGTATCATATATAATATCATTAAATCCATCCTTTATACGTCCCACATATGGGATTAATGAATCACATCACTTTGAGGGGGCGGTAGTCCGCACTTCCTTAAAAGAAGATATCGCATTTACCCATAATGGAAACCATAATGGTATGCCAAAAATGAGAAATACAGAAGCTTAAGGAAAAAATAAACATATTATATATCATATATAAATATAGTGTCATCTTAATGGCCACCTTTTATGGTGTTAAAAGAATGTTGAACAATCATCGTTTCGGGAGGCCGAAATTCACCATCCACGGAAATAGTATGTTCTTTAACCATTAGATGTAGGTGTGTGAAAGTGTAGCTTGAATCCTTCTAATAAAAACATCCTAGTATATTTATGATACTGTAGTTGTTACAAAAGAAATTAATAAAAATAGTTTAGGGGGTTGGAGAAGCAAAATAAAACAAAAGGACTCAAATGAAGATATTACCATAAAATCGTGTAACTCCCTTTAGTTTGAGCTCAAAGGCTACCTTGGGAAGACTTCTACCCAATGTGAGGCTTCAAGGAGTAAGAGAGGGAATTGGAGAGACAAAATGGTCAGAGGATGGCCGAGCCAAAGGCTTTGGGAGTGTGGGTAAGGAGGTAGAGGTGGGGGCCTTTTATAAGAGGAGAGGAGGGGGCACTCTTGGAAGGTAAAGAAAAGTCACTTTATTTTAAAATTGTATTCAGATTTAAGAGGTCCAACATTGATTTTTTTCGAGGATAAGGTGATAAGGGTTAGAAATCCACTCATACAATAGGTTTTGGATATGTGTAGGTCTTAGATATTACATTATCTTTCCATTTTATTTAAATAGTTAAATAATGAGGTCATCGCTGCATCATCATGATGTCATAAATAATTTAATTTATTTAATGTCTAAAAATTTTAAAAAAATACTATGATGTAGAAAATCCTTTTATATTTCCAATGAATATTTATAGTCAAAAATATGATTTGTATAACCCCATTTAAAATTGTTTTTGTAAAACATTTCATGTTTGTCTCATTTTTACATTAACTTTAAATAAAAAGATATTAATGTCATTTTCCAACCAAAGTGGCTTCATGGGGTCCCCATGTTGACCCATGGCTTGTCTTGGTCGGAAATGACACATCAAATGAGGTTAGGACATGTGTCAAGTTAATTTCATTTTATTAAAACATTATTCATACCATAAACTACACTAATTACCTCTAATCGTGATTAAAAACATAAGAAGTTACAATTCACCAAAAAATTATTTTTATCTCATTGAACCACATTTTACTTCTTAATGACAACCATATATGTCGTATTTTTGAAATTCAAAACACAAAGATGACAAAATTTCATTTAAACGGGAAAATCGGTTTTTTATAAGTACCACTTAGTGGTTTCACTATTCATCAAAAATTGAAGTTTTTCAGAAAAATCCCAGAAATTCACCCTAAGATATATTTGATATTCCGAATTCAAAAATGAAGTCTATTTTACAAAATTAAAAAAAATATAAGTCACATTAATTAATTTACTAATTAATTGCCACTGTCAGAGCAAATAGCGTGTTTTTATGAAATAATAAGTATCAAAAGGTTGACATTAGTTTAAGTCTGATTTCAAAGTGAAATTAATTCCAATGACCACTATTGGATTTAATGGTAAAAGTATATTATAATTTCAGTTTAAACCCAATTCAAAAGATAATCTAATCATATAAATAAATTAGATTAAAAAGAGGGTTTGAATTAAAATACAACATTTTATACTATTCATTAAAAAATGATCTTTATAAGAAACATACCAAAAATTTACAGAAATTAAATTTTGATGTCCCAATTCTTAAGAAGAGTTTTATTTGGTCCAAAAGGATTTGTAATAGTGAACAAAACTATATTTAATGAAGGTTCTCCATCAAAAGGTGATAAGTGAACCTTTAGTGAAAACTAGGGCATATACGCCTAAAATTGAATTCTTTCAATATTTTATGCCTTTATCATTTATTAGATAAATGTAAAAACATCTAAAAACATATATAATCATATTTTAGCTATTTCTATCCATTCCCGCCAATACAATGGCTACATGTTAACTATCATTTAAAATAATATTATTTTATTATTAGAGTGCAACGTAAGATTCCCAAGAAACTCGTTGTTGCGTGTTGGGTACGCCATCGAGCATAGCGTCCCCTTTAATGTCATAGTAATATTTTATTCACAAATGTGGATAAATATAAAAATGTCATATTCTTTATTTACCTGGGGTGTTACATCCTTCCCCCCTTTTGGGAATTGCGTCCTCACAATTTTTAAAATTGGTCTTGGAAACATCCTTGAAAATCCCACATCGGAACAAGATTCGGTAAAACAATCACTTTAAAATAAAGAAAGAGAAGTATAGAGGTCACCCGAGTTAACCCATACTAGGATTACATGTAGGAAAACATGGACATGGAGGAGAAAACATAGGGTCATATTCTGATGGAGAGTGATAGAAAACATGTTTAGGAGAAAGTTAACCACAAGAAAATCACAAACTTGTGATGGGTTAAATGGTATTCAATTCCCCAGTAGGAAAAGTTAATAGACAACATTTTTGTTTTAAATTACTTTTTATTGAGGAATTTATTCATAAGGAAACATAATAACTTATCATGTTGACTTTCAATTTTTATTAGATTCCTTACACAAACTAATATTTTCTCCAAAAGATGAGTATTTAGGAAGACTTGTTCACATTATGAGTACTATAATCAACTTCTAGAGAATCACCTAATACACCAAAGAGAACTATATACATCCCATGTCTTTAGGCATTAACCAAAACCAAAACCAAAAAGGTTAGTACAAGGTCAGATAATCCAGAAAAGGATAACCCTTTAAAATGAAAATCTATGCTTAATCTCCAAAATTTTTCCAACAAAACCCAAAGTTCAATGAGGACCATTCGATAAAAAATTTGTCAATAAAATTCTTCAAGTTAAACCAATCTAAGATTGAAAACCAAATATTTAAAGGATTTAGTCACATAATCATCCAAGTTAAATCGTAACATTTATCTCCAAACAACATCATTTTCTCCTAAAGTCTCGTATTGAAAAATAATTAACCTAATCACATATCCTCCGTGATAGGTTAATCATTTTCATAAATAACCCAAAATCAACTTAATCTTAATTCATAAAATCATATAACTAAAAAGACTCAGTCAAACTAACCAGGGACTTCACGTAGTCTAGTGGTAGGCGATAAATACCAGTCGCACTTTGGTTGTGGGTTCGATTCCCGTAGATTTGTCTAATGCGACGGGTAGTCACACGGTCTGCGTGTTGTCCTTTTTCCAAAACTATATAATTCTCAAATCATTCCCCAAAAAGAGATAAAATCATCAAAAATAACCATAACATAATTTAACCTCAATCTTATCTCATGCCTTTCATTTTCCAGCATAACATATAGTAACCCATAATTACCTCAAATGTAAGGATCATATAAACTGTAATGGTTACCTTTATAATTATTACCTGAACTTCCACATTGATTGGTCATCTCGTACATGATGCATTAAAGATCATACCAAAGTTCAAGTGGTTGATCATGACTCCTTGATAGTTGGTTTAGAACAACCATGAGATTCTTCATTGAATCCCCCATTTTATCTAGTCTCTTAATCAGAGAACCACCACAGTTTCCTTCAAACCTATTGTCACTTTGGTGCCTTCTAGATCCATCTATTCACTACAAACAGAAATGTCAGTGTGAGTATATCAACAAAACCATCATGTAATAATGAGGAAGGTAAACACTAAGATATACTTACTCATTCACTTTATCTAAAACTAGGACTCTTTATGAAATCCTAACCATTATGGTAATGTCACTTATGCTTAAAGAATATGCTAACCTCTAAAGTTACCTAAACCGACCACTGATACCATCTATAAGGCCCCAGACTTAATCCTTACTTAATCTTGAGTTATTACAAGATTACACATTGAGGATCTTTTCAGGTTTAGAGTTGTAGAGAATTAGATCATGAAACTTACATTACATTCCACATTTAAACAAAGTGGTTACATAAAAGATAGTATTCATTCTTCCCATCAACAGAAACATATTTAAAATAAAACATGGATTCTTTCTTGACACATCCTTGACACTATCATCACATCATGTACCTTTCCCTTGACCTGTGAAAAACATTTCAAAAAATTTGGATGAGCATAAAAAGATCAGTAAGGGTTATAAAAATATGGAAAGGAAACATGAGTTCATATATACATAAGAATGAAATCATACTTTACCCATAAAACATAGGCACTTTAACATACCTCATCAAACCATGAATAAATCATAGAAATCATAAGACATAAAGGTAACATGAGTCATTCATAACATTCTTACATAGGGAGTAACCCTCTTGGTTACGTTTGGAATATCAATCACAATATATTCCCTAAATCTCTTCATAGAAACCGTAACGTTTCACTCCTTTGCGTTACCCAATGCATTGGAGAGCTATATCGGGCTCACCCGCCCTTAGTTTATCACAGAACCACCCATCTTCATAACAATTCCCAAGAACCAAAACATAATCTTATCACATAAAACATACATAAAGGAAACATAACATTTCCACCTCTCAAAAACAATATATCAATACAACACATTGATATAAATAAATTATGAAAACCATTTTTAATACCAAAATAAAATAAAAGTAAAACATGATATTTATTTTTCTTTTAAAAAGAAGTTATGTCTTGTACATGAAGCCAAAACTCAAATAATGGTCATGGTGGCGGAGAAGTCATTGTCGCTGCATACATACGACAAAAACATTCCCTTTTGTCATTTAGTAAAACGCTTCGTATAAAAAAGTTTCCTTTTGAATAAACGTAAAATTCAAAGGGGTTTATACACCATATAAAATAAGGTTGTGTATAAAACAAAATATGCCTCAATGAAAGGAGATTTAGACGAAGTCCCATACAAAGAACGTATCCTTGGATTAAGGATAAATCAGTTACATAACTATGTCTGACAAATTAATACACAAAATATGAGTGGGTATTAAGTGTAAAACAATCAGAGTACATTCACACATAATCATAGAACCACATATTCATGGTGTACAAGTTTATCCCAAAGAATCGAAATTGGGATAAGAAGTTCCCTTGCAATAATTAGACAGCCTGACGACGTCACATAAAAATTAAAAAAAAAAGAGTTGATGAGAGATAAAAAGGGTATCTCATCACTTGGACATAAAATTCACATCAATAAGGATATAGAATAAAATATCCCAAAATAATATTATGTGAATTAAAATACATAACAAAATTAGTCTTTTAAAAAGAGGAGGGTGAAAGGTTCCCTTACCGACATGGGTAACTTTCGAAACATACACCCCGTGAAAGAAGGAAAATACATCATTGATGTAAATACTCTTAAATGAAATAATATTACACAATGAGTAAAATAATGGTCAGTACATACACCACTCAAAGGAAATTGTGGCAAATGTAGCATAAATCTCACAGGAATAAAAGTGAGATGAAAAATCCCTTACGAAAACTCGACAGCCTAACGGCGCCACTTAAAACTTACAAAAATGGATTGATGAGATCAAATAGGGTATCTCATCACATTACAATAACACGTACAGAAAGTGGAATATAAAATAACACCCCCATCCTAACATAGAGGAGCTTAAAAGAAGTGACATAATGGGGAGTACTTAAAGAGAAAGAGGGAGGTTAGATCTCTTACGAAAAATTCGGCAGCCTAACGGCGCCACTCAAAACTTCCAAAATGGATTGATTATAGAGAGTAGGGTCTCTCATCATATGAAAATAAAAATTATAGTAAGATTAATATAAAGTAACTTCTCAATAACAAGAAATATGAGCTTATAAGGAATGACATAAAAGAGTGTACTTAAAAAGAAAGAGAGGAGTAGGATCCCTTACCTCAAGTGCAACTTGTCTTGTTCGTTTCATTATATTCCTGAATAATAAACTTTGGTCAATTAATAATTGAATATATACCTCATTTATAGATTATTATTCAGTTCATATCACATATTATAATGTTTTAATAATTGTTTAATAATGTTAGTTCATATCAGACGTTTTTGCCAATGTTTGGTACATGAGTCAAAAATTGAACTTGTTGGAAAATAATTTTCCTTGTATTTATAGGTACATCATATCAATAATAGTATTGATGTTTTAAATATCACATATATCCAGTATATATTCATTTTATGCCATTCCATATCATTTGGAGATAAAAATTAAAAGCACCGTTCATGGAGACAGTAGGTCGTACGTACGCATGAACGCTACTTTCATTTTTTGTCATATTAATGGAATTAAAACAAAATGAGAGATATATATATGTTATAATTATAGAATTATATCCATAATCTAGATTTAATATATTAAATATATATCCATTATATATATGTACTTATAATATTACATAACATTTTGAGATAAGAAATGAAATGTACCGTTCATGGAGACGGTATTCCGTACGTACGCATGAACGCTACTTCCATTTCTATTTCATATTTAATGGAATTAAAACATAATGATATATAATAGTATTTTAATTCTAGTATGGTATCATATATAATATCATTAAATACATCCTTTATACGTCCCACATATGGCATTAACGAATCACATCACTTTGAGGGGGCGGTAGTCTGCACTTCCTTAAATGAAGATATCGCATTTACCCATAATGGAAACCATAAAGGTATGCCCAAAATGAGAAATACATAATCTTAAGGAAAACATAAAAATTTTATATATCCTATATAAATATAGTGTCATCTTAATGTCCACCTTTGAAGGTGTTAAAAGAATGTTGAACAATCATCGTTTCGGGAGGCCGAAATTCGCCATCCACGGAAACAGTATGTTCCTTAACCATTAGATGTAGGTGTGTGAAAGTGTAGCTCGAATACTTCTTATAAAAACATCCTAGTATATTTATTATACTGGATTTGTTACAAAATAAATTAATAAAAATAGTTTAGGGGGTTGGAGAAGCAAAATAAAACAAAAGGACTCAAGTGAAGACATTACATTAAAATCGGGTAACTCCCTTTGGTTTGAGCTCAAAGGCTTCCTTGGGAAGACTTCTACCCAAAGTGAGGCTTCAAGGAGTAATAGAGGCAAGCGGAGAGACAAAATGGCCAGAGGTTGGTCGATCCAAAGGCTTTGGGAGTGTGGGTAAGGAGGTAGAGGTGGGGGCCTTTTATAAGAGGAGAGGAGGGGCACTCTTGGAAGGTAAAGAAAAGTCACTTTATTTTAAAATGGTATTCGGATTTAAGAGGTCCCACATTGATTTGTTTCGAGTATAAGGTGATAATGGTTCAAAATATACTCATCCAATAGGTTTTGGACATGTGTAGGTCTTAGATATTACATTATCATTCCATTTTATTTAAATCGTTAAATAATGAGGTCATCGCTGCATCAACATGATGTCATAAATAATTTAATTTATTTAATGTTTAAAAATTAATAAAAAAACACTATGATGTAGAAAATATTTTTATCTTTCCAATGAATATTTATAGTCAAAAATATGATTTGTGTATCCCCATGTAAAAATTGTTTTAGTAAAACATTTCATGTTTGTCTCATTTTTACTTTAACTTTAAATAAAAAGATATTAATGTCATTTTCCAACCAAAGTGGCTTCATGGGGTCCCCAAGTTGACCCATGGCTTTTCTTGGTCGGCCATGACACATCCAATAAGGTTAGGAAATGTTTCAAGTTCATTTCATTTTATTAAAACATTATTCATACCATAAACTACACTAATTACCTCTAATCGCGATTATAATCTTAATAAGTTACTATTCACCAAAAAATTATTTTTATCCCATTGAACCACATTTTACTTCTTAATGGCAACCATGTATGTCATATTTTTTAAATTCAAAACAGAAAGATGGCAAAATTTCATTTAAATGGAAAAATCTGTTTTTATAAGTACCACTTAGTGGTTTCACTATTCATCAATAATTGAAGTTTTTCAGAAAAATCCCAAAAATTCACCCTAAGCAATATTTGTTATTCAGAATTAAAAAATGAAGTCTATTTTACAAAATTCAAAACATATAAGTCACATTATTTAATTTAATTATTAATTCCCGCTGTCAGAGCAAATAGCGTGTTTTTATGAAACAATAAGTATCAAAAGAATGATATTAGTTTAAGTCTGATTTCAAAATGAAATTAATTCCAACGACCACTATTGGATTTAATGGTAAAAATATATTCTAATTTAAGTTTAAAACCAATTCAAAAGTTAATCTAATCTTATAAATAAATTATATTAAAAATAGTATTTGAATTAAAATACAACATTTTATACTATTTCTTAAAAAAATGAACTTTATCAGAAACATACCAAAAATTTACACAAAGTAAATTTTGATGTCCCAAATCTTAAGAAGAGTTTTATTTTTTCCAAAAGGATGTGTAATAGTGAACAAAACTATATTTAATGATGGTTCTCCATCAAAATGCGATAAGTGAACCTTTAGTGAAATCTTGGGCATATACGCCTAAAATTGAATTCTTTCCGTATTTTATGCCTTTATATTTTATTTGATAAATGTAAAAACATTTAAAAACATATATAATCATATTTTAGTTATTTCTATCCATTCCTGCCAATACAACGGCTACATGTTAACTACCATTTAAAATAATATTATTTTTTTATTAGAGTGCAACGTAAGATTCCAAAGAAACTCGTTGTTGCATGTTGGGTACGCCATCGAGCATAGCGTCCCCTTAAAAGTCATATTAATATTTTATTCACAAATATGGATAAATATAAAAATGTCATATTCTTTATTTACCTAGGGTGTTACATTACCCATGCCATAAAAATCTCATTATTTTTTCATTCTATAAAAAGACATGTTACCGAAATATAATCGTTTTGTATTATACGATTTGAAACTAAACTTACAGACACATCCATCTAATGTTACATGAAAATAATATTTTTCTAAACAACGAATTACTGTCCCACGAAACAATGATTGTTCAAATCTACATTCCCACCTCACATAGTGGTCAATATGATATAAAATCTATTAATATATGATAGATATGTTGTTTATAATGTTTTAAACCTTTTTAATTTCTATTTATAACAGAAATATGTTCATTTTGAGAGGTTTAAATACGATAATCTCATTTGAGGAAGTGTGGACTACGCCACCCTCAAAATGATGTCATTCTTTCTCATGATACATGTAATTTATAAATGAATGGACATAATAAAAAATTTGAGACATAAATAAATATCATATTCAGGATATAATTACATTTTTGTATATATATATATATATTATTTTCATTATTACCCCTTCACAAGATTTGAAAGAGATATAGTCGTTCCAAGATATGTGGACTACAGCCTCCTCGACATGATGTGATTCTGTTAAAACTAAATAATTATAAATATTAGTATATAATATTAAATAATATCTTATTTATTAAATAATTATCAATTTGGAAATATTTTTGTTTCATAACTTTATTTTTCAATGATCAAATAAATATGGGAATGTTACTCATACATACTTATGATTTACCGTTTACATGATTGTAACATATTAAATTTTTCTTAACCATATTTCATGATTGATTTTAAAAGTATAATTTCATTAAGGATATGATAATTATTTCAGGGTTATAATTCTAGAGATATTATATAATGACCCATTCGATAAAATTTCTCCAATAATAGTTGTTTTGTCAAATAAAATGAATCTGGAGAAAAAAACCCGACGTAAAAATAACTATTTCTGTAGTTTTACACATTATGGTAATGTGTGAAATAAACGTAATTATAAACATGAAATATTTTCTAAAGAAATAATAAAATGAAAATAATTTTATTATACTGGATGCTAAAAGACGTTCACCCGAAAGGAAACACACAGTAAGGGATTCTTGTCTCATTTTTATTACATGTGGCTTGTTCAATTTGTGTACACATAATTTCTTATGTATTCTATAAATACATAAAATTTACATAAAATAAAATTAATTCTATTATATTCATTTTATTGAATCATTTTTAAACGATTATTACTTTTTGGTTTTCTAATCCATTTGTTACCGAATTATTATGGATTTCTATCTCAAATTTTACATCAATGAGATAAATTTCATATTCCCCACTTTATTATTTTTTGTGGTGTACCTAAATGAGATTTTGTTATATTATATCATGAATTAATTTACATTAATGATATTTAATTCTTTCCTTTAATATTATTATTTCATGAGGTTTATGATTCATAAATGTTTCAATGTGGTATGGTACTCATTGGAATGTATAAATATTATTTTCCTCAAGACTAATCCAAATGATATTTTAATAGAATTCACATTTGATGAATTATATTACCATTTTCCAAGAAAAATAATAATTATTCTCTTATTATACATGTCCATTTCAAGTGGTAAATCAATTTCCCTCTTTTTGGTTATATGAAGTGTTTAGAAAATGTTTTTCAGAAAACTCTACATTATATTTCTCTTTAGCCGGAGAGCCTATTTTATTGTAAAAACCATGTTTTATTAAAATCTTTAAAAAATGATATTAAAATGATTTGGCGAAGACATTTTTATAATTTTTTTATTTGTCCAACGATTCAAATGAATATTCTTTTCTCTTTCATAATGTGTTATTTTCTATCATTTTAATGTACAAAAGGAATATTCTTTTTATCTCAAATGACATGTATAAATTCATCCGTCTTCATTTCATTAAAGCCACTTTTTCATGATTAAAAATAATATTTTTAAAATAAAAAAATTTAAAATGGTTTTTCAAAATTATAGGATATTTTACTTAAGAATATTTTTTTAATATTAATATTTTATTTAATCAACAACAACCCTCTATTTTACCCCACTTGGGTTTGTTATATTGATAAGATACTTATTATTCAACTGCATGGTTTATTATTTCATTATCAATTATATAATTCAAATTCACATCCATGATTTATTTTTTAGATACCTCGAAGTATTAAATTTTATATTATCATTGAACATAAATTTTCACCTTATTATCCATATCATGATTTATATATATTACAATTACCTAAATAGTATACCATTTGACATGGAGTGTCTATATTGAAATTTATTTGATTAATTGGGGAATTATTTATATATTCTTATTACTCATCAAATACAGTTTTTATAAGGAATATTTTTTAATTAGATTATTCAATATGTGTAATTCTTTGGACTAGAACCGGCCAATGGATCCTGGACTTCAAATTCCTCCTCAATGCATTTACAGATTATCATGAGATGTATAATTACAGAAATGGGTCCCTAAGCTTAAATTTAATCCATCTGGTGAATTGTATTTATGGTAGGATTTTTTCATGTTTCTGATACATGATATTTATAAAGAAAGAACCATCCCTCAATGTTTTTTCAGTTATTATTCATCTATGATATTTTGTATCGACATATCCACAAATTGATTTTATTTCAGTTCATTAATTAATGAAACATGTTTTTGTTTCATACCTTGCCAAATTTATTTTTTACATATATACTTATTTTAATGGGATTTGTTTCCTGTTATTACATTTCAATATTTTTTATATACTCTCATTCAGTTTATTGATTACATGGAATGAGTGGTCATTTATTCTCCATTACATAATGACTATTATCATTGATTCATTATTGATTCGGCTATATTTTTCCTATACAGAGAATTTGAGATCACAATTATTATGTTTCATTCCATATAAATCCAAGAATCATACTATTAATGATTTGCAGGAATACAATAGTGGGTTTTAGATCATCCCCAATTTTTATTTATTTTGATGAAAAAATGGTGTAATCATTGTTTCCATTAGTAATAAAATTCTAATTTGTGTATCATGTTTTCTAGGACTACTAAACTGATAATTCATTCATCGATTTATTCCTCGTAATCATGACAATGTATTTTTTAGGAGACATTGGATCTAGGCTATTTGGGACTAGGTCACTATAGTTGGTATATGAAGAAGTTTAGTGGAAACCATGGGACCTAAATGTATGAAAATGTAGGTTATAGAACATAACCCTAAGGTATAACTTGTGGATAAGTATAGATTAAAACCCTATAATTTTGATGAAGTATATATTATATGGGTCTTCGTAGAAATACATCTCGGTCTGGATAAAACAAGGTGAATTGGTTCTAGAAATGATATTCCTAGGTGTAACAACATTTACAAGGTGTTTCAGTACTAACACTATGTAACATGGTAGACCAAAACATGCCTTACTGTGCACCTAGTTTGACACTATTGGGGGATTGTTTTTGAATAATCCATGTTTTCATTAAAAACCAATATGAAAATTTTGAAATTATTTTGACAATGAATAATCAAGGATAAACCTATGTTATTTTATACATAAAAATAAGATGTCATGGTTCAGACATCTTATAGATAATTATACACATTTCTCACGATGAATATTGTTTGACACATTATTCTTTCTTGTTATAGTCGATGGATGGAACCAGAATGGTTCATGTAATCATAGAACCTGAAGGAAAATATGGTGAAATTGAGAAACAAAATGATTTTTCAATAGGAGTGAAGGATAATATGATTATTATTAATCAATTTTCACGAAATATGATTAACAACTCATACCTTTACCAACTCCCAATCTTAAAAAAGTGGAGAAGTATTGAAGATGATAAGAGATAGAGTTCCATAGACTGTTTAGAAAAAGAACACTCAAATTTCAACTTGTGGGATGTCTGGAAGGATACACCTAAGAAAGTGTCTCAAGGGAGCATGTAAATGCTTTATGTATGGTAAAGAAGGACATAATCCAAATTATTGATGATGAAAAAAGAATAGTATAATTGATAGAAATGAATCTCTTCATAATAAAACCATTAGAGATATTTTTCGTAAATGTGGGGAACCTGGACATTACCCAAGTCAATGCCCTATCATAAAGGATAAACTCTAGAGCATAGTAGAGTCTATATGAAAATCAGGGTATGATGTATTTACATATTGAGGATGTATTGGAAACCTTACTTGAAATTAAATTTTTTGATTAACCTAATTTCATAGATGTTTATTATATTTATATTTGGAAGATATATTAATATGGTTTTAGAAATGGAAACAAATATTCTGGTTGACAAGCAATAAAATCATAAAAGTCTATGGGACATAATCCCATGAATGAAGGATTATAAGGGTTTCACGCCAACCACTTCCCTATGCAATGTCCTTTTTAATTTTGATTGTTATAGTTAAAAAAATTAATGAAAAAATATTATTTATGAACCAATAGTATCACATTAAAGTATTTTAAATTAATATATAATCCATATTTATATTAAGAGTTTGATAAATACATATATTAATTCATTTCACTCTTTTATTGTAGAGACCCGAAGCCTGACGTACATGGACATTACATTACATTTGCGGAATACTTAGTACATAACAAAAATACAAACACACAAGGATCGTAATAGTTTAGTGTCTTTGGAAACTCGGAACGTAATCTTCTAATCGTGGTGAAAGATCTTCAACATCTCCCATAAAGATCTTCTTTTTTTATACCTAAAACCTTTCTTTATCTCCTGGGGAAAAGAAAACATAAAAGGGTGAGCTCAAATTCTCAGTAAGTGTAAAAAAAAAAGAAATATCAATCATATCATATAAGAACATAGCTTTTGGAAATCTTAACCTGCAAAAGAGCTCATAATATCATAACATGGGATAAATCATAGAAGTGAAATGTAATCCCAATAATAATAACTTAAAACATGAAACTTTGTGTCATACACACATAATCATAGAAAATCATTTATTTTTAGTCAAGACTCATTGCCAAGACTATCTTAGTGGACAAAGTCCCTTTCTGAATCGAGTAACCCTCGTTTCAGTCCTGTTTCACTGAACCGGTATAACCTACCATTTCAGCCATGTCTATCTCATGAGATATAAAATCTTTACCCAATGCATTGGAGGGAGATATAGGTCCCACCCATCTTATAATGAATCCTTTCTTATGTGTTCCACATAATCATAAAACATACATCATCGCATAACACATGTAACAAAAATGGGATTCTTGAAACATAATGACATCATAAATCAATTCATATAAGATAATGGAATTCATAAAAATAATTCCATCACAATATGATCAAATCAATGTAATAATAGGGATAAAAACAGAACCCTTTATTATCTTAGATGGAAAATAATTTTTATAAAACACTTGAACTTTATTCTTGAGGAAAATATCATTTCTACTTCAAAAACATTTTTCCTTTCTTAACATGTCATACAACTTTAAACTAAAAGAAGTTGATTAAAAATAAACTTGAAAACATGTAAAGAAAGCTTCTTGGAAATAATTTTTTAAAAATCCATTCATGCCGTATAAGTTAAAAAAAACATTCTTCGTACCTTTGTCGGAAAAGTCAAAAAGTACCTCGTACGAAAAAAAACGACAAAAGATTCCGTTCATATTCTTTACTAAAAACTCACCGAAGGGTAAAATTGGATTTAAACTATTGTAAGTGGATGGAAACAATATTACATATTGAAGGAACATGGATGTGGATGATAAAATACACCCCAGTAAATACTTACGAATAAACAATCTCGGATAAAAATGAGATTGTGGTATTTTCCCTTACCTTAGGTCCGACTTGCTTTGTACGTGTCCGAACCTCCTGTATAATGATTTACATAATGTTATTGACTTATTACAGAATCATATTCATTGTTATGATATCATATATGGTTCTCTTATGGCTTTATATTACCCGGTCTTTTGTAAATTCATGTTAAAGTAGCATTTTGGGTAAAATCGTCTTATTTGTCGTTCGTCTTTTTAACTTGTAATTGTTAATATGATTACTTGGATCATGATTACTTATATCCAGAATGTAAAACATGATTTATATATAATATATAGTCAGAATATACATATATATATAATATATTGATAATGGAATGAAATACACCGTTCATGGAGACGGTAGTCCGTACGTACGCATGAACGCTGTTTCCATTTCCTTATTGAATTGAATGGAATTAGATGACATACATATAAATATACATAAATCCAGTATCATTATTATGTCATATATTTCATTAGTACTTATTATATATACTTTATAATCATTCATGAATGGATAATCATTGAGAATGAATCTCATCACGTCGTGGAGACGGTAGTCCGTACGTACGCACGAGCGATGATATCGTTCCCATGGTCGTGGAATTGTGTTGAAGTGTTTGTATACTATTTATGTATCAATATCACTTTATAATAATCATATATAGTTTCTCATTACACCATTATACCCATCCAATTAATGTGGTGGCGGAAAATAGATTACACCACGGCGTGGAGACGGTATTCCGTACGTACGCACGCGCGGTGATTTCTTTTTCCGTAGGATGGATAGATGGTGAAATAGGGTTCTTTCATACATATAATAACATATCAGTATATGAGTGATACTGATGTTATTACTTCATAATGAAACATCCTAATAAGAAGAAGTGGAAGAAGAAATAAAGATGAAAGAATTGGTAACGGTAATTACCTCTTCTTTGAAGCGCCTCTTTGAGACCTCCTCTTAGGGCACTAAAATTGGTCTTTGAGGAAGACCAGAACCACTAGGATGTTGCTAGGGAAGTGGAGAGGTGAAAATGGCAGGGGTTGTCCGAGCTGGAATGCTCAAATTGGTGTGAGGAGGAAGGGGGAGGAGGTGCCCTTTTATAAGGGAGGAGAGGGGCACCTTAGGAATATCTCAAAATATTATTTTATATTAAAGTCAAAATCGGTTTATAATGGTTCCAAAGGGTCTTATTTCGAAGATAAAGTGGGGATGGGTCGAAATCCTATCAACCAATAGGATTTAGACAAATTTAGGGTATTATTTTAACCTTATCAATTAGATTTAACTCTAAGTTAAATAATTTAACTTTTACCATGTCTTTTTGTTTTCTTTCACTATATGGTTAATAAACTTACTATAACATGCCAAACGAACCCCAAATTGTTTATTATTAATATATATATCCTTATCTAAGTCATTTGGCCGAACCATAGATTTTTAGGAATAAAATAACAATTAATAATATAATATTTGATTTAAAAACTATTTTGTGTCAATTTTGACACTATTTGATATATGATTTGTTTGAAAGTCATAACAGAATTATATGTTCGAAACAAGTTGATTAAACAAACACTAATATATCATAGTAACCTAGAAAATTAGTGGAATTCATAAAAAATCTCAAATTACATTTATTTTGGTGTTTATAACATCAATTATGTCAATATTTCATTAATAAGATAATTAATGCATCATCATTGTCTCATAAATAAATTAAATTATTTAATGTGTAAAAATTATAAATAAACTACCATCATGTAGGAAATCTTTTTATCTTTCTAATGAATATTTACAATCGAATTAATCTTATGTATAACCCCATATTAAAAATGATTTACTTATTAAACTTTGATTTTAACTATTTTAACCTTTCTTTAAATAAATTAATAATAAATGTCCTAATCTAATCCAAGTGGGCCTAAATGGTCATATTTTATTCCTAAGTTTGTTTTTGGTCGAATTACACTTGTCCAATAGAATTAGGACATGTGTTAGGGTAATAGTAATTTCATATTTACCCTTAGTTATCCTATTTACTATTAACCGCGGTAAAAAAAGAAAAAAGTTACTATTCACCAAAAAATTATTTTCATCTCATTGAACCACATTTTAGTCCTTGATATTAACCGTGTCTCTCGGATTTTCGAAATTCCATTCACAGAAGCGGCAAAATTAAGTTTTATGAAAAATTCAGTTTTTTTAACTACCACTTAGTAGTTTCACTATTCATCAAAAATTGATTTTTTTCAGAACAATGCCAAAATTTCATCCTAAGCTATATTTCATATTCCGAATTCAAAAAAATGAAATCTATTTTACCAAATTCATAACATAGAAGTTGCATTAATTGATTTTATAATTAAATCCCGCTGTTAAAATAAATAGCGTGTTTTTAGGAAACAATATATATCAAAAGATTGACACTTGATTATGTCTGGTTTAAATGTGAAATTACAACAAATGACCAACATTGTATTAAATTGTAAAAATATATTCTAAATATACTTTAAAACCACTCAAATTAATAATTTATCACTATTAATTATTTCGATTAAAAAAGTTGTTTTTTAATTATAATTTAGTAATTTTCACTATTCATCAGAATATGAAAGTTATCCGAAAAGTACCAAAATTTCACCTTAGGCTAAATTCGATACTCCGAATCCAAGAATGAAGTTCATTTTGAAAAATAAGATTTAAAGAATTTTAAAAAGTGGTTATTACTATTCATAACGGCTAGTTTTAATAATATTTTAATAGCACATCGTTGTTTAGTGAAACTCGGTATTGCGTATTACACACGCTATCGAGGAAGGTCGTGATTGCGTGTAATGCAAGGCAAGACAAGGAATCGTGTTGTGCAGGCTCCTTTTGGTGTAGCGTACAACACAAGACATTAATAAAATTAAAAAGAATATTTTTTTATAAAATCTTGGGCTGTTACATTCTACCCCCCTTAAAATGAATTTCGCCCTCGAAATTCGTCGGGGTTATAAATGGTTTACTATTCGAAAGTTTCTTTAATAGAAACCCACATCGTAAAAAGGAATATCAAATCCAATCTTTAAAAACAAAAGTATGAAACGTAATGGTTACCCAAATAAACTAATCATTGGGTTTCCACATAGGTGAAAATATGGATATGGAAGAGAAATCTAACCATCATGTTCTGATGGAGAGTGGTAGAGAACATGGCTATGGAAAATCCAGTAATCACAAATCCATAGATTTGTGATGATATAAGGTACCATCTGGTTCATCAGGTATAAGATCACTAGGACAACATTTTTGGTTTTCAAGATCATTTCCCCTAAAGTTGAAAATTTGAATTAGAATAAATACTTACTTTATTTTGGTACAATCTCACTGTTGTTCGTGCCTTGAACAATTTCCACTTCATCTCTTAAATAAATGAAGTTTAATTTGTTATTCGTGAAGTGTTAGCAGATCATGTGATAGAATGACGGGTCATTCCATCTGTCTCAAAAAAAAGGTTAGCAAAAATTATATGCATAAATCGATCTATAGTGAGATTAATCATATATGGTTCCTAAAATGGACTTATACTTCATATATCATACTTCTTAATATAATAAAACTAGTTTCTACTAAACAGGGACTTCCTGTAGGCCAGTGGTAGGTGATAAAGGCCAGTCGCACTTCGGTTGTTGGTTCGATTCCCATAGCCTTGTCCGAAGCGATGGGCTGTCGCCCGTCCTGCAGGTTGTCCTTTTTCCAAAACTATATTACTATAACATCCCATCAATAATATCGAAAAAAAAATTCTATCCTTAAACAATACTAACTTACATCCAACACAATCCATTCCAATCTTTAGGCTTATCCATAATACTGCAGTCCACTCTCATAACATAGTGAAAACGATTACCAGAGATTTAATACCATCGTTGATCCCCATATATCATAAGATATATTTTGTTGGTCACATTCCAAACATTCAAAGTCCTTAATCATGTATTCTCTTGAATACCTTAGTGAAAACATGAATGCAGTTAAAAGTTAACACTTTCCACCTACCAATATCCTCAAAATTCTATATACTCAAACCATGATATCACTTAGTCCTTATATCAATCATGAGCTCATGAATACTGTCAAACATTTCATTTGCTCTTTATCCCTTCATTATGCGCATATCATCTACATTCCAAAAATATCTGAATAACCTTTCATGGATACTTGTACCATTAATTATACACTTTCAAAACTCAAGGAAGGACAACAGTGTAACAATCCTTAGATGTCTCTTTATTCCATAGTACCATGAGATTAATTATATAACATTACACATGATAAACATGTCATCATTCCACTATATTCTTAAACCATTGACCGAGCTTCAACAATTCCTTCATCTCACATATCATTTGTAGTCTCTTCATCATCATCAACATAAATACTTCCTATACGACCATACTGATTATCTTCATGAGACTTTCCCTTAGGGAATTGGTTTGCATAATGCCCGTACATTCCACATTTAAAACATTTAACCATTGTTGATGTCGTAGCAATACCATTATCCTCATCCATGGTGTTAACTGAACCTTTTCCTTTGCACTTACTTGCTTTGTGTCCATCTTTTCCACACCCAAAGCATCTTCCAGTTCCTTTGAAACATTCTCCTTGATGCCTCTTCCCACATGATTTACATAGGGGAAATTGAACTTTCTTTCCTCTATGATCATCATGAAACTCCATCTTTCTCTTATTAGCCGAGTCAGGAAACTTACCAAATTTTACTTTATTGATCATATTATGAGATTGCTGATTCGGAATAATAATGATTTTTGGACTTCCAAATCCCATTTCATTTGGTTGCTCATGAAAAATATCATTCCATTGTCCAGCATATCCTCCATTATCGTGAATCACCTTGTTTCCAGCCATTTTCTAAAACCCAAAAAGAATAGTGTGAGAGGAAAAAATCATGCTAGGGAAAACAACATAATAAAGGGGGAGTACCTTCAATATCTAACATCTTAGGTTAAATTCTAAGATCGTTACCGTAGTTCTAGGAATATATCCTATACGTATACTTATCCTTAGAGACATCCCTAGACATACCTTAGAAATATCTCTAGGGATCTCACTAACGTTTTCGCGTCCTAGTTTCCAAAGTTTGACTAAACCTTTCCTCTGATACCAACTGTAGAGACCTGAAGCCTAACATACATGGACATTACATTACATTTGCGGAATACTTAGTACATAACAAAAATACAAACACACAAGGATCGTAATAGTTTAGTGTCTTTGGAAACTCGGAACGTAATCTTCTAATCGTGGTGAAAGATCTTCAACATCTCCCATAAAGATCTTCTTTTTTTTATACCTAAAACCTTTCTTTATCTCCTGGGGAAAAGAAAACATAAAAGGGTGAGCTCAAATGCTCAGTAAGGGTAAACAAAAGAAATATCAATCATATCATATAAGAACATAGCTTTTGGAAATCTTAACCTTCAAAAGAGCTCATAATATCATAACATGGGGTAAATCATAGAAGTGAAATGTAATCCCAATAATCATAACTTAAAACATGAAACTTTGTGGCATACACACATAATCATAGAAAATCATTTCTTGTTAGTCAAGACTCATTGCCAAGACTATCTTAGTGGACAAAGTCCCTTTCTGAATCGAGTAACCCTCGTTTCAGTCCTATTTCACTGAACCGGTATAACCTACCATTTCAGCCATGTCTATCTCATGAGATATAAAATCTTTACCCAATTCATTTGAGGGAGATATAGGTCCCACCCATCTTATAATGAATCCTTTCTTATGTGTGCCACATAATCATAAAACATACATCATCGCATAACACATGTAACAAAAATGGGATTCTTGAAACATCATGACATCATAAATCAATTCATATAAGATAATGGAATTCATAAAAATAATTCCATCACAACATGATCAAATCAATGTAATAATAGGGATAAAAACAGAACCCTTTATTATCTTAGATGGAAAATAATTTTTATAAAACACTTGAACTTTATTCTTGAGGAAAATATCCTTTCTACTTCAAAAACATTTTTCCTTTCTTAACATGTCATACAACTTTATACTAAAAGAAGTTGATTAAAAATAAACTTGAAAACTTGTAAAGGAAGCTTCTTGGAAATAATGTTTTAAAAATCCATTCATGCCGTATAAGTTAAAAAAAAACATTCTTCGTACCTTTGTCGGAAAAGTCAAAAAGTACCTCGTACGAAAAAAAACGACAAAAGATTCCGTTCATATTCTTTACTAAAAACTCACCAAAGGGTAAAATTGGATTTAAACTATTGTAAGTAGATGGAAACAATATTACATATTGAGGTAACATGGATGTGGATGATAAAATACACCCCAGTAAATACTTACGAATAAACAATCTCGGATAAAAATGAGATTGTGGTATTTTCCCTTACCTTAGGTCTGACTTGCTTTGTACGTGTCCGAACCTCCTGTATAATGATTTACATAATGTTATTGACTTATTACAGAATCATATTCATTGTTATGATATCATATATGGTTCTCTTATGGCTTTATATTACCCGGTCTTTTGTAAATTCATGTTAAAGTAGCATTTTGGGTAAAATCGTCTTATTTGTCGTTCGTCTTTTTAACTTGTAATTGTTAATATGATTACTTGGATCATGATTACTTATATCAAGAATGTAAAACATGATTTATATATAATATATATTCAGAATATACATATATATATAATATATTGATAATGGAATGAAATACACCGTTCATGGAGACGGTAGTCCGTACGTACGCATGAACGCTGTTTCCGTTTCCTTATTGAATTGAATGGAATTAAATGACATACATATAAATATACATAAATCCAGTATCATTATTATGTCATATATTTCATTAGTACTTATTATATATACTTTATAATCATTCATGAATGGATAATCATTGAGAATGAATCTCATCGCGTCGTGGAGACGGTAGTCCGTACGTACGCACGAGCGATGATATCGTTCCCATGGTCGTGGAATTGTGTTGAAGTGTTTGTATACTATTTATGTATCAATATCACTTTATAATAATCATATATAGTTACTCATTACACCATTATACCCATCCAATTAAGGTGGTGGCGGAAAATAGATTACACCACGGCGTGGAGACGGTATTCCGTACGTACGCACGCGCGGTGATTTCTTTTTCCGTAGGATGGATAGATGGTGAAATAGGGTTGTTTCATACTTATAATAACATATCAGTATATTAGTGATACTGATGTTATTACTTCATAATGAAACAACCTAATAAGAAGAAGTGGAAGAAGAAATAAAGATGAAAGAATTGGTAACGGTAATTACCTCTTCTTTGAAGCGCCTCTTTGAGACCTCCTCTTAGGGCACTAAAATTGGTCTTTGAGGAAGACCAGAACCTCTAGGATGTTGCTAGGGAAGTGGAGAGGTGAACATGGCAGGGGTTGGCCGAGCTTGAATGCTCAAACTGGTGTGAGGAGGAAGGGGGAGGAGGTGCCCTTTTATAAGGGAGGAGAGGGGCACCTTAGGAATATCTCAAAATGTTATTTTATATTAAAGTCAAAATCGGTTTATAATGGTTCCAAAGGGTCTTATTTCGAAGATAAAGTGGGGATGGGTCGAAATCCTATCAACCAATAGGATTTGGACAAATTTAGGGTATTATTTTAACCTTATCAATTAGATTTAACTCTAAGTTAAATAATTTAACTTTTACCATGTCTTTTTGTTTTCTTTCACTATATGGTTAATAAACTTACTATAACATGCCAAACGAACCCCAAATTGTTTATTATTAATATATATATCCTTATCTAAGTCATTTGGCCGAACCTTAGATTTTTAGGAATAAAATAACAATTAATAATATAATATTTGATTTAAAAACTATTTTGTGTCAATTTTGACACTATTTGATATATGATTTGTTTGAAAGTCATAACAGAATTATATGTTCGGACCAAGTTGATTAAATCAACACTAATATATCATAGTAACCTAGAAAATTAGTGGAATTCATAAAAAATCTCAAATTACATTTATTTTGGTGTTTATAACATCAATTATGTCAATATTTCATTAATAAGATAATTTCTGCATCATCGTTGTGTCATAAATAAATTAAATTATTTAATGTCTAAAAATTATAAATAAAATACCATCATGTAGGAAATCTTTTTAGCTTTCTAATGAATATTTACAATCGAATTTATCTTATTTATAACCCCATATTAAAAATGATTTACTTATTAAACTTTGATTTTAACTATTTTAACCTTTCTTTAAATAAATTAATAATAAATGTCCTAATCTAATCCAAGTGGGCCTAAATGGTGATATTTTATTCCTAAGTTTGTTTTTGGTCGAATTAAACTTGTCCAATAGAATTAGGACATGTGTTAGGGTAATAGTAATATCATATTTACCCTTAGTTATCCTATTTACTATTAACCGCGGTAAAAAAAGTAAAAAGTTACTATTCACCAAAAAATTATTTTCATCTCATTGAACCACATTTTAGTCCTTGATATTAACCGTGTCTCTCGGATTTTCGAAATTCCATTCACAGAAGCAGCAAAATTAAGTTTTATGAAAAATTCAGTTTTTTTAACTACCACTTAGTAGTTTCACTATTCATCAAAAATTGATGTTTTTCAGAACAATGCCAAAATTTCATCCTAAGCTATATGTCATATTCCGAATTCAAAAAATGAAATCTATTTTACCAAATTCATAACATAGAAGTTGAATTAAATAATTTTATAATTAAATCCCGCTGTTAAAATAAATAGCGTGTTTTTAGGAAACAATATATATCAAAAGATTGACACTTGACTATGTCTGGTTTAAATGTGAAATTACAACCAATGACCAACATTGTATTAAATTGTAAAAATATATTCTAAATATACTTTAAAACCACTCAAATTAATAATTTATCACTATTAATTATTTCGATTAAAAAAGTTGTTTTTTAATTATAATTTAGTAATTTTCACTATTCATCAGAATATGAAAGTTATCCGAAAAGTACCAAAATTTCACCTTAGGCTAAATTCGATACTCCGAATCCAAGAATGAAGTTCATTTTGAAAAATAAGATTTACAGAATTTTAAAAAGTGGTTATTACTATTCATAACGGCTAGTTTTAATAATATTTTAATAGCACATCGTTGTTTAGTGAAACTCGGTATTGCGTATTACACACGCTATCGAGGAAGGTCGCGATTGCGTGTAATGCAAGGCAAGACAAGGATGCGTGTTGTGCATGCTCCTTTTGGTGTAGCGTACAACACAAGGCATTAATAAAATTAAAAAGAATATTTTTTTATAAAATCTTGGGCTGTTACATTTATTGTCTATATTATTATTTAATAGTCACTTCTAGTTCTTCAGACATTAAAAAAATCATTTTTGGGAATTAATTTTTTTGGGAGTCAAGGGATGAATTAGAATTTGATCAATGCACAACCGAAAGATAGGAATTTTCATATGATATTGAAACCTATCATGTGAGAATATTTTTTTTAATATTATTGATTACTAAAATAATTAAACAACATTATAAAAATGACTTAGGAATAAACGTTTTTCCTAATACATAAATTTCTATCGAACTGATAGACTTCTAAGTCATCAAATATGTGTGGATTGGAGGCCCTTAAAATTCCATTGACCAATAACTTGTTTGTGACTGATGACTATATTAAATACCTATAAATATTTACATTTTTTTCTCCATGTATGTATCTATACTTTCCACTGTGTTCACCTACATAGAGACTTAGTTACATGGTATTCCACTTGACATTTTTACTTTCATTTCTATTTTGTTATATAATATTACATATAAACCATTCTCAAGATGTGGGATTTAAAAAATATGATGTATTAAACAATATATTTCCATGATAAATTATAAATTGTGAGGATGAAAGTTAAATAAGGTGGGGAGAATACGATGCCCTAGAAAAACTAATGTAAGAACCTTGTATTCGATAGCGTGTATGACACTGGATAAAAAGCACGTAATGTAACATAATATCCATATAATTTATAATATATTTACTATTTAACATATATTATATAATATTTAAATAATTAAACACCGATTTAACATGAAATACATGTGACATTGGGTAAGATTAAATCATTTGCAATAACAAAAATGTTCTATTGATTATGCTAAACGCAAATGTGACCATCTCAAGTGGCCCATGCTATACGCAACCTTGAGTCTTACCATGATACAATCAATAATTAAATCATTATTATTTAATATAATAAGATATAAACACAGCATTACAAATATTGTTAACAAATTTTGAAAATATATGGTTTATATGACTAGATCATTTTTTATAGATATTTTATAATTAAATATAAGAACCATTTTTATATTAATTTCATATTTATAGAGAAACATTTTTTTCCAACAAATCATTTTTACCTGAATATACTAAATTAATTTCAATTATTGAGTAATATAAATATAATAAATATGTTACATATTAAATTAATTATTTTTTATATTCATCGAATATATTTGATAAGCATATGATAGGATCAAACATGATATTTCACAAAAAAACTAATACTTTTATTCGGCCAATTTTTACAGCCTTTTAATGGAGAACCTATTTTAAATCCTAGTTTTGACACATATATGAATTTAATTTCATAAAATAAACATAATTTTTTTATAAATAATTTCAAAATTAGATTATTATTCGTTTTGGTGATTTTTCTGAGAAAATTCAATTTTTAGAGAATATGGAAAAATATTTTGTTTGAGTTAAAAATTGTATTTTTGTTTAAATAAATATGATGGATAAATTATTTTATTAATTTTTCTAATGTAAAATTGGATTAATTATAAATCGATTAATATAATTTAGGTAATTATAAATAATATATCTTTTTAATTGAATATAATAACGTAACAATCTTTTTATCATTTTTCTCAAAGAACAAGTAAATTCATTTGTCTACAAGATTACTATTAATCTTAATATTTCCGCTTCTATGATTTGAATTGTGAAAATACAATATAATTTTTTTTTATAATTATAATATTTGTGGTTTAAAATATCGAAATAATTTTTTACAAAAATGATCACTGAAAGTTATTAAAATTAATTATAGTGATAAAAGTGTAATTACGCATAAAATTGAGTAAACTCCTTTGTATAAGGGCCCAAATTAACTAGCCAATTGTCCAACACTCATTGAATAGAAATATATATTCCATTCAAATTTAATAAAATATTTTTTGAGGTTTGATATGACTTTTTTAAGTACGAATATATGTACAGATATCTTCTTTTCAAGAACACCAAGTCAGTCTTTTTCATTCCCTATAAAAGACCACCACCTCTACCAATTGATCACACCTCTCCAACCTCTTTAGATATGACAAGATCTTCCCCCCAATAATCTCCCAAATCCATCCCATAAACCTATAATCCTCCCTTTGGGAAAAATACATTCCATAGATTATTTTTGGTTAAACCAAAAGAAGTTACCAGATAAAATGAAATGTCTTTTATCAATTTCTCTAGTTTTATATCCACTCTTTGACCCCTAAAATAACATTATTTTACTATTGTGTAAAAAAATATCTTAAAAATTATATGTTGTTTCAAAAATGATATTTTTACCTACACATAAACATAGATCCATCTAATGGGAAATGAACTTACTATTTAAGAGAACAATGAATAACCGCCCAACAGAACAATGATTGTTAAATTATCCCTTACATCCTTTTATAGTGTCCATCAGGATGGAAAAAATATTTATATAAGATAATTATGTTATTTATATTTTTACCCTTTATTAATTTTTATTTATAACATAAATTTACGCATTCCATGTTTTGTAAATATAATAATCTCATTTAAGGAATTGTGGACTATCTCCACCTCAAAGCGATGTGATTTGTTCACATGATTCATGGAATGTTTAAATAAATGGACATAATTAAATATAGGAGAAATAAAAAACCTAAATTTGATATGTACGATATAATTATTATTATATATATATATATCATTTTCTTTATATACCCTTCATACACATTAAAAGAGATACCAATATTCGTGGATGCGGGGACAACCACATCCTTGAAAATATGTGATTCCTATTACAACAAAAAATTCATTATATAAATATATATTCTAAAATAATATGTCATTTATTTTATAATGAACATTATGTATTTATTTTATTTTGTTACCTTCTTTCAGCAATGATCACTTAAAAGTGGTAATTTTTCTCATGCGTACATATAGCCTACCCTCTCCATGATTGTAAGAAATTATAATTTAAAAAACAATATAAACTGATTTATTTTAAATTTATAATTGATGTAGAAATATGATTATAATTTCCTTTTTATCATTCTTATGATGTTATATAATGACACATTTGACCATATTTGACCAATAATAGTTTTTTTGATACATAAAATGAATTTGGTAAAAAAAATCATGGCGTACACTTAATTGTTTAAGTAGTTTTACAATCATTTTGTAACGAAATTATTATGGATTTCCATCTCACATTTTACATCTATGTGATAAATTTTATTTTAACCACATTCTTATTTTTTGTGGTGTACCTACTAGAAATTTTTATATATTATCATTATTTACTTTTACATAAGGTATGTTTTAGTTTCATTCAATATTATACTTCAATCTGGTTTATTATTTAAAAACGTTTCAAATTTGATTGGGACACATTTGAATGTTTAATGATTATTTTCCAAAATAATAATACTATTTATTATTCAATGAAATGGGAATTAAAGGAAATTATACAAACATTTTCCAAAAAAACATTCATTCTTCTCTGTTTATTCATTATCATTAAATCTTTTACTACCATTTTTCCACCCTTTTGTACGAAGATGCTTTTATGAAAAAAAGAAGAAAACCCTACTTCATATCTCTCATTAGTTGGGGAACCTTTTTTATTCAAAAAACAAATGCTTTATTTATGAGTTTTAAAATTGTTTTTAAAATGATTTGGTAATGAATTTTCGTATCCTCTTTTGTATTTTACCAATGTTTCAAAGGAATCATCATATCACTTTTCAAACGATGCTTTTTCTAATATTTTTCTGAAAAAAAAGAATATTCTTTTTACATCATACTACATAATTATTTGTGGGAAATTGATTTCTATTAGACAACCTCTCTTTGGGGAAATGATATTAGATATCAATATGCATGGACTTGTAGTGATGATATTTTTGAAAATATCTATAGAAATTCTGTTGTTATAATGAATTTTGAGATATCTTTTAAATTCACCATTATATAATCTGGTTGAATATTAATCAAAATAATTTGAGTGAATGAACAAGTAATCAAGACATATGCAATATCTATTTTACTATGTGTAACACCATATACCAGGTTCCACTAAACCAAATCATTAAACTAGTTCACCAAATTACCTTATATAAGACTAATCACATTCTGAAGGCAATATACTATTAGTTATGTAATAATAAGTTATATGGGGACACTATATTCTCTTAATCAATGTAATAAAATTTTAAAAAGTAAAAAATAAACAAGTTAATAATGATCATTGACCAATAATTACCATGAATCAGATAACAAATCCCAAAACTTGATAAGTTCCCACAAACCAATATAGAATGTTTTTTATGTAAAAGTATTTTCATGTAAAATGATAAACAAAAATTGAGAAATAATTTAAAATACAAAAAAAATATTCCCTACATCAGGTTCCATACCCTCATCTATGATCCATCTAAAAATAACTACTCAGCCAGATTGAATAGGACCTATAACCCTGGAAATGAATTTGTATTAAGGGAATCCCAATGATGGTGTGAGTAGTACTCAATAGTTAACTAATAAATTTGTATAAACAAATATCTATCCAAATTAATGTGTAGGGAGGATAACTAATGTTTAATACACCTAGTAATAAATATAAATAGGTTTCACAATTAATCAATTATCAATCATCCTCAATGGCTGTCGACTTCCATGGTACAGCTGTGCCTATAAACGAACTTAGACTAATAATACTCAACTAAAGCATATATCATAGGGGTTATATATTTTATACCAAGACCATTATAGAATTAATTAAATTAGGGATACATAGAACCATGTCTTATAATCCATACTTATGATGTGGGACACAGTGTCATACATCCAAAACCAAGGAGTGTGGTGCTCCATATACAACCAAAGAAATAACTAATATAGAAGTCCATTAAAGACATAATTAAAGATTTAAATATCAACTTTTTCCCAAGGTCCCACACATATCCTTTTTAATACATAATGAAACAATAGTTCAATTATTCATTTATCAATATTTCAATGTTTTAGTACATTATAAACCATGAACATAATTACATTTATTGTATGATTGTACACAAAATTTAACCTCATGAACATGACCCCTATAACTATTTATCACATATACCACTATTCATCCCATAACTCACATAACATTCCCATTATAAGACAAACAACCCCTTCTACAATGAAAAAAAGCAAATACATGTTCAAATGGTGACACCTAAAACCCACTTTTTGTTACCTTTTAACTACTAATTTAACTATTATAAAATGATTTTTACACCCAGTATGTGGATGTAGTCTTAGTCTTGAAGCCATCAATAGAACTGATGTTGTCTGTGAAGGGTCTCATGGATCCATTTATGGCCCAATTTACTTTTCATATCCATTGGAAAAAATTCATTTTTTTTATAACATGATGGAACAACCACATACATATGAACACCATTAATTCGAGGGTAAAAATATTGTATAAAACTTACCATATGGTAATAAGAAAACACTAACTGAACCAAGACCCTTGAATCGAAATTAAAAGACCACAATCTATAAGATATGAAATCGCCTAAATTAGGCCTTAAGGGATTTGTATGAATAAAAACAACCAAACCGGGATTCTTGTAGAGAATTGAATAAAAAAATTCACAGAGAAAGATGGTTAATAAAATCAAAACAAAAAACAACTCAAACAATATAGAATATAAGAATAATAAACCATATAAGGGTTAGGATATATTGGTTCATACCCTAAGATGTTAGAGGAGAACTGTTTAGACACACAATTTAGAAAAATATATAGCAATAATTTGGTCTACTATATCAATAGAGATCATGGATTCCGTTGTATTTTGGGCTACTCACATGGTCTAGAAATGTTTTTGGAGGACGTGAAATCCCCACTACCCATGAATCACACCTCTCATATGGTTATTCTTCATAGTTATAACTAACCATGAGTTAAATATGCACTCAGTAATATAAGGCCAATTTTTCAAATTAGGGAGATACTCAACTAGTGCTCATGAACACATATGTGCAACTCAAAGAAGTAGGCCATTAGCTTCCATTCATATATGGGCACATGGATCACTTGGGTCAATATATTATGAATCACTGCATTAGAAAATATATTCCCAATTTTCACCATATAATCATAGATGAAATAAATGGAATAAATATAAATGACCCACCATTGTGGCCATATATTTTTATCATACTAGGGAAAGTTATTTTTTTGGCTATCTTGATCAGAATGAAGAAGGAACCTCTCATATATAAGGTTTTATTTACAACATTTTAACGAATAAACAAGATTTTACAACTCAAGATCTTGTGTAGGCTTGTTCTATTAACATGGAAACAGTTTTATGGCCAATATTACATTCCATAATCTCCATGAGTCAACACTACCCTGAGTCTTATCCTTGATGCATCAGAATAAAATGTTTCCTCTTCACCAAGTTTGGGTAAGATCAGAATTGGTGTAGGGTTAAAATTTCACCTTATAACCTAGAAGGTATCTTAACATGTGTCAATATAATCAACCATTATACCCTTTATTTCTATCACTTATAGTGTCACCTCCAAGAAAAAAAATATCTGATGACCCTTCAACAGAAACCCACCAATCCCAACCACAAAACAAATATCAATAATATTTTTGGGTTCTTCCCTAAAAAAATTACTTGGAAAATACCAAGATCCACTGACACGGATTATTCCGAGGTTATGTGGACTAATATATATACCTTATTGGACCAAAAGTCGACATAGATATCTTGGAATATAACTGGTGATATATTAATATACATAGAATTATTTTAAGATGTTTAGCCTAATCATCATGATATTTATAGTACACTAATAGTACAAGAATAATTATAAAAAAATATTGATCAATTAATTGAAGAATTATTTGTTTCATAAAGTCCATAAAATATAAGTAGAAATCATCAATAAAAATGGAATCTCAACAAACCTATACAAACATACCCAAATTCAAAAGAAGTTATTTGTTTATTATAATATCTCACCCATTATTGATGATATCATACTCTACGATAACCCTTAGATAATAAAAAAATAACACCAAATCTAGTCACAATGATAGTCAATACTATGGAAGAGGATACTTGTTATTGATTCTGAAATTCTTCAACATTTGGTATTTGACACATTAGGTGAATGTTCCATTATTATTATTGGATCCCTAATAGTGGATTGTCGTCACTAATTATTGAGAAAATAATTATTCAAAAATAACTAAAACAACATGATTTTTTATTTTAACATTTTGTATTTGGAGGAAATTAAAAATAATAGGCCTTGGAACAAATCTAAATGATCACAACATGTTAAAGTCATATTATGTTTTGTTTATTGAAGGGATCAAACATAATTTATGTTGTGTAAGTGAAATTTTTAATGAGGGTAATAAAGTGTTCTCAAAGAAAAAATATTTATTATTAAATGAGTTGAATATGTATAAATTTTCATATGATGGTACATATTATCATAGTTGAGTAACTATATAATTTAAAATACATGTTACCTTGTAAAAACAATGAATGATATAATTATGCATATTTGGGGTCATAAATATCCATAACCAGCTACTCTACAAACATAGTCCAAATAGTCAAAACCACAACACTATCACTACCTTCAATAGTAACTATCCATGTCCACGAATAACTCAACGTAAACTAGAATTTAAAATTCAACACATTTAATTTGGAACTATTTTAAAAATTAAATTTAATACCATTCAATTTATAAAAAAATTAAATATATTTTCTAGGAACTATTCTATTATTACTACACCCGAAACATAAGAATATTTATTTCCCATTACTACTACATTAACATGTTCTCCCATCAGTTACTAACATGATTCATGTCAAAAAGTTCCACGAGTTCAATAAATTATTAATGAAAACAAAAATCTAGTTCCCTACATGACCATGAGAAAAATTTTATAATTTTGAAAACCACACAACAATTATATAACATATGTTTATGTAAAAAAACAAGAACAAATAGGAATCATCAATATTAATCCCACCCTATGAAATAATGTTTACACACAAACATGTTAGATACACCCATGAATGGGATCATTACCTCATCCTGTAACATCCTCTTTTCTTAAGTTACTATCCCTTATAGTAAAGAGAAATAAAGAACCATATCTTATAAATCATTGTAATGAACATACATGGGTTCCACTAATCTTGTGGCTCAAGACGGATAGCCTCCTAACCTCAAGAATACCTCCCTATATACTAGAGGTTGGGGACTAACATAATGGGTCTGATAAGGTATGTGGGGATGATATAAGATCTTTAGAATAATAATAGTACAATACAATTCAAATAAATATAATCAAATTTCATAATTAATTATAGAAAAAAAATAATGATGCATCACATGATAAGATTCCAAAACATGATAAGTTCCCAACATGAAATATAGAAAACCTATCAAGTTATACTAGTGGCATGTCTATAAAAAACCCCAAAATAAATATATTTTGAAATTAATTTTTCCCCCAAAATCAATTATAGTCTCATAGTCCATGATCAACATGAGAATCTATACTCAAACATCTATCATATGGCCTTTTCCCTTATCATATCATGTACCCTATAGAAATTATTACATAAAAATAATTGCATGAGTAGGGTTAATGATCAACATTATAGTATTCCACTAATAGTTTCTAAAAATATATCAATTCTAACAAGAGATTATATATGATCACAAATGAATAATAAACAAGGAAATAAATATAATATTTCATCACAATTATTATTTTTAAAATTAACTTCCCCGACACTCATTTTCCAAGTGAAACCCATTATAATCAAACATTCTTTATAACACGATAGTCGAATAAACCATATACCATAGGGGACATACATTTTAGATAATGGGAATTATTCCATTCATCAAACTGGTGATACATAAAACATTGTACAATAATCTTGATAAAAAATGTTGAATTCCATATCCATCATCGTAAACCTAGAAATTTGGAGCACCATATATAAAACCCCAACCAGAAATAAGGAATATAGGTATGACTCATTCAACCATTTAATTAACAGGTATTTCCCATGTTACAACACTATAATACTAAAATATATTAACATATAGTGGTTTAATTATTAATTTTTATGTATTTTCATGGTCAAGAACATTCAATAGCTTTAAAAAGAAACCATGAATGTTACTCTTTTCCTTTAATTTTCAATGACAACCATTAGTTTCTCTTGAAATATATTTAACCACATGAATATTCCTCCTTTAACCTATTATAGAATATTCAATAATTCATCTCAAAACCCATTTAACATGATCATGTTAATCCAAATATCCCCATATACTAATATAACATAAAAAACGACAATAAATGGTTAACATTATAAAAAATTTAGTCATTATTTAACAAATCATTTCACCATTACCAAAGGATTGGAACAACCCATGTGTTTCAATATTCATTATCTAAAATAAAAAAAATTACATGATGGTGTTTGTGAAGGGTCTCCTGCAACAATTTAAATCTTATTCATGGAAAAAATTATATAGAATGGTAGCACAATGGAATGAGAAAATAAATATAAATAGCATCAAGATGATGGATGAAATATAATAAAATCCCGAACATAAACTCATAGATGCGTAGTCTCCCAATATCATACCCAGATTCATGCCAGAATGGATGTAATCAAATATGAGAATAACTCCCACGAATTCGGTATCTTGAGATTACGATGATGAGAAATAAATAAATAAATCTCCAACATGATAATATTAATAAATAGACATAGAGAAAAACCTGGGGATGTTAATTGAAATTAAAAGAAAATAAAATAACCTATAATAAAAGGATAATCATATATGGATGGGATGGGATATATTGGAGGGAACCCTAGATTATTGGATGATAAATGAGGGTGAAAATAATGGGATAGAACGTAATGGTTTGGAGGGAAATTTTAAAATAAAAAATATTAAAGAGGTGCATGGTTTTGTGGTATGGTTTGGGAAACATTAAATCAATAGAGAGGTCTTATATAAACATGGAAATCATAGGTTTCATGGTTTTCTTGGATACCTACATAATTTTCAAAATCAGGTTTAAGGAATGTGAACCCCACTATATAAACAACCCATCTCACATTTAGTTATGGTCAATGATTAGCACAAATTGTGCACAATGTATTTTAAGAACTTTTTCCAAATATCTCAAGTTATGAACCCCTAATATTGTCTTGAGGCATAAAAAATACCTATAATTATCCCATACACTATTTAAGAGGAAGATAACCATGATTAAAGAAATAATGTAAATCATTAAAGATTATGGATCTTATACTTAGTGTGACTATGTTTTATTTATTTCAATTCCAACTCAAAAAACTATCACCCAAGAGAAAAATTAAACATAAAGTGTACATTTTATTATAAAAAACATCAGTAGTGTAATTAATTATAATTTTTAAAATTTTCAATGCGTTTTTTCTCACAAATAGTATCCCAAATTTCATAGACCCTATGACATGTCTAAGGACCCTTTTTTACATCCAATAGATGTGAATCTATATATAACCTATGGTTTTTAAAAAATAATCCCAACATATATAATACATGATTTATATTTTATGTGATAAATATTCCTCCCAATCAATCATCATAATTATGTTTGATTTGTACTCTCATTTTCATTATCACTAGACATGTCCATCCCCACTTGAAAGAGTCTATGCACTGGAGTTGACTATGTTATCTCAAACCTCTTAAATTATTACTTAGAATCCTTCTATTGAGATAGAAAAAAATTATCAATTCAAAATATCAGTAAACATGACATGTATTTCAGTTCACCCTCTACAAAAATATCAAATTATTGCGTCATTTTATAGAAAAAAACTTTACAATAATACAAATGATATATTGAAAAAATAATATCATTAATATATATTATTTATATATAACTATAGATATTTCATATATATACAGGTCTATCTACACATTGATGTTAATATATTTTACCAAATTCAAGAAATGGTATTGCCTTAAATACAGTGATTTTGAGTCCTATTTTAATTTGTAAATATCATTATTCAATTATTATACTCTTTTTCCATTATTATCATGTCAAAAATGTTTAGGATAATAAATATATTATATTTAATTATTCTCACCATTATAAATTATTTATTTGACCATTATTTGATAAATTATATAAACACTATAAGCTACCATCGAAATGAACATCCCCATGGCATCCAACCTTGAAACTGGAGAGAAATCACATGAAAATAAAAACCTTTTACAAGAGACTATCCCCTACTTAAATTATTGGATTTGTTATTGATAAATTTTCCTTAGTTATTAAATGTGTTCATAAAATCCCACATATTCTAAATTAAATGTTTTCATCAGGTTTTGGAACATGATCCCATATGTAATTGTTTTCCATTTGAATCAGATCATTTTCTACATCCTCAATCCACTCCAATTAGAGAGTGGATTATCATACAAATTTTTCTTCATCATATGAAATTAGTTATTTAAAATAATTAAATACTATTTTTAATTTTAATTTATATATAGGGTCATTATATCTATATTTCCTTTGATTACATTCAATATCATTATGATATGCAATGTATTTTAATTCACCTAAAAGGGTTTTGAACATTTAATACTTATATATTTCACTCTTAGTTTCCTTTCCCTCATATCATTTATTATATTATTTATCATTCACTACAAATATATCAATATGATAGTATTTTTTAATGATCTTTCTAGAAATAGACTCTTTATATTCATCACAATCATCCATTCCTATTATTTTTAAATACTATATATTGTCTTATTATTTATAATTAAAACATCATTACAGTCAATCATAACTTTATGTCTTTTATTCCATCATTTGAATAATTTCACATTAGATTAATATCCATGAATGATTCAATTCTTATTATATTTGATCAAAATTTCAATGATTGATGTCTTTCATTTTGATAGTGCATTAATTTCCAAAGACTAAAAAGTAACTCACAATAGTATTCATTTTTATACTAACTTTTGTTTAAAATTATATATTGTTTTGGCGTAAAAATTTATTTTTGAATTTTTAAAGTTGTGTAATCATATTCTCCCGAAAAGAACATTAATCATTGAAATTTGGAAGGAATTGTTATCCCCATTTACAAAATATGTATTTTTATTCTATCAATGAATTCACTCTTTGTGTGCTGTATGAGGTTTTCTATTTAAATGTTTTAACCCATGCAATACATAATATAATTAAAATTAATTTATAATGATATATTTCCTATTTTTAGTTCATATTTTTAATTTTAATTTCCAAATATCATTTAACATAAATTTTGTAAATTAAAATGATATCCAATTCTTATGACATAAAATTGTTAATTATGAAATTTAAATTAATATATAGTAATCAACTAATGTGATAAAATAAAATCACCACTTAAGTATTTCAATCAAAATGGTTAACAAAAATTTGAGTAAGCAATATCATGGTGCCTTTTTATTTTTTATCACCTATTTTGGGGTTCCCTTTAACTGTTTTCCAATTGTGATTAGTTTTGAAAACCTAATATATATCTTAGGATAATTAATTAGATATATCACATGACTTTCATTAGATAATGTACTCTTATTATTTTCTCCAATATGTCTATCTATTGTATTTCATAGATTTTCTTTTTACCATAAAGCAATATAACAGAAATTACTAGGGCCTTCAATCTGAAATAAATGACCACTAGTTATTTACCATAATATGATAATTTATACATATTCAAATCATTTAATAATAAATATTCTTTCCTTGAGAATACTTTATTACCCTCATTAAATATATTACTTACACGATATAAATTATGTTTGATCCCTTCAACATACAAAAAATAATATGACTTTAACATGTTGTGATCATTTAGATCCATTGCAAGGCCAATTTTTTTAATTTCCTCCCATTACTAAATGTTAAAATAAAGAATAATCTTTTTTTAGTTATTTTTGAATAATTCTTTTCCCAATAATTGGTGACAACAATCCACAATTATGGATCCAATACATACTTCTTTTAATTTATTTGAATTAAACCACCACAATCAATGAATTTTCGTCATGTATTACATTTGATTATTTATGTTCCAATGAAATTCGTTTTGTTTACTAGGAAGTATGATCATACACTCTTAATCTATATGACCTTTAAGGACACATAATATACTGATCTAATTTTGCCTTAAATATCTATTTTGATATGATATACTTCTTGTCTGAAAATATCTATTTTTCATCATTCTAGATCTATAGCCATAATTTCTTAGAATTAATAGTTAATTTTGACAATATTTAATTTAATTAAGGACTTATATAAAGTGAAAAAAATTTATTTCTGATCATAGAAACCAATAATAGAATCCTAAATATGTTCTTCTAAAAAATTCCTAATATTTTCCTTTGGAATATAATTTTTTATTTAGTCAAAAACTCATCATTCCATTCAAATTTTTTCTGAGAGAACATGATTCCTATATCTATTCTCCACTCCATTTGATACTGGGGATTTATTTTAATAATTTCTCTAATTTTATTTTTTCCTAGTTTGGAATATACACTCGATAATGTTAGTAGTGAAAATTTTAATATTTCTAGAAATTATATTCGAATATTTTACCTAAGTTAATTTAAAAAATTTCTTAGTTTAATGGGATGAATATAACATTAAATTATTAGAATTCCAAAGAAATTATTCATCTTTCCTAGTTTATTTTCATCATTAAGAAAATTTTAATTATCTTAATTAATAATTTTTCTTGTTTAAAAATCATATTATTAGATTTATTTATTATTCTCTCTTTTACATACAACTTCACTTTAAGGATTTTTATTTCCTTAATTTGAACATACTCTATAAAATGAAACTCATATTCCTCATTCTTCAGTTTACTAATATCTATCTTGAGGGACATTATTTATTTCTTATTTTGATTATTTCCCTTAAGGCTCATTTCATGTTTAGTTTTTTTTACAAATGATCTATATAGGTTTCTTCAGATAATTAATCATTAGCATATATATTTTCATCATCCAATTTGACCTACTCCATGAATATGAAATCTATCCCAGTAAAATATTTTTTCTAATCACATCATAAAGAAGAACTGCCCTATTCATCTTTAATGATAATTATTCTTCTATTTATTAGTTGAAATTTTCATCGTCCTTAATATGAATTTTTATATTCAATGAACGATATATTTTTATACCTTATAAAATGATTTTTTATTTTTTATTTTCCATAATTATTCACAAACATTTTTCATTTGGATATATCAACTTTATAATACCCATATCCTCTATAATTAAAACATTTTGGTGGGAGCTTCCCAATGTAATTTCGAAAAAAATGTTATCATTTTTAGATGAAATTTATAATATTTTTTAGAATTTGATCACTCTCATTATCTTATATATATATTAAATTTCAAATTCAACAACCTATCTTTCAATATTCAATATGTTAATGGATTTAAAAATCAATAACTCTTTAGCCTTCTTCATAAAAAATATTTATTTTATAACTTCATTATTGGGAAGGGTTTTATGAAACTTCTCATGAGATATATCCTTTATTTTTTGAAAAGAAGATATATATTATTCATACATGTTTATAAGGGTTTTTAGTATTTTTAGTACAATATAGTATTATTAAAGATTTTATATAAACCCTTTCATGTGACTAATTATTTTATTTAGCATTGTGATATTTTTATCAAAAAAACATCCTACATAATTCAGTAATCATTGAATTTTACCCCATAGATATATTAATTGAATTATTTAATTTTTATGATTCAATCATACTTATTCTCATGCATTTTCCACATTCATTTATCATTATAGATTCCCATAACATTGGTCTATGGTTTATCTAAAATATATTCAAATATAAAATTAATGGTCTTCCAATATATATCATGATTCATCTTGCTAAAAAATTCACAATCTTATAAATTACAATTGGGGAATATCTTTATGTAAAAAATCAATTAGTTCTTCTAGTTGTTAATGAAAATATAGTAGCATCAGATTATAAAACCCATGAATATTATTTCATTAAAAATTTGGAACCCCACTGATATTAACAGATCATAGATTCTCCCGGAGTAAACATATAAGAGTTCAATATTAAGGGAAGGTTTTTTTTGTTCATGCCACTTATAGAGCTCATATCCTATTAGGGTATACTGAGTGGGGGTATATCAATGGTTCTTATTTGTTTTAAAAATTATTCTTCTATAATTTTACACATATGATGTGTTAATATAAGGATTGATTTACTTAATTCTATTTTTGTCCCATATAAATGGAATAAAACGAATAATAAACTGATATAATGTTTTTAATGGTTTAACCTATGTGTGAAAGAATACATCTTGTTTGAATGGCCTGAAGGCCTTCATTTTTTTTTGATTTTTGTTAACCCCCCTTTCAAGGGTTGAGGGGGTACCGTTACAAGGCATGTATGCTCACAGATTACATGGCCCGTAGGCTTATGATATTACATCTTGTCATGATCATACATTTTCCCACATGTTTTATTATCAATGTGATATGTAGTGATTATAAATTCCTCGAGTCATTACATAAGATTTGAGAAGGAATTATTCACATCTCTTAACAAATAGGTATCATATGTATCATTCTATGAAGGAATGGAATTATTTAGAATATAAACACTTGTTATGTAACACATTATCATTTAACATGAATTTGAATAAGATACCAATTTTAATTGTAGAGTATTCAACATAAAATGTAGTATCATATTATAATGGAAGCTTAACTGCCTAAAAAATTTACATTTAGTAGTACCATATCCCCCTTCTTCTTCAGTTCATCATAATAATAATAATCTCATTCATAGCAATATGTATGAATCAGATGGTTTTATTAATTAAATGTATAATGAATTAGGATAAATAATAATAGAATCAAATTTACCTAATTAATTTTGAAATCTAAAATGTATTGCATGTTATAATATTAAATTATCAATTTCCATGATAGAGATGAGTCTTCAATTTAACAGAGTATTCAAATATTCTTAAATTTAACAAAAACATTGTCTTCATAATTTATTATTTTATATTCATATATAATTTTGTAAAACTTTTATCCCATATTTACAATAATTTAAAAAAATATGATTCTCAGTTGTATAACATTTTTAAAAATAAAAGCTACACTGGTTGGGAATAATAATTTCAAAAAATCATATTTTTTAGCATGAAGAAAATCTATCAATAAAAATTTATAATCATTATTAATCTTAAGAAATATATATATTTATATCTCATAAAATTCCATAGTTTCATTCCTTAAAAAATAATTCCATGTTAGAATATAGTTTTATGGGAATCCATTATGACATGACACACTTCTAAATTGGTTTGGTAGAATCCCAACATGAATCAAATTCATTTTATAAACTCTGATGATCTATTATTGATGTAATTTTCATTAATTATCATATGATTTAAATTCGTATAAAATATTATAATTCTAGAATTTATAGAATTAACTCATTATAGAAATATCATTTTCTACAAAGAGTCAAAATCAAGATGAAAATTACATATGTCTATTTGACCTTATAATTGTCTACCTACCCTTAATAAAATCTGTGTACCATTAAAAATCAAGGAATGATCCCTTGAAATTATTGGATCATGTTTAAATATATATTATTTAATGTTCCAATAGATTCATATGATATTAATTCAAATTCATCTCATCCTTACATATTTTGAATATACCCTCATACAATTTCAATTTTTAGATACACATAGCTAAAGGAACCTTAGATATAAAAATTCATTTTTCAATTTCTCATTCTTGCATAGAATAATTATTATTTAACTAAAAAGAAATAGTAAATTTTCAAATTTTTATTCTCAACTTGTAAAAAACTAGCGAACAATATAGAGAAAATTGATTGAAAATACTTTTGGGGACATTAAAATTTATTTTTAAATTATCACAATTTTTTGTTTAAGCCAAAATATTTATATTTACAACATACATAACATATTAGTATCTTTTTGAATCCTAAACACTTTAGGTTGTTTCATATAAACTACTTATATAGGGTTCCTATTATAGAATTCAATTTCTATATATATTTTTTAATCTAATACTAAATATACTATTAATGTGAAACCTAAAGTTTTATTTATTTTATTGTAGATATGTGTGATTTTTTTGATTATTTATTACAATGGTTTTTTGATATAAAGTTTCATCAATTGATTCATAATATGTTTTGAATTTACCATACATGTATAATTTTATCATCAATACTCATTTTATACCAAAAAATATTTACTACAAATAAATGAATTACTAAGTAATATACATTGTTTTGGTATAAGAAATAAATCTCATAATTCAAGGATTTATTAAAACTTATAACATTATTGATTTTTGTAATATTCCTTCTAGGTGTATTATTATCATTTTCACATAATAAGGAGTTACTATCTTTAGTAACTTGGAAAATATATTTCTACACTTCACACACCTCACACATCCCTCTTTGAAATAATTCTGTATTTGGGAAAACCACCTATATTGGAATTTTATGAAATTTTATCTTCTCTGAACTACTATATTTATTTATCCATAACTAAAATATCAATCGTTCTTCCAATATATCATTTGGATATTACCTCCCAATAAATTATGGTGGGAAATCTATCAATAAATTTTTTTATTGGAGGTGTTAAATAGATGAAATCCTTTAGTTTCCATTGGATATAAAATAAATAAAAAATCAGTGCATTGGTTTGAAGGATTTTTCCGGACATATCGTTACCAAAAACATATCATCCCCAAATATGTAGATTAGTGAAAAAAATTTCTTCACACTCTATAACTAGAATTGGATTCCATTTTTCACATCATTTCTAACCATGTACAATTCGTTTTGAAATAAACAACCGATAATTTAATTGTTTATAACATGAGTTTCATTTTATTACATATCAAATATATTTTCATTTAAAATTTTATATAATTAAGTGAAATAATACATTACATATGGAATACTAAAACACTATACACACTTTTTTCAATAAAATTTATTTCTTAAATTTTAACTTATTTTTCATTCAAAAGACATCTTCATATTTTATGATGACACAAAAATGTGGGATAACATTCTATTTTATAGTCCCTATAATTCCATATCCCTATGAAAATAATATGCTATTTTGATGTGATCCAAACAATGATATGTAAGGGATATAAAAATAAAGTAATCTCTTTATCCTAGTTGAGAAAATTCAAACACTTGATCATGTTTACCATTTTCACTATAAAACAATGAGAAAATAATAATAAAAATTCATATGATAAAACAAATATTTTATAAGTTAAATAATTTGATACCCAATCAATACAATATGAAAACTGGGGATGGAATATCAAAATATGTAATTAATAAAAAATATTTTACCTTTAATGGATTTAAACATTCAATTAGAAATTAATTTATTTACCTAAAAACTATTAGTAACAAAAAAATTAGTATCATGGAGAATTTTTTTAATAACCCTAGTTCATTAATATTTCTCCTATTTAAGAAGAATTGTGGCCCATATAATTCCATATGAGAAACAGACCGAGTTTTATTCCTCATTTTCAACTTTTAATATAATTCATTAAACAATGCATGAGAGAGATATATCAAAGTCATTATCCATCATGAGATATATCAGGATCACCCCAAATTGTATATAATACTCATGTACCATATCCTAGAAAAGAATTAAATCTTATAACGTTTCATCAATAAATTCCTTGATAAAATTATTTAAACACAATAGAAAAAGACATACCATTTTCACCAAATAATAATGAAACATATCATTTTCATTGAAAAAACATAAAAACGAAATATTCCAAAAAATTGGGAAGTTTAATTTTTTGGGAGAAAATGAAAATTTATGTAAGATTATTAATTTGAAAAGAAGAAATAAAATTGAATAAAATTCATTGAGGTATTATATATTGAAATAAACAATCATTTCTCACTCTGGAAAAAAGTGTCCAAAGAGACCTGTACGAAAAATGATAAAATCATTAATTATGGAAAAACAGAAAAGGGAGTAAAAATTTTCATCAAATGAAAGTTATCATCCAATAAATTTTAAATTTTAATATTCTTGAAGCATTTATAATAACATGGGTTTCATGTAGAAATAGTTTATAATATTTACATTAATGTTTTAATGGATAAATCCTTAAAACATTAGAAAATTTCAAATAAAAAACATATTAAATTTTAAAACATAAAAAATATTTTCAAAATAGTTTAATTTAGGTAATTATATTATAAAATGAATCAATATATAATTATATAAATCCCAAAAAACATGTGTTCAACTTAGAAATAGTCTCAATGAAATGAAATTGAGATGAGAAATCCTATACCTTATCTCCAAACATTCCTAAAATATTCCTAAAATATTATATATAAAAATATATGAAATATTTAATAGATTTAAAATAGTTCTTATTTTTATTACCATATTACATTGTCATTTACTTCATTTATTACCATGGGTCATAGATTTATTACATCAATTATGATTATGTATGATGTTTTGGGGACATTTAGATCATAATCATAGAAACAACCTCACTAGGTTAACTAATGTTCAAGAAGATATTGTCCCATAATGTACATAATTGTAATAATGAATAATATTCATTTATATTCATAAAATAAAATTTTATAACCATCCATGAAATAAAATCATTAAAAAAGTATCACATCACATCAGTGAGGAGGTATTCCATGTATATTCCTAAGTGGTGTTATAATACACAAACATGGTTAAGGGTAAAATATAAAGTTACATATTAGTTTTTTAGAATAATAATAAGTTCATTAATTACATATATATATATATATATTAAATATCTTATAACAACCATAGTTACTAGGTGAAAATGAAAAACATAACACGTCACTTTGTGGAGAAAATATTTCACATGTATGCTCATACAATGTTTTCATTTCCCATAGCATGGAATGATTGTTATAAATATTTCATACCTCATCATAATACCATTAATATATAATTAATATAGTAATGTTCTTATTAATTCATGGTTGGTATATAACTTAATGAGTTTGAAGTTGAAATTAAAATAATTAATGCAGTAAAGAGTTATACCTATTATTTGGAATTCAATCATTCCTTACATACTTAACCCTTATTAAGATGGTATTTTTCATGGTAAAAACATCAATGAAATCGATAGAAACTTTTTGATACATTAGGTTGGTATCAGATAATCTATTGTATATGGCCCCAGCTGTAAATGTTAATTAATATTGAGATAAGTCAACAATCAAAATTAATTCACTTTGAGGATGTTTTTAGGTTTATAGATTTATATAATTATGTCATAAATCATACCTAAAAACATAAGTATTAAATGTATATAATTATAATAAATATCTATTTTTTATGGAACACAATATCTTTTAAAAGAAACAAGGTTCATTTCATGTTTAAACAACATGACATTTCTTGGATTCCATCTATGACTATATTCTTCATTAAATATTGTGAAAATCTTTTGAAAACATGGTATGAGCAAAAAAAATCTATGTAATAGAGACACAAATAAGGAAAATAGTTAGTCATGTAAAAAATTGAAACCATGAATCCTTTATCATAATTTAATACTTATCGATATTAATAAGTAGTAAATATACTTTAATGAATAAATGCTCACTAAATCCCTTTTTTGTATCCAAAAGATTACCATTAGGCCCATATAAAGAAACATATAACATAAATTTGTGACTTGGGACCTTAACACACATAAATTTAATGACCATATGACCGACTTGCACAAATATATCACGATATGTAAAATCCATACAACTGACTTCCATACTCAATGTATTGGAGTTTATAATGTAACAATTCATCCCAAGATTATGACGGAACCAATCATCGTCGGATTATCATGAATCCACCCATCTTTGGTTTATCACATAACCATCCAACTTGGATTTATCATATAACCAAACGTCAAATTTCCATGTACCATTTTATAATTATAACACATAATAGATTACAATTATCAACATTTCACAAATAAAATTTTATTTCCAATCACAAGTGGTCATTTCATGATGTTGAAATTGGATATCCAAATTCAAAACCATTGTCGATGCCAAAATACAAAAAAAATGGAATATGGTATTTATTTTCGTCTAAAAACATTACATCTTATGGAGGAAGCCAAATATCAAATAACAGTTATGGTAGCAGAGAAGTAATTTCTGCCCCATATGTTGAAAACATTCATTTTTATCATTTAGTATAGTGATTTTTATAAAAAAGACTCCCATTGAATGAAATTGAGAGAAAATAGGGATTATTATACACCCTATAAATAAAGGGGGTGTAAAACAATAAATTATTCCTTCATGAAAGGAGATTGAGACAAAGTCCCTTACCTTGAGTCTGAATTGTCTCGTTAGTTCTTTATATTCTTGAATAATAAACATAGGTTAATTAATAATTGCATACAAACATTTTTACTGTTTATTATTCATTTTATATTATTAATTATCATGTTAAAACAATTACATAATTATTTATATTCATATCTAATATTTTGTCAATATATTATATTTGAGTCAAATATGAACTCATTTCGATGTAAAGTGTCCAAGTTATTATAGTAAATAATCTCTAAAATATTATTCTGGATTTAAATAACAATTATATTTTTGATATATTTATTTATAATTTCCATAAAATTTGTAGATAATATATGAAATCCACCGTTCATTGAGACGGTTGGCCGAACGTACACACGAATAATACATTAATTTATTTTCATATGAAAATAATATTAATCAAATGATATAAAAATATTTTATAATACAAATATTATATATATTCCATTTTTCTCTCAATGTTTTAATAACGCCATCCTTTATACATTCCATGTATAGAATGGATGAGTCACATAACATTGAGAGGGGGTAGTCTAGACATCCTCAAATGAAATTTTCATATCTACACATATTGGGAAGCATAAAGGTATATTTTAAAAATAATTAAATACATAAAGAAAATAAAAATATAATATATATAATATATAAATATAGTGCCATCATAATGGCCACAATGAGAGGTGGTAGGGGAAAATTGAACCATCCTCGTTTCATGAGCCAGTTGTTCACCGTACACAGAAACAGTATGTTCATATCCATTAGATTTAGGTGTGTGTTAGTGTAGTTCTATTACATCCCACAAAAACACGCTAGTATATTATGGTTACTGGGTTTTTATGTAACTAATGCATTTTAATAGAATAAGGTGTAGATAAAAAAATAATGGAATGGAATATGAGAGAATATGTAACGATTAAATTGGCTAACTTATTTTGAATTGAGCTAAAATTATTTATTTATTTTGATTATTCAAATGTTATGTTTTCTAAGAGAAAAATAAGTTACATGGGAACTTATTTTAGTTGATTTTGGTTGATCCAAGGGGATTTATAGGTGCTAGAAAATGGGTATTGGTGGTGGCCTTTTATAAGAGGTAGGAGGGGAACTTTAAAAATGTCTAGATATATTATTTTATTATAAATTAATTTTGGAATTATAATATTTTAAAATATATATATTTTGAGGATACGATGAGTATAGGTATAAATTTTCTCAACCAATACGTTTCAGATAAGTTTAGGTCACTAATATAACCATATATTTTGGCTTCAGCCCTTAGTTAAATAATTTAACTCTTACCATGTCTTCTTGTATTTTCATAATATGTGGTTACAATAGTTACTATAAAATAACATTATAACCCCGTGTGGATCTTTAATGACATTTTTAACATTATATATGTCAATTGAATGAATATTTATTTTTATGACTATTATATCATTTAATAAAATAGTGTTTGTTATGAAAACCCATTTATGTCAATTTTGAAACTATTTAGTAATTGATTTTGGTTAAAGTAATAATAACATTATTCTTTCTACAAAATGAATTAAATAAAAGGTAATTTCCGATAATAATCCAAAAAAATTGTCGGTGGAATCAAAATGATAAAATAAAATTTATTTTAATATTTACAATATCATTTAATTGTATCATTCATTAATAAGGTAATTACTACATCATCATTGATTCATAAATAAATTTATTCATTTAATTTATAAAAATAATAAATTAAATACCATTTTTCAATAAATAGTTTTATATTTATAATGATTATTTATAGTCAAGAATATCAGTAATATAACCATATATTAAAATAATTTTATTAAGACATAACCTTTTATGTAATATTTTTGTTTTCGTTAAATTATAAATTATAAAATGTCATCTTCACATCAATGTGGATCTCAAATGCCAAAGGTTTGGCCTAACGATGCTCATAGTTGGAAATATCTTATCCAATAGGATTATGACATGTTTTATGGTAGTTATATATTATTAGGATGTTTTTTTAACCTTATTTACCCAATTTATCATTTAACAACGTTAAATAAAAATAATTACTAAAGTTACTATTCATAATATCCAAAAATAAAAGGTACCTATTTACACAATTTGGAAATTATTTTTAAAAATATTGAATGAATTTTTACAAATTGAAAACACATAAATTAAGGTAATTAATTTAAATTAATTCATATTGTCAAAACCAGAAAAATTGTTTCTGAGAATAAAATACTACCAAATGATTGACATGTGATTATTTCAAATTTCAATTTGAAATTACATTCTATGAAAAAAATTAATTAAATGATAATAACATAATATAATTAAAATTTAAATACTAATTAAATGGATAACTTATCAATAGAAATAAATTTGAAATAAATGATCTTTTAAATAAAATGTTGTATTTTTTCCATCAATTAAAATATGAATTTCATGTGGAAAATTCCAAAATTTCAATCAAATTATATATTGTTGATCCCCTTATAAATTAGAAATTTATTTTTTCAAATATAACATATTAATGTTTTAAAAACAATATTTAATTTTTTCCCATCAAATGGAGGTAAAACAACTTTTTAAAAATATCACCTACTTTTCTGCTTAAAATTGGATTCATTCTTATTTTAATCCTTTAAAATCTATTGGAATAAATTAAAAAACAATTATAAAAAATTGTAATCTTATTTTGGTTAGTTATATTAATTCCCTAAATTATAATTTATTGGCATTAAAAACCATTTAAATTAAAAATTACATCATTGTATTATTTTTTTAGTACAATTCAATATTGTGTGCAACATAAGATTTCATGAAAAACACGTTGTTTCATGTGTAGTATGGTATCAGAAAAAATAATCCGCATCAACATAACATTAATATCTTATTCATAATTATTAATAGATATTGGAATGTTTTATTATATAAATACCTACGATGTTACATCATTCCACCCTTTTGAAAATTGCATCCATGCAATTTTATTTACTTACCAAGTAATTGAAGGTATTTATCCATCATAACATTTCCGGATTCTCACGTTTCTTCTAAAACAATGTGGTTTAAAAAAAATCATTACCTGATGAATCCCCTCATTCCACAACACTTTCTCTCTATGGTTAAGAAGCTATACTAGTTTTTCCTCATAAGGAAGTTTCTCTTCCCACTGGACTACCTATGGACTCAAAAAATGAGTTGGATCTGGTATATACTATCTTAACAATAAAACATGAAAAACATTATGTATTTGGCCTAAAATCATGGTAAATACACATTATAGGAAACTGATCCAACTTTCTCCACGATTACATGGGGTCCATTGATCCTCAGACTCATTTTCTCTTTTTACCAATACACATAATAGTTTTCCATGTGGAAGCATTGAAAAATATAGGAACACCTACCTCGAAAGAAAGATCCTTCCTCTAGCTATCTGCATAAATTTTCATCTTGTAATGTTCTTCCCTCATGTGCTTATGAATCAACTGATCTTTTTCTTCTATATCATCTATGAATTTTGGTCCCATAAACTTCCTTTCAGGTACTTCATCCCAACCATATTGATTTTAACACAACTTTCAATATAATGTGTCAAATTTTTCCAACTGTGTTAGAGAATGAAAACAGTTATTATAAAAATCCCAACCAATAAAAAATTTTGATCCCAACTTCCCTGATAATCCATTAAAAAGGACATATCATATCCTCCATATTCTTAATTGTTCATTTTTACTACCCATATGATAGTGGATTAAAATCTATACTGGAATTTAATTCAGTTCCAAATATATTATGACATTCTTTCCAAATGTATAATGTGTACTAGCGATCATGATTAGATATAATGGGTAGGGGAACTCCTTATTAGTAGACTATCTCATTAATATACAACTTAGAATGTTGAGATAGAGATAGAGTATCTATAATAGGATGAAAATTATTACATTTAGTCAATCAATCAACAATAAACCAGATTTCAATTTCACCTTGAGATGTTTTTGGTAATCCCAATACAAAATCCATGGATATATTTCTCAATTTAAACTCTAGCATAGGGAATGGCTGAAAAATCCATTACAATAACTATAATTCTATATTAACCTGTTTACAAGTCAATCACTTCACAATAAACTCACCAACATCTCATTTCATTCCATCCCACCAATAATACTCACGAATATTTCTGTACATCTATGTACAATTATGATAAACTGAAAACAGAGAACTTTGAGATTCACACAATGGATCTTTCTTCAACTGTAAATCACAATGCACACCTTATCTTTTTCGAAATCTCAAAACACAATCATTATCAATGTTACATTTTAGATAACAAATCCTTATAAACCATATCAACCTTTTTCGAAAATCACTATCTTCTCTTAGTGCATGGTTATTTCTGTCTAATAGATATTATTTCACTACCACCTAAAACAATACATAGGAATTATTTTCACCATCAAAATCCATTCCAAAATTCATAAAACCAGATACCAAAGGATCTTGTTCTGAATGTAGCACAGATAATGTATCATTACTAATTTGACTCAATGTGCCAGTCACTTTATTTACCTTTCCATGATTTTAATGAACCATGTAATCATAATCCTTGATTAATTACATCCATATCTTTTATGTCATGTTTAATTTTTTCTATGTTAATATATACATCAATATTTTTATATTACAATTTATTAACAAATTATGCCATAAAAATGATACCTCAAAAATATTAATGCAAAATAATTTCATTAGGTAATTCCAAATCATGTGCAAGGTAATTAAACTCAGAAGGGTTGAACTGATTTAAAGAATAAGAAATTACATAACCATTATGAATTAGGAAATAACCATGACCTTTAAATGACACATCACTATCGATAATGAATTTACCATTCCTATAAGGCATCACACAAACTAGATCAATTACTAATATTCTTTTCAGGTCTAAAAATAATCGTTACATCCTTTTTTCAGATAACCATAACTCCCTTAAATGTGAGCTTAGTTAGTGGGAATGATATCATAGAAATTTTTTTAACATTACATCAGTAATAACCCAATAATACAAGAATAAAATGAATCTTTATGATATTGGTAGGTCTCGTCCACATTTCAACATCTTTTTTAGAAGGTTCAACAATTATGCTATCTTTAGAAAAAATATGACCATGGAATAAAATTTACTACAAACAGAATACAATAATACTAAGGATTCCATATAGTTTATGTTTTTAATGTTTTCAAAAAAAATACTTATGTGACTAAAATATTCCTCCTGTATTTTATAATATAAAGAAATATCATTTATAAACACAACCACAAAATGATCTAGAAACTGAAGTGCGACTCCATTTCAACTTTTTCATCACATTAGACATTTTTTTCATACAATTTTAAATCCCATGAAGCTAACTCCCTTCAATATTTCTGTTTCAATAGTGAGTAAAACCAAAATATCTTATTGTAAATATCCAATATAATATTTAGGATTTACTATGAAAAATAGGTGAAGATTTCATCATATGATTCCATAGAATATTTCCCCATTTGTCTCAATTCATGGAATTTATTTTCCATTATATGTCAAGAAAACTTAGGAAAATATTTCTCAAGTAATATATTCATAAATTCATCCCATTCCATGGAGTCAATATCATCACATCCTCTAATATTTTTAATCATTGAACACCACCGATTGGATTTATCTTCAAAACAATAAACAGATAGTATAAACTTTTGATTGTTTGCACACCTAATTACATCAAAAATATTTTTCCATAATTCAATTTACATTTTATCATGAATAAGATCAGAATATCTACTTATTTATGTGTACATTTCCTCATGAAGTGCTCTATGATCAACATCTACCTCTGTAGTTGGTCTGGTTAATCTCATGCATGAACACCACCACCATTTATTTCCTGAGTCAACAGATCTATCACTAAAAAAATCTGTCCAGTTATGATTCCTACCATCTCATGATGCATATTAGGAAGGTAATTTCCCTCTATATTCCTTCCTTTTTACAACTTCCATGTTTCCAATTTGGAATACCATTATGAACAAAAATATCATAGACGATGCTACATGGAAATATTCAAATGCTATATCATTTCTATTTGACAATAAATTAAAAAACATATATAGATATTTTATTAAAATTATTCTAACTTATAATTTTATCTAAACCAACTTTTGATATCAACTATAAGTCTCCTGCATTAATGTTTAACTAATCTTGAGATAAGTCTGTGATTGGCATTAATTACCTTTCAGGATCTTTTTAGGTTTAGAGCATTTGAGATTTAGGTCATTACTAATTCATAGAAACATAAATATTATATGTATATACATATAGTAAATATTAATTTAATTTTTCATAAAACAAAAACTCATTAAAAATAAAATTCATTCATTTCATAATTAAACCACATGAATTATCGTTGATCTGATCCATTACATTATTCTTCTTAAAATCCTATGAAAAAAATTTCAAAATTTTTAATGAGAATAAAAATCTCATTAAGGGATGCAGAAAGATGGAAAAATATTACACTTCTGAAAACAAGAAAACCATGAATTATTTATAAAAGTTTAATAATTTTCTCTGTTACGAAGATGTAAATTTAAATCACTTAGTAGAAGCTCATTACTAACCCATTTTGTAACCAAAAGATTACGACAAGGCCTATAGAGAGAAAAATATAACATATAAGTGTAAATTTGGACATAAACATACATAAATGGAATAACCATACGGTCTAATTCTTCACATATCACTAAATGTAATAGCCATTCGAAAAACATCCATACCCTATGCATTGGAGGTTTTAACGTATCCAATCATCTTCGGTTTATCACGGATCCACCCTTCATTGGTTTATCATGTAACAAACCATATTTGGTTTATCATGTAACAACCCATCATTGATTTATCAGGTAACCACATGTCAAATGTCCATGTACCATGATTTAATCATAACACATAAATTATTGCAATTGTCAACAATTCACTCATAAAATATCATTTAAAATCAAAAGAGGTAATTTGAAGATATTCAAATAGTGAATATACTTTCAAAACCATTTTCAAAACCAAAACACCCAAAAAGAAAATATCAGATTTATTTTCCTTTTAATGACATTAATATTTATAAAGGATTCCAAATATCAAATAACAGTTACTTTGACAGAGAAGTCATTGTTGTCGCAATCATTAAATTCATTCCTTTCTATTGTTTAGTAAAATGATTCAATAGAAAAAGATTGCCTTTTATTTAAATTAATATTCAAAGTGGTTCATTATACACCGTATAGAATAAAGTGGTTTATAACATTAAAATATGCCTCAATTAAAGTATTTTGAGACGTAGTCCCTTAACTCGAGTTCGACTTGTCTCATTCATTCTTTATATTCAAAAATAATAAACATAGGTTAATTTATCCTTTTTTAGATCCTTTTCCTTGTTTATTATTCATTTAATATTAATTTTTATCATGATATAGAAAGTTCATAATTATTTAAGTTGAAATAGATCCTTTTGTCAATATTATGTACTTGAGTCGAAAATAAACTCTTTTTGATGTAAATTTTCTACGTGGTCAAAGTATATAATATCCAAAATATTATAAAATATTTAAATATAATTTATATCTATCATATATTTATTTACAATTTCCATAATATTTGGAGATATGAAAATAAAATCACTATTTATAGACATGGTAGTCCATACGTATACATGAACACTACTTTCATTTCAATTTTTTATAAAATAATAATAATAAAATTATATAAATATACATTATAATAACAATATTATATTTATGTCATGTATATGTTATATTTATAATAAAAACATCCTTTATACATTCCATTTATAGCATGAAGGATTCATATCACTTTGATGGGGCGGCAGTCCACAATTCCTCAAATAAAATTATTGTATTTAATCATCATTGAAAGCATAAATATATGTTACAAAAAAATATCGATTAATAAAGAAAATATAAATACATTATATATCATATATATATATATATTGTTTGATCATTATGTCCACCATGAGAGGTGGTAGGAGAAAATTGGACAATCGACATTTCGTGATATAGTATTTCGTCATACCTAGAAACAATATATTCATATCCATTAAATGGAGGTGTGTGTAAGTTTAGATTGAATAATTCTCATAAAACAAATTCCTAGTATGTTTCTGATATGGATTTTTATGGAGTATTCAATAAATAATAAGGTCATAGGGAGTGTAGAAGGAATATAAAGGAATGGAAGATGAGAGACGATGCTAAATCTAAATCTGGTAGCTTCTTTTCATTTGAGAAAAACGATTTCTTTAATTTTCTTATGCCCAAGGTAAGGATTATAGGAGAAAATAAGGCATGTTGGGAGATTATTTTATAATAACTTATAAAATCCATGGTGCTTTATATGTGTGAGTAAATGGGTAGAGGTGGTGGCCATTTATAAGAGGGATTAGTGGCACTTTAAAAATGTCTTGAAATATTATTTTTTTTATAAATTTATTTGCAAATTCTAATAGTGAAATTGTCATATAGATCGAGGATAAGAGTATTATGGTTCTAAAGATTCTTATAAAATAGGTTTTAGACATGTTTCAGTCACAAATGTAACCTTATCATTTGGCATTAACAGGTAGTTAAAAAAATTAACTCTAATCATGCCTTCTAGTATTTTCAAGATAAATGGTTACCATAGTTACTATAAAATAATAATAGAACCATGAGTGGATCATTAATTTGTCTTGTTACATTATATAATTAATATGGATGAATATAATATTTTTAGGATGATTATATCATTTAATAAAACAGTATTTTATTTAAAAACTCATTTATGTCTATTCTGACACTATTTAGTAATTGATTTTTTTAAAGTAATAACAACTTGATTCCTTAAAAAAGTATTTAAATAAAATATAATATTTCATAATAATCTATAAAAAATTTTATTGAATTAAAATTATCAAATTACAATTATTTATTTATTTAAAGTTCTTTTTCTTTGAATCACTCATTAATAAGGTAATCACTACATCGTCATTGAGTCATAAATAAATTCATTCATTTAATTTATAAAAATTATAAATAAAATACCATGACATGGAAAAGTTTAATTTATTTATAATTATTATATATAGTCAATGATATCTGTTACATTACTATATATTAAAATTTTTTATTAAAAGATAAATGTTTTTGTTATATTTCCCTTTTCAATAAATTAAAATTTTTAAATTTTTTAAAATGACATTTCCACACCCAAGTAGCTCCCAAATTACAAATGTTCAACCTAAGGATAATAATGTTCAGAAATATATAATCTTTTAGTATTAAAAAAAATTATTGAATTTTTTTATTTTAATAATACTATGTTTTTACCCATATTTACCCGATTTACCCTTTAACTATGGTAAACAAATAATTATAGAAGTTAGTATTGATAATGTCCAAAGATAAAAGGTAAATATTTAAAAAATATAGACCTTATGATTCCAACTATTTAATAAAATTTTAAAAACACAAAACAAAAAAATAAGTAAATAATTTGAAATTAATTCTCATTGTCAAAACAAGAAAGTTTCTTTTTAATAAGCAAAAACTACTAAAATATCAACATGTGTTTTTGTAATATTTCAATGTGAAGATAATTAAAATGAAAATAATTTTATTAAATTATAAAAACATAATATACGTACACATTATGACAAATTAAAAGGGTATCATAACTATATTAATAAATTATATGAAAAGTTTGTTTTGAATTAAACTTTAATATTTTTCAGTATTCAAAAAAAAATGTATTTTAATAAAAAAATACAAAAATTTCAGCCAAAGTGAATTTTAATGTTCCAATTCTAAATAATAATATTAATTTTTCATATATAACATAAAAAATTGGAAAAAACTATATTTCAAAATGTTTCTTGATCAAAAGGCGGTAAAACATCATTTTATAATATTAGAGTATTTTATGTTTAAAATTTGATTATTTCTAATTTTATGGCATTAAAATTTATTGGATAAATGTAAAAAAAATTAACAAACATGTGTAAAAATATTGTAGTTATTTCTGTTCATTACATCCAATATAATTATTACGAGTTAAGAACCATTTAAAACAATAGTAATATTATTGTATAATTTTTCAAAATATAACTTAATGATGTGTGAAATGTAAGATTTTGGGGAAACACGTTGTTGAATGTCGAGTACGATATTATAAAAATAATTCCCTATAATATAAAATTAATATATAATTCATAATCATTAGTATATGTGAAAAAATATTTTTCAATAAATACATAGGATATTACATATAGTGCAAATAAGACATAATTATGGGGGATGACCTAGTTCTATTTTATAAGTGACTACGGTGAAAAAACTATAAATATCCATAAATTTAAAATATAATAAATATCCTAATATTGAATAATTGAACGAAATTGAATTGATTTATTTTTAAATTTAGGACCTGATAAAATCAAAATTAATTTATCCAATAAAATTTATACATGTTTAAATTTCATTTTAAACCTTATAATTTTTTAATCACCTCGCCATCCCTTTTTAACCAAAAGTACGGTAACAAATATCTCACACTTTTTGAATTATAAATGTACCTCTAATGTATAATTTGACACAAAAATGGTCCATGTATCAATTTTTAGACAATTTACCCTCAAAATTTAAATATGTTAAAAAAATTAAAAAAATAAGCAATTTAATAAAATATTTTTTATCAGAGAATTTAATTAATTACATTTATAGAACTGTTAAATTAATTTTAACTTAAAGACTTTAATAAACTAATATATATATCAAATAAACAAATTTAAAATTTATTAAAATTTATAATTACTTATTTATTTAATTTAATACCAGAATTAATTTATAAAATAGTTGTTTTGTTAATTTAAGATCCTTTACCATGATTTTTTAAATAAATTAATGTAACTAATGAAACATTTATTAATGAATACTCCACTTGAAAAAATAAATATCTTATTATGTAAAATGGTTCAATAAAACATATGAACATACATAGTATTTTTTTTGGATTTTCAAATACCGTTAATAATTTTTTCCATTTCTAATATATGAGTTAAATAGTGATGACATGATCAGTATAAATATTGGGATTTAACAAGTCCAATTTACTCAAATAAAGGAAGCAATGGAATCCTTCAGTATAATTGATCCACAAGAAGCCCATTTATCTGAGTCCTAAAAGGAGGTAGTGTCAATGGGCTATTCTATTGACCAAGTGTAAGCCGAGCATCAACACATTAAGCTTGAATGAAACCACCAATGGGTGAAGTGGAAGTCAGCAGGGATTACCACAAAAGAAAAGTTATCCAAGCCACCCCAAGAGACTGTCACCATCGCAGAACATAAACTTATGTATAATGAGTGTGTTATAAGGGGTTATGTAACAAAACCGTATTACTATGATTATGTGCATTATTTTTGTATAAATAATATACATTTATTTTATTGTTTTTACTTTGTAAATGGGGTTTTAATGAACCAATAGTATTTTTAGTTAATATTCAATTAATAATTATATTTTTATGAATTAATGGATTATTAATTAAATAACATTAAATAAATAATTATTACTAAATTACTTGTTATTAAATATAAATTAATTTATAATTTTCTATTATAAAATTGAAATTTTTATTGAGGTTGGAAAACTGGTTTTGTCAAAACCCATGATTTTTCAATAAATGCCAGAATTTATTTTAAATTTGACCATTTAGATATTTATAAAATTATTTTGATAAAATGAATATTATTTTTGGATTTACGATTTTGAAATTTCCTAATAGTGAATATTTCATAATTTTATGAGACGATCTAATTTTTAGGTAAATATTAAATATCGTTTAATTTTATAATGTGTTTTATGACATCATAATGACCCAATAGTGATTTAATAAAATAAAATAATTTTTTTCTACAAATATATTATTTAACATTAAATTAATTGGATTTTATATTTGTTTGATTAATTTTACAATGCCTTAGTGGACCCTCCAAGACTTATAAACTATTTTTTACATTTTAATATAATTTCCATGAAAGTGTGACTCACCTCCACATAAGAGTTGATAATTTATTATTATGTTCATACATTGGCCTTATAAATTATTGTTTCCTACTAAACATTATCAATAAACATTGGAAAAATCCATGGGATATATTGTGGTTTTGATTAGAATAATATGTAGTGTCTAAAGCCAAAATAATAATCAATCCCCCTCCTTTCCTATATAAACCCACTATATCTCCCAATCATCCTCACTCAAAACATTTGGAGCTCAACCAAACCCTGCCATCTTCACTATATAATTATCTCAAGACTCCCCAAGATACCTAAAAGCTTCTCTCAATCCACTCCAAAGACTTTGGGATCACATTTCCAAGTAAGGGATTTCTTTCTTTCTCATTTTTTCCAAATTTTATTATGTTATTATATCGTTTATTTCAATTAAAAATGTGGGGATATGGTTTTTCTACTACACCATAATGACCCCATTATGTTTCAAATATAATTTACCTATTAATCTCTCATTAATTCCTCTCATTACACCAGTTACCATGGTGACATTCTGTATGGAATTTCTCTAAATTCATTTACATTCAATTTTTTTTATATTATGTATTTAAATTCCATTAAATATGTTGGGATATTATGATCGATTAGCCAATTACATTCCATTTCATTTATAAATTATTAATAACCTCGTTCTCTCTCATCAACCCAATTTAAAAATTCCATTTTACATCGTTATGTTATCGAAAATACACAACAATTTCCATATCAAAATCATACCATAAGAAAATACCATACCCATTTCTCTCTCAGGGCTATTAACCTTTATATATAGGTACTTTTGGATTTTTTTATAAATTTAGGTATTACCCATCTATATTTAATGCAATAATTTATGATGTTTAATAAATATATGATGTATGGTCTATGTGGCACACTTATGCCTGAAATTAAATGGTTATAAAGGGTGCACACTGATAGCTCTTCAATGAATTAGATAAAGATTAATATCTAATATGTCAATTTAAATGAGAGTTTACTCATTCTAATTACTGTGCAATATTGGTTTACTCATTCTAATTCATGTTCAGTAAGAGTTTACTCATGCTCAATGTGCAATGAGCCTTGGGTCATGCTAATACCATGTTTAATGTTGTTTCCACATTTCCATGTTATCATAATCCTGATATATAATTCTGTAATGTTCATGTTTACTTTGTGCTCCATTGATATGCCTATATCCTAACACGTACTATATTCATCATTTTATTCCATATTTACTCTCTTATGGGGATTTATAGTGAACTTTATTATTAATCATGTTCTTTGGTTATCCTATGCAATGTTGTATACGAAGGAATGTTGTTGTCCTGTAAAATAAGTATTCAATAAATATGTTTTTTCTATGTTCTATTTTGTTATTTAATATTCCTAATTTCACAAGACACTAGACCTCTCGATACTCATAGTTCTCTTAATTGCATGTTTATGTAATAAATCAGGTTTAAGATCATAATAAAGAGATGGATTTTAGTTGGTATTAATGGATATGTTTAGGTATTTTTGAGATTAGGATTTGAAATCCCCGATGAATGCCTTAGGGAAAAAACTAAGAATAATACAAACATACCTAGTTATTTTTTGAGTATAGAATAAGTGTTTTATCAACAAATATACATCCCCTTCTGGATACGAACAAGTTGAGGTGGCTCTGGCATATATGTATCTAGGGGTAAAACCTCAGAACACCGCTTTGACCTAGAATCAAACAGGAAATGTTGAATGAAAATGGTCCTTGAATATTTATAGTCATAGATATCTTTTACATTTCTATATATTATATTTTTTTTACCAGATATATGTTTCTTTATATTACCCTTTTCATTAAATTAAAAATTTTAGAATGGAATTTTCACACCCAAGTAGCTCCAAAATCAAAAATGTTCAACCTAAGGATAATAATTTTCAGAAATATATAATCATGTAGTATTAAGAAAATTTTTAGCGAAGTTTTATATTTTAAAAATATTTTGTTTTTACTCTTAATTACATGATTTACCCTTTAAATATAGTAAATAATAATAATTACCGAAGTTGGTATTCATAATGTCCAAAAAAGGTACATATTTAAAAAATATCGACCCTAGGATTCCAAATTATTAATAAAATTTTAAAATCTTAGAACAATAAAATAGTAATTAATTTGAAATTAATTCTTATTGTCAAAACTAGAAAGTGTGTTTTTAAGAAATAAAAACTACTAAAATATTGTCATGTGTTTATACAAAATTTCAGTTTTAAATTAATTACAAAGAACATAATTTTATTAAATGATAAAAACAAAACCCACTTTCACATTAAGACCCATTAAAATGATAACATAACTATATAGAAATATTATATGAAAAGACAGTTTTGAATTAAAATGCAATATATTTCAGTATTCAAAAAAATATGTATTATATTAGAAACATACAAAAATTTCAACCAAAGTTAATTTTAATGATCCAATTCTAAATAAGAAGATTAATTTTTCAAATATAACATAAAAAATTTACCAAAACTATATTTCAAATATGTTCACCATCAAAAGGCAGTAAAATATCTTTTATAAATATTAGAGTATTTTATGTTTAAAATTTTATTCTTTCTAATATTTTGGTTGTAAAATTTATTGGATAAATGTAAAAACATTTAAAAAACATGTGTAATCATATTTTAGTTATTTATGTTCATTATGGCCAATATAATAACTATGAGTTAACTACCATTTAAAATAATAGTAATATTATTGTATTATTTTTTGGTATAACTCAATGTTTTGTAAAACGTAAGATTTTGGGGAAACCCATTGTTGTATGTTCAGTACGCTATTTAGAAAAATAATTCCATGTAATGTAAAATTACTATCTTATTCATAACCATTAACACATGTGAAAAAATATTATTAAGTAAATACCTAGGATGTTATATTTTGTGCAAAAAAGACATAATTATGAGAGATGATTAGGTTCTCTTTTATAAGTGGCTATGGTAAAAAAACTATTAATATTAATAAATTTAAAATATAATAAATATCCTAATAATGAATAGTGGAACCAAATAATCTTTTTTAAAAATTTAGGACATGATAAAATCAAAAATAATTTATTCAATAAAATTTATACTTTATAAAATTTTATTTTAAACCATATAATTTTATAACAACCTCATCATCCCTTTTCAACTATAACCATGGTAACAAATATTTCACACATTATGAATTATAAATATGTATATAATGTAGAATTTGACACAAAAATGGCCCATGTATAAATGTCTCGAAAATTTACCCTCAAATTTTAAATATATCAATATTTTTTTAAAACAATTTATTAATTTAATAAAATATTGTGTATCAAAAAATCTACATAATTATATATATGGTACTATTAAATTAATTTTATTTTAGAAACTTTAATAAACCAATGGATATATCATATAAACAAATTTAAAATTTATTAAAATTTATAATTACTTATTAATTTATGTTAATACCATAAATAATTTATAAAATAGTTTTTTTGTTAATTTAAAATAATTTACCGTGATTTTTTAACAACATGCATTTAACGACAGAAACATTTATTAATGAATACTCTACTCGATAAAATAAAATGTCTCATTATGTAAAATGTTCCTATAAAACATATGGAAAAACATGGCATTTTTTTGGATTTTAATGTAAAGAACTGTAAAATTAAAGGGATATTTTTTTTTCTTAATTTTCAATGGGATTTTAAAAGAGCACATTTTCTGACGGCACCTAATTACGAGGCCCGGTGTGCCCGGAATCAATTTCTGAAGTTTAGCTCGGGTACGTTCAGTGAATGAACGAGATGGTTTTCCAAACTTTTGAACCGATGATCGGAATCAAAATCCAAGGACACCGATGAAACTGCAGTGCCGGTAATTTCTTAAGAACACCTTTTTCGGAGTTGTGTTTTCTCGGGTGAGGTTATTAATTAATTGGGTTAACTAAAGAATAAAATACAAAATTGGGCTACAAATTTTATTTCTATTTTAAGTATATAAACCTATTCTATGTGGTTGGAGTGGGACCCAATAATATTCTAACTCCACTAGGTAGGATATTATTGATGTGGGGCCCACATGAGCCCCACCCCGTCAAATCCCTTGTTAGCCTCCCTCTCGTGCTTTTAATATGAAACTCACCCGCACCCCGAATTAATGGAAAGTCAACACTAAAAATTAATTGGAATATTAAACGCTCCTCAATTAATTCAATTAATTGAGTGAGATCTATTTTATTTTCTAATTAATGGGTTGTGTGTGTGTTAAAGCAAGACTTATTTTATTAGGGGTTGATTCGTTGTGCGAAAGGAAGGGAGGACTCTTGTGGTCTTGAGGAATACCTTCTTCCTCTTGAAGAATGTGAAGAACACACCGTCACCGACGAAGAACGCCGACCTTCGAAGAAGGACGACGAATAATGCTGATACCTCATAGATCGACGACGAGACGCTGTGTACCGTGACGCCGACGAACCTCCTTCCACGACTTCCCTTTCCCATGACAAACCTCATTCGTCGACTTCATCAAGGTAGGGGTTTGATTTTTTGGTTCCTACATTTTCTTGACCATCCAAACGTCTTTTTATTATCCACTTGATATCGAATTAACGGGAGGGGGCCGGACCGTACGAACAAGGCTGACTCTCGTCTCCCCTTTGATGATGTGTTTGTCGCGGCACGAACAAAGGTAGAGCGGTGCAACGACACAGTGCGAAAACAAAGAAGAATGGGTGAAGAAGTGCGGCACCGTCGCGCCGCGCCGTTGAGGCCGAACAAAACCGCAGCTAGAGTCGGGGCCGCAGAGGCGATTCGAAGTCTCCGCAGATTGTTTTTGTTGATGTGCGGATTGAAGGGCGATGATGGAATGGGCCGCAGTGTCCATTTGATGATTCCATAGAAATGTACTGGACCCGAGTTGATCATCGGTGTAGACGGAATAAAAAATGGACCATCGGAGCAACTCCTGTGGCCCGCAGACATCACCAGTTGTGCGGGTCTCTGGCACGGTGGCACCAGCATCTAGAGGCAGTGGCGCCCCGGCACGCCGCTAGGAAGAACCATCACAGCCTCAACCGCGGCGGCAGGCGGCTGGATCCCAAGATCGCGCATGATCCGGGGAAGTAGGACGCGGAGCTCGCCGCGTCTGTAGAGCCCAAGGGCCGCGGGGGGACCGCGTCCACTGATCAGCTTGCTGGCCGAGCCAGCGTGCCTCCCGGCTTCTCCGGGCCGGGCCACGCCCCGCCGGGCCGCCCCCCGCCCCAGCGGGCCGGGCCCTGACCCCCCATTTTCGGATCACGTCTGGTCTTTTTCCAATATCTTGGGCTATGGACCTCCGATCGATGCACCGTAAATTGTGTAGCGATCCTTGTATCGAGGTGGTCATTTCATTATATTAAAATCAAGCTTTCGGAGAACTTTGGGCATGGCTGGGTTGGTTCGAACATGAATCCAACCGGGCCCTCGGAGCGGAAACACTTATAACTTGAGCTTCGGACGTCCGATTGACGTGTCATCGACTTTGTTGGATTCCTCTTAGTGAGACGGACCTTTTGGCTTACTCAGCTTGAGATTTGGATACAGTTGTAGTGTGGTCAGGTTGGTGTTGACTTAAAAACCAACCGGTCCCCTAGAATGAAAAGGCCAATGAATGTCAGACCGGGCATCCGATTGACGCGTCGTCTATCGCGTTGAGTTCCTTTTGTTGAGACGGAACTTTGGGATACATCAACTCTGGACTACATGTCAGTTGATGTATCGACCCCCTTTGCCTCATAGAGCGGACCCTCCCGGAAATGAGCATGCTGTGTGCGGGAACCTTAGAGCTGGTTGTGACTGCGAATACCGTACTGAAATCCTCCATGGGTTTAAGAGCGATGAAGACTGCACTGATATCCTTTGTGGGTTCGTCAATGACGAAGTCCGTACTGAAATCCTCTGTGGGTTCGACGACGATGAAGACTGCACTAAAATCCTCCATGGGTTTGGCAGTGACGAAGACCGTACTGAAATCCTCTGTGGGTTTGATGGCGATGAAGACTGCAATGAAATCCTCCGTGGGTTCGGCAGTAATGATGACCGTACTGAAATTCTCTATGGGTTCGATGAAGATGACTATGTTCTTGCTATCCTACGTGGGTATGGCAGAGTAGCTAGTCTTTATCCAATGCGGGTCCAACAACTTAGCTGTTTTAGTATCCTACGTGGGTCCTTGCTTAGATGAATCAGTGGCTATATCTGATCATCTCTATCACCTTACGAAGAAGTATACCTGTGTGAGCTAAGTCTTGACTTTCAATCAATATCTTCTATATGATTGACTTACTTTCCTATGTGGATTGAGTTGTGTTATCCTGTGTGGTTTGGGTTGTACTATCTTATGTGGACGTGATCTAACTTGGGCATGGATGTTGGAGCCAAACTGGAACTGATGACTTAGGTATATGTATGTACATATACCTAAGTAGTGTTGGATTTTACTTCGTGATTGTATCTTTCCTTTGTGGATTATCCTTTGTAGATCCTGGGAGACCTTCGGGGGTCTTGCGGTCTCTACTGAGGAGCATATACTCACCCCGGCACAGGCCATTCCCACACTACTTTGTGTTGGATGCAGACGACGGACAATGATGATCGTGGTTGAGGCTTGCGGAGCAGTCGCTACCTAGAGGTGGACCACTAGGCGGGACATACATGGAGCAGACAATTGGAACCATGGAGTTGTGGTGGCTATTTTTACCCACCTTCCAGGTGGGACTTCTAGTGGATGGCTTGATGTTGCTTCTTTACTTTCAGTTCCTGTACTTTCTTTCCAGTTGTACTTTACTTTCAGTCTGGGATTGTATTCTGGCCCATTTACATTCTGCACTTACTTTTGTACCCAATTTTACTTAGTGCTTACATCTATTTTCTTACACTGTGGTGTTTCATTACTTTATAAAGGCAATGCCTTCCCCTTTGTTGGGATTTACGCCTTTGGTGCTAGTCGCCAGCCCCTGGCCTATGGGAGGCAGGCTTGGGGTAGTCACGGCTCGGGCCCCGAGGACGAGTCATGAAAAATTGGTATCAGAGGAGTTCGGTTCTATCACATAACTCAGGACTATGATCATTCTTCTATTAAGCTATAGTGTTAAGGGTATTGAGTGTGGTTATCAGTCCAGGGAGTCCAGCGTTGGTGCGGCGGCCGATTATCCGTATACCAGGACCCTGACTTCTGATTTCCGAGTCAATGCACGACAACATTGATTGCTTGGGTGTTTCAAATGTTTTCCTTGTGATTACATTATGTCAGCTCAACAGGTATACTGTTTTGATCGTGGAGAACCTGTTTATTTTGAGGATGGCTCCACGACAGCAACGAGCTATGGTTCTGAGCTTTGTGCGAGATGACAACCCACCGAGCGACGAGGCCTCGGTGCAGGGACCTTTTTCAGTGGAGGCACCGACGGTACCTCTACCCACCGAGCCACTGATGCTACCAGCATCAGCCGCTAAGAGCGCACGTCACCTTAGTGCACTGCACGAGTTCCATCTTCAGATACCTCCAAGGTTCTGTGGGGAGACGGACCCTGAGGCAGCAGAGGATTGGCTGGAGGCGGTTGTGTGAGTTTTCAGGCTAGTGGGGACACCAGCTGACCTCATGGTGATCCTCACAGCGAGCCCCCTACACTTGGCAGCAGGCATATGGTGGAGCTTGATGCTCCAGGTACACGATGAGGAAGGGGAGCTAGCCAATCAGCAGGTGGTGGGAAACACTTTGAGGCTTTACCACCACCACCACAACCAGGAGGTCCACCCAGACCACAGGGAGCTGGCGGGCACAAACAGGCTCAGCTTCAGGAAGCAGAGGCCTACGACAACGGTGCGCCAGAGATGATTCGAGGTACTATCTTTGTCTACTCCACCCTTTTTGTAGTTCTTATAGACACTGGGTTGAGTCATTATTTTATTTTTGCTGCCCTAGTTCGGATCTCGGAGATTCTGACGGAGCCATTAGCTCGATCCTTACGGCTAGAGACTCCTACGGAACAGACTCGACGATTACAAACTGGTGCCGGCAGTGGGAGCTTACTCTAGGAGGCGATAGCTTCAGCTGGGATTTTCGTGTAATGGCGTCGAGGCCTTACGACGACATATTGGGCATGGATTGGTTATCCACAGTCCATGCTCAGATCGACTGTAATAGGCGCAAGGTGCGACGAATTCTCACCGATGGGAGCAGGTTCACCTTCACCGGTGAGAAGGGAGCCTTTTCAGCGGAGGATGGACTCACGCAGAGGAGAGGAAAACCCATCACTCATCAGTTTTCTAGCCTCATCCTAGGAGTAGTTGATGTGGGGAGTCCGAGTTTTCCTGTAGTGTGCATCAGTATGCGGACGTTTTCCCTGACGACGTTCCAGGACTACCTCCTCACAGAGAGGTAGACTTTTATATTGACATGTACCCCAGGACATCGCCGATATCCACTCCAGCATATCGGATGGCCCCCGCCGAGCTTCAAGAGCTACGGGTACAGTTGGAGGACTTGTAGGGAAAGGGATTCGTCTGACCCAGTGTTTCATTCTGGGATTCCCACATATTGTTTCCCAAGAAGGCGGATGGGAGCTTGCGACTGTGTGTCGACTATCGTCGCCTGTAGCAGGTGACCGCAAGGAACAAGTATCTACTACCTAGTATTGAAAATCTATTGGATCAGCTCAAGGGAGCACGGTGGTTCTCAAAGATAGACCATAGATCAGGCTATCATTAGCTGAGAGTTCAACACGAAGACATGCAGAAGACGACCTTCAGATGTTGGTATGGACAATATGAGTTCTTGGATACGCCATTCGGAGTAACCAACGCTCCAGTGGTGTTAATGAGTCTCATGAATAAGATATTTCAGCCATACCTCGATCGATTTGTCATGGTCTTCATCGACGACATATTGATATACTCGACCACTGAGGAGGAGCATGCCTACCACTTGCGTGTTGTACTGGACACACTCCGAGAGAACCAGCTTTATGGAAAGCTCTCAAAGTGTCAGTTCTGGTTATGTGAGGTCCACATCATGGGACACGTCATCTCTGAGGTGGCAGTTGCGGTGGATCCTACGAAGATTGAGGCAGTTCTAGCTTGGGAGCCACCCATGAGCATGACAAAGGTGCAGAGTTTCTTAGGGCTAGCTGGGTACTACCAGAGGTTTGTGAAAGACTTCTCAAGAGTTGCAGCACCACTCTCATCTTTTAAGAAGAAGGGGAAACCCTTCGTGTGGTCAGATAGATGTCAGTAGAGAATCCAAGTGCTGAGACAGAAATTGACCAGCGCACCAATCTTGAGGCAACCAGAGGAGGGAGTAGGTTATGAATTCCACTGTGATACATCAGGGAACAGACTCGGATGTGTCCTAATGTAGGAGGGGGCAGTGATTGCCTATGGATCACGTCAGTTGAGGCAGCATGAGTAGAACTACGCTACCCATGACCTGGAGTTAGTAGCAGTGGTCTTCGCTCTGAAGATGTGGCGGCACTATCTGATGGGTGATCACTTTATAGTCTACTCTGACCACCAGAGTCTCAGGTACATCTTCATGTAGAATAACCTGAACCTGAGACAGCGGTGATGTCTCATGTTTCTCCAGGACTATGACATTGATATAGTATATACTCATGGAAAGGGGAATGTAGTAGCCGATGGTCTCAGCAGGAGGATGGGCATTCAGCTACTCGGGGAGGCGACAGAGCAGCTAGACACTTTGTAGATATCCTTCATGAATAGAGATGGTGAAGCCATCCTTCAGTCACTCACACTCACTCCTCCACTACTGCAGCGGGTCAGAGAGGCACAACTTGGGGACGTTGATTGTGAGACTCGGTATGCACAGATATCCTCAGTGCAGGCACCTGATGGATTCTATATAAAAGGAGAGCACACCGTTCTTTTCTGAGGATGTACGATGGTACCATCTTCTTTATAGGAAGAGTTTCTAAGGGAGTTTCACACTTCCCCTTTAGTGGTACATCCAGGAGTGGTGAAGATGTACCAGGATCTTAGACGACAACATTGGTGGCTGGGTATGAAGAAGGTTGTAGCTGAGTTCGTATCTTGATGCCTCACTTGTCAGTAGGTGAAGGTGGAGCACCAGGTACCAGCAGACTTGGCACATCCCTTGGAGGTCTTGGAGTGGAAGTGGGACAGGATATCTGTGGATTTCATGACTGGACTTCCACGTTCTTCCAGAGGTCACGACTCCATTTGGGTGATTGTCGACCGACTCACCAAGTCGTCCCACTTCTTACCCATTAGAGGGAAGGGCTCAATGGAGAGCTTGGGATGCCTATACATTCAAGATATTGTATGTCTACATGGTGTGCCATCATATATCATCTTCGATCGAGATGCTCGCTTTACTTCCCGGCTTTGGAACGGGTTGCAGGAGGCATTCAGGTCGCAGCTACATCTGAGCACCGCCTTTCACCCTCAGACGGATGGTCAGATAGAGAGGACCATTCATACTCTTTAGGACATGCTCCGGGCATGTGTCCTCGGCTTTGGTCGTGCCTGGGAGGGCCACCTACCCTTGGTGGAGTTCGCCTACAACCACAGCTACCACTCCACCATCGGGATGGCACCATATGAGGCATTGTACGGTCGTCCTTTCAGATCACCTATGTGCTTGACAAACCCTAGGGAGTCTAAACTTGTGGGGCCAGAGATGGTCCAGGCCATGGCATAGAAGGTCTAGGTCATCCAGGAGTGGATGAGGATAGCTCAGAGCCGGCAGAAGTCTTATGCTGACAGGAGGCGGAGGCCACTAGAGTTCGAGGATAGAGACCATGTTTTCTTGGCACATGAGCCTAAGCCTGGTTGGCAAGGTCTCAGATGGTGCATCCAAGCGACCAGGGATCAAAACCAGGCGGAGGTAGGATTTCCGGGATACTGTTGCAGTACTGTAGCAGCACTGTAGCAGGAACTGTAGCGGTTACTATAGCAGTACTATAGCAGGCACTGTTTGGCAGTGTAGCAGCCAGGAATATGCCCCCGTTTGGGCCTTCAGGCATCAGATTTGGTCCCCGAGTCCTTTATTGTCCTTCGGGCACCCAGTCCTTCGGGTCAGTTGGGCCTTCGGGCTATCCATATGGCCTTCGGGTCAACTGCAGATACAAAAAACCAGACCAAAAACTACAAGGAACAAGCTCTACAAGGAGGATGGGCATAGGATCTTTCACCACAGTAGGAGCTAACGGATTGCAAGAATGAGAGGGTATGGCACCTGCCATCGGTACAAGCCAGTGCATGCACGGGAATGCCTATCCGAACAGCCATGTAGAGGTGAAGAGCTAATTTCAAAGATGAAGATGCTGGGGAGGAGCAAGTTCCAAGTTTTTTGTCTGGGTTGTATGGTATGTTTGTGCCTACGAGCATTGGTTCCTAAAAAATGGCCTACATGCATGTAATAGTGTTCCACCTAATCCCTTGAATGGTGCATTATCAATCAATAACAAATGAAGGCCTTCGGGACATTGTAGGAGGAGACCATGTTTTCTTGTGGGTCTCACCTCAACGTGGATTATGGAGATTTGGCCGGGGTGGCATGTTGTCTCCGTGATTCATCAGACCATTCCAGGTCCTCAGCAGGGTAGGCAAGGCGGCTTACCTCCTGGCTCTACCACCTCAGTTGCACCGGGTGCACGATGTCTTCCATGTATCTCAGCTGAGGATATACGTGCATGACCCGACGCATATCATCGACCAAGGGGAGATAGTCCTTGACGATGGGGAGTCTTTTGCGGAGGTTCCAGTGGATATCGAGGATCGACAGGAGCGGGTCCTACGTGGGTGGTCGATTCCTTTAGTGCATATCATATGGCAACACAAGAACCTCCAAAAGAGCACTTGGTAGAAGGAGGCTCAAATGCATGCACAATACCCACATTTTTCCCCTAATTTATGATGTATCTTTACGGGGACGTAAAGCACTGAGGTGGGAGTAATGTAAAGACCCGTAAAATTCAAGGGAAATTTTTTTCCCTTAATTTTTTTGGATTTTACAAGAACGCAGTTTCTGATGGCACCTGATTCGAAGGCCCGGTGTGACCGGAATCAATTTCCAAATTTTAGCTTGGGTACGTTCAGTGAACAAATGAGCGGGTTTTCCTAACATTTGAACCGGTACTCGGAATCCAAATCTGAGGACACCGATGAAAACGCAGTGCCGGTAATTGCTTAAGAACAACTTTTCCAGAGTTACGTTTGCTCATGTGAGGTTATTAATTAAATGGGTTAACTAAGGAATAAAATAAAATATTGTGCTACAAATTTTATTTCTATTCTATGTAGTTAATGCTATGCTTGGTGGTTGGAGTGGGACCCACTAATATCCTAACTCCACTAGGTAGGATATTAGTGAAGTGGGGACCACACGAGCCCCACCCCTTAAAATCCATTTTTAACCTCCCTCTCCTGCTTTTAATATGTAACTCACATGCACCCTGAATTAATGGCAATTCAACCCTCAAAATTAATTTGAATATTAAATGCTCCTCAATTAATTCAATTAATTGAATGAGATCTGTTTGATTTTATAATTAATGGCTTGTGTGTGTGTTAATAAAATAAGAGAAGACTTATTTTATTAGGGGTTGATACATTGTGCGAAAGGAAGGGAGGACTCTAGCTCTCTTGAGGAATATCTTCTTCCTCCTTGAAGAATGTGAAGAACACACCGTCACCGACGAAAAATGCCGACCTCTGACGAAGGAATATGAATAACGCCGATTCCTCGGAGATCGACAACGCGACGCCATGTACTGCGACACTGACGATCCTCCCTCTGCGACGCCATCTTCCTCGACGTCCCTTTCCCATGACAAACCTCGTTCGATGACTTCATCGAAGTAGGGGATTGATTTTTGGGTTCCTGAATTTTCTTGACCGTCCAAACGTCTTTTTCTTAGCCGCTTGATATCGGATTGACGGGAGGGGGCCAGACCGCACGAACACGGCCGACTATCCTCCCCCCTTTGATGATGTGTTTTTCGCGGCATAAACAAAGGTAGCGCGGTGCAATAACACAGCTCGGAAACAATGAAGAACGGGCGAAGAAGCATGGCACCGTCGCACCGCACTATTGAGGGAGAACGAAACCTTGGCCAGATTCGGGGCCACATAGGCGATTTGAATACTCCATAGATTTTTTTTACGTGCGGATCGATGGGAAATGATAGAACGGGCCGCCGAGTCAATTTGATGATTCCGTAGTAAAGTACGGGACCCAAGTTGAACACATGCCTAGACGGAATCAAAAACAGACCACCGGAGCAACTCTAGTGTCCCGCAGACATCACCGGCGGCGTGGGTCGCCGGCGGCCAGCACCGGCGCCCCGGCACGCCGCCGGGTGGAACCGCCGCGGGTGAATCCGCGGTGGCAAGAGGCCGGATCATGCGCCCACACATGATCCGGGGAAGCAGGATGTGGTGCTTGCCACATCCGTGGAGCTCAAGGGCAATGGGGGACAGGGTCCCCCACTCGGCTCACTGGTTGAGCCAGCGTGCCACCCGACCGAGACAGGCCGGGAGGCGCCCTGCCATGTCGGACCAGGCCCAGACCCCCCATTTTCCTATCACTTCCGGTCTTTTGCCCATATCTTGGGCTACAGACCTCCAAGAAATGCTCCATATGTTGCGTAGCGATCCATGGATCGAGACAGTCATTTTTATATATTAAACTCAAGGTTTCATAGAACTTTGGGTATGGCCGGATTTGTTCGAACACAAAACCCACCGGGCCCTCGGAGCAGAAACGCTTATAACTTGAGCTCCGGACGTCCGATTGACTTGCCATTGACTTTGTTGGATTCCTCTTAGTGAGAAGGACCTTTTTGGATTACTCTGCTCGAGGTTTGGATGATGTTGGAGTGTGGTCAGTTTAGTTTTGACTTAAAAACCAACCGGGCCCCTGGAACGAAAAAGCCAACAACTCTCAGACCGTGCGTTCGATGGACGCGCCGTCTGTCGCATTGAGTTCCTTTTGTTGAGACAGAACTTTGGGATACATCATCTCTGGACTACGTGTCAGTTGATGTATCGTACCCCTTTGGATCGTGGAGCAGACCATCTCGGAAACGAGCATGCTGTGTGCGGAAAACCTAGAGCTGGTTGTGGCTGCGAAGAACGTACTGAAATCCTATGTGGGTTCGATGGTGATGAAGACTGCACTGAAATCCTCCGTGGGTTCAGCAGTGATGAAGACCATACTAAAATCCTCCATGGGTTTGACGGCGATGAAGACTGCACTGAAATCCTCCGTGGGTTCGGCAGTGAAGAAGACCGTACTGAAATCCTCTGTGGGTTCGACTGTGATGAAGACTGCACTAAAATCCTCCGTGGGTTCGGCAGCAATGATGACCGTACTGAAATCCTCCATGGGTTCGATGGCGATGAATCTGTTCTTGCTATCCTATGTGGGTATATCAGAGTAGCAGGTCTGTATCCAATGTGCGTCCGACATCTTAGCTGGTTTAGTAACCTACGTGGGTCCCAGCTTAGATGAATCAATGGCTATATCTGATCATCTCTATCACCTTACGAAGAAGTATACCTGTGTGAGCTGAGTCTTGACTTTCAATCAATATATTTGATATGATTGACTTGATTTCCTATGTAGATTTAGTTGTGTTATCCTATGTGGTTTGGGTTGTACTATCCTGTGTGGACGTGATTGAACTTGGGCTCGGATGTTGGAGAAGAACTGGAATTGATGACTTAGGTATATGTTTGGAAATATACATAAGTAGTGTTGGATGTTACTTAGTGATTGTATCTTTCCTTTTTGGATTATCCTTTTTGGATTCTGGGAGACCTTCGGGGGTCTCGGGGTCCCTACTGAGTAGCGTAAACTCACCCCTATATGGGCTATGCCCGCACTACATTGTGTTGGATGCAGACGACGAACAGCGCTGATCGCGGTTGAGGCTTGTGAGTAGTCGGTACCAGGAGGTGGACCACTGTGCGGGATGTACACGGAGCGGACGGTTGGACCTATGGAGCTTAGGTGGCTATCTATACCCACCCTTTAGGTGGGACTTCCAGTGGACAGCTCGACGTTTCTACTATACTTTCATTTGATGTACTTTCTTTCTAGTTGAACTTTACATTTAGTCTGGGTTTGTATTCTAGACCATTTACTTTCCTCACTTACTTTTGTATCCAGTTTTACTTATTGTTTACTTTTGATGGCTTAGTCTGTAGTGGTTTTTTACTTTATAAAGTCAATGCATTCCCCTTTGTTGGGATTTACGGCTTTGGTGCTAGTCACCAGCCCCTGACCTATGGGAGACGAGCTTGGGGTAGTCACGGTATGGGCCCCGAGGATGGGTCGTGACATTTAAAATACCGTTAATAATTTTTACCATTTCTAATATATCAGTTGAATTATGATAACATGATTAGTATAAATATAGATATTTTACAAATCCAATTTCCCCAGAAAAAGGAAGAAATGGAATCCTACGGTAGAATTGATCCACAAGAATCCCATTAATCAGAGCCCCAAAAGGAGGTAGTGTCACTGGGCTATGCTATTGACCAAGTGTAAGCCGACCTTCAACACATTACTCTTGAACGAAACCGCCAATGGGAGAAGTGGAAGTTAACATGGATTACCACACAAGCAATGTTATCCAAGCCACCCCAAGAGACAGTCACCATCGCAGAATTTACACTTAGGTCTTATAGGTGTTTTATAAGGGGTTATACAACAATACCTTACAACTATGATTATGTGCATTTTTTTGAATAATTAATATACATTTATTTTATTGTTTTTACTTTGTAAATGGGGTTTTAATGACCAAATAGTATTTTTAGTTAATACTCTATTAAGAAATATTTTTTATGAATTAATGGATTTTTTAATTATATAATATTTAAATAAGTAATTATTAATAAATTAATGGTTATTAAATATAAATTAATTTGTTTTTTTCTATTATATAATTGAAATTTGTATTCAGGTTGGAAAACTGGTTTTGTGAGAACCCATTATTTTTCAATAAATGTTAGATTTTATTTTAAAATTGATAATTAAAATTTTTATTAAATTATTTAGATATAATGAATATCAGTTTTGGATTTAGGATGTCGAAATTATCTAATAGTGAATATTTCATATTTTTATGAGACAGTTGTATTTTTGGAAAAATATTAAATACTGTTTAATTGTATAATGTGTTTCATGATATCATAAGGAACCAAGAGTTATTTAATAAAATAAAATAAATTTTTTTCTACAAATATATGATTTAACTTAAAAATAATTGGAATTTATATTTTTTTGTTCAATTTTACAATGCCTTAGTGGACCCTCAAAAACTTATAATCTATTTTTAACATTATAAAATAATTTCCTTGAAAGGGTGACTCACCTCCACATAAGAGATTCTATTTTTTTATTATGTTTAAACATTTACAGATAAAATATTGTTTCCCAATACACATTATCCAAAACCATTAGAAAAATACATGGTATAGTTTTTGGTTTGAATAGATTAATATGTAGTGTCCAAAGCCAAAATAATAACCAATATCCTCTCATTTCCTATATAAACCCACTCAATCTCCCAATCATCTTCAATAGAAACCATTGGTGCTCAACCAAAACCTCCCATTCTCTCAATATAATTCTCTCAAGACTTCACAATATACCTAGAATCCCCTCACAAGCCTCTCCAATGCCTTTGGAATCACATTTCCAAGTAAGGGATTTCTTTCTTTCTCATTTTTACCGAATATCATTATGTTATTATACCCTTTTTTCAATTACAAAATATGGGATATTATTTTTCATCACCTCTATAACGACCCCATTATATTTTAATGATGATTTACCTCTTTACCTCTCATTAATTCCTCTCATTACACCTGTTACAAATCCAAAATTATTTTAGGAATTTCCCTCTCTTCATTTACATTCATGAAATTATTTTATATTATGCATCTAAATTCCATTAAATATGTTGGGATATTATGTTCTATAACCCCATTATTTTCCATTTCATTTTTAAATTATTATTAACCTTGTTCCCTCTCATCAACCCATTTTACAAATTCTATTATACATCGTTATACTACAGAAGATATACCAAAAATTCCAAACCAAAATAATCGTGTAAGAAAATACCATACCCAATTCTCTGTAAAGGGTATTAACCTTTATATAAATGTGATTTTTGGTTGGGTAATTATGTTTAGGTATTCCCCATATATTATTTATGGAATAAATTATGATGTTTAATGAATCAAGGATGTATGGTCTATATGGCACAGTTATGCATGAAATTAAATGTTTATAAAGGGTGTGCCCAGATAGCTCTTAAATGCATTGGATAAAGACTGGTATCTGATACATCAAGTGAAATGAGGGTTTACTCATGCCAATTAATGTACAATATGGTTTTACTCATTCTAATTCATGTTCAGTAAGAGTTTACTCATGCTCCATTTGTAATGAGCCTTGGCTCATGCTAATATCATGTTTAATGTTGTTGCCACATTTCCATGTTATGATACTCATGATATATAGTTCTGTTATGTTCATGTTTACTTTGTGCTCTACTGATATTCATATTTTCAAACAGGTACTATATTTTTTATGTTATGGCTCATTTACTCTCTTATTTGGATTTATAGCGATCCTTATTCTTATTCATGTCCTCTAGTAGTCCCATGTAATTCTATGTACGAAGAATGTTGTGGTAATGTGAATGAAGTATTTAATAAATATTTTTGTTTTATGTTCTATGTCGTTGTGTAATATTCCTAATTTCACAAGACACTAGGCCTCTTGATAATCATAGTTCTCTTAAGTTCATGTTTATGTAATATATCATGTTTAAGATCACAATAAAGAGAAGGGTTTTTTAGTTGGTATCAAGGGATATGTTTAGTTATTTTTGTGACTAGGATTTGAAAACCCCAGTGAATGCCTTAGGGATACGACTAAGAAAAGTACAAACCTCTCTAAATTTTTTTGAGTATAGATTAAGTGGTTTATCAAGAAAATATATCCCCTTCTAGATACGAACAAGTAGAGGTGGATCGGTCACATATGGATCTAGGGGTAAAACCTAAAAACACCACTTTGAGCTAGAATCATTAATGAACTGGTGCACAAAAATTGATTCAATCTTTGTTATGATACTCATATGTTATATGATTTAGTAAATTCATTAATATAGTATTAACCATTTTTGATGGAATAAAAAAATTTCCCCTATGAATATATGTAGGGAAGTAGATCATGGATAACATATATTGAAGCTTATAAATTAATATTTTAATAAAATAAATGTAATTTATAAGTTATACCATTTTTAATTGGATTATCCTTTTTATTTTTCCCCTGATATTCCTTTTCATCCATCTAATGGCTGGTAATATGAGGACATGCGCTGACTACCGATGCGAATATCAATGTGACAAATGTTCTAATGATATGCCCACTCCCTTGGGAGTGGGAATCACAAATATTTTTGGGATACTCTCTTAGATAACTCATGATTTTAATAGAAATGGGTCAATAGAAACGTCCAACCCCCATAATATATAAGAAGTCGTTGTTGATAGCTTAATGAGACAAAGGCTCCCAACTTTTAATGGATCAGATGATCCCTCAGTCACAAAAATATGGATCAACACCAATGAAAGGATCTTCTCCATCCATAAATGTTTCATACTAGAGATGTTTCTTCTAGATTTTCAACATATAGAGGGTGAATATGATTAATTGTAGACATTGATCAAAAATAAGAAGCATATGGATGAGATCAAAGCATTGAAATGGAAGGATTTACGGAAAATGTTTTCGATAAATATTTTCCACACACCCTTCGCCTTAATATTGAAAGGGTATTCCTTTCCCTCAACTGAAAATATGAAAAATCCATTAGAACGTACAAGGAAAAATTCACAGGTCTTAGAAGATACGCCTACAGATTTTTCATTACCCCCAAATGCAAGTTTGACCACTACTTTGGTGGACTAAAACCTAGCCTATGGAAAGACATGGAAAACCATGACATCGATAGCAATGAGGAAATTTTACAATATCCCCTCAATGTGGAAATAGATATTGGTGAATATAAGGGTTATTAAAACGATAAGAAGCATAAGTTAGACTATAATTCTAGTGGTCCTATTGATAAATCGAATGGTGGTATGAAATTACTACACCCCACCTACAAATGGTTTGGAAATAATCACATCAGAAATTTCCTGAAGGGTATGTGGAAATGTTATAGGTCTGGAAGAGAATGACACCTAGACAATAATTGTTGAAAAGAAAAACCCACTGTTACAAGAACGTGGAAGAATTCTCTGTTCAAACCTCAATGCATTGTTCATTTCATCAACTATAATGAACCAGGGAACTTTTGAAAACTGTTCCCCAATCCAATGGTCTTCTAAGGCATCGAACAACCTCCAAGGCAGCAAGGGATAGATTTTTTCATCACTACCTTTGAAGAGAACACTAACAATAAAGTGTTGAATGGTACTCTAGTTATTCAATCATGAATAGAAAACATTTTTTTTGATTCTGGTTCTATGAATTATTTTATATCCCTATTGTTTAGTAGAAAAATACCATCCCCATCTCAAATAATGGAAGAAGAGATATTTGTGAGAATGAAAAATGGGGAAATCATTACATCCCATTAATAAAACTCTTTCCCTAACACAAGTTGTGGATTTAACGTACCGTAAAACCTCTTCATACACCATAAGGTAAAATTTGATTCAATTGTATCCATGCAATATATTTCCCTATATATACCCAACATAAAATTCTTGTGAGAGAGAAATCACTCTTCATATGGATATTTGACCACTTATTCATTACAAGTGCAAGGAGGAGGATGAATCTTCATTAGAACAATCATCTCAAGTGTGGATATTTTTTCCCTATGAGCAGACGTATCTTGCTCAGATGATTGATTCTAATGAATCATCTATCCCTGATGACATGTATATTGTGAGAGAATTCTCTAATGAGTTTCTTGAGGAATTGCATGGTCTTCCTCCTAGAATAGATATTGAATTCTCAATTGATCTTATACCTGGGGTTTTTCCAATATTCCTGACTATATATAGAATTGATTTTCTCGAAGATGAGGATCTAAAGAAACAACTATAGGATAGTTTGGATAAAAGGTTTATTCACCAAGGGTTTCACAATGGGGTTCACTAGTCCTCTTCATCAAGAAGAAGGATGGTTCAATGCGCATTTTCATTGATTATTATGAGCACAAAAAATCACAATAAAGAACAAGTATCCTCCACCCAAAATTTATGAATTTTTAAATCATCAATGTGGATCACAATACCTCTCAATGTTGGATTTTTTTGTCGGGATATTAACATGTAAGGGTGAAGAAGGAGGATATCCATAAGATTTTATTTAGTACAAGTTATGGGCATTATGAATTCATAGTAATTCCTTTCGGACACACCAATGCTCTATAAATCCTCATGAAAATTATGAATAGATTCTCTAAATATTAAATCGACAAGTTTTTGGTAGTCATCATAGATGATATTAAAACATACACGAAAACCAAGGAGGAGCATGAGAATAATCTAATCACTTTACTAGAGACCATGCGAAAGAAGAAGGTATTCAAAAAGTACAGAAAGTGTGAGTTCTAGTTAAATTAGGTATCAAAGTTAGAACAAATCATCATAAGAAATGGTAAATATGGGGATCCATCCAAGACAACTACAACTGAGGTGTAGACAAGGCCAATAGTGGTGATGAATATTCATATCTTCCTATGTTTAGCTGGATATTATCTCTAATTTTTTAGAACTTTCTCATGGTTTTCCACCCCTCTTACCAAGATAACTCATAATGGATTAATGATTTCCTAGAGTGATGAATTTGATGATAGCTTTAAATTGTCGAAAAGGAGGTCTATCATTGCACTCGTGCTCACAATACCCACAAGTGGAGAACTTTTGGTGGTATTTAGTGATTCTTTGAAGATGGTCATGGGTTGTGTGTTGATAGAAAAGGGAAATGTCATTGCATAAGATTCATGGAAATTGATAGTTCATGAGAAAAAATATCTAAGACATGACCTAGAGTTTTCTACAATAATCTACACTTTAATATATTTCGACATTAAATCATTGGGGGGAAGTGTGAAATATATATGGATCAAAGATGCCTCAAGTATATATTCACAATGAAAGTGTTGATCATGTTCCAACGAAGATGATTAGAGACGATCAAAGGTGTGATAGCTCAATCCATTACCACCATGGGAATGCGAACAAGGTAGTGGATGCACTATGTAGAAAGGATTAAATGATTCTATCATTGATGAGAATTGAAAAGGATCCAATATTGTTATAGTTGATGAATATAGACACGGAAATCATAAGGAAGGGAACATCATCAATCCATTCACAAATTATTTCTCAACCATCTATTTTGGAAGGGTTAAAGAATTATCAAATGGATGATGTGGGAATTCAAAAGAATGTGGAACTGATGGAAAAGGGAAATCCTGAGAGATCAATTTTAATGAAAAAGTAATTGTGATATTCGGATCAAGAATATGTGTTCCATCAAATCTGGAGTTAATGAATAATCTTTGGGATGATGTACAGTGTTTGAAATTCTCAATTCACCCAAGAAACACAATTATGTATCTAGATCTCGGACGGAATTATTGGTTGGATAACATGAAGAATGATATTTTTTAGTATAAATCAACGTGACTTGTATGTCAGAAAGTGAAGGATAAGATGAAGAATTATATGTGGATGATTAAACAATTACCTATACCAACATGTAAATTGGAGAACATCAACATGGTCTTTATCACCGAACATCCTAATAAAACCGAAGGAAACAATTATATATGGGTTTTTGTGGATAGTATTACAATGACTGCACACATAATTTCAATTCTACGAGGTTTCTCATTGGATAAACTGGCATGGATATGCATTAGAGAAGTGGTAAGGCTGCATGTAATACCACTATCGATCGTTTCCAATTGAGATACAAGATTCCTCTATATGTACTAAATGAGTATCCAACACGCTTTGAATAATGAGATGAACTAAAGTACGACTTATTAACCTTAAACGGATGTCCAGTCTGAGTAGACTATCCAAACACTTGAATACATGTAGAGATCATGATCGTTGGACTTAAAAGGAGGATGAGATAAACATCTTTCCCAGGTAGATTTCTCTTAAAATAATAGTTTCTACTCAAGCATCCAAATATCTCCTTATTATGTAGTTTATGGGAAGAGGTGCAGAATGCCGACATGTTGGGATGAGGCTGGGGAGAGAAAACACGTATGTCCCGAAATGGTCGAAGAAATAGTGGAGAATGTTATGACCATCTAGGAGCACATTAATGCTGCTCAGAGTTGACAAAATCCCTTTGAAGATAATCAATTATGAGGCCTAGAGTTTGATATTATAGACAAGTTATTGTCTATTCATATTTCTATATAAAAGAATTATGAGATTTGAGAAGAATAGAATGCTTAGTTCAAGGTGCATCAGCCCTTATGAGATCCTTGATCGCATTGGAGAAGTGGAATATCGACTAGCACACTCAAGTAACCTATCTCATGTACATGATGTGTTCCATGAATCACTCTTATGTATGTACATACCTAACCCATTGAATGTACTCAATAGAGAGTTGGTACCATTGGAGAATGACCTCTCCAATTAAGAGAAGATGGTGAAGATCATAGATCACATGGAAAAAGTTCTATGAAATACGGAAGTGTCCCTCATCAATGTTTTGTTGAGAAACAAAAATTTCACAGAAGAAACATGGGAATTTATGGAAGTGATGAAGTAGAGTTACCCTCATCTATTTTAAAGTAGAAAAAAAATTCAAGTGCCAAATTTCTTAATGGGGAAGACTAAAATGACCCGAAATTTTATTAATGAAGATTTCACTTGATCTAATTCAATTTATTTTTATGTAAAATGGTTATATAAGGCATATATCCTTTCTTGTTTTTATGTTTTTAGATTTTAAAATACCATTATGAATTTTTTTTACATAGTAGTTTAACAGTGATCATATGATTAGTATTAATATAGGGCCTTAATAAATCCAATTTACTGAGACAGAGGAAGAGATGACCTCATCTAGTAGAATTTCTCCAAACTAAGAACATTTTTTCAGATCACAAAAATGTGGTATCATCACTAGGATTTTCTCTTGACCAACCCTAAGATGAGATTCAACATGTTACAATTTAACTGAACCATCTTCAAGAGAAGTGGATGTTAATAGAGTTTACGACCTGAGAAATATTTTCTACGCCTCCCCAAGAGTATGTGACCATCACACACCTTACCCTTAAGGATTATGTGGGTGTTATAAAGGGTTATTTAACATGACCATAGCACCATGAATTTGGGACTTATTTTTTTACAAATAATATACATTCATGTAATTATTGTTACTTTGTAAATGAGTTTTAAAGAACAAATAATATTTGTAGTTAATTTTCAATTAAGAATACTATGATGATGAATTACTGGATTTTTTAATAAAATTATATTTTAGTAAAATATTATTATCAAAATAATTTTTTTTATTTATAAATTATCATTTTTTCAAATGAAATTGAATTTTTTATTATGGTTTGAAAACTATTTTTGTCAAATCCCATGAATTTCCAATAAATGTCATTTTTTATTTTCAAATATAAAATTAACTTATTGAGAAAATTATTTAGATAAAATAAATATCATTTTTGTATTTAAGAAATTGAAATTATATAACAGTCAATTTTTCCTATTTTTCTAAGACAGTTGAATTGTTTGGGTAAAAATTAAATACTGTTTGATTTTAAAATGTGTTTCATGACATAATAGTGATGTAATAAAACAATATAAACGAACTATTCTGAAAATATTTGTTTTAAATTAAAAATAATGTGAATGTTTATTTTTTTAATTTATTTTACAATGCCTTAGTGGACCCTCCAAGACTTATAAACTATTTTAACATTTTAAAATGATTTCCTTGAGAGTGTGGCTCAACTCTATATAAGAAAGAATAATTTTTTATTATGGTCTGAAATATTTCCTATTAAAATATTATTTTAAAATCCACATTCTCAAAACCCATTTTCAAAATCCATGTGATGGTTTGTGGTTTTGATTAGTTTAATGTGTAGTGCCCAAAATGTAAATAATAATAAATTACATCTCTTTTCATATATAAACCCACAAAATATCCAATTATTCTTCACTCAAAACCTTTTGAGCTCTACCAAACCTTGAAATCAACTCTATGAAATCATCCCAAGGTGCCCCAAGCTCAATAGAAGCCTCTCTCAAGCCACACCCATGCCATTGGGATCACACATCATAGTACTGGATTTCTTTCTTTCTCATTTTTGTCCAAATTTCATTATGTTGTTATACAATTTTATTTCCAATTGAAAATGATAGGGTATGATTTATGACCTCCTCAATAATTACCTCGTTATGTTCGGAATGATGGGGGATAACTTTCTCTCTCATTAATGCCACCCATGTACACCCATTACCATGCTGAAATTCCATAATTAATTTATCCCTCCCCTTTTACTTCCATGAAATTATTTCATATTATGCATCTAAATTCCATTATGTGTTTTGGGATTATATATTATATTCCCAATTAAAATCCATTTCCTATATAAATGACGAGAGACCCCATTCTCTCTCATTAACCCATTTTACGATTTATATTTTACAACATTATGTTGTTGAAATTACACCAAAATTTCAATTCCAAAATCATCGTGTAAGTGAATACCTACCCATCTCTCTATCAAGGGAATTCATCATTAAGAACATATAAATGTTGATCGAGGGATTACATTTATTTATTCCACATCTCCAATTCTTTGAATATTTTATGATTTTTAATAAATCCATGTTGTGTGATATATGTGGAAAACATGTGCATGAAATGAAATTTATATAAAGGGTTTGCCCTAATAGCGCTCCAATGCATTGGGTAAAGATTACTACCATGATAAATCAAGAGAAATGAGTGTTTAATCTAGAAAATTCAACTACAATTAGGTTTTACTCATGATAATTCATGTGCAATGAGGGTTTACTCTTGCTCCCTAGGCAATGATCCTTTGCTCATGATAATATCATGTTAAATGTTGTTGCCAAAACTCCATGTTATAATAATAATGATATATCATGCCATTATATTCATGTTTCTATTGTGATCCATTGATATTACTATTTCCTAACATGTACTATAATCATTAGGTTATGTTTTTTACTCAATTACTGGGTTTTATGGATCATCATTTTCTTATACATGTCCTCAGATTATCTCATCCAATTCTAAGTACGAAGGAATGTTATGATCATGTAATTGATTTTTTCCTTAAATGGTATAATTTGTTATGTAATTTTCCAATTTTACCAAGACACTAAACAACTAGATCCTCATATATGTCTTTATTGCATGCTTTTGTAGTGAATCATGTTTATGAGAGTAAAAAAGAGTAGGGTTGTTTTAATGCACAAGAAGTGTATCAATGTTGTGTAAGAGTTTAATGTAATTATATCACTCCCAAAAATTAAAAACAATTTAATATATAAAATAATATATTATTTTATAAACTAAAAAATTTATATCCAATCATAACTACAACATTTCTCTAGTTCACTGTATTAGATATATTAAAATATTGAAATTGAAATTTTTTAATTATCAATTTCATAAGAAAATAAAAATGACAAAATAAAAAGAAAATGTCACCAAAAAATAATACTTAAAAACAAAGTTGAAAAATATAAAAATAATTTCATTTAATAAGAATTGATTTAATGTCGTGTTACCTTATTAAATTTTTTTAAAAACAATTAACCTGTTTTACTCTTTTACCATGGTGATGAGTTTTTATCCTGGTTACTATTCAAAGTGAAAAAAATTCGAAATTGAACATATTATTAGATTTGATGATAGTGATTAAAAGTCTAAAATATATATTCGACATTCAATCAATATAATAGCAAGATATCTCATTTTTAGAATGTGCAAAACAAGTAAGGGAAAATATTTTAAAAAAAATTATGTTTTCAATTATAAAAGAAACATATAAAAATAATATTATTTCTATAAATAAGGAATTATTTTGGTTATTTTTAATAAAATAATTTTTATCTAATATTAAAATAATATTCAAAACATAGTGGGACATTTAAATTACCTTATTTAATAAAAATCAATGATAGTTTTGAAAAAAAGAATTTTTTACTATTCACTAAGAAATCAACCCATTCATGAATAATTCATAAAAGAGATTTAATACAATTAAGAAACGATAATTTTGAAAAATTAAATTCTCTTTAAAAAAATAAAAAAAATTATAAATTATTTAAAAAATCAAGCATCAAAAGAAATTAAATCATTTTCGATAAAAATGTATTTTTTAAGCATAAAAATTTATTAATTTTTATAAATTTTCTAATGATGAAAATTAAATGAATACAATGTCATTAAATTATATATATTTTGTACATATTTTCATAGACTCCTTTATAAATTGTGATTATTTTTATTTATTATGATCCAAATAATCTTCACACATAAATATAGTTTTATGAAAAATACAATTTTTATCATTGAATGAGTATTTCTTCATTTCAATCCGATTAAATATTACTTAATTATTTATTATTAATTTTATATTGATGAAAATTATAAATTTATTTAATTATAAGATTATTAATTTTTTAGACCCTCTAAACAAATCGATTGGTCATAATAGTTATATTTATATAATAATATTTTAATTTTGTATCATTTGTTGATTTATGATTAGTATTGCATATACCACATAATATAAAAACAGTTTTATTTAAAGAAGAATACTCTATAAAATCCTAGCGTGTTACACTAGTATTAGTATATGTTCTGTAGTTTTAAATTAATATACCCAAAATGATAAGGGATTACACATATGACTCACCATTAATGTCACCATCTTCATCATGGTATGGTTCCTAATTTCACTAAAACCATTCTAATGTTTTGTTTTTGGATGAGTGAGTTGAGATATAATCCCAAATTCCATTAGATAATCAATGAATTATTTTTTATATATTTTCATAGTGGTCTTGTTGGAGTTTCATTATATCAAACTGAGCTGATTGACTACATAATTCCTGTAAACATTAAATTTATAAAATAAATCAGACATATACCTCATTATGTAGATAAAACCATATATTCTAAAATAATTGATAAAAGTTATAAATATTACAAATCAACCCATTTACTAACCAAGAATGTGTCCCCAAATGTATTTTTTTGGCTAATTTTATAAGACTCGTAGACAATTTACCATTTCAAATGAATATATCATATGAAAATAGTCTTTAAAAAAAGAATGACATATATCTAGTGATTTTAGTTTTACAAAATTAATATACCCTTCTTGATATTGTTTTATTAAAAGATTCTCATTTACATGACAAAGCTGCTGATTGAACAGTTGATTATTTCTCATTTCATAATATTAAATGGTGTTTTTTAACGCATCAGGTGATATATCATGATTTCCTTCCACTTATGTGATCCATAAGTTAAATTTGATTAGATAGTTTCACATTATTTTTTTCAATATATTATAATTATGCATATCGACATTAAACCCTACGATGTAACTAATTACTTTATTTTGTCTAGTGAAGTATTCATTACTAGTCTCCTTGTCTTTAATGAATATATATTTAATTTCAATCCTTTAAATTTAATATTTGGGTTATTTAATTTTGATGTTTCCGTCATACACATTCTGAAGATCATGATACACATCATTATCTATATGAAGTCCCATTACACTGGTGTACACTTTATATCTAGATAGTGATAATATAATATTTTTTCTAATCCCTCTGATGATATATCTTTCCAAAAAGTATCATATCACTACCTATTATAATGGGTGGAAAACCCACAATGAGAAAATCACTCACTTCTAGAACTTGTGAGAGAAGATATGATATAATTTTTTTACACCAAAGAAAATTATTTCTATCAATATAGGTAACACCAATGTTATACATCATACTTTTATTCACACTGACTATCCATACTTTTGTAAAATCCTAGGGGAACCTTTTTTTGTTTATATCACATGAATAGATTAGATAATTTTAAAGTACCACAGAGGGGGGGGGGGGTTGAATCCATGGTTATAATTTCTTTTCCAAATTATTATTCTAGAATTTAACTCCGTTGACTAATTATTGGAATGATTAAATTTATTTATTCCCCAATTCACCTATATAAAATGAATATATATTATAATCATCCCATATGATTTTTTTAAAGTATTATACTGGGTGTGAGAGCCCAATTATTATCATGATCATCCTTTTTCTCACAGAATGGTATTATTAGGAGTATAATTTTTAGTGATTATAAATTACTATAATAGGTTCACATGATCAGATCCACTATTATCAACTACACATAATAAATAGCTATCATCAAATTCCAACAAAAAATAATTGAATTATTTATAATGGATGAAAACATTCTTTAATAAATCCCCCATTATATTGAATGTGATAATTAAATTTAGCAAAACTATAGATGATTAAGTATAGATAAAATATCATCTTATGATGGATGTTTGACTACTATAAAAAAATAGTAGTAACCAATAGCGGGTCAATATGCTTCCCCAGTTATTCATAATAATCATCTCATGTATGAGATCAAGCATTCATGGGATGATATTCTTCTTTATTGGTAGAAATGTTTTTGGAAAACAATAATTAAATTTATATTCCTTGACTTATAACAAATTGAGAAATATAATTTTGGATGGGTTCTACAATTATCACACTCCATGATAATGATACGACTTCAACAAATCTGTTTATTTTACTATCCAAAAAAATTCTACAACATAATATCATTTTTTTAAATATTTGTAGATATATTTGAAAAAAATTGATTCCATATTTCAAAAATTTAAATCCATTATGATTCTTAGATGTATAATATAATCATAAATAATAGTAACTTTGAAACAGATTAAAAATTTCAAACAATCACATATTAAATCACTACGATCTTTTGTGGAGACTCATTTAGAATCCCAATTAATCTGACAATATTTTGTTCCTTAAAACTATAAAAAAAATATAAAATTAATTCCACAAAAAACATTCTATACAAACATACTGGTATATATGGAACCTTTATAATTTTTAACACATCTAGAGTTATTTCTTAGAATATAAACTTAAATCACAATCATTTTATCTACTATGATGATCTACCATTGATGGAATTTTCATTAAATGTATTCTAATATAAATTTTCCCTTTAGTAAATATAATTCTAAAATTTTTATAATTGATTCATACTAACAATATCATCATCAACAACCAGTATAAGATTTCATGACCATTATACATGTTAATTTGGTCTTTATATTGTCATTTTACCCTTATAAAAAACATTTAACATTTACACATCTTGGAATGATACTTAAATTGTAATGGATCATGCCTAGATTAATCTTAATTCATGTTCACATAGCTCCATATATGGTGAATAAAAAATTAATTATTCCTTACATATCATCAAAATATGATTATGTAGTTCCAATTTTTTAATTATATGGTGCTAAATGAATCTAACATAGGTATCTCTTCTTTACAATTTCTCCTCATATATAGAGTCATTATTAACATACTAAAAAAACAATTTTTTAAACCATACTTCTATACATATAAAACACTAGTTTAAAACAAAGACAACAACCTTAAACAATTCTGATGGGAACCATAAAATACAATTTCTTTGATTTCAATTATTTTTTACCTATAAAAGAAAATATAAAACTTAAATAACATATTAATTTCATTTTTTATAGAAAAGATTTGGATTTTTTCATATAATAATCTTCTAAATTGATGTTATTTTGGAAATATATTTGGAAATATATTTTAAAAAAACATAATAAATATACAATTATAGAGAAAATATTATATATTTTATTTTCAAAACTAGTGGAAAGGTCTTATCTCATTCTTCCGATGATGTTGTTTTACCGGTGTTAACATTACTATCCACACCAATTTTCTTATTGAATACCTTTATTACACCCAAAATGATTTGACTCAACTAGATGATCTACCAAAACCAAACCATTATTTTGTTATAAAAAATATGTGCCCTAATTCAAAGCATCATGACACCATATATTTTTTTAGTTTTTTATAACATACTTATAGGAATGTGGTTTATCATTATCAACAAATAAAAATTCAACATCCTTTGCACATGATCCTTAGCCCAGTCGGTGAGGAATCGGTATGTGCATCTAAGAGTCCCGAGATCAAATCCGGGTGGAGGCGTATTTCTAGAACTGTAGCAGTTCTTTCGCATCCACTGTGAATTAATGGAGTATGTACTAAAGCAGGGACATCAATAGGAATTATTTGGTACTGTAGTATCTAGAACTATTCATCCATATGGGCCTTTGGGCCACCGATTTTTTCCTCGGTTCTTGCAAGGCTTTTGGGCCACACAAGACCTTTGGGCTAGTTGATTCTCAAGGTCTGTGGGCCACTATAAGGCATTAAGGTCACCCAAGTCCTTCGGCCCACATGAATGAAGAGGTACCTGTCAGACTACAATGGACAAGGCTTCAGATGAGGATTTAGGGAAGGCACATTCACTAGAGAAAAGCTTACCCGAATTTATATAATTAGAGGGTATGTATTTTCCATCAGTACCAGGCTTGTGCAGCATTTTAGAGGACAGTTATCCAACAAGCCCAGTGAAGGTGGAGTGATGATATGAGGACATATGATGGGGATGATCAATTCCATGTTGTCTTGACTGGGTGATTTCCACTAAGACCTACAGGTCATGAAATGGAATCTACGCCTTCGGGCCTTGTAAGGGTCCCACCTCACCCCTTGAATGGTGGATTATCAAAAAAGAATAAAAAATGAAGGTATTTGGGCCATTCCGACCACCAAAAATTCACCGTCATTAGTGACTATAAAAATAGATCTCTCAATATTTCAAACCTCTATAGTGGTCTTTTGAAGTACATATATATCTAGAACAACCCCTTCTAAATGGATTAATAGAATTTTTCAAATTGTATGTAAAGTGTCTCTTCATCTGTCACATAATATATTTAGATCATTCTCTCAATATATCTTTTTCAGATGTTGTCTTTATCAATAATAGTTACCCATATTTAAATAATAATAATAATTTAGTTTTTCTATAAATAATATACATTATTATACAATGTATATGTCATAACAAAAAAATTAGTGGCTTGGTGTGACGGTTGTTCTAGAGACATCTTTAACAAATTCAATTCATCCACACACATGTAGATATGAAAAACTAGATATATTCCCACTATATAACTACTAAAGGATTTATAATGAAAACTTATTTAATAGTATATATAATTACTCATATCATAAAAAATATTTAATTACATAATTTATAATGTGGGTTTCACATTATTTAATGTTGAGGATATTTTTGTTTTATATCCAAAGAAAATTGTTAAAATAATTAAATTACATAGAAATCATAGAACAAAATATCAATGTTTTTCATGTAATTGTTTTCTAAAATTTAATATATTTTTCTATTCAAAACACATCATCTTTTTTTATTATGTTCAAAAAATGTGAAAAAATCTATGTTTTAGTTTCCACTCATCGTTAATCCGTGTGAAAAAAATTAAAACTATGGTATGTGAAACAAAATTCTTAGTGAAGTATATATAAATGGAATATCATTAATCAAATTAAAAATTATCAAACCCTAGATGATGTTGACATTTTTCATAGAAAACATTGATCTCATAATAGAAAATATCAACTTCATGAAAACAAACTTTTCATAAAGAAATAATTTTTAACCCATTATTAAGAATAGAAAAATTATGAAATAATAAAAAAAACATTTATTTAAAATCCAAAATTTTTACCTTTAAATTTTCATAATCATTACATATCAGATGAAATTAAAAAATTTAAATAAAAACCATTAGTAGGAAAAAAACGTAGTTTATTTGAGCACAATATTCTTAACCCTTGTAGAATCTTTTTTAACACATATCAAAATTAATGGGGATAGATTAATTACACAAGAGTAGCCTACCTAGTTATCTCACCCCATTTTCACCTTCAATGACTATTCGCTACCTAATTTGTTTCAAATCAATATCATTCTCACCAATAATCATATAAAATTGTAAATTACTATATCATAAATAGATAATTTATATGGTATTACTTGTTTATTAAAATAATCCATAATAATTTCATTTTAAAAAATAGTAAAAAATCTTTCTGTATTCACATAATCATATGGAGAAATATACCTTTCCATTTAGAAATTCATAAAATTTGTATAATCCAATAAATAATGTGAATATGAATTTAATTTAAAAAGAAATGAAATTTTTTAATTGAATTTTTTAACAAATAATTTATGTGATGGATAGATAATCTATTAATTCTGTATATGATAAAAAAATTCATTCTGGTAAAAATAGTCCATAGTGACCCCTAAGGATAATGTGAAAAACCATCAATTTTAATGAATATTTAAGAATGCAAAAATTAGTATAAGATGAAAATTATTTTAATTTTATTTATACATAATAATATTTTTTAATCATTTAAAATAATATAGATTTGGAGGATAAAGAGTTTAAAATATTTAAAAAAACATTTTAAAGTTAAATACTTCATGACCTTAGTAAATTTTCAATAAAAATAGAATTTTAGGATGTAACATAATTTTACATATATATATATTTAATTTAATTTAATAAATGATAAAATCCTTTTATATTGATTTTTATACACAATATAACTTAAAACATGTGGAGAACGTGGAATGAGTCACAATGAATGGAACTGAGATGAGAAATCCCTTACATTTTCTCCGGACAATCCACATATATTCATTAACATCTTTATAAAAAATTATATGATATATTTAATTTATTTACATATTTTTTATATTTTATTCCCTTCTAACAGTATCAATTATTTCATTAATTAACGTGACATATATTTTCATTCTGATATTTTGAGGATATTTATCAAAATCCCAAAATCATCTTTGGTAGGTTGAACAAGGCCAATTAGATAATTCTTCCATAATATTGAAATTATTAATCATAAAATAATTATAATTTTTATACTATTAAGACTGTTATTTTGTTCCTCTATTAAAGGCCATAGTAAAAAATGAATCACAGCACTTAGTAAAGGTATTATTCCACTTATACACAGAAGCGGCGTTATCATTTTTCAATAGGATGAAAGGTTACAAGTTAAATGAAATATTATATTTAGAGAAAACATTATGTAATGAATGTAATATAAATTTATTAAATCTATCATAATAATTAGTGTTTCTATTTAATGATAAAAACAAAACACGTCACTTTATGGAGGTGATAGTCCACATGTGCACATAAGTGATGTTTTCATTTCTTATATAAGGGAAAATGAGATTATAAATTTTAATTTTACATTCATAATAAAATTTCAATATATTTTTCATATCAATGTAATTGTATCATGATGTTTATGATATAACTAAAGTATTCCTAATAATAATTAAAATGATATAACTTGATCAAGAGTTGTACCTCATTTTGGAAAACCTAACATTTAATTTAAATTAATCACTTTTAGGTTGGTGTTTTAGTTGGACCATCATATATAGAAAATGAGTTGGGATGTTAGGTGATATTTTGGAATGTTTTGGTTAAGATAAATTATAAGGACCCATCCTTAAATCATTACATAGTCATGAATTAAATGAATAATCCACATTGAGTATCTTTTTAGGTTTAGTGTTTTAGAGAATTAGTCCATAACTATTATATCTCAAAAGATTACAAAGTAGACACTTCTACTTTTTTTCCATTTTTTCATAAAATAAAAAATCTTGAACAAAAGTGCCATGTATAGTTTCTTGTTTTAGATAGCATGACATTTCCATGATCCCATCCTTGACCATATTTCACTATATGTCCTGCAAAAAACATTTCAAAAACTTGGGATGAGCATAAAAAGCTCAGTATGGTATATAAAAATATGGGAAGAAATCGTAAGTCCATGTATGCATAAGAATCAATGAAATCATAAGTTACTCATAAATAATATGCACTTTAACATACCTCATGAAATAATATGATTTGTGAAATACATATAGATATCATAAGGCATAAAGGTAACATGATGCATTCGTAAAATTCTTACATAGGGAGTAATCCTCATGGGTACATTTGGAATACCAATCACAGTATATTCCCTAAATCTCTTGGTAGAACCATAGAGTTTAACTCCATCATGTTGACAAAGGAATTGGAGATCTATCTCCAGTTCACCTGCACTTATATTATCACAGAACCACCAGACTTCATAATCAATGCCCAAGAACCATAACATATTCGTATCACATAAAACATGTATAAAGGGAACATATCATTTCCACATTTCAATGACAAGATATCTATAAAAAAAATTGATATAATCAAAAAATTATCAGAACCATTTTCAATACGAAAATAAATAAAAAGTATAACATGGTATTTATTTTTCATTTAAAATGGTTATGGATTATAGAGGAAGATGAAACTCTAAAAATGGTCATGGCGGTGGAGAATTCATTGTTGCCGCATACGTAAGACAAAAAAACTTCCTTTTGTCATTTAGTAAAATGATTTATGTAAAAATATTCCTTTTTAATGAAATTAAAAGTCAAAAGGGTTTTATACACCATTTTAAAATAATGTTGTGTAGAAATCAAAAGATAGCTCGATGAAAGGAGATTGAGATAAACTCCCTTTCAAAGATGGTATCCTCAGATTAAGGATAAATAAATTACTTAATTATGTTTGAAAAATATAAATACACCAAAAATAAGTGAATATTATGTGTAAAAAAATCACAGTTCATCCCCACATATTCATAGTATGACATAATCAAGAAGTGGAGGTTTAACCCAAAGAATTGAAATTGGGTTAAGATGTTCCCTTACAGAAATTCGACAGCCTAACGATGTCACATTAAAATTCAGAAAATTTATTGATCTGGGTTTAAAATGGTATGTCATACCTTTGAAATAAAATTTACAGAAATAAGGATATATAAGGACATATCCCATCATTAAGAACATGTAATCTAAAATACTTAACAAAAAAAGTCTTTTAAAAAGAGGAGGTTGAAAGGTTCCCTTATCAATTTGGGTAACATTCGAAACGTACACCCCGTGAAAGAAGGACTATACAATGTTGATGTAAATACCCATAAACTAATGTATACTACACAAAGATTAGAATAATCGGAAGTACATACACCACTCAATAAAGATAGTGACAAATACAGCATGAATCTCGTGGGAATAAATAGTGAGAAAAAAACCCCTTACCTTGTTGTAATAAATCGAGTCATATGACCAAAACATAATAAGAACCAAATGAATCACATAATACCATGAATATATATAGAGTCATGATAGTATATATCAAATTGATGTACACAATACACCACATGCAATAAATAATGGGCGAACAATTTAAATCTCATGGAATAAAAAGTGATATAAGAAATCCCAATACCTCAAGTCTGACTTGTCTTGTTAATTTCTTAATATTCCTGAATAATAAACTTTGGTCAATTTATCATTTGTTAAGGAAATAATTTAATGTTTTTATTCAATTCATATCACATATTATCATGTTATAATAATTAGTTAATTATCGGAGTTCATATCATACGTTTTGTCGATCTTCCGAACATGAGTTAACACTGAACTTGTTTGAAGAGAATTTTCAATTTAGTTATATGTAAATCATCTCTGTAATGGTGTTCATGATTTAAATATCTTATATATCCAGTATATATGTAATTAATTATATTCCATAATGTTTGTAGATAATAAATGAAATGCACCGTTCATGGAGAAGGTAAGTTGTACGTATGCATGAATGCTACTTTAATTTTTTTTCTCATATTAATAGACTTTAAAACTAAATTAGACATAGATATATTATAATTAAAGTATAATATCTATGTTATATAGGTAAAATATGGTCATTAATTAAATGTTTTATAAATTCCATGTTTGTCATGAACGAGTCACATCACTTGAGGGGGAGGTTGCCCACACTTCCTCATGAAATTATCACATGTGCACAACATGCAATGAATGAAGGTATGTTTTAAATATAAAATACATAAGCATTGAGAGGATATAAATATAATATTTATCATATATAAATATATTTCCATAAAAAAGGCCACCATGAGAGGTCTTAAAAAAATATTGCACAATCATCATTTCGTGAGACAATAATTTGCTACCCACAGAAACAATATTACCATTAACCATTAGAGAGATGTGTGTGTATGTGTAGCAAGAAGCCTTATCAATAAAAAATAATAGTATATTTAAGATACTAATGATATTATGGGATCAAATAATAAGAATATACTGGTGAGTAAACAAAGAAAAATAAAATAAAGAAACTCGAGAAAATATATTACCTCTATATCGGGTAACTAATTTTGATTTGAGGCTTCCTTAGAAAGGCTTCAGCACAAAGTGAGGCTTCTAGTAGTGAGAGAGGGATGTGGATAGATAATATGAGCAGATTTTGGACTATTCAAATACTTGAGAGTTGTTGGTAAGGGGGTATAGGTGGGGGCATTTTATAAAAGGGAGGAGGGTCACTTTTTGAAGGTCTTGAAATGTTACTTTATTATAAAATGGTTTTCGGATTTTAAAGGAACCACAATTAAATATTTCATGGATAAGGTGATAAGGGTTAAAAATAAAACCATCAAATAGGATTAAGACAAGTGTATGTCTTATATTTTATTTTCTCTTTTCATTTTATTTAAATCGTTCATTAATGAGGTAATCAATACATCATCATGGTGTCATAAATAAATTTACTTATATAATGTATAAAAATTATAAAAAAATAACATGACATATGAAATATTTTTAAATTTCCAATTAATATTTATAGTCTAAGAGACCATTTATGTAAACAAAATTAAATTTTTATTACATAGGATATACAAACCTTGGTTATATTTCTCTTCTTTTTTAATAATAATGTCATAAATGTCACTATCACACCCCTGTGACTCCAAGGGCCCTCAAGTATGGTAAAAAGATTCCCATGGTCGTCCATGACTCAAAAAGAGAATTTGGACACATGTTGGGGTCATTTTATATTATTAGGATATTATTTTATTACCTTTAACTACACGATTACTAATTAATCATGATAATTAAAGATAATTACTGACGTTACTATTCATAATGCCCAAAAAAATATTCCTAATTAAATTATTTGGACCTTATGATTCCAAAAATGGAATCCATTTTACCAAATTACAAACAGAGAAATTTTAGTAATTAATTTAAAAATAATTCTTGTTGCCACAAACAAAGACGAGTTTTAAAGAATTAAAATTTATCAAAATATGGAAATGTTTTTACATCCAATTTAAAATTAAAATTACTTCCAATGAACATAATTGTATTAAGAGATAAAAAATAATTAAATTAAACGTTAAAACCAATTAATAGGATAATCTTACTATATAATTAGATTATATGGAAATGCATTTTTGAAGTAAAATGCAGTATTTATCATAATTCATTAAAAATGAAAATTATTCATAAAAATAAAAAAAATTTATCCAAAGTAAATTTGATATTCCAAATTCAAAAATGATGTCCATTTTACAAAATTCAAAAAATATAAGTTTCATTAATTAATTTAATAATTAATTCTCGTTGTCAAAAAAATATCATGTTTTTGAAAAACAATATATATTAAAATAATGGCACTTGTTTATTTCCAATTTCAAAGTGAAATTAATTCTAATGACCACCATTGGATTAAATGGTAAAAATATATTTTAATTAAAATTTTAACCCATTTAAAAAGATAATCTGACCATATAATTTAATTAGATTTAAAGGAGATTTTGAATTAAAATACAGCATTTTCACTATTCATTAAAAAAATGAACTTTATCAGAAAAATAACAAAAAATTACACAAAGTAATTTTGATTTCCCGATTATAAGGAAGGATTTAATTTTTTCAAATACAACATATAAAATTGACAAAAAGTAGTTTTAATTAGGTTTTTCCATCAAAAGACGGTTAATCGACCTTATAAAGAATATTATAATATTTATGCTTAAAATTGGATTCATTCGCATTTTTAGCCTCTATAATTTATTGGGTAACTGTTAAAATATTTAACAAACATATACAATAATTTTGTAGTTATTTCTATTCATTCCCGCCATTACAACTGCTAGGTGTCAAATACCATTTAAAATAATAATATTATATTAATAGTGTGCAACGTAAGATTTCAATGAAACTCATTGTTGCGTATTGGGTACACCATCGAACATAGAATTCTATTTAATGTAATATTATCATTTTATTCACAGATATTAAAAAATATGAAAATTTCATATTCTTTATTTTCTTGGGATGTTACATAGATTAATAATATTTTTGGAGTAAGAAATGAGTGGTGATTCTCTTTTATAAATTAATTGTCTAGAATAATTGTTTATATTTTGAAAATTTAAATATAATATATAAAATAATCTTCTCTTACGAAACAAAATGGAAATAATTTTAAAATTTTGAAATTATGTTGTCCAAATCCATTAAACCAATAACATTTATAAATATTTAATTTTCATTTTACACATTATAATTTGATTTAATCCCCTCACTAACCCATTTTAACCATAACAACAGTAACAATGTTTTCAATATTTATGGTTTATAAATTAATATATAAGGATTAATTTGACTAAAAATGGTCCATGGATAATATTTTACACCACTTAAAATTACGATTATCCAATATAATAAAATTCTGTTTTAAGTTATCTAATTAAATATTTTTAATCACAATATATCATTAACATCATTTTTTAGACTAATCATTTTATTTGACATAAAAAAATAAGGATACATAAATGGAAATTGAATATAAATATATTTAGAATTAATTTTAATTTATAATATACTATAAAATTCTCGTTATTATAAAATTGATCAAAAGTATATTAATTTTTTTGTTTTAAAATAAATTAACATGATTTTTCTTCTATATTCCAAAACAATGTATCAGCTTTGGGTATGAGATTAAGGTAATGACATTATCACTAAAAATTTAAAATTAGTTAATATAATAAAACTAATATATAAATTTTTAAATTATGCAATTATAATAATACATAAAATCAGTATACCCCTTGGTAATCATATTATTTATATTTAAATAAAGATAGTAAAATATTCCAATTGTCATTTATATAAAATAATATAAAGGTCATAATTATAGGAAAATGTCATTTAAACAATTACAATTTGAAAATAACTTGGTAAGTGTTATAATTGACTCAAAAAAATATATGATAATATTTTATTATATTATCACTTTTCATAACCCTTAATTAACAATTTAAACTATTTTACTATGGTGATTTATTTTCACCATTGTTACTATTCATAGTGAAAAAAATGGAATTGATCTAATTATTAAATTTGAATATCATAGTTAAAAATATGGTATCAATTTTTCATGATAATATTTTTATATGTGAAAATGTTTTATTTTAACATATATTCCCAATATGAAATGAGAAAATGATTCTAGAAAAAAAAAGCATAAAAATGAACTTATACCAGATTAAAATATATTCATAATTAGTAGAGAAATTTTTTGATTAGTATAAATAAAACATTTCTTATTTTGAATTTATAATAAATCCAAAAACAAATAGTAATTTTAAAATTCCATAATTGATAAAAATAAATCATATTTTTAATAAATAATTTCTCAATGTTCAGTAAAAAATTTATCTTTTCATAAAAATAAAAAATATTATTCTTATGAATTTGATTAAATTATTATTTTAAAAATGAAATTAATTTTTTTAATAATTATTATAAAATGGGAAGAAATAAATTATAACATCTACCAATAAAATCAAATATAACCTATTTTTGAAGGAAATGTGTTTTTGACATATAAAGTGAATTTATTCACATTACATTTAAAATAAACATAATTAATTGAAGGAAAATTAATTTCGTCAGATATATAATCTAATTATTTCATTAATATAATTTTTCAATAGATATTAATTTAACTTATTTAGATCAAAACACATTGAACATAGAAACCTATTTTTTATTGAAAAATATCTCTGTAACATTAAAATTATTTTATCCTCATTTCCAAACAATAAATAATCCATTTATGATTAATAAATCATTATATTGAGGGAAAAAATTGAAATATATTTCATAATATTGATTTTACTACTCATACTCATAATGGTAATGTCTAAGTCATAGTATTTATATTTCAATAATCATATTTCAATCTTATATACATTTTATTTTTCACTTGAGATTGTTTGTACAACACAATAATCAAAATGATTTGTTTAGATAAATACAGATTCTAAAATCACAGGATATTACAGTATTTGTGTTAAATGTGATACTATTTTCAATGAATATTGGTTGCGCCCAAATTTACCCTACTGGTAAAAGCGGTCGTTGAAGTACAAGTAGGGATCGAATCCACAGGGACCGAAGAAGAAACCATGAGACACATTGATTAGATGCAGGATTGGCTATGAAGTGGCCAACTATGGTGTTAATTGATTTGAAGAAATATTTATTTAATTTAAAGAACAAAACCAATAAAATTACTTGAATTAAAACAACTAATTAAGGTGAGTTGATCATAGGTTGTCTCTTGGGCTTTATTGGATGTATTTGTTTTTCATTTGATTTTATGTTCATCAGTTCAAGAGGTATCCATTAAATGAAATAATTCCTCAATATCATTCCCTGATTTAATCCATACAAAATTTCAAGGATAATCACCAATTCACTTAGAGGATAAATTAAATGATCACTTTAAAGAATTGGATCGTACTAGCACTCAAAAAGTGTCATCGTTAAAGTCGGTGAAGACAAAGAAGAAGATAAATCAAAGAAAGGAACTCTTAAAATAAAGAACAAATTCAAGAATTTAAGAACATAAAATAACATTCAATCCAACTCATTCAACTCTCTAGGATCAACCCATAAAAGTTTAGCCCTCCATTGATCCTATTCTATCAATAGAAGCGGGTAATTGACTTAAAGGAGCGGGATTGAAAAAGAAAGAAAAGAAAAACATTAATCAAAATGAACACTCCACCGTTGTGTGATTAATTCACAAGTGCGGGTGTGAATAAATTCACACTAAGATTCAACGGTATCAACATGTGAAGAAAAGGAAAATAAAAAGTGAAAAAGAATAAATTTTATTAAAATACTAAACGTGAATGAAAAACTTACATTAGAGAAATTGATGATGCCATTACAAAATGAAAGCGGAAAATTACAATTGAAAGAAAAACATGGATTCAAAGGAAAATGTTAGATGATTATTCCCTTCACCACCAGCTCCTTATATAGGAATATTAGGAGCCTTATGTCCACCCCTAACAATAAATTCACCCCCAACAATTAAGAGAGTCAAAAGGAGGGTGACTAATCAAAAGGAAATTGATGTTTTGAATTTGACCCGGAAAACCGTCCAGATTCGTCCACCATATTGACGTGTGAATTAGCAATTGAAGAAGGCCAAATACTGAGGGGTTGTAGCAGATAAATATCTTCTTCCATCTGTCTTCTAGAATCTCTCAAATTTTCATAAAATTTGGCTCATCCGTTTGAATGTTATGGTCGAAATGGTGGGACGGATTTCTGTGCATTAATGTCGAGTCCACCATTTAAATCTCAACTTCAGATCCCTTTATCATCATGAAAACATCAGAAGTAGCTCCGGCCACAGTTGAATAAAATGATCCTCATATTTCTATATTTCTACTGTATAAATGTGAGCATCATTGGGCTTGGTTTTTGGGCCCCACATTTGTTTGATGGGCCATAGGCCCATTATGCATTTTCCAGCAAGTTTCTGCCTTCAAGCGCAAAATTCTCCATCTTCCTTTAGGATTAATCCAGCGGACCTGAAAGATAAAATGTTCCAAACAAAGTGGTCAATCACATCCCAAAATTTCAAATTCAGAAAATAAATATAATATTGTCAACAAACAAATGAATGATTGGTCCCAAATTTTCATTTTAAACATTAATTGCATTTTTGATGAGAAATGAAGTTCAATTTATGTAATGCACTAAAAACAATGTTTATGGGCTTTGGAACAATGAATATAAAGATATTAACAATTAATATTAGACACTTTCAGTGAGTAATCACACCCCCCAACTTGAGTTTTGCTAGTCCCGAACAAAATAAATTACAAATATGAAATTCAAATCCCCTTTTCAAAAAACATTTTAATACACATTGATCACCCAAATATCTAATACAAAAAATATTATGAAAACCCATCAAAATCATTTAAAATAAGCTAGGTCCATAATAATATCCCAAGCCCAAGCCCATTCCTTTGTTCAAATTCATCACCACATTTCATCCAATTCCAATTAAGAATGATAAAGTGTTGTGCATCATAAAAGATATGGGGCCCATTTTAATGTTCAAGGGGAAAAAATGGAAGCGCTAGGTGGGAATCACATTAAACCTTAAGATGAGTATCCTTTTTTTTGATTTTTTTTTTGATTTTATTTTTTTAACCACAATAGATATGAAAAGACTAACTCTGGGCAAGACAACTATGGAGTCACGATCCCCAAGTGTCGGACGCCACACATATTGTCAATTTCATGCTCTACAATAGAGATATAAAGCCTAACTCTGGGCAAGAAAACTATGGAGTCACGATCCCCAAGGGTCGAACGCCACACATATGGACAAAACATTGCTCTATGTGGTCATTTTATTTGTTTTTTTTTGTTTTTTTTGGATACTCAAATTAAACTAAAAGTGACCCCAGAACCCTATGCTATAATGAAACAGACCCAAGAACTCAAATTTACACCCACAATCTAGAAGACGTGCATTGTGGCATTTTTATTAAGAGGATGAAAATGTAAACTTTGAAAAATCACATCGGACAACCGCACTTTCCAAAAACTATGCTCATGAACTTAAACTTGTATTAAAATCAGAATCAAGGCATAAAAAATTATTTGATATCCAATTTTAGAGTTTGCAATGTGTGTTATCATGTTCAAGGTTAATGGAATTTTTCTTTTCATGCATGTTCTTTTTGAAAAACAAAATCATTTTTATCTCCCCACAACTTAGAATGACATTGTCCCCAGTGTTTAAAGAATAGAAAAGTTGGAAGTGGGTAGGAGAGGAGTTCAATGAAGAAATTTAAAATGAAAATCATGGAATGAAGTCACCTGGTGATTGATGATGATAGCGCATTCCAATGTCTCCCTTCAATCCTGGGTTCGAGTCTCAGTAGCTTTGATGGTGGTGAATGGATTTTTCTTATAGCTTACGACATGGCCGTTTATTTTTTTAAACCTATAAAAACATAAAAATAAAACAAAACAAAATAAACTAATGATACATTGTCTTCATTATATTTTCTGGGTAAGGTATTACAAAGAGATCACACCACGTGACACGAATGAATATAGCGGTCCCCTTTCATACCCATCCTTACTCATAAAAGAAGAACAGGTCAATAGTTTATGGTAATTTATTATATGAAAAAAAAATGATTCAAAATTATTAGAAACATGAAAACCATGGGTTGCCTCCCATGCAGCGCTTTTGTTTAACGTCGTTGGCTTGACATGTACCACCCAACTTATCCAATTCCAACTTTCAACATGTTTTGGACCCCATTTGTCCACTTCAACTTGATTAAGATTTATTTTCTTGAGTTCGGAAGAATGTAAAATAATTTTGAGCTCGGTTTCATTGAAATTTCCTAAAGGAGATTGAAAAATTAAATCAAAATCAGTTTCTTCTGCAAAACATTTAGAAAGAATTGGTTCATTTTGAAAATAAGATTCATCCTGAAAATTGTCCAGTTGAATATCAGAAATGTGTATGGGATCAATGTTTGATATTTCTCCCAATTTTTTAGTGATTAGTGTTTTTGAAAAATCATTAATGGACTTATATTCAGGAAAATCAATCCATGATGTAAAATTTTCCTCTTTTGAATCCAAAAAATAAATTTCCTCCTGATTTAAAGAACCTTCAAAAACTCCTCGATCCTCTCCAATTATCCCAAATCCTATGGTTGGTTCTTCAATAAAGGTATGAGGGGTTTGTGTGTTACAAGATTCTTCAATCAATATTGATTAAGGGATGGTTTGAGTGGGAATGGGGTCCACACAAGTTTTAATGCTTTGTAGTTCTTATCTAATACTTGATACCTCGGAATTCATTTTTTCCATTTGTTCACACATTTTTTGAAGAATTGTTTCAGGATTAGGACTGATAGATGTTTCGAAATCATGTAATTCCTCATTATTCATCTTTTGAATCATTCTTGATAGGTATGGAAATTGATCTTTTAAACCATCATCATTACAAATTTCGTTCATGTTATCAGGTGTGGGGTATTTATTCAAAGGTTGATTAAAAAAGGATGGTGATTCCCAATGTGGATTTTCAAACTGATTCCATCCTGAGTTTATGAAAGGAAATTGTTGATGATACTCAATTGGAGTTTAATGAAATTTGGATTTGGATTTGTTTTTTTGGAAAAACAGAAAGGGGAAAAGAAAAGAGAAATAGAGGTGAGAAAAGAGAAGTTAGGTGAGAATAGAATGTGGGTGTCTAAGAAAACTTACTTGGGTCCCCAGCGACGGCGCCACAATTTGGTTGCGCCCAAATTTACCCTACTGGTAAAAGCGGTCATTGAAGTACAAGTAGGGATCGAATCCACAGGGACTAAAGAAGAAACCTTGAGACACTTTGATTAGATGCGGGATTGGCTATGAAGTGTCCAACTATGGTGTTGATTGATTTGAAGAAATATTTATTTAATTTAAAGAACAAAACAAATAAAATTACTTGATTTAAAACAACTAATTAAGGTGAGTTGATCATAGGTTGTCTCTTGGGCTTGATTGGATGTATTTGTTTTTCATTTGATTTTCAGTTCATCGGTTCAAGAGGTATCCATTAAATGAAATAATTCCTCAATATCATTCTTTGATTTAATCCATACACAATTTCAAGGATAATCACCAATTCAATTATAGGATCAATTAAATGAGCACTACAAGGAATTGGATCGTACTAGCACTCAAAATGTGTCATCGTTAAAGTCGGTGAAGACAAAGAAGAAGATAAATCAAAGAAGGGAACTCTTAAAATAAAGAACAAATTTAAGAATTTAAGAACATAAAATAACATTCAATCCAACTCATGTAACTCTCTAGGATCAACCCATAAAAGTTTATCCCTCCATTTATGCTATTCTATCAATTGAAGCGGGTAATTGACTTAAAAGAGCGGGATTGAAAAAGAAAGAAAATAAAAACATTAATCAAAATGAACACTCCACCGTTGTGTGATGAATTCACAAGTGCGGGTGTGAATTAATTCACACTAAGATTCAACGGTATCAACGTGTGAAGAAAAGGAAAATAAAAAGTGAAAAAGAATAAATTTTATTAAAATACTAAACGTGAATGAAAAACTTACATTAGAGAAATTGACGATGCCATTACAAAACGAAAGCGGAAAATTACAATTGAAAGAAAAACATGGATTCAAAGGAAAATGTTAGATGATTATTCCCTTCACCACCATCTCCTTATATAGGAATATTAGGAGCCTTATGTCCACCCCCAACAATAAATTCACCCCCCAACAATTAAGAGAGTCAAAAGGAGGGTGACTAATCAAAAGGAAATTGATGTTTTGAATTTGACCCGGAAAACTGTCCAGATTCGTCCACAATATTGACGTGTGAATTAGCAATTGAAGAAGGCCGAATACGGAGGGGTTGTAGAAGATAAATATCTTCTTCCATGTGTCTTCTAGAATCTCTCAAAATTTCATAAAATTTGGCTCATCCGTTTTGATGTTATGGTCGAATTGGTGGGAAGGATTTCTGTGCATTAATGTCGAGTCCACCATTTAGATCTCAAATTGAGATCCCTTTATCATCATGAAAAAATCAGAATTAGCTCCGGCCACAGTTGAATAAAATGATCCTAATATTTTTATATTTATAATGTATAAATTTGAGCTTCATTGGGATTGGTTTATGGGCCCCACATTTGTTTGATGGGCCTTAGTCCCATTATGCATTTTCAAGAAATTTTCTGCATTCAAGCGCAAAATTCTCCATCTTCCTATAGGATTAATCCAGCGGACCTACAAGATAAAATGTTCCAAACAAAGTGATAAATCATATCCCATAATTTCAAATTCCGAAAATGAATATAATATTTTCAACAAAGAAATGAATGATTGGTGCCAAATTTGCATTTTAAACAATAATTGCATTTTTGATGTGAAATGAAGTTCTATTTATGTAATGAACTAAAAACAATGTTTATGGACTTTGGAACAATGAATATAAAGATATTAACAATTAATATTAGATACTTTCAGTGAGTAATCAAATATTCATAGAGGAAAATAGAGGTCACCTATGACACATCTTGAATCTCATAATGTCTAGAATTGTATGATTTTCCGTTCCACTAATACCATTACAATTTGGTGTAAAATATGTGATAATTGAGATAAAATAGAAATTTTCCTTAGATTCCCTTTAGACACTTGGTGAAAATATTCTCACAATAGAATATGGGATGTTTCATTATATTTTTTCTAATTAGATTCTCTACATCATTAATGCATTCCTTAAATTTTTCAGAGGATATAGAACATATAAAACATTATGTAAAAATTTCAATATCTAGTATATCCATTAATATGTGTTATCAATAATTATTGTAAACTAACTGAATCATATAAAAATTTTTAAATATTTTTTTTGTTTACTACATCAAGTAGAATCAAATCCCTTTAATGTTTTCCACTAAATCATTATTTTATTGTTTTTATTATAAAATGTATGATATACATCAAGTGATTTCAGTTCAAAATAATGTAAATAACTTAGTTAATGTATTTTAATTAAATGATTTTCTATTAAAAGAAAAAACTAGTGATACCCAAACATGATATGATTTGATTCATGTGAAATTAATTCATTTTTGATTTCTAACCCATAATTTTTAAATTCATTTACATAAAGACAATTTTTAAGATATTTCATACAATAATGATTTATATAATTTTAAATATAATAAATTTTATTTCTAAAAAATATAATAATGCAATCTATATCTAAATTGGACATAAATCTATTATTTTGGGTTATAGAGGGAATATAATATTAATTTCTTAAAATTAGAATTAAACCAAATTTTAATGTAATATGGTATTCTCTCATATATAGTGAAGGTTTCATTACCAATTTATAAGCATTAAGATCCACATAACCTCGGGAAACCATACTAAATTGACTTATTTCCTATATTTGGATACATATTTGAGTATTGAATAGTACATAAAATATGAAATTAGTAGAAATGGGGAGGTTACATTCGAAAAAAATGCCACATAATAACTCAAATTTCCTCTTCATTGAGGTACAATTCTTCTTCTAGTTTCAACTAAAAAAATATAAAAAATACTACACTGTGTTCCTTCTCTTGTCCCTAAATACTTATCTTGGTTGTTAATTGTGTGTAATCCATAAAATTGGTATTAATATTCTAGGTTTTGAACATTCCCTTCTTATTTTTCACTATAATCAATGAATATTTTCTGAGAATCTTGACATTATCTAACTAGAAAATCACATTAAACATATATGAAAGTGACTTATCAATATTTCTCATATTAAAATTTATAGTAAAACATAATAAGAACTACGTTATTTAGATGATTATGTTGTTGGTGCATAATTATTGGGGTTTTAAAAAACCATAATTTAAAAATTCTAAATATAACCCATCATCCAATGGCCTGAAGGCCTTCATTTTTTATTTATTATGATAATCCACCTTTCTAGGGTGAGGTGGAACCCTTACAAGGCTCGCAGGCATAAGAATTACACGACCCATAGGCCTAAAAAGAATTCATTGACCACAGGCTTCAAAAATTACATACAACCCATACTAACTACTTAGAACTGCTCCTCACTAGCATCATTATCATCAAATCAACTCCCCACCTTCGCAAAGATCCTCAGATAGGCTATCCCATGCATTCACACACTTCTTCAGATGGAAGGTTCCATACACTCTCATTCTTTCAATCCAGGAAGCTTCTTCTATTTTGAAATCTCATTGCACATCCTCCTATAAATCTTGTTCCTTATAGGATTTCTTGTTTGCATCTCCACTTAAGGTGGAACAAAGGACTTGAGGTGGCCCAAAGGCCTTAAAGGACTCGGGGACCAAATCATTATCCTAAAGGCTCAAACGGGGGAAAATTTCCGGCTGCTATAGTGGCTACTACAGTTCTTTCTAAAGTACCTTCTATAGTTCGACATAGTTCCTACAACAGTACTACTACAATACCCCTTGAAATATTATTCATTTTTAAATAAACTCAACTATTTCCTTTTCTTGATTAATATCATAGATATGAAAAAACATATTGTATACATTTATTTCCGGATGATTCTTTTATAGGACATTATTTAGGGATGATGGCATGAAGCACTGTACATCTAATTCATCATCATCCTCTTACCAAAATATAGTTTCAACCTCCAAAATATCCTATTTAAATTCATATTTATCAGGAATTGGCTACTCAATAATGTTGAGATTTAGCTTATGGAATATTATAATACATGAGCATCTATTCAACTGTTGTAAGTTTGCACCGAATAGTGGATTGAATTTTCCTGAAATCTATTACTGGTATAATACCATTATTCTATTACATTATATTTTTTAAATATATAATATTATTTTCTATCTTTATATTTTTAAAAAAGAAATTAACAGAACAAGTTTTATTTTATTATTCGTTTAGGATATTATCAAATAACAATAACCCATACCCATAGATTTGAAATATCCCATCACAAGAATATTCTAGTTGAATGTATCCCAATATCCCTCCATATGACATTTACATTTTTAATAAAAATTACAATAATCTATTTATGTATTTTTAATTTTCATCAATATATATAACTACTTACTTGATTGGTTGAGTGGACTCAAAATCCATAAATCCTAGACTCATATTTTCTTATTATATTCATATAAATGGTATTAAAGCCGATTTTCCAATACACAAAATACCAATTTGTAAATATAAACCCATTTTCACCACTGATAATCTCATATAATTAAAAAACATCATTAATTTTGTTTTTATGAGACTTTATATGTGAGGTAATATCATCTGAGAAGATGGATGTTTCTTATGAATTAGTCATTTTGTTCGCGGTTTTTTAATTATCTTATGAGTAAATATTCATTATTATATCCCTTTACATGATTTTTAATGTAATTTGTATTTAAAATATTTAAGTAAGAATATATAACAACTATATTATACATGATCAATTTATATTATTTTATAATAGAATTATTGTTATAGAATTTACATTATGAGACCATTTAAAAAAATCCAATAAAAATGTATTCTATAAATAAATAATTAACCATGTCCTGGTTTAAATAACATATACATGGGGATTGTTGGTTATCTTTAACTATTGGTTTGTTTAACTAGTTGAAAATAATCTAATACCAAATCCAAGGTGAATAACCCAATTAGTTTGGCTGGCCATGAGTTACAACATTCTACCATCAACCTACGTGTCTCCATTGGTAGCCCACCAGGGATTCATATTAAACCTTATCTATAATTTGGGAGATCCATCCTTTATATATTTATACTCAAATATAGATAATGTGAACAATCTATTTATGATTATATAAAATAAACCACGATCATGTAGGTCAATATATAATAATTTAGTAGGGTTGATATGTATAACATCATATTTAATTTAATAATAAATTATCAAAAAATTATATGCTATAATAATTAAAATAATCATATACTAGATACATACATAGTTTGGTCAAACTCATTATCATACATTCATTAAAATCGATCTAGCATTCATTTCAATATGTTCCTTATTAAATAAAATTCATTCATTAATAAATTAGTTATCTTATTAATTTATTAATTAATATATATTAAATTTACATCTAATGATTCCTTAGGATATCCATTCACTATAAGTTTTAATATATTAATGATAATGTAAAATTATTTCATAAATGGCATGTTCTTATAAGGAACATTGTGTGCACCATACTTACTATTTTTATATAATTTAAATAATTTAATAAACAAAAAAATGAATGAGGATGCACATTCTGCACCGTTTTTCATAATATGGATTATACTATAACTGACATACCTTAGGATTTACACCCTATATTGACCCTATCACGGACTACGTACTTACACTGTATTGATAATTATACTATATGACATGATACTACATAGTGTTTTTTTCTAAGGGGTAGCATATAATGTTTCAAAAGGATATCTAACCATAGGTCATTACATTAATATATGTACCATGTATCGATATCAATTCCCATAAAGTACATAAACTATATGTAGACCATACACATCATTTAGTGTTATAATAACATGAAAAATTAATTAAATAATTTAATTCAATATAACCTAATAAAAAGCAATAATTGTATAATCAATGAAATAACACTATCACAAAACTGTAAAACTAGAAACATGACATGTTGTTCAATTTTTCAATAATTAATTTTCCAATCTTTGAAATTGATTCAAACAACACAAAAATTTTACCCCATTCTCGTTGGTATGAGTTGAAAAAACATTTACAGTGAGATACATATTTTGCACTCCATTCATTAGATTTCCACAGAACACAACATGGGACATGGCATGTATTCCACATGGGATTTTAATGTGTTACACAACCAGTTAACAAGTAATTCAATATATAAAAATATCATGATTTTTATTTTTAGAATGATGTAAATACATTGTAATTATTATAAAAATATCTCACCCATTAACCACAAAACATCCTCGATTCATGTAGGGAGAAACTCTCTAGGGTTACATTGTGTATACACTAGATGCACCCCATGTAACTTTATGAAGACACATTTTAATAGTTCATTAAAACATGAAATGTAAATATATTTTACAATACTATTTAACATGACATGTTGTCATTTTCATGCCACAACTATATGTTGTTAACCATGTGAACTTAATGGGTACTATTCTATTACATGCCATTTATCCATTCCATCCGTCCAGAATACATAGCACTTATATATGGGATATTCAATAATTCTTAAATAGTTATTTTTTATGTGATATATGATATAGAATTATCATATTATCAAAAATTTACTATTAGGAACAACAAAATTTAAATAAAATAATCACAAAAATAAATGAATAATTTAATAAATAAATAATAAATAACCAAAATTAAGATGTTACAACTCTAATACAATATGAAGTCTTCAGGGTATATATAAAGTGTTAAGGACCATACCTAATACTTTTTTTCATCAGTTAACTTATATTTAATCCTTTTAACATCATGAAAAAAACTAAAAAAATATTCATTGAATGGTTATTTTTGGATATAATTCAGTATTAATTTATAAATAATAATTAAAATTCCTTATAAATATTTATTAATTTATGATTTAGTTAACCATCTTATCATACAATTTTTATTATGGGGGATCCAAAGTTTAATTCCTCTAGTGATGTCCACATAGGATCCAAAAATCTAAAAAAATCACAATTGGAAGTTTGAGTGCTAAGATATATAATCCAATAATCTCTCACTATTTTTTTAGAAAATGAATCCATCCATTATGGTAGTATTATATTTAGTTTCCTTAGTCTTGATATGTATGAGGTTTATGTTCACATATTATACATTAGAATGTTCATGATAGTGTTATCTTCTATCTTGAGGAAATTTTCATGATAGAGACTATTATGATCAAAAAAATCAATTAAACTATAAGTGATATGAGATGTGTTTTATAAGTGGGTGTGGTAATTATTTAGTGCACATAAGACCATAACTAATTTCATTATTCTATTAAAACCCCACATCAAATAATAATAATAATAATAATAATAATAATAATAATAATTTTATTATAATATCCATGTTGTGATGAATCTATTATATATTTAAATATAATCTATTAAATTAATATATCATTATTTCGTTAAATGATATAACATAAAATATATCATTTCATATAGACCTAATCACATCAATCCACCATATCCTTTTCTAGTCATTGAATAATAAATATTTTTTAGATCTATATCCTTACATTATTCATCTAATAAAATAATAAATATTATATACACGAACTAGAGAATAAATATTTATCTAATATTAAATTATTTTTATTTGGAATAACTGCTGATTAAATTTTTTTCATCCACCTATCCAAAATAATTACTATTCTTCAGTCCTACGAAAACTAATTTTCTAACATTTATTGAAAATAAAATTTATGTATGAATCTGAATACACGTAGTATGTGACTCTTTAAAAATATTTCCAAATGGAATTAGGAAACATATAAAGAAGTATAAGATTAATATCTAGAAACAAATCAAGGACCATATAGTGAATAATATTAATGTAGAGATAATAAATACCTCTTTGTTGTTCTAACAATGTAATATAGTCCATTAGTCTTGATATGTTATCAAGCAAGCATCTTGGTTTTGTTATAATCTAAAATTCATGATATATATTTATTTTTATTTATAAAATTTTCACATTATAAAAACATTCAGGGGCATGGAAATAATTAGATATTTCCATTACAAAGAGATGAATAATAATTTAATCTTCCCATTTGAGATATATAAAATCATTTGTTTACATATTTATTAATACATATCTCTATCTACATAGAAAATGTATGATAAAAACTGAAGGAATATGTCATCACATATTTCACTGATGCATCAAATTACATGATTAGTCATATAAACAAATAAAAAAGTAAATTCTAATAAAAAATACACATTCCAATAGTTAGGAATATCTAGTGAAACATAAAAAATCTGAAATTTGTCAAGGTATTTATATCCTTATACTTTTATCTCATAGAGAATACCATGTGTAGATCATCATGAAAATAATCATCATAATATTATGATCTTCTAACACATGATTGACTAAACAAATTACATTTCCTACAATAATGTTTCATCTACACAATAATATATATGTTATAGATTATTATCATTCCATTATGAGGTTATTATTCTAGTCGGTAACAAATATGAACATTTAATGTGATGGATAATCTATGTACATTGACACATTTAAGTTAATAGTTGGATAACTCATCATCTTATAATGTTTTTAATAATAATAAGTTTATTTATTTTATGTTATAAAATGTACAATGAATGTTAGATCTTGGGAACCGACTCAAATATAGTGGAAATGTTTTTATGTGACTCTTTCACATTGTAATTATTGTAGATTCCTTAATAAAAGTAATGACATATAATTTCATAGACTAGGGTTGTGTTCAGACCATGTAAAATATATGAATTTTTCGTTGACTTTTTTATTTGCTTCATTAATTTTTTGAAGTTCTTTTATGGTAATGTTATAATGTGTCTATGTTTTAGTGTCATAACATGGGAAAGATGTATCTTATATTATCTTGAATAAAATAATAATGGAATTATTATTATTCTATTTATAGAATCAATACAGTCAATGGGATAACATCCATTTATTTTTGATATTTTTTTGGACACAACATGTGGAATTAGAGCTTCGTTTGATGTGTTATACTAGACCAAGAAATTTATAAGTAATTTATAACTCAATTTTGTATTATATTTTATCCAATGGACATATAGGATAATTATATCAATCAATTATGAATACCTATTATTTCATTCAAAATTATGTTAGGGTTTACTTATTAAATATGTTATTACATTAGATGAGAGTTATGTATTGGTAGATAATTTCGAATGAAGTGATTTTTTGATTTTGTAAGATATAAATACATGATTCTTGACCATTGAGGGATCCAAATATTTCGTTAACTTGTCCCAAATTATAATTTTTTATGATGGAATAATGGAAGAGTGTTTATATGATGATATGTGTGTTGTTTGATCGTCTATATCCCAAGCTATGGCTTATGCCATTAGTGAGATGATGATGACCTCAATACAGATGACAAAATTAGAGAATATATATGAGAATCCAAAATTAATATAAAATAATTGTTTCTATTATGAAGGGTATTATATATGAGAATCATAGAAGTTAATATTTTGGAAAATCACATCAATGACATTAACATCATTCAATGTCTCTTGGTAGTAGAACATGTGATTTTTAGGTATTTAATGATTTTACTTTTGTTCCTTTCATCACAACATAATTATATGGATGTCATGATTACTATGGTAAGTCAAACAATTTCTATTATAGGTTTGTTGATTTTATATTATAAGAATCTTATGTTTAATAAATTGATTCATCATAAAGTGGAAAATTTATATGCATAATATTTTGATAGTTTTGATGGAACCAGTAATTATACCATATGTAAAATTCAAAAAATATAAAAATGTTGAAAACGATGATGCCTTTGTATCATGGTGAATGTGGAACCTTGTTTTAAATTTTTGGGAATAATTTTTACCTAATTCATTGTTGTAGATAACATAGAGATAATTCCAAAATATATGATTTTATAAGTGCATCTACAAATCCCATATCTGTAGATGTATTTTCTATTTTTGGACTGTTTCTTGTTCACATAATTATTTCTTTAATGTTCATGGTGATTTTTTACTCAATATCAATGGGATGGAGTATGAGGAAATATACCTATAAAATATATGATATGTTAAATCTTATATATGGTAGAGATCATGAGATTATTGTAAAGGGTAATATTTTTTCCCAAATAAATGAAAATAGATTTTAGGAGTTTAAAGGAGGTTGGAACGTACTAGGGTTATATAAATAATTTAATTTTTATCAGATATTCATATGATACAATATTTTAGACAACTGTTATATAAGGATTGTATATAATTACACATGGTTCTATGGTGGTGGTAATCATTATGAAGGATGGAACATTATAATTAATGTGATTTTTCAAAGGTGTAATACATGCTTGATTGGTATCTTTTACCAACATAAGTCATCAGTGTTAGTGTCAAGTTATTGAAAAATTGATAAAAATACATATTTCTAAATGAGTTCCAATAATAATAATAATTGACAATGAAACATGTAATTAATAAATAAATGCAATGTAGAGGATGATGTAATTAACAATAGATTTTATGGCACCAAGGTATGGTAAGTGAGTATTGTATTATATTGATTTATGGGGGTAAATTTCAATCCATTCCTAAAGGGGTTTATTATATAATATTTCCTTAATTGAAAATTATAGATTTAATTTTTGGGTATTATATCAAAAGAATAATTATAATGTGTTTAAAAAAGTTTTATCAGTATAGATCCATTATAGAAAAATAATACAAGATAGTTGAATTATTTGAGATCTGATAATGGTGGGGAATATAGAAAATGTGAGTTTTTAAGGTTCTCATAGTGAAATTTAATATGATGTGAGAAGACTAGATTATGAAGTATAAATTAAATAGAGTAGTGGACATGATGAATCAAAAAATAGTAAATAATTAAATGGTCTAAAAATTCATAAATCATTTCATAATGTGTTTTTCATCAAAGCATCAAATTGTGTGACATAATTTATTTAATAGATTCATTCATCTTTATAGAGTATTGAACTTATAGAATAATGTTAGAACATAATAATGAAATAACCAAAATCAAAGTCTATAGTTCACTTTCCTATGTCCAAATAAATTTCAATGAAAAAGATAGTTTTTAGGATATGTTCAATGTGAGTTACATTGTACGATATGTGGACTAAAAATTGGGTTTTTAGATTCGGGTTAATATCTTTCATATGTTTTTTTATATGAAAGAATGTAATATTACTTGAATAGATCTTGTGTAAAGACAAAAAAACATGAAATTGTATCTAATGTGATAAAAGTATCATTAAAATATATGGTTAGATTTAATTAAATTCCAAATGATATTCATGTTCCTTAATATTTTTTGTTTATGTTACTTCTAGAACCACTAAACAATTGAAAATATATTTTGGAAGGATATCATTTTTAATGTTTCTTCCTAGGATAAAATACTGAAAACGATAGTTTATAAAATATTTTGGGAATAGCTCTGGAAGTTGATGTGTTTAAATTAATTTTTCTAGAAGGAGAGTAACTATAGGGATTATTAAATATATATACTATGATTCAGTTCCACATATAAGAACATGATAGTACATTGTGAATTTTTTGACTACACAGATGATGGATATCTTGATGTCTAAAAAGTGGATTTGTTTAATAAAGACAAACATAACTAAGAGAAAATAATGATTAATGGAATTGTCTCCTTACCTATGTTCAAAACCTGGAAGAAAATGGAAAGACCTAAAATTAATGAAGTAAATAAGATAAAATGGGTTTATCAGATGAAGGAGGATGTTGGGGGTAGACCGAGGTGAAAGTATATTATTATCATGAATGGGATTCTAAAAATGTAAGGCCTATATTTTTTCACAATGTTTTATCCAGTTGTTAAACACATGACTATTTAGATAGTGATCATCATCATTTCTGTGGACATTATATATCTATAATAGTTATATATGATGACTAAATTTATTAATAGAGAAATGTATAAAGAAATAAAAATATAATATATAATTCATTATATGGAAATATATTTATAATCATATGTGAAAGATAAAAAAGATCCATTATTGATCGAATCAAGAAGGGAGGAATTGAAACCAGTAGTTCAATTTTATTATAGTTGAATTAAATATATTTTAAAAAATAATGATCAATATTGTTAATATGATGTATTTGATTAGGGATGCTTTACCATCTTACTTTAATATATTCATGAAATTAATATTTTTATAATTGGGAAGTAAAAATATTGATTAGCTGAAAAATAAATTTTCTATATGTTTTTGAGAAGAATTATATTGGTCTTGATAAATGAATCATAGTGTTTTTTATGTTAAGGGACATAAAATTTAAAGATTCATTCCTAAATACATATAATTATATCCAAAAGGAGGTGAAATGTTTTAGAATGAGAGGTGGAACTAGTCACCCATCCCCTTGTACTTCATATATTGTTAAGAAATGAGAAGTAATCGTGACTGTAAGAAATTTATAGTAATTATCATTATGAATTTTAGTTATAATATTGATGTCTTCAAGAATTTAATAGGGTATAATTATTAAAAATATGTTATTCTTGTTATAAAATTCATGGAAAATCCCCAAACAGAATACTAGGATGTGGTAAATCTTATTCTTCAGCAATGAAATGTTTTTAATGTATATATTACTATTTCAAATGGGTGATGTCATAAAAGTTTTAAGAATTCATACATTTCATGTGATTTCCATAATTCAAATGACACCACAAAAAATTTGTTCAGTTTTAGAGGTAGAAATGTATTTATATGTTAATGATTTAAATATTAGTCACACCATTGAATAAATAAGTGGATTATGTTTCTTCAACAGAATATGGAAATGATATAATCTTGATTTTGTTTGTTTTTAGAAGATATATAAATGATATAGGATAATTCGTTGTTCTTTTTTAATCAAAAATTGTAATTCACCTATATAAAAATCCAGTATTTCACTCATAGAGGGAAAAAATAGTTTGTGTATCAATTATATTGGAATTCATTGGCATGTAATTTAATAGATCAAAAAATGATAGATATAGTTTTAAATCATGAATTCCCACAATTCAAGACTTTATTCATTGGGTTTTCAGCTGGGGTTTTACTTTTATTATATTATGATAACCATAATCATGGTGATGAAACAATATTGCAACAATGAATGTATTTTTCATAGAAGGAGGATTAGAGATACAAATTTAAGGATTATTGTTTAACAATTAAACTTATTCTCATGTAAAATATTTTTATGTTTAAATATAAAACACAAAATTAATTAAATGAGTTGTAACAAAAGAAAATGACACAATGAAAACATTAATTTTGGCCACAACATGGGGAAGAAAAACATCAGTTGTAACATCCAAGGTAAATAAAGAATATTAAATTTTCATATTTCATAATATTTTTGAATTAAATATTAATTTTAATTTAATTGTGATGTTATGTCTAATGGCGTACCTGACACGCAACAATGGTTTCTCCAAAATCTTATGTTTCACAAGACGGTGAGTCATAATGAAAAATATGAATCTAATATTATTATTTTAAATGGTAGCTAACGCCTAGTCGCTCTTCTACCAGGAGTGAACATAACTAACTATATTATGATTAAAAATGTTCTGAAGTGTTTTTATATTTATCAAATAAATTTTAGAGGCTTAAAATGATAATGAATTAAATTTTAAGAATAAAATACTGTATTTATTTTAAAAGGTCGGTTCATCGCATTTTGATGAGGAAAAATTTTTAAATGTAGTTTATCTCACATTATTAATTTCCATTTGACAAAATATACTTCTAATTTATAATATGGACATTAAATTTTATGTTGGGTAATTTTTTGATTTTTTTTTGATAAAGATCATTTTTTAAAAAATTCATAAAAAATTGTATTTTAAGTCAAAACTATCTTTTCATGTAATTTATTTATATGGATAGATTATCTTTTTTATTTGTTATAAATTTTAATTTCATTAAATTTTTATAATTTAATCCAATTTTGGTCATTTTATGTAATTTCACATTGAAATTGAACATAAACACATGTGAATCATTTGAATGTTATTACTTCTTAAAAACCCGCATTTTGGTTCTGACAAAGGGAATTAATTTGAAATTAATTTATACAACTTCTATGTTCGAAATTTGGATAATTTGATTCCATATTTGGAACCAAGTGGTCCATAATATGTAAATAGGTACGTTTTTTAGACATTATGAATAGTCACTTCTGTAGATATTTTATTTACCATTGTTAAAAGGTAAATTTTGGATATATGGGTAAAAATAATATTATAATAATATTATTTTATGCTAACACATGTCCTATCCATATTGGATGAGATATTTCTGATTATGGGAATCCCTGGTTCAATCATAGGATCCCATGGATCCACCTGTATGTGAAAATGAAATTTTATTACTTTTTATTTAATGTTAACTAAAATATAACCTAAATATGTAACTTTTAATAAATCAATTTTTATAAATGGTTATATAAATTATCTTATCGACTATAGAAAGAAATTATAAAGATAAAAATACTTCAAATATCATGTTATTTTATTTATAATTTTTATAGACTAAATAAATAAATTTATTTTGGACATAATGTTGATGTTGTTATTACACTATTAAAGAATGATTTAAATAAATGAGATTATAAATATTAAATAATTTTTTTTTAAATTTTTTTTTCATAAATTAATTTTATGGATGACTATTACTTATTATATTTTAATTAATGAAGTTTTTTTGAATGAATCAAGTTTTTATGCATTTTGAAAAAGTTATGATATGAATTGAATAAAATTAACATAATTTAGTTTTTAAAACTAGTACTATTTTGTTAAATTATTTAATAGAAAAAAATACTATGATTCTAAAAATGACTTATATAATTATTTAAATATAATTGATTAACCACTTTAGGTTCTATTGTAATTTTATGGTAACAATATTAACCATTTAGTATGAATATAGACGAAAACATTGTAAGAGTTAAATTATTTATCCAAGGGTTATAGCTAAATGATAGGGTTTAATTTTAATAAAAAACTTTTCTAAAACATATTTGTTGAAATGAATTCATATAATCCTCGTATTAACTTATAATTAATATATTTTTGGACGTTTTGTAAAATTAGAATTCTGTTTATAATGAAATATGCTTTCAAGAAATTCTATAAGTACCCCTCCTCCCTCTTATAGAAGGCCACCACCTCCAACCCCTTACTCACACCACTCAAGACCCTTGGGTCATCCATACTCGATTAAAATAATCTCCTAATATCCCTATATCCCTTCTAGAAGCCACACATTTTGAATAAATAAATTCAAGTAATCCTTTTGACTCAAATTAAATGGAGTTACCCGTTTTAAGAGGTAGCTCCTTCTCTAATGTTCACTTCCAATATTTTACTACTTCACTCCACATTATATTATTGTTATTTGATTAAATTATAAAAACATTATAATAAATATACTAGTATTTTTTATGATATTTATTCTAACTACATTTAAACACACCTCTATCTAATGGGTATAGAACATATTATTCCTGTGGATGGTGAACTACTACCTCACGAAACGATGACTATTCAATCTTCTCATTCCTCATCATATGGTGTCCATTATGATGGAAATGTAATTATATATGATATTTATGATATAAATATTATCTATATACTTCTTTTAATATCATTTACAATACACGTTTATTCTTTTCATATTATACAAATACGATAATTTATTTGAGGAAGTGAGGACTACCGCCCCCTCAAGATGATATGACGCGTTCATGCCATACATGGAACGTATAAATTATGGAATTAATGAAATTATGTAACATGTATAAAATATGATATTATAATTGAATTATAATATACCTATGTATTATTAATTATTCATTCCATTAAATATGAAATCGAAATGAAAGTATCATTCATTAATATGTATGTCTTACCATCTTCATGGACATTGAATTTCAATTATTATCTCAAAATGTTGTAGACTATTATAAATACATATATAATGGATATATATATATATATATTATATCTAAATGATAAATATCATTTTTGAGATAATGGATTTTTTACCACATGGAAAATTTATAATTGTAACATGTTCATTTTTGAATCATGTACTGAACATCAACAAAACAACTAATATAAACCTGAATAATTATATGATTTTAATAGAAAAGTAATAAGTGATATAAATGGAATAATAATTTTTTAAAAGGTCTCAATCAAGAATAAATTGACATAACTTTATTATTCATGGAGTTAAATAATGAACAAGACAAGTCAGACCCAAGGTAAGGGACTTCGTATGAATCTCCTTTCATTAAAGCATGTGTTTAGAATATAAACCTCCTTATTTTATATGGTGTAAAATAAAATTCTATAAATTATACAATCATTCAAAGGATATATTTTTTACGAAGTGTTTTACTATGTGAAAAAATAATGTATGTGATGATAATGACCTCTCTATCGCTATAAATGTTATTTGGATTCTTGTATAAGCCATGTTGTTTTTACAAGGAGATGAAATACCATATTTCCTTTTCGGTGTTTTTCTCTTGAAAATGTTATTTGAAATTGATTGAGTATTTTGACATCTTGAAATGATATCGTGTGATTGCAATTAAATGTTATTAATGAAATGTTGATATTTGAAATATTTTATGTTTTATGACTATATAATAGTACATGGACCTTTGACGAGTGGTTACGTGATAAACCAATGATGGGTTGTTACTTGATAAACCAAATAATGGGTGGTTTTTTGATAAACCATTCATCGGGGGTTACATTATAACCTCTAATTAATTGGGTATAGAAGTCAGCCATATATCTATTCCATTTAGGGATATGTGTGGAAGTTGACTGTATGGTTATTCCAATTGAGTATGTCCACTTCCAAAGTTACTGTTATATTCTATAAGTTTCTTTTTATAGGTTTTGTGGTAATGTTTTTGTTAAAAAAATGGTAAGAAATGATCTTATATTCAGCGATGAGTTATTTCTACATCTTTATGGTAAAAAGAATTACATTATGATAAAGTATTCATGGATTTTATATTGTTTTGAAAAATATTTTTTTTTCTTTCTCCATGTGTCCCTTACGAAGCATGTTATTCTCGTCCCATGTTTTTGAAATGTTTTTCATAGGATATACGGAGGAATAGGGTCAATGATGGGATCAATGAAAAGTAATTTTGTTTAAAACATTGAACTAAACATGATTAATTTTTTAAAGAGTATTCAGTTTAAAAAAAATTGATACTAAGTATAAGTGTCTACTTGAAATATCCATGGTGTTATATATATGTTATAACCAAATTTACTAAATCTATAAACCTGAAAAGTTCCTCAATGTAAATTATTAATTTAATTCAATATTATGTAATGTTTAATATAGGGGCCTTATAGTTGGTAATAAAGGTTGGTTTAGAAAATGGTAGTAGTTTGGATTTTGTTAATAAAATATACATAAATGAATTTTATATTATGGTCCAATTGATATGTTATAGAAAATTAAGATTACAATGTTTATTTTTCTAATATGTGTTTTTTCATAATGTTTTTCCACAGAGGAAACAAGACAACTATGTTGTGAAGGCATATAGAGGAGAATAACCTTCCGAATCAAAAGCATGAGAAGGTTGGAATCAGAACTGAATAGTTTATTATAGTAATGGCATAGTTGAATCATGATATAAATAGTGGTGGTATACATGCACGAGATCAACCAGAGAATCCCCGAAGGAAAATTTCTATAGTGGATCATTTCATGAGGAAACATCCCCCATCATTTAGATGATCATTTTACCATGTGCATGATAAAGTGTGGATCAAAGACTAGAAAATATTTTCAATGTCATGGGGTGTATAAAAAATCAAAAGTTAAGTCTTTCTATTTTAAAAATTTAAGGATAATCTAATAAGTGGTGGCCTATGGTTAAAAATATTAGGGATAGTTAGAATATTGATGCTTCTCATTGAAAATAATTCAAATTTATGTTTCTTGAGAAATATTTTCTTAAGGCGATTCGACTTGGGATGGAAAAAAAATCATGGAATTCAGGCAGGAGGAGGACTTAGTTGCTGCTTAAGAAGTAATGTTCACTCAACTGGAAATGTATTTCACAAATTTCATCTGAGATCTTGATAATAAGATGAATCAGTTTTAATCAAGACTGAGGTCTTGATATCTAATGTAATTAGCATCTCTTGAATTTAATAGCTATGAGAAACTTTCTACATCATCTAGGAATGTATAAATAGAGTTTTCTAATGATCTAGTGTTCCATTAGAGAAGGAAAAAAAGAGTTCCAGTTGGAATGAAAAAGGAAATTATTCATCAATAAAGGTTAGAGGAAAGATTATTAAATTTCCATCTTGTGAGAAGTATGGTAAAAAAGCAAAGTAGAGAATGTCTATCATAATTCTGAAATTGATTCTGGTTTGGTAAGGCTGGTCATTTTTCTCATAATTGTTTGTAAGATGATCAGTCGGGAAATTAAAAGACAGAAGTAAGATGTTTTAGCTGCAATGTGTTTTTGAATTATGCTATTGTGTGTCCAAAGTCGATTACTAATGTTAGGAACCAAATAGATCAAATGTAGAAGGGTGTAGAAAAATATTTTTCGACAACTACGATTGACGTGGGACCATCAAGTGATGTGGAATTTAGAACTTGGATTTTTTTTCAGAATATTCCAAGGTTTTTTTAATTAAGGGTCAACACATTAGTTTATTTCAAAGAAATTATTGGTTAAAACTGGAATTCCACCTCAAAAAATGAATCAATAACTAATGGTAAAAACACCTGGGGGCAAATTGGAGGTAAAAAATAAATTATAAGAGCCTTCATATTCTCATGTATGAAAATAATCTACATTAGAAACTTATTATTTTTCCTCTAGTATAGTTCAATGATATTTAGGGAATGTATTGGAAATTTTTATCATTCTATGACTTAATACAATGATAATGATGTTTCTTTTTCGAAACAATTTCAATTTATAAACATGAATGAACCCTTACTTATGATAACATATTAGGATGCAGTGAAATGAGTGAAAGATTCAAATAAATGTTACCTTGGACATACTGATGAAAATAATGGAATAATTTAGATTATTTATGTGGTAATAGTAATCGATTATGATGATGTTTTTCCTAATGAGTAACCGAGTATTATACCTAATCAGGAATATGAATTTATTATTGACTTAGTTCTTAATTATATGAAAATTTCAAAACCCCTTATAAAATGGATAAAATTGAACATTATGTGTTATAGAACCCATTGTTGGTGTTGTTAGATAAATGTTTTATTCGACCTATCACATCACCATAGGGTGCTCCTATCTTTTTTGTTAAAAATAAAGATTGTTCAATGAGACTATTCATTGAATATTGATCCTTTAATAATATCACTATTAATAAAAAGTATCCATTTACTCATATCAATGATTTTTTTTTATCAGATTCAAGGAGATATGTATATTTTATAGATTTAATTGAGGTCGGGGTACCATTAGTTGAATGTCAATTAATCATACAGTCAAAATACCACATTTCATACTAGATATAGCCTTTATGAATTTTTAGTTATGCATTTTGGGTAAACCAATTCACATGTTCTATTAATGGATCTTATGAATATAGTTTTCATTGAGTTCTTGGATAAGAATGTGGTTGTGTATATTAATGTTAATTCTGAATATTCCAAAATTAAATAGGAACATGAAATTAATTTATGGTTTTTCGTGAAAACCATAAAGGAATAGAATTTGAATGAGAAATTCAGAAAGTGTGTGTTTTGGTGGAAATAAATTTCATTCATTGGTCTTACTATTTCTAATGATGGAATAACTATTGACCCTTATAAAATAAATTTTGTTGAAGGGTGGCAATGACCTTCCAATATCATAGAGATTCATAGCTTTCTTGGATTAGAAGGCTATTACAGAAGTTTGTTGAATGGTTTTCTTCATTATCTATACCACTGACTGTGTTAACTCAAAAAGTTGTTAAATTTATCAGGATAAAAGAATCTGATGATTGTTATTATTAATTGAAATGAATATTGGTGAATGCTTCATTATTGGAATTACCTACAAGAAATGGTGTGTTTGTTATCTAGTTTTATTCATCATTAAAAGGAAATGGATGTTTCCTTATGTAGAATGATCTGGTAATTTCTTATTCTTTACTTCAATTTAGTCCTCATGATTTAAATTAACCTACACATGATTTGGAATTAAATGGTGTTTTTTATTAATAAAAAATTTTGAGGCATCATTTGTATGGTGAAAAATGTGAAATATATATTGAGCACAACAGATTGAAGTATATATTCTCTCCAAAATAATTGAACATGAGACATAAGAGATGGCAGGAATTAATCATGGATTATTATTGCACAATTAATTACCAAACACGAATAGAAAATAAAGTGGTTGTTGCTTTGAGTCAGAAAATTAATGCTACATTAACTAAAAATTATTTGGAATAAGATCATTTGGTTTTTGATTTAATGAATTTTGGATTGGAAGTTTTAGGGGAATGAGATTCCTTTGTGTTGTTTTAGGTGGTAGTGAATTCTTCTCTAGTATAAAAAATAATGAATTCGAGAATAGAAGATAGTGAGTTATTGAAATATGTAGAATAGGATAATAAGGGTAAGTTACATGAATTTAAAACTGATAATGATTTTTTTTTGATTTGTCGAATAAGTTATTTTATTCCTTTTGATTCACTGTTATGGAAACATTTGTTATGTAAAGATCATATATCTTAATTTTCAGTTCATCTTGGTAGTGCTACGATGTAGAGACATCCTTGTGACTATTATGGGGGGGGGGGGGAAGGAAAGAAAATAGATATTGTTGACTTTATGTGATGTGTTTAACTTGTCAACTAGTTAATGCAGAGAAGCTATTACAGAAAGGAATGCTTTATCCTTTATAGGTTAGATATTGTAAATGGGATAATATTTCGATGGACTTCATTGTGGGATAACTGGTGACATCTCGAGATAATAATGCAATCTATTTTATTATTGATTGATTGAATAAATCTTCCCATTTCTTTCCTATTTTAGATACTTTGTCTCAAGAACAACATTATCAATTGTATGTTAAAGTGATAGTGAGGTTGAATGGAGTTTCGCTATCCATTGTATTTTATAGTGATCCCAGGTTCACATATAAATTTTGGAATATCCTTTATAAGTCATTGGGTACTAAATTAAATTTCTGTATATCATTTTTATCCTTAATTAGATTGGTAGTCAGAATAAACAATTCATACCTTCGAAGATATTATTGGTGATTTTTCAATAGAATACCAGGGAATTTGGGAATAATATAATTCTTTGGTTGAGTTTTCTTAATATAATAATTTTCATTCTAGTATATAGATGGATCCATCTGAGGCATTATATGGGATGTGGTGTCGAACTTTATATTTTTTGAATAAATCTTGTGAATGGAAACTTATGGGACCATAATTGATAGAAGAGATGGGAAAAAGTTCATTTGACTCAAAAGAACATGAGAATATCTCAAATTAGGAAGAAACGTTATTCTGATAACTGGAGGAATGATCTTACATTAAATGTTGGTGTTCATGTAATTCTCAATGTTTCACAATAGAAAAGTATGATCTGTTTTGGTAATAAGGGAAAGCTGAGTCTGAGGTTCATTAGACCCTATGAAATCATGGAGAATGATGAAACAGTAGCCCACCAAGTGGATTTACTTCCATGTTTATCCTAGGTATACAATTGTTTTCCTGTTCCAATGTTGATAATGCATATACCCAATCAATCTCATGATTTTTGAGTAAAGAGGTAGTTCAGTTGGCTGAAAATATATCTTATGATGAACAACCAGTCCATATTCTTTACCAAAGAGTGAAAGTGTTGTGGAATAATGTAATTCATCATGTAGTGGTTTTTGTGAAAAACCATATGTATGAAGTGGAAACATGGCAATATGAAATTTTTTTAATGGATAAATACCCCCACTTATTTTATAAGTGAATTAAATTGAGAGGACATAATTTCCAAAAGGGGTGAAGGATGCAGCATACTTAGAAAACAAATAACATGAAAATTTTCAGATTTATTAATATTTGCAAATTAAATATTAATTTTACTTTAAATTGTATGCTAATTTTGATGCCATACCTCCCACACAATAATGTGTTTCACAAAATTCATATGTTATACACAATGTGGAGTCATAATAAAACATCATAATATGATATTATTATTTTAAATGGAAGTTAATGCATAGAAATTTTTCTATTGGGAAAGAAAAATCTTACTATATTATTATTTAAAATTTTTGTTAAATGTTTTTACATTTATCCAATACATTTTAGAGGCTTAAAATGAGAATAAATCCAAATTTAACCCTGAAATACTTTAATAATTTTAAATGGTTGGTTTAACGCATTTTGATATCGATCCATTTTTTGGTCTAATTTGTTTTTCACATTTATATGTTCCATTTTAAAATTTAACTTCTTCTTTAGAATCAGGACATCAAAATTTACATTGGCTAAAGTTTTGGTATTTTTCTGATAAAGTTCATTTTTATTGAATACTGAAAAATACTGCAGTTTATGTCCAAATTATCATTTTATCTAATTTAATTGTGTTGTTATATTATATTTTTTATTGGTTTTAATTTGTAATCGGATTATTTTTTATATTTTATTGACTATTGGTCATTTTATGTAGTTTTACTTTGAAATTGGACATAAACACTTGTCAATAATTTGATAGTGTTTACTTCTTAATATCCCGCTGTTTGGTTTTGACAACGAGAATTAATAATAAATTAATTTCTGCAACTTCTTTGTTATGAATTTGGAAAAATGGATTCCATATTTGTAATCAGGTGGTCGAAATTGTGTAAATAGTTACCTTTTATTTTTAGTCATTATGAATAGTATCATCAATAAATAATTTTTTTATAATGGTTAAAGGATAAATTTGGTATATAAGGGTAAAAATAATATTATAATAAAATTAAATTACTCTTAAACATGTCTTAACCCTATTGGATGTGATATTTATGATAGTGGGGATACATGGGTTGATTTTAGGACCCCATGAAGCCACTTCTGTGTGAAAATGATATTTAATTACTCTTAATTTAAAAATAAAGAAAATATAAAATATACACGTATATTTTAGTAAAAAAAAATTATATCAGGTTATATAAGTTATCATTTAGACTATAAATATTATTTATAAATCTATGAATATTTTTTACATGATGGTGTTTTTTAATACTTTATATATATTAAATAAATAAATTTATTTATGAAACAATGGTGATGTAGTGATTCCCTTATTAATGAATAATTTAAATTAACGAGATTGGAAATATTAAACTAAATATATTTTATAACTTTTTATGTCATCCAACAATTTTATTGATGATTATTATTTTCTTTATGTGAATTAATAATGTTTTTTTTTGAAAGAATCCATTTGTTATGGATTTTTAAAAAGGCATGATATGAATATAATAAAAAATTATATAAATGAGTTTTTAAAACAAATTCTATTTTATTAAATTATTTAATATTCATAAAAATATAATATTTAGCCAAATTACTTATATAATGATGGAAATATCATTAATTAACCACTATAGGTTCTATTAGAATTTCATTATACCAATATTAACCATATTTTATGAATATACAAGAAGAAATGGTAAGAGATAAATTAGCTAACTAAGGGTTAAATCTAAATGATAAGGTTAAATTTGAGACCAAAAAATGTCTCAAACCTATTGGTTGAGAGGTTTTTGACCAATAGTAATCTTATATTCAAATTAAATGAGTTCTGGACATTTTGAAAATGAAAACATTAGATTATATTAAAATAGTCTTTCAAGTCATTCCTAAAGTACCCCTCCTCCCTCTGATAAAGGTCCACCACCTACCAAAATCCCTATCAACCTCCTAGAATCCTTTCCATTGGTAGAATAAATTTCAAAAAATACTCTTTGTTCAAATCAAATGGAGTTACCCATTTTATGAGGTTTTGTATTCTCTAAAGTTCATTTCTAATATTCTCATTCTTCACTACATATTCCATTCTTATTCTTTAATTACATAACAACACCATTATTCACAATATACTTTGATGTTGTTATGAGAACGATTCGAACAACACTTACACACACCTTTGTCTAATGTGTATAGAACATTCTGTTTATGTGGATGTCGAACAACAACCTTACGAAACGATGATTGTTTAATCTTCTCCTACGACCTGTTATAGTCCTCATTATGATGGAACTGTAATTAAATATGTTACTTATGATATTTAATTTATCACTTTATATCTATAATTCTCATTTATATCATACCGTTATGATTTTCATATTTTATAAATACAAAAATTTCATTTGAGAAATTACGAACTACCACCCAGTTAAAGTGATATAACTTTTTCACGACATAAATTTAATGTATAAAGGATATTTTTAATGAACTTATGTAACATATAGATAATATGATATTGACTGGAATTATAATATAACTATGTATTATTAATTTTTCATTCATTTATATATGAAATATAAATGAAAGTAGCTTTCATGGGTACGTACGACTTACGTCTCCATGAATGGTGCATTTCATTTTTACCTTAAAATGTTATAGACTATTATAAATAAATATATACTTGATATATATTATATATGTGATATATAAATCATGAATATCATTACATAGATAATGGACTTTTTACCACATGTTCAATTTGTAATTATAACAAGTTCATTTTGACTTCAGGGCTAAACATCGAGAAAATGACTGATATGAACTTGAATAATTATATGATTGTTATAGAAAGGAAATAAGTGATATAAAAGACATAATATAATTTAAAAATGTTCTGAAGCATGTATAAATTATCTAATATTTGTTATTCAAGGAGATAAATAATGAAAAAGACATGTCGGACCCATGGTAAGGGACATCGTCTCAATCTCCCTACATTAAGGCCTGTTTTGAGAATATAAACCTCTTTATTTTATATGGTGTATAATAAAACCCTCAGACTTTTAATATCATCTAAATGGAATATTATTTATGAAGTATTAAACTAAATAAAAAAGTAACATTTTTAATATATTAAGCTACCATGGCCTCCTTGCCGTTGTAATTTTTATTTCCATTCCTATATAAGACTTAACATTTTTAATAGGTAAGGAAACCCATTATTCCATGTTTGGATGTTTTTATATTGAAATTTGTTTTTGAAATCTATTGAGTATTTCAATATCATGAAATTATCTCATCTGATTCTAATTAAATGTTATTATTGAAATGTTGATATTTTCCATATTTTTTCTTTTATGATAATAAAATGGAACTTGAGAATTTGATGGATGGTTTCATGATAAACCAATGATGGATGGTTACTTAATAAACTAAATGACATGTTGTTCTATGATAAACCAAGGAAGGGAGGTTACATTATAACTTCCAATGCATTTGGTATGGAAGTCATCCGTATGGATATTCCATTTAGTGATATGTGTGGAAGTCCACTGCATTGTTATTCTATTTAAGAATGTTTATGTTCCGAGTTACATTTATATGCTATATAATGCTTTCTATGGGTTTTATGGTAATATTTTTGTTACAAAAAATTTTACTCAATGAGATTATACTCAGTGGATTTTTTTCTCTACATCTTTATGCTGAAAATTATTACTTTATGATAATGTATTCATGGTTTGCATGTTTTTTTTTTGAAAACAAACATTTTTCCTATTTTTAGTGTCCCTTAATTTTTTTTCTTCTCATCCTAGGTTTTTGATATGTTTTTTATAGGACATAAAGTTTAATATGGTGATGAATGGGATCAACGAAAAGTCATGCTGTTTAAAACATGTTTCATTTATTTAGAGTGTTTACATTAAAAAATGGATATAGATTAGAAGTGTCTACATATAATATTCATGTTGTTATTTAAAATTTATTACCTAGTTCTCTAATTCTATAAACCTGATATGATCCTAAATGTGAATTATTATCATAAATCAAGATTTTGTAATGTTAAAGTCTTGTTCCTTATTTTAGTGATAAATTATAGAAGTCTAGAAGCAGCATACATGAATATAAGTATTTAGAATAATGTGATTTAAGGTTTAATCCTTAAAATAATGGAATTTGATGTTAATAAATAAAAATTAAATGAGTATGTTTTTTGTATTTATATGTAATAATATTTTTGCAGTATGAGTAAATTTTTTGAAGTTAATTTGTAGAAAAATTGAGTATGTAAAAGTCATCAAGATAATTAGTAATAGGAATCTAGTGAGATTTAAAAAATAATTAACATAATATAATAATAATATTTTAAAGTGTTCGGATATTTCAGCTACATGGATGCTTACCCCTGAAGTTCATACTATGGTTGAATAACTGTTATTGAATATTAGAAGATTATTGACCTAATATCTCATTCTAGAAACTAAAATATTATGTATAGTGTTTTCATGTGTTTAAGTTATTATTTTATATAACAGTAATATTATCATATTTATTAAAATTTATTCTAGTGTTCCCTATGTTTTTACTATGTCCATATAACTTAAAATATTTTTTTTATTTCCTTTAATTTCATTTATTCAGTATAAATTAGATGTTATCATCTGGGTTTTTTGAAGTGTTTTCATTATGGTGGAGCACTACTAATATATAACATTGTCATTAGATTGAAATTAATATATAAATTAAAAAAATTATAGATAAATAAAATCGTAATATTAGAGATACTCCCCTTAGTTAATATATATCATTATCTATAAAAGAATAATATTTTTGAATCATTGTAAAAAAGGAGAGATTCTAAATGCATGCTATGATTTTAAATGATATATAAGAGTGTACAAAGAGACTAACTCATTGGTGTTTCAAATATTTCATCACATTTAAGATGATGGAGTTAATTGATATACCATTTATGATGTAATCTCATTTTTGTTTTATGATGACCATGTTTTTTAGGGGATAATTTATCTTCCTATGAATTCGAGGGAAGCGATATATTTTTTTTAGGAATGTATATCTAGACTAACATTTTTTCACTCTGAATTATAATACAAGAATATTTTTATCCTATATATTTTCATATAAAAACGAATTAATATTATATAAACATTGGTTTACCTAGAATGGTTTAACCACATATAGTTTGTTGTGTCGCTATTTATTTTCAATATCATCACAATTCTATTGTGAGGTAGAAATGTATTCTTTCTAATGGAGGAAAAATATTAATATAAATGAAAATTTTAACAATTATATATAACATAATTTACCCCATAATTGTGTTTACCATACCTAAAACCAACAACTTGTATCTGGGATTAATTTTCATTCGGGATTTTTCATATATATTTATGTGATATTTGAGTCCATCAACTATATGGGGATTCTGATCTTCATTCAAAAAATTTTCCTATTTTAAAATTATAATATTAAACACAGTATAATATCATTTAAAAATTATTTTGATTAAACTATTACACATTAGTTCATATCCATCATGCGGTGTGGATAAATATTAGTGAAATACCAAAGCGACTTAGATGCTAACAGTAAAAGATTTAAAATGCTAAAATAGAAATTTTCTAAAATAATCTATATGAATGTGATGTTACGTAAATCCTCACACCATTTGTGGGTAAAACATATAATCCACATTAATGATGATTCCATGGTATGTGAATAAATTTTTTAGTTTTATGGAACATGTATACAAACATGGGGACCCACTTGAATGAATTCATTTATTCAATCATCGATCAAATGAATATTAATATAGATGACATGAGTGGAAAAGGATAGACCCGTGATAATATCAGAAAAATGAGAGGACATGAGTAATATTACCAATACATTTCAATATAAATATATCATTCCGCATGGAAAAATACCAAATGGATGTGTCATGGGTGATAGATCACAAACACTAATTTCTTATTAGATGAGGATGAATGATAATGAGTCCGTGGAAATAAAGGATTATCTGAAAGTTGCATGAAATCCAATTCACAATCTCATATTAAAGAATTTTCCCAGTGAAAGAAATATTGATAAGTTGATGAATTTCTATTCCTAAAATATCAAACAAAACAATTAATTAAATGCGTCCCCATGCAATCATTTAGCATTAAAAATTTGTGAGTCTTATTGATTTTTTTCAAAATAAATTCCAAGATGATTATTAAAACAAAGTACACATAAATAAATCATCAAAATGTGAAAAGAATGGATATTATATAGAAGATATTTCTTTAAAAAAATTCCTTTTACACGATCATGTTGTAATATAAAAAACCAATGTTGAAAAAATTTAGGATTGTATAATCCTCATCGAAAACATTCATGGGTATGTTTTTGTTAAAAGAAAAATAATTTATACAGATAATGAAATAATTATATTTGAGGGAATATTTGAGGTAAAATTTTAATTATAATAATTTATTTATTAATATTCTAATTGCAGGGATAATATATAGAAGGAAAATATATTCATTCATGAATAAAAACTATATATAATGTAATAAGAATAAGTTAATTCCATGTTTAAGATCCTTAGAAACATCTAACTCCTCGAATGAAAATAGTATGTTGTATACAATGGGAAACTCATGAATCTGACGAGAAACATGAAGTGTCAATTAAATGGATCGTTAATCAACCACCAGTGTAGGGTTGATGAGATTAATATTAACTACTTAAAGATCATGATAATAAGAAAATAGTGCTCACGATTAGTGAATTTTAATAATGAAAAACTATCTAGAAGAAGTATAATATAGGGGGATCATAAAAGGACCAAAATTCTACTAATTGCAAAAATAATTCATGTAATAATTCACCTAAATCATGGGACTAATTGTTTAAATATTTTTTATACAAATAATTACTATCCCAAATGAAATTGATAATTTATGGAAGAATATGAACAAGAATAAACAAGAATATATTCCTACACATTATATGTTTTTAATTTCTATTTATTTTAGTGTGAATGTTCGGTAAACAAGTCCATTATTTTATGATTAAGGGTTGAAATATATATTCCATGAAAGAACATTAATTAATGACATTATTACCCTGAAGCATCATCAAGAGAAATGTTGTCACATTATCAATTTTTATCATTGTATGATAATGTTTATCTAATTAAAATATAGGTGGAACTACATTATTCACCACTTTTGTATTTGAGTAACTTTTCATCAACCATGAAGGAAAATAAATTAAAGGATTATATAGGTGAAATTAATTTGAGAAAATTTGAAGATGTTATTGTATGGATCCTAGAAAATGAATACACATCCAATATGATTTGAAAGGAATATATCATCATTCATATCATGTATTTGAATGATGGTGTTGTTCATTTTTAAAATGATGAAGAATATATGATAATTGGAATCTAAGAATAATAAATAAAAGGTAAAAAATTTATTCTAATAACCGTCTCAATGGTAAATATCTATGTTCAAAATTATCAATTAATAAGACAATTTTATTTCATTAGATAACTAGTAAATTGCAAAAAAAAATCTTCAATTATCAAATTAATAGATGGAATAATTGTGATGAATGGAATATGTTGAAAATATAATCTATAATATATCAGTATAAAATAAGAAATTTGTTTTATGAATTGGAAAATATAGAATATGATTTGGTATAGTTGGCTTATCCATGTGAGTTAAAATTTCTTTGTTATTTTTTTGAAGAAAAAAGAATCCTGTAAAATCCATAAACATTCAAAACATGACGCTGATATATATGATACTTCTTAAAATGGAATTATTATTAAAAAGACATATATGATAAATGATTATAAGTTATAAATTTTCTATGTGTTGGAGAATGTTTATTTTTATGGGAAAATGTCACCTAATTATGTCTATAGAAATAAGAGATACATTTTATAAAATATTTATTATAGTAGTCCAACATAGATAATGGAAATCTCTCTCAAATTCAATGTGTTAAAGTGTTCTAAAAATTATTAGTTATTTTATAATAAAATTATTAGGATTAAAATTCAAAAAAACAAAGAATGATAATATTCATAGAATTCATCATTAAAAAAGTGGAGTGATGTCTTGAAAATCACGAGATAAGATACAAACACTCAGTTGTAAGGACCCATATACAAAATAGTTCACTTCATTTAAGGAACCAAATTATTAACAACATAGACCATATGTTTCTCATTGAGAAAAATAATGTAAATAATTATTTTATAGAATCAGTGATTACATAATTCTATATATCTAGCTTAGATTTGTTATTTATAGTGGATGAAAAGGTACCTTTTTAAAAAAATTAGGAGAAAAAGGAAACAGTGAAAAAATTGAATGTTCCAAAGTAATTTTTTTATAGGAAGAATAATTTTATGTTTAATACTTCTGGAAATATAGGTATATTTTTTAGACGCCTCATAAAAATAAATGTGTATAAATTCTACCAATATCAATTTTGAACACTTATTTACATTCAAGATTTCAGTGTTATGGAAAATTGTTATATTTATCAATCTAATTTGTTATTTTAATCGAAAATATTATGTAAATTTTAGATTAATGTATAGAGAAACATATTAGTTGGATGAAATTATTGGTAAATAATTGACAGACAATTATAACTAATTGTCATGTGATCTGACATGGTCTTTGAAACATCTAAAATCACATAATAAAACAAATAACCAAGGTAATATGCTTGTTTATATTGAATATGATTATTAATTACATAAAAATAATCAAATATTTCAATCTATTTTGTCATGAAACATTATTGTATATATTATTTGGATTTAAACATATGGATTGGGTTGGTTGAATTGATAATTGGATGTTGTCATAGGGTGGATGATTCTATCATAGTGTTTATTATATTGTTTGGTAAATAAAAAAGGATGAGTAAATTTAAATATGAAAAAATTAATTACGATATATTTTAACAAATCATGTTTTTTCTTGCAAGATATGGAAGAGGAAAATAAATTTAAAATAATGGAGTCAGTTTGAAATATATTATTTCAATCAATTAATAAATAATCAGTAATATAAATATTTGAAATAATTAGGTCCATTATTCTATAATAAAAAATAGATATAAAGTATAATTTCAATATGATTATATTTAATTATGGCGTAGTGAATTATGAGTATGTCTCAATATGAAACCATGTTTTTGTAATAAGGAAAAAAGGAACTACCCAAGGATTATTTTGAGATCTATCTGTTAGATCTTGGAGTCTCACCATCTCTCTCCAACAATTTGGTATAGAGAAGGACCCCCACACATCTATAGAATTATCTATTTATTGCGTGTTATGTGAACTCTCTTTAATATGTAGATTTTAAATCTATATATCCTTTATTAACACCAATTGTTCATATCATTTGGTTCAATGAAAAAGTAGTAAAAATTTTTCGATTTTTTGGGATATGTTTTCTATTATTATTTTTAGATATTTTTCTATTTAAGTTGTAAATGACGTGAATTTTCTATTTTTTTAAATGGTGTTCCATCCTATGATGATATTTGATAAATTTATTGAGTAAAAAAATATATATTTAAGTAATTAATATTTGTTAATTTTTTTAAAGAATAACTCCATGCGGATATGAGAAGGGTTTGGTCATACCATAAATGAGACATGGTAGAATAACCTTTATTGAGGATGGTTACAATTGGTAATAGTTCACACTATGAAGAAGACCCCAATTATATTGTGATATCAAGAATTTAATGATGTTAAATTTTTTACTTCCTAAAAACTAGTGTTATGTTATGAAATATCAATTGTTTTATTAATTTTAATATATTTAATAATTATTTTATAATATTTATAATGTTTTGACATCGTATTTTGTGTTCGTGAACTTCGTAACAGAATATGTTAATTATGGTTTATGTCCTAATATTTGGTTTCTATGATATGGAAGTAGCTTCATTCCATTGTTAGGATTATGTCATGATTTAAATTTTAAATCCATGATGAATTTAATTCAATGATTTTATATGATTAAATAATATACATAATATTAATCTTATATTCTTTAAAAATAAGAATTTTCAATAGATTTGAGGGATAATTAAATCAATTTTCATATATTAATTAAAAAAAATTAAACACCAATAAAAGGGATAACATATATATTCATTCATAAATTGAGATATATCATCCTATTCGAAATAATAATTTTGATTATTGATCGAGGAATAAAATAAAGAGTGACTCCAAATTTTTTATGGAATGATAGAGGGGGAGAATGGAGATCCAAGAGTTTATCATAGTATAAGTTCATGGATATCAACAGAAGGCTGAATGTGGAATAAATTGATAAATATTTTATAGTGTTATTATAAATTTTTAAAATATTGTGAATGTTTTTCTAAAAGTTTAGTCACCTCTGTGAGAGATTTAGAGTCAATAGTTCTCCACATTTGTGATGGTTTTACAACCATGTGTATATTTTGTTACTATAGATTATATGAAACATGTAATGGATGATGTAATTTTTGTATATTCAAATGTTATTATTGTTTTATATATAGATTATCCTATTTGTAGATCTCATATTTTTATCACTTTTATTATCTCTTTCACTAAATTAATCCAAACTCTTTATTAAATGATATTACAATAATTTTATGTGTTATGAATATATTATGATTATTTTGATTGTTATTTAAATAAGATATTTGATTTTTTTATATTTATTTCGTTAATTTCTGGAAAAATACATATTGTTAGTATTTCTTTTATAAATTTCTAGGAAATTGATCATGTTGAACATGAGCTATTTAGATTTTTTATCTTTATTGTGATACATATGGTATTAATGTTTGTAAGATACATTGAAAGAATATTTTTTTCGTCAGTCATATTATATTATCATATATAATATATGTAGATGATGTTCAAAATGGATATGTCTCTTGATAAAAAATACAATATCCCATAATGGTTTATACATATTATATTATATTTTTAATAATCAAGAGGAAAGGGAGAATATGTAAGATATTGGGTATTGAAATTGAAAATTTGGATATGTATCATTACTTATTTATTAGTTCTAAATATCTTATGCCCGAGATTAAGTGGTACTCAAGTTGTAACAGAATATAATTTCCTTCAATTAATAGAGGAACTCACATTTTTAAATTACAATATTAATTTTGTTAATAATAGATGAACATATATAGGCTACTACATTACATCCCACCAAACGTAATAATATTAATGATCAATTATAAGAATTTTATAAAGAGGTAAAATTATATAAATAATTTATTCATAATGGTAAAATCCATATTCTTAAATTCACCCATGAATACAATTCAACTAAAAATTTATAAAAATTAAGATAAGACTTTGCATTATTATTAAAATTATAAAGGGTTTTATGGATCCTTTGTTACTGGTGGATGATAATAGAGAAGTTAATATATTGTTTAAAGGGAATTTAACCATTTTCCAGGGACTATTTCATTAATATTACTTAATCATTGGTAAATTTGACTATTCATCAATGTGACCATTGGTTGATATGATCATTGGTTGATATAACCATTAGATAATATAATTTTTGGTCAATAAGACCATTTAGAATAATGAATGATGATAAAATAGAAATTACACATTGATCATTGGTGTTATTGTATATTAATGTTTAGAAGGAGAGTCAGCTTATGTAGATTTCAGAGTGCGTGGCGTCAACCTACAGAAAAAATTATTATGATGTTTATGTTATAGAGCTTGGGAGGGAGAGAGGGAAACTTGGGTTCATCGATGACTTTTTCCAATCTGATCTTACAAACTAAGACATGAACTTAATATTTTCAAAGACAATTTCAACATGGTAAAACAACTACATAATAAGTGTTTATTAAACCCCCATAAGAGTGTTAAACCATCACAATTCATACCCATTAGAAATATTCAACGGCTATATGGTATTTGTTATCACGACCATCAATAATATTAAAATCTAAATTCTTATAAAAATGATATAGTGGTAATCGTGAATCAATTCAATTTGTATCACACTTAAATAAATGATTAAATTTATATTATTATGGCTTGAATATGATTTTTATGAATCCAACATTTTATTTTTAAAAATTTTATAGAAAACTATTTAAATTAAAATGTATACTTATAATAATTTCATAAATATGAAATAAAATATTATTTTTATAAAATGGTTTTAATAAATATTGATTAATTATATATAAATAATAAAAATATATTAATGCAGTCATATACAGAATTTAGAAATAATTGAAATGTATATATGTGATAAAATTAGTATTATTCAATTAAATAAAAGTTAATTTCATAACATGTTTAATATTATTTTGTTAAAATGGATGTCACTTTTTAAATTAATAAATTAATGTTTCTATTTTTGATTTTATCATAATTATCTATAATTGTTGAATTTTTGGGTTACGTACAAAAATAGTACAAATATACAATTATTATTATGAAAAAAATAATGGATTCAATATAATGTAATAAATACTATAAAAGAGTTTCATGACAAAAATGGAATTCCCATTAATATAATTTATTTTTAATCAATAAGATTAATCAATTAAACATATAATTAGTACTACAAAATCTAAGGTGTATTTCAAAATATGAAAAACATTTTTTTTAGTTTATGAAATATATTTAACCTTAAAAATATTATTATTTTAAGAAGTACAATTATTATATCCCCTAATATATTAAAAAATCCCAATCCATCCCCACCAACGGTAAAAATCATGGGATAAAACCAAGGGATGACCAATGTTGTTGAATATTTTATAAAATATATTTTTAAACCAATGATTAGGAATTTATAATGAATTAATCTATTTTGACACTAATATTCACCCATTGATCAGGAATTTCCTCTCTCTCTTTCCCCTCTCAAAATCCATCTGAAAGAGTGTCTAAGGATTAATAAAATACTTCTAAATATTTAATAATCCACTATGTAATATAGGGGTCCTCATTCTCGTCCTTCCAATTCATGTACTTATATTTTATAATATCTTTGATTAATTATTAATTGATTTTTATTCAGTTAATAATCAATATTTTACTATCCTAATGACGCCTTATTGATGAGATTCAACCTTTCCCTCTCAATAACCAATTCTATAATCTAACATTATAAAATCTGTACGTTGTTCTAATAATTACTCAAATTTTCAAACCATACAGTCTTATTGAGAATATAGAAAGCTATTTTCATCCATATGTATTCATATTGATTTAAAAATTCATTATTAATTAGGGCATTTCTTGTATAAAACTGATATTTACTACTATAGATTAATATGGTATATATTTGAAATAATTGGTCGATCTAGTAAATATTTTGTTAGAAATATAATGGTTTTACCATGATATCGCACCATTGAATTGGGTATGGAAATAATCTATATAGATTATATGTTAAAAATAAATATAAAGTAACCCGTAATGATGTTCATGATAAATTGGTGAAAACGCAAATTAATATGTATTATGAAGTCTCAATGGTAAATATTAGTGATATTCTTATGAATGTATCATCTTTTTACTATAAAAATATTTCAATGTCATGTCTCATGTACCTTTGTTCAGGTTTTGAATCATCTTATTATATTATGACTTCTCATTTACATAATAATTCATTTATGCTCCATTTCACTTTTTATTCATATTGGACTTTAAAATCTATTTTTTTAAGCATTTCCCCTTGAAATTTTATGTATTAAAGTTAAAAAGGATTGGATAGATATATTAAACTTCATGTGGATTAAAAAAAATTATGTAACTCATTTATTATGTTCATTTTTTCCAAGACACTAGACCTCAAAATAATATAAGTACCTAATTGGTTTTCTATTTAGTTACAGAATGTTATGAAAATTGTGTATGAAAATTTTTGATCATTTAATATTCTATGTTTGATATGATATGTAAGATCATAAGAGTACTAAATTGAAAACATTATTCATCTCATTGAAAGATGATTATTTATTATGTATGAAATTGTTTTCTAATTTTTATGATTAATATATTACATAACATTATATCATGAGAGTTGAAGAAATAAAAAAATTCTATGTATTAGTTTAATTGAAAATATATGTAAATTATGAAGTTAATTTAATATGTATATTCACAGATCAATGTTTTTCTAATTCGAATATCATTCATACCAAATAATATATTATTTTTTCTTATATATGGATGTTTTTTAGAGGTAGTATCATAAGATATAATACATTTTAAAATTTTAAATAGAGAATCTCAGATGGAATTATAATCCTTTGGAAATTAATGATTTAGATGTATTTTTATTTTCTAAGATCAATCATTCCACAATATGATAAATCAAACACAAATAATAAGAACCATCACATCACAAGGAATTTATTTGTGTTGTGAAAATACAATTGTGTATTTGATTTATTCTTCTAGATTGTAGGATCTGATTATATAAATATTAAGAGACATTAAAAAGGGTTAAAATATTGTAGGATATATAAATTTGTAATGATAATATCCATGACCAAAATATTTTTTATAATTATTTGATTAAGAAATTGCATTATCCTCTAATAACATAACTAATTAAAATTGTGAGGATTATAAGGATAAAATAAATGAAAACATTTGAGAGAAAATTTAAATCCACTACCTCTTGGATGAGGATCATTGAATGATTTCGGTATTCCTGATGTTTCCCCAAAAGTAAAATGGAGAAAATTTCCATTTTCTAATTTTTCCCCTATACTACAATTAATATAAATAAAAAACTAAAGGTGTTAAAAAAAGAGTGTTTGGGTAACTATAGAATTACCAAAAATCGTGATGGAGTTTTTTAAGGGTCGAGTGACTAATTGAGTATAGATCAGCAATAAAGAATTCATCCGAGGATTTCTTTTTCTAGAAACGAATGGATAAAACCGTAGATGTTTTGACGTAGTAGATATTAGAGGGCCAGTATCTATGACATTTTTTTCATTATAACTTTATCAATTAACATAATGGTTAGTTTTTGGAATTCTTATATGAATTTTTAATTTTTTAATTAAATTATATTCTTGTTTTTTCCTATTTATTATTCTATCTATAGATATAAAACAATTATTTATATTTAATTTTCTTTAAGAAAATTCTTTTTTAGTATTATAGTGCATTGAATTAGGTTTGATTTCTTGTATGATTTTTTATAATTAAATAACATTAATAAGAAGACCGACATGCATAATAAGGTCTTGGTATAATATTAATGTAGATTTAGGGGTACAATTTTAGTTCTTAGATTGTGAATTGGATAATTTGAATATGTGATGATTTTTTTTTGAAAATTAAGAGTGGTGAATCCTATGATTAAAAATAGTTTATTAATGCTATTATTAACTGATTTCTACACATATTAGAAGTCAATTATTTATTTAATTTCCTATACTCACCCTATAATTTATTTTAATTAATTTTCTTTTATTAACATTTTAATAACACATCGAACCCCTTATTTTCTTCATCTATTCAAAAATACGAAAATGAAAGATGATAGTTCTATAATAAAGAACATCCTTCTTGATAGAATACAGATGGGTATACTATAACTTGATTCTAAGGAACAATATATTGATAGGGATTTCATGAAAATATATATTCCATAAATTTCATTCCATATATAGGGAGGTTTTATAGGCTAATTAAATCTATTTTTGTATGTATATGTGAATAAAAATTTATTTCAATCCTTTTGAGTGTGAATTTGTAGTATCTATAACTCTAGTGATATAGATGTTAGGACTGGAGAAGCAAAAAAATAATTACTAACATTGTGAGTGAGGAATAACTAGAATACCAAACTATGACATCCAAACCTAATTTGGATGCCCAAAAAACATAAAGAAAATATGATTTTAACTTCAATTCCAAATTTATACTATCATAATAATAAAAGAATCAACATTAATATTATGATGATATTCATAAAACCATTTGTTATATCCTAATTCACAATCCGTTTTTGAAATGTAGATAATATTTATTCCTCAATTCCTATAATTTAATAGGCATATAGAGTGAGATACACCCAAACATCGACAATAATTTATTTAAATATGAATTATAATGAAAGAGTTGAGAGTTAATAGATTAAAAATGAAACATAAATCATTCATAATTTCTTCTAATGAAGTAGATAAGGAGTTGTTTTAATATTATAACTCCACATTGATTATATATCAGAAAGTGTCGATGAAAAAATTTCATGAATATTTTTCCCCACATCATTTATTTATTTAATTATTATTGGAAATTTTCTAAATTAGGAGAAATCAATGTGAAATATTTCATGAGATTTGGGAATGATTTTATATAATTTTATATAGTTTCACCAATAACAAATTTGGTGACGAATTATTAATTCAATATTTTTATTTGCAGAATTATGTTACTACTAGGATTTGGATAGATGTAGTTATTGGAGGATTTTTGGTTGATAAAATCCCAACTACATCTAGAACTGTTATTTTATCATTGGTTGCAATGATAAATAATTAGTATCTAGAGGACCCATTTTTATCAAAATTTCTTGTAATTTTAACAATTATAGTTCTAAAAATTACATGATTACGACTCATTGAAGGTATCTTAAAATAATAGTGAGGTTAATGTTGTTTTCCATAACTTCATTAACAAAACCCAAAAACTATAAATTGAATTTAGATCCAAGTTCAATTATGATTTTTTTTCTTAAAAAAACACTTAGGTGACCATTTCTCATAAATAAAAGCACTATGTTAAAATTTTAATATTTTGTTACTAGGGGTAAATTTCCAAAAAAATACCCAACAATATTATCTCAACCCAAAACACATTGACAATGGCTATAATAATGTATCAAATGAAAGATTATATAGCTTAGTGAAAATGAACAAATTTTAAAAAGTCAGTGAAATAATTCAATTCATTGGTATTTTAGGATTAAAATAATAATCAACATGGAATTAAGTTTTAAGTATAAGAAAGCTACCTAAGAATTATAATAATTCATTGAATAAACCATGAAATAACAACTGATTATGTTGAACACTATAATGAATCAAATGAGTTATTTAATGACTATTATTAGAATAATAATTAATCAAATGAGTGGATCACATCCATTTATACATGAAAAATACCCAATGGGATGGATAAATTATGATATATAAAAAAAATACATTAAAAATTTGGAATAAATCCAAATATATTAACATTAAAGCTTAACATATTGAAGAATATTCTAATACTTTTTTAATTAATTTAGAGATTATTAATGTTGAGACATCCTAAGTCATCCCTAATAAAACATTTGTTACTATCGTGAATGAAAAATCAATTTCATCAGTGGATTATTTTTGTTAATTAACAAATATATATTAGGAAATACTTATATTTATTTATTGTTCGCAAAATTAATGTTTTGATAGTAAACAAATTACCAAAACATCATGAACTTTTCCAAGGTGTTGTACAAGAGTGAATAAAAGTGGGGAGAGTTAATTGGATAATGTGATCATAGAGAATTTTTTTGAGGGTTCAAGTTAATATGACTTTTCGTACTAAAATTAAATTTGTTGCTCTGTATATAATGTTTTTTAGTTGAATTAGCTCAAATAAGTGGAAATTTAGCGTAGCGGATAATGTGATCCTTTAGAGGAATATTTACCCCATAATTCCGAATTCCATCCTTATCATATCAAAATATCCAAGTAATTTTACCATTTACATGAAAATAATGTAGTGTGAATTAAAATATTTAATATTTCATTTAAAATATTGAATTAATGTGAGGACTCATTATATTTACTACACATTAGTTATTTTAGATATGAATCATTATGGGACAATCATTTAATTATAAAAATGATGTAAAAACAATCTAGTTCAATTCATTCTGTATATATTTATACAAGTATGATAAATAAAATTTTCCTTTTAATATATAAGTATTACTTATAGAGGATAATGAATTTTCCACCCATGCACTCTTTATTTGTGGAATAAAGATTCTAAAAAATGATAATGAAGTCATATATTTTCATAAATTATTATTATATCATGAATTAATAAGTGAAATGTTTCAAATTAACATTTAAAAATTAATAAAATACACCTCGTATGATCAATTATATAACCATGTAAACATTATTTGATTGGATTCCATCAAGTCATTTTCAAATACTGAAATTAATGAATCACCACATATTGTTGTTAATAATGAATTTTTTTTTCTATTGAAACTAAAAATTTACGTACATGGAAATATTCTTATGAGGAGATATTGGATTCTAATATTCTTTACAGGATTTTTTGATGATAATTTTAAAATCATTGATAATTTAATTAAAATTGATTACATTTTACTGTCAAATGAACCTTATTGATGTTTTGTTAATGAATTTGATAAAGTTTTATATTCACCTAATAATATAATTTATAATATCTCTAAATGTAATGGTGGTAATTTAAATATCCAATGTTTTATTAAATTTGGATTTCCTTTTTAAAATTTAACATGTTCTCTATTTGAATAAAAACATTCTGGTATTTCTGGAATTTGAAAACCATCTTTTTCTAAAAAACATTATGAGATTAATTTTTTTTAATTTTACTATAAATTTATGGACTATTTAATGCATATTACAAAAATTATAAAAAAAAAGTTATCTAATAACTTAAAATACAATTTCATTTCTGGGAATGAAAACTTTTTTTTAGTTTTTAACAGGGTTATAAATAGACTTTGAAAATCATCTTCTACTCATACTCAGAAGGAATAATATATTTTTATGATATAAATTATATGATTTGACTATATATAGTAATTAATGTTTCATCAATATAATTATTTTTAAAGATAATTCCAAACCTACCCTGAAATTTAAAATGAGGATTAATAAAACACATTAAAAATTATTATGAAGTAAAAATAATTATGGAAACTAGAATCATTATATAAAATTTTACTATCCAATGGGTTATTCATATCAAAATTGTCTCTAAAAATAAAGGTATTATCATTGAAAAATAAATTTGGAGAACACATTCTATATAGACATCCAATAAAATAGAGTGTATTTATTAATTATATAAAAATCAACCTTTTGACTACGAAATGTCAAATTCCACTATAATACATAACCATGTTCTTGAAATGATTGTCTTAAATTCTCCAATCTAATTTTTTAATGGGGTTTTAGGTTACATTCAATCACACATTGAATCTAAAAAAATTTAAAACTATATTCACATTCCACTTTTAAACATTTCCATATAGAAGAAATCCTTATCGTTTATGAATTACTACAAAAAACATCCCAATGTTTATTATTAGTATATATGATGAATTATTAGAATTTTTATGGGATTTTTATTATATTATTTCAGAGTCTATGGATTATATATTGAATGTTTTTTAATTAGTCTATTTACTATCCCATGATTTTATATTATTGGACATTTTTTTCTATGGTGAAAATAATTTTTCTAATGTTGTGTCTAAAAATGAAATCCAACAAGATAAATCGATGGATGATATCATTTATTCACTTTTATAACAAAAAAAATGTTTAGATATAAGATATTCCTTACACATTGTAGTTTTTATAGTAAACTCCGAAAAAATTTATCGATAGGTCTTTTTCATTCTCTACATTACACACAAAAGACTACCAATTTTTATGATTTTTTATAAAAAATTTCATATAAATCACAAATTGATATATTAGTATAACAACATGTTATCCAGTCACCATGATGGGATGTAAAAATTGAGTTAATGAATTATATCTTAGAATTTTTAAATAAAAATCTTTTTTCTTCAAAATATATTAAAATATATCATATCATACATTATGAATATTTTACATTAGGAAAACCACTTGAAAACAATATAAACATTAAAATTTTTTACGATTTAATTTACATGATTTTGAAAAACAAATTCATCCACATTTTAAGGATCAAAAGTCACAATTATAATGGTTCATTATACAATTAGATTTTCGATAAATAAACATCATCAAAATTATGGATGAGCAGTTTAATTTTTTTATTTTAAAATTATTATGTGATTTTAATGGATAATAATGGTATTCAAAACATAATGGATATCCATTTAAGTAGAATAATAACAATTTCTAGGTAAATTATACAAATATATCCACCAATCAAAAATAACTTCCCTGATGAAGAACTGTATGCTCTTAATATTATTTGACTCTAGTAATCTGATCATGATAATTTTTAAACTATAAATATAGAACTATTATATTTTTTTAAGAAAAAAAATTATAATATAGTGACTGAACTAATTATGTAAATTTTGGATGACCATTATTTATGAAATATTTAAAATCATATTTTATTAAGTAAATGTATCATAGATTCGAAAATTCAATCAGAATTGCAATTCATATCAACGTTGATTTTTTGTGGACATTTTGGTCCAAAAATAATACCTATAAATGTGATGGAGTTATTGTTATTTTTGTCCACAGTTTTCACAGATTATATGTTATTTTTTCAAATCATTTAAATACTTATATATTTGTTGGATTATATCCATGAGAGATTATATTCCTAAACAACATTTCTTATTTTTTGATTTATTTTATTCTTAGGGGGTGGACATTATCAGATCATTTTTCATTTAATTTGGGAACCATTACATTTTACATGTTTTATATTATTTTTATATGTGTTTAAAATATATTCAACCAAAAAATAATGATGAAAACAGAGTTGTTGTGTTGGTAAGAGTTAACATATTTAGTTTTTTTGGGATGTAAAACTTTATCATCAAAGATATCAGAAAGATATATTTAAATATAACATCATAATCTATTTTCCAGAAGAATGAAATTTATTATAGGTTATCTATAAACATTCATCCTATAAGTAATGAAATGGATTGTTTTTAAAATGTGGCGATCAAACATATTTTAATGATTTTTTACCCTAATAGGAAATATTGGAGTTTGAGATTATATTCATATATTTATTCATATAAAAAATATTTTAAAACCATAATTTTTATATATCAATTTAGACATGTGTATGGAAAATGAAATAATTTAATTCTAGTTCTTGTGTAAAAATATTTTTATTTGGCTATGAAGAGTGGTTACGTTAATAAAATATAATTTATAAAATAAAGAAAAAAAATACTTCCATGAGTTGGATGAAATAAAATACAATGATTTCAAATAATCCAATATAAAAAATTAGATAACCAATAAATCCTATGGTAAAATGATCTTAAAAAAGGTATTAAAATAAGAAGATAAATTGATATAATTTTTATCTAGACAAAAACTGTTTCCAGTTAAATTTAATTAAAAATTGTTACATACCATTCTTATTTGTATGTATTTCTCTCGGGGTTTTATGTTTGAATATACATCGTAATAAATTCCACACATAGAATCTATTTTGATATACATTTAAATAGACTATAAGAATGTATATTCATCTCCAAGTTACTATATACAACTTTTTATAGGTTTTTCCCTTACTTATTAATTGTGATTGATATATATATAATGTTTTATCAAATTTTTTTACATGAACCATTACCTAATGAGTAAAGAGAAAAAAATTGTCTTACTGTGGGGGGACATAAATCTTTTGTTTAGTATTTTGAGTGTTATTATTTTCTTTTAATTTTTATTTATTTATTTGTTTAATTATATTCTATTTTTTTTATTTTTTCAAATCAATTAGATAAAATTATAAAACATTTTTAATTTTTGGAAACTAATCCGATTATTAAATTAATTTTACCAAACAATATTTTAGTAAATAAATAATAATTTTACTTGGATTTAGATTCAAAATTTTGGGGAACTCTTTAAAATACGATGGAATTTTGAATCGCATGACATGAATTACAATCGAAATTTAAAAAGTATTATTTGTGGGGATTCTACACCATTTTGGAATCATTTCCATAATAACAACACTTCTGTAGTAAACAAATCAACACATCGTTAACCATAATTTAATAAGTACCCATCAAATACATGGATATTTATGTTTCTTATGATAATATAGATTTACATTATTAATTTGTATTAAAGATTCATTTTATAGAAATAAAATATTGTTTTATCCATCGATTTACATTTTACTCATATTAGCCGCTAATATCCTTGAGAACATTGTTAATTAGGAATATCAAAAACATAAATATGTATCTAATATTATCAAGATGTAATTTAGAGATACTATAAGAAATAATGTATATCAAAATGTGATTTTTGATGAGTATTTTTATATAAAGGGGACACCATGTAACAAAAACAAAAGGAAGGGATTTTTTTTTGTTAAGATAAATTTTTAATTCTATATTGTAATTTTAATATTCAATTATGTCAAGAAGATATTATGTGAGAATTTATAACCAAAAAATTCATAAATTTCATCTTTGGTAATATGGAATGACAATAATAATTAAAATGGTGGGATATAAATTTTACCCCAATGATGATGATAAAATAACCATCATATGACACAAAATTCAAAACTATATGCAAAATCCAAAACATAAAAATGTAGAGTAAAAATATTGAAGGTGATTGAGTGATTAAATTTTTAATAAAATAATAAATGATGGAAATTTACATAAAAAACGTATATGGTTATGTTATATGAATCATGTAAAATCGAGTAATTAGGATTCCGTCTATGATTTTAAAACTTTAATCAATAATGTTTCTTCAAAATGACGAAAAATATGCTCATTCAACCTCATATTAAAAAAAATTAATTCCTTATAACTGATAACTAATATGAGGAATGCTAAATTCCACATGATTAATATAATTTATTTATTTATTGGGAGGATAATTACGGACCCACCAAGTTTATAGTGACCCTTATATATTATTAAATGAGAATGATGTAGCTAAAATTCATATTAATATAATGATAACAAAAATTTTAGGTGGGTTTTCTATTTATGTATGGATAAAAAAGTGTTAATGGATTTTATAAAAATATAAACAATTTAAAATTATTTTTAATATAAATTTATAATTTATTAGGTACAAATATTTTGTGTCTTGTTAGAATATGTTTTTGAAATTAACATTTGTATCATTTTTTGGAATGAAATTTTCTTGTAATACATATTATAATTGTTAATGAATTTGTAGACCTAATCTATTTTAATGGATTTAATTTTAGTATAATAAAATCATTACCTATATATTTACATTTTAAAGCCCATGACATCATTTTTACTTTTATAAATATTTTTGGATAATTGATAAAATGGATTAATTATTGATATTAATTTATTATTTTTCATTTCATTAATTATTGGGGTAATCCATACAACTAATTTTTTTTCAATATTTTTTGGAAAAGATTCATTTTGATCTTGAATAAGAATATTTTGGAAATATATTATGATATGGATAGTTTTCCCTATTTGTAAAATATAGAAAAAATGATTTTTGGTTTATAAATATAATATTTTTTGATATTTTATTTACAGATAATGTTGAAAATAGACATGTATATTGAAATGTAAGACAATAATATAGGCACTATTCACACATTATTTATTGGTGTTTTTGAAATCAAATGGTAAGTGTCAATATATAAGATATTTAGGAATTTTTTTCTAAAATTATACTATCATACATATCAACTAGATGTATCATCCACATTAGCTAGAGGGAGAATAAAAGAAATTAAAATGGAATACTCTTAAGATAAACCGAACAATTTGATAAAACATTTATCATACATATATATTATTTTTTTATATGTATGAAATTTATTTTGTATTTATAAGATCAATATTTTTATTATATGTCATCTAAAAAAATATAAGATGTTATTTTTTAGTTATGGTTAGATTATATCATACATATAAAGTGAATTTAATAAGAATAATCAACACCAAAAATTTTTTAAACTGAAATATCATATGTATCCTGTATGAAATTTATATTTCATAAATAATGAAATTTTTTCAGATAGTGTTCCTATATATATATATATGTGGATATTTGTAATTTATTTAATCATGTGGGTTTTTATAAATTATGAAATTATGGAAATTAATAGTTATATGGGGATGGAAAGTAATCATCCTATGATGGGAGAAAATAAAACACATGAAGAATAAGCAAAAAACACATTAATTGAGTCATACTATGAAAATACTCTATTGAATTCATGTATCACTACCAGAAGGTGGTTTTAGATTCTATGAAGTTGGAGAAATAACATAAAGGGATCATATGTGGTGACATAAGGAGATTATTGAATGTCATTTCCATGACTAGAAACTTTTGTACTATGATTCAACTAATGTTTTTTAATTGTCTGTAATTACATAATGAATATAAATTGAAAATATAAAGACATTGTTAGTCATGAGAAGTTTTAAAACACATTTAAACCCACTATGACATATTATATGATCATTGAAGGATCAATATATGTGTAAAGGGCCATCATAAGAAAAATGATGCAAAATTAAATTGCCAAATTATATTCTCTCCACATTAAAAAATATATACAAAAATAGATGAGAAAAATGTAATTGGGGAGCATAGTAACTGTAACGCCCCGACCCTAGTTACCCAGAGTCGGTGCATTATTACGTAAGATTGGCATGATCACAAGAAAGATCAAATCTCGAAAGACCGATTGGTTTAGTAGCCTTGGAAACACTAGATATATTCATAAGTTTTACATTACATCATTAAACGAAAAACTACAACAACAACATATTGTCTCCATAATCCACACTCATATCCCCACATAATATCCCTGCAGGTCATTCATAACTTACTTCTTCCCTTCCTGGGAAAAATAAAACATAGAAACGGGGTGAGCTCAAATGCCCAATAAGGATAACAATATAGCAGAAACTTTCATAAATAAGAATAAACTTTTAAGGCAATCTATAACTAAAACAAAAGCCTTTCAAACATGAAATTTCAACATGGTATGGCATAAATAATATGAAATAATGCCATTTACTTATTCACATGGATATTCTACTAATTGAATAATCACATGCAAAAATCAATAACCACTTTCATAATGTTGGAATGCATAATGCCAGACTATCATAACCACATAGTCAAGGCCTCGTGCCAAGACTACAAATAAGATTTTTTTCAAGGCCTTGTGTCAAGACACTAGTTTGTCTCATGAGACCTACCGATGCATCGAGGAGCTATAGCGGGCTCCACCCGTCACATATTAAGTCCAATGCATTTTCATATGAAAAGGTTTAAATATAACATAAACATTCGTATTAAAACTAGCATACGAAATGTCAATACTTTCACCATAAACTATGAATGGTATAAAAATAGCACATCCACAGTCAAACATATCACAAAACCTTCAATACAATATAGAATTTTTGAATCATAATAAATCAACTTCAAATAATCTTAAAATCCATCAACGGATGTTGACATAGATGAAATCAAAATTCTTTTTAAAGAAATATCTCCTTTTATTTTGAAATCATTTAAGATCCATATAAAATAAAACATTTTCTTTGAAAATAATCTTATAAGCTTGTAAGGTAAGCTCTGAAGATTTTATAATTGTGGAAAATAGCCGCATCCGCCGTATAAGTTAAAAAAACATTCTTACCTTAATTCTGTCGAAAAGGTTAAAAGGAACCTTGTTTTGAAAACGACGGAAAGATTCCTTTATAATCCACTTATAAAAGTCAAAAAGGGTATAAATGACTTTAACTCATATTCTAGTAAATAGTAAAAATGTTTTGAAATACATTTTTAAGAAACATGGACGTGGATGATAAAGAGATCCCAGTAGATTATTACATATATACAACCTCGGATAATGAAAAGATTGTGAAATAACCCTTACCTAGTACATTTCCTTGGTTGGGGTAGGTTAACCTCCTTTATAATGGTGAAATAATTGTTACAAAATTATACATGAATCATATACATTAATATGATATCATATATGATCTTTTAATATCGATTTATAATAATATCATAGTATTATCGTTGTTTCGGGTGTTAACTTACTTGTTTTCTTTTATATGTTTTGTTATGTATGAAATTTTTGTAAAGGATAGGTTGTATATTATTCATATCCAGAATGATATCAAGTCCTTAAACATCATTTTTAAATCATCAAATGATAATTATACTTGAATGGATACGATGGGGAATGAATCTCATCGCGTTCGTGGAGACGGTAGTCCGTACGTACGCACGAGCGACAATATCATTCTTTCGATATTAAAATAATATATAAATGGTTGTTATATCATATATACAGAATAATTATCATGTTTTATTTATTATATACATTAGTTACATATCATTATTATACCCATCCAAATAATAATATATTGAATAACAATTACACCACGACGTGGAGACGGTAAGCCGTACGTACGCACGTATGGTGACATGTTATTCAAAGGGTGGATAGAATACTGAATATGGTTGTACCATATTTATAATAACATCACAGTATATATATGATACTGGAGTTATTATTTTAGAATGGTAACAACAAAGGAAGAAGAATTGGAAGAAGAAATGAACTTGGAAAATGGTGGTGAAATCATTACCTCTTCTTCGGGTTCTTCCTTTTGATTTGATCAAAAGGGCTCCATAGGTTGGATTTATGATCCAACTAAGGCCTCTAGGTTGTAGTGAGGGATGTTGGGAGTGTATTTGGGCAGAGTTTGGCCGAACCAAAAGGCTTTGAAGGTGTGAAGAAATGAGAAGGAGGAGTGCCCTTTTATAAGAGGGGTGAGGGGCACCTTTGGAAAAGCTAGAAATATTAATTTATAATAAATTCATATTCGGTTTCTAATGGCTCCAATGTTGATTATTCAAAGGTTAAGGTGGGTATAGGTCAAAAACCACTCAACAAATAGAATTTAGACAGGTTTGGGTACTTATATTAACCTTATCTTTAAGTATTAACTCTAAGTTAATTAGTTTCACTTTTACAATGTCTCTTTGTATTTTTATATAATATGGTTAATAAACCTACTATATACATCCAAGCGACCCCCAAGTGGTCCATTAATGATGAACATATTATGATATAAGTCTCTTGGCCGAACCTTAGATTTTTAGGAATTTAATTTCAATTAATAATATAATATTTGTTTTAAGAACTCTTTTATGTCAATTTTGACACTATTCAATAGTTTATTTTTGTGAAACTTATAACAGATTGATTACTTCGAAAAAAGTCAATTAAATCAATCCTAATATATCATATTATCCTAGAAAATTAGTTTAATTCATAAAAAGTTTCATATTATATTTATTTGGGTATTTTGATATCAATTATTTTAATTTTTCACTATTATATTAATTACTGCATCATCATTGTGTCACAAATAAAATAAATTATTTAATGTCTAAAAATTATAAATAAAATATCATTATGTATGAAATATTTTTATCTTTCTAATTAATATTTATAATCTAAAATCCAACATATATAACCCTATGTAACAATTTTTTTGCTAAAAGATATATGCTTGTGTGATTTTTGTATTCATTTTAACTTAATTAAAATAAAGTGCCATTATCACTTACAAGTGGATCCATGGGGTCCCAAAATCGACCCAAAGATGTCCATGGTCGACCATGTATCAACCAATAGGGTTAAGACACGTTTTAGGGTAATTTAGTATTATTATAATATTATTTGTTAACCCTTATTTACCGGATTTACCCTTAACCATGGTAAATAAAATATTTACCGCAGTAATTATTCAAAATGTCTAAAAATAAATGTTACCTATTTACACAATTTGAACATCCTGATTACAAATATGGAATCCATTTTCCTAAATTCAAAATACAGAAGTGGCAGAAATTAATTTAAAATTAATTCCTGCTGTCAAAACAAAAAGCGTGTTTTTAAGAGATAATAACTATCAAAAGATTGACACTTGTTTATGTTCGGTTTAATTGTAAAATTATGTCCAATGACAAAAATTATATTAAATGGTAAAAATATATTCTAAATATACTTTAAAACTACTAAAATTCATAATTTATCATTATTAATTATTTTGATTAAAAAAGTTGTTTTTAATTAAAATTTAGTAATTTTCACTATTCATCAAAATATGAAAGTTATCCGAAATGTACCAAAATTTCACCTTAGGCTAAATTCGATATTCCGAATCCAAAAATGATGTCCATTTTGAAATATAAAATATATATAATTTCAAAAAGTAGGTATTACTATTCATAACGGCTAGTTTGATTGGTTATGGTGTGTTAGAACTCAGTGTTGCGTACAACACACGCTATCACATTATTCAAAGAGAAGCGTACCGTAGAAGCTTGGGGTGTTACATTCTCCCCTCCTTCAAATAATTTCATCCTAGAAATTTCTAGAATACTTACCACATGAAAAGACTCAGGTGGTTCTTCATCATAAGTTCCTCGGGTTCCCACGTTGCCTCTTCCATCTTATGGTTTCTCCACAAAACTTTTACCAGACGCGTCGTCTGGTTTCTCAGTACTTGTTCTCTCGTATCAAGAATCCTGACGGGCTCATCACAATAGGAAAGATCGGGTTCCAGTTCTAATTCCTCATAGGTGAGTACATGCGTTGGATCACGCATGTATTTCCTCAATAGAGATACGTGGAACACATCATGAACTTTGGAGAGACTTGGCGGCATTGCCAATCGGTAAGCTACAACCCCAATTCGTTCTATAATTTCGAAAGGTCCGATGTACCTGGGACTCAATTTACCTTTCTTACCAAAATGTATGACTCCCTTCCATGGAGATACCTTTAGGAAAACATGATCACCGACTTGAAATTCCAAATCCTTCCTTCGATTATCGGCATAGCTCTTCTGCCTACTTTGAGCTGCTTTGATGTGATTTTGGATTACTTTCACCTTTTCCACCGTTTCCTCCACCAGTTTTGGGCCTAAAAGTTTTCTTTCACCAACGTCATCCCAACAGGTTGGTGTACGACATCTCTTTCCATATAATGCTTCATATGGTGGCATCTGAATACTCGAATAGAATCTATTGTTATAGGAAAATTCTACCAGTGGTAAATATTGATCCCACATACCCTGAAAGTCAAGTGAGAAAGATCTCAACATGTCTTCTAAGGTCTGAATAGTCCGTTCTGATTGTCCATCTGTTTGAGGGTGGTAAGCAGTACTCAAATGAAGTTCAGTATCCAGGGATTTCTGAAGGCTTTTCCAAAACCTTGAAGTAAAACGGGGATCACGATCAGAAACAATTGATAAGGGTACTCCATGAAGTCTCACAACTTCATTAATATATAGTCTTGCTAGACGTTCAAGGGTTAGATCTTCTCTTATAGCAAGAAAATGTGCTGACTTGGTAAGACGATCAACAATAACCCATATTGCATCATTCCTTCTAGGAGTCTTTGGTAGCCCCATGACAAAGTCCATCGTAATATTGTCCCATTTCCACTCTGGTATGGGAAGAGGTTGCATGACTCCTCCAGGCTGTTGCCTTCCAGCTTTCACTTGTTGACAAACCATACATCTTAACACAAAATCAGCAATCTCCCTCTTCATGTTGTCCCACCAAAAATGTTCCTTCAAATCTCTATACATTTTGGTGCTCCCAGGGTGTATAGAGAAATTGGAACTATGAGAATCATCCAGCAATTCCCTTTTTAGATCAGGTATATTGGGAACACAAAGTCTCTTCCCGAATTTCAAAATTCCATCTTCATACACAAAGTCTCAATCTCCCATCATTCACAGCTTTAATCTTCTTTTGTAATTCTTCATCATCGGTCTGAGAACTCTTAATCCTTTCTAGTAAAGATGGTTTGGAAACCATTTGAAAAAGAAATGATGTTTCGCCTTCCCTGGTTATTCCCATGTCCATCTTTACTAGATCCATGAAAATTGGATCCCTTTCAATTCTCATATTGTTCAAAACTCCATGGTCTTTTCTACTCAAAGCATCTGCCACCTTGTTTGCCTTCCCCGGGTGGTAGTGTATCGTACAATCATAATCCTTGAGTAATTCAAGCCATCTCCTTTGCCTCATGTTGAGTTCTTTTTGTGAGAAAATATACTTCAAACTCTTGTGATTAGTATAAATCTCACATTTTTTACCACAGAGGTAGTGCCTCCATATCTTCAAAGAAAAGATCACAGCTGCTAACTCGAGATCATGAGTAGGATAGTTTTGTTCATAAATTTTCAACTGTCATGATGCATAGGCAATAACTCTATCATTCTGCATAAGGACACAACCAAGTCCTTTCTTCGATGCATCACTATAAATAACGAACCCATCATTCCCCGATGGTAGAGTCAATATAGGAGCATTGACTAATATTCTCTTCAGTTCTTCGAAACATTCTTCACACTCTTTTTTCCAAACAAATTTAACCCTTTTACGTGTGAGCTTCGTTAATGGGTTAGCCAATCGGGCAAAATTCTGGACGAAACGTCGATAATAACCTGCCAAACCAATAAAACTGCGTACCTAAGTTATACTCGTAGGTGCAGGCCATTCTTGGATTGCCTTGGTCATAGAAGGATCAACAGAGATTCCATCTTTAGAGACAAATGGACAAGAAAAGAAATCTCCTGAAGCCAGAATTCACACTTGCTAAACTTCCTATATAATTCATGCCTCCTCAGAGTCTTCAAGATAATGCGCAAGTGATTTTCATGATCTTCGTAGGTTTTGGAGTATACCAAGATATCATCAATAAATACCACCACAAATTCATCGAGATACTCCTTGAAAACTCTATTCATCAGATCCATGAATACAGAGGGTGCATTAGTCAATCCAAAAGGCATTACAGTAAACTCGTAATGCCCGTACCTGGTTCGAAATGCTGTCTTCGGAATGTCTTCCTTCTTCACACACAACTGATGGTATCCAGATCGAAGTTCAATCTTTGAAAAGTATTGAGCTCCATGCAGTTGGTCAAATAAATCATCAATACGAGGTAGGGGATACTTGTTCATTATCATTATAGCATTGATCTCCCTGTAGTCGATACATAACCTCCTAGATCCATCTTTATTTTTAACAAAAATAACAGGGGCTCCCCATGGAGAAACACTAGGGAGAATAAATCCCTTATTACTCAATTCCACTAGTTGTTTCTTTAGTTCGACTAACTCTATAGTGGCCATTCTATAAGGGGTCTTCGATATAGGCCTTGATCTAGGAATCAAATCAATGGGAAACTCAACTTCTCATTCTGGAGGATGTCCAGGTAAATCGTCCGGAAATACATCTACAAATTCTTTCACAAGAGGTACATCCTCTATTTGAACATTCCTTTCCTCACCGACAGTTATTTCATTCTCTTCCTCCCCAATAATTGAATTAAGTTGAGCTACTGGGGGTGGATCTAAATAAGAATTAGGTGGTGATGATTCTGCTCTAAAGATAAGGTGTTCCTTATCATTATCATCAAGAATCGTAACCTCTTTCTTCTTACAATAAATCATCTCATCATAGTCCGAAAGCCAGTCCATACTGAGGATTATATCAAACTCAATCATAGGTATGATGATGAGATCAGCAGATAAAGAAAATTTATGTGCTCTAATGGGGACTAATTCACAAAACATTGTTGCAATGATACTTCCCTTAGGAGTTTTAACTGACAACTCCCTTATTAAATCAAATTGGAAATATCTAATTTTCTTAGCAAACTGGGAAGATATGAAACAATGCGACGATCCAGAGTCAAATAATGCATTTGCTAAACTTGAGGAAACCATTAAATTACCTACCACCACGTCTTTTGGAGCTTCTACCTCTGCAGTAGTGATAGCATAAGCTTGGCCTTGATCCCTTGGCCTTTTCTGAGGTAAGTTCTCCTGACGCTTAGGACATGCATTTGCATAATTCCCCATATCCCTGCAATTGTAGCACTAAACGTTGGTAGCTTCCTTCTTCCCCTTGCAATCATGAGCTTGGTGGACTTTTTCACCACACTTGTAACAGACTCCCATTCCCTTCAAGCAAGTACCAGGATGTTTCTTCCCGCATTTACCAGAAGATGGATATTCAACCTTTCCCTTCTTCCCCTTATTTCCATTCCCAGATTGATCAGCAGGTCTCTTCTTCTCTTTCTTTGCTTTAAAGTCATAAGACTTAGAGAATTCCTTTTTGGTCTTGATAGAACATGAGACAATGTCTTCGTACGATGAAAAGGATTGTGAGACTAATGCTCGACGGAGAAATGGGTTTAACCCATAAAAGAAACGATCAATCTTACTTCTTGGGTTGCGAATATAATCTCCAGCATACCTCGCTAACCTTGTAAAGTTAGCCTCATACTTTGTGACATTCTCATCCTCCTTCTGTCTCAGACTCAGAAATTGCCTTTCCATATCTGCTCGATGGTCACGAGGGAAGTATTTTTTCTAAAAACAGATCTTTGAACTCCCTCCATTCCATATTTGATTCTTCATCATCTTCCTTCATGTTCTGAATCAATGACCACCATTGATCAGCATCTCCAGTGAGGTGGTAAACTGCCATGATAACTTTTTCCCTTTCACTGCTCCCCAAAGCCTGAAATATTTTCTCTAGGGAAAATATCCATTGCTCAGCTACTAATGGATTTATATTCCCATTGAACGTTGGTGGTTGTTGCCTCATGAATCGATCTAACATTGATCCTCCACGCTGCGGATCAGGGTGCTCCATACGGGTAAGGTTATTATTCATAACCTGAGTAAGTTGTCCCAGTATGGTGATTAGCTGATCAGCACCAGTTGCATCACCAGCCCCACTATAATTATCTTGAGCAGGAGGGAAATCCCTACATGGAGTGCGTGCATTGATACGGTTTCCATTTCTTCCACTAGGCACCATTTCTAAACAATGGCATAAACTAGATCAGTTTATGAATCAAAATACATAATCCCATACTTATAAAACACTTAACATAAATTGAACTATTTATGGATATAATCCATAATCATAAGAATGTTTTCTTTGAGGAAGTATATACTCATAATCCCTTCAAAATGATTTGTAAAGAAAAATGAGAGTTATCCTAAGCATATCCCCCTGGAGTGTCGTAACCAAGAGTGCAGCAAGGCCTGTTGTCGTGCACCAGTTCCCGTTTGAGTCTAGCTCAAAGCGGTGTTTTCGGGTTTTACTCTTAGGTACATCTGTGCCAGAGCCGCCTCTACCTGCTCGTATCTAGACAGGGATGTATTTCTCGGAAAACTCACAAAATTTCTACAATACCAAAATTCTAGGAAGTTCTTCTATACTAATCCTCAAAGTTCATCTTAGGTCTACGTGCTCTAATCAGAGTTTATCTAAATCTACCTTCCAAGGTTTGTACTAAACTTCCTCTGATACCAACTGTAACGCCCCGACCCTAGTTACCCAGAGTCGGTGCATTATTACATAACATTGGCATGATCACAAGAAAGATCAAATCTCGAAAGACCGATTGGTTTAGTAGCCTTGGAAACACTAGATATATTCATAAGATTTACATTACATCATTAAACGAAAAACTACTACAACAACATATTGTCTCCATAATCCACACTCATATCCCCACATAATATCCCTACAGGTCATTCATAACTTACTTCTTCACTTCCTGGGAAAAATAAAACATAGAAAAGGGGTGAGCTCAAATACCCAGTAAGGATAACAATATAGCGGAAACTTTCATAAATAAGAATAAACTTTTATGACAATGTATAACTAAAACAAAAGCCTTTCAAACATGAACTTTCAACATGGTATGGCCTAAATAAAATGAAATAATTCCATTTACATATTCACATGGATATTCTACTAATCGAATAATCACATACAAAAATCAAAAACCACTTTCATAATGTTGGAATGCATAATGCCAGACTATCATAACCACATAGTCAAGGCCTCGTGCCAAGACTACAAATAACATTTTGTCAAGGCCTTGTGACAAGACACTAGTTTGTCTCATGAGACCTACCGATGCATCGAGGAGCTATAGCGGGCTCCACCCATCACATATTAAGTCCAATGCATTCCCATATGAAAAGGTTTAAATATAACATAAACAATCGTATTAAAACTAGCATACGAAATGTCAATACTTTCGCCATAAACTATGAATGTTATAAAAATTGCACATCCACAGTCAAACATATCACAAAACCTTCAATACAATATAGAAGTTTTGTATCATAATAAATCATCTTCAAATAATCTTAAAATCCATCAAAGAATGTTGACATAGATGAAATCAAAATTCTTTTTAAAGAAATATCTCCTTTTATTTTGATATCATTTAAGATCCATATAAAATAAAACATTTTCTTTGAAAATAATCTTATAAGCTTGTAAGGGACGATTTGAAGATTTTATAACGGCGGAAAATAGCCGCACACGCCGTATAAGTTAAAAAAACATTCTTACCTTAATTCTGTCGAAAAGGTTAAAAGGGACCTTGTTTTGAAAATGATGGAAAGATTCCTTTATAAACCACTTATAAAAGTCAAAAAGGGTATAAATGACTTTAACTCATATTCTATTAAATAGTAAAAATGTTTTGAAATACATTTTTAAGAAACATGGATGTGGATGATAAAGAGATCCCAGTAGATTATTACATATAAACAACCGTGGATAATGAAGAGATTGTGAAATAACCCTTACCTTGTACTTTTCCTTGGTTTGGGTAGGTTAACATCCTGTATAATGGTGAAATAATTGTTACTAAATTATAAAAGAATCATATACATTAATATGATATCATATATGATCTTTTAATATCGATTTATAATAATATCTTAGTATTATCGTTGTTTCGGGTGTTAACTTACTTGTTTTCTTTTATATGGTTTGTTACGTAAGACATTTTTGTAAAGGATAGGTTGTATATTATTCATATCCAGAATTATATCAAGTCCTTAAACATCATTTTTAAATCATCAAATGATAATTATACTTGAATGGATACGATGGAGAATGAATCTCATCGCGTTCGTGGAGACGGTAGTCCGTACGTACGCACGAGAGACAATATCATTCTTTCGATATTAAAATAATATATAAATGGTTGTTATATCATATATACTGAATCATTATCATGTTTTATTTATTAGTTACATGATTTACATATCATTATTATACCCATCCAAATAATAATATATTGAATAATAATTACACCACGACGTGGAGACGGTAAGCCGTACGTACGCACGTATGGTGACATGTTATTCAAAGGGTGGACAGAATACTGAATATGGTTGTACCATATTTATAATAAAATCAAAGTATATATATGATACTGGAGTTATTATTTTAGAATGGTAACAACCAAGGAAGAAGAAGTGGAAGAAGAAATGAACTTGGAAAAGGGTGGTGAAATCATTACCTCTTCTTCGGGTTCTTCCTTTTGATTTGATCAAAAGGGATCCTTAGGTTGGCTTTCTGATCAAACTAAGGCCTCTAGGTTGTAGTGAGGGATGTTGGGAGAGTATTTGGGCAGAATTTGGCCGAACCAAAAGGCTTTGATGGTGTGAAGAAATGAGAAGGAGGAGTTCCTTTTTATAAGAGGGGTGAGGGGCACCTTTGAAAAAGCTAGAAATATTAATTTATAATAAATTCATATTCGGTTTCTAATGGCTCCAAAGTTGATTATTAAAAGTTTAAGATGGGTATAGGTCACAAACCACTCAACCAATAGAATTTATACAGGTTTGGGTACATATATTAACCTTATCTTTAAGTATTAACTCTAAGTTAATTAGTTTCACTTTTACAATGTCTCTTTGTATTTTTATATAATATGGTTAATAAACATACTATATACATCCAAGTGACCCACAAGTGATCCATTAATGATGAACCTATCATGATATAAGTCTCTTGGCCGAACCTTATATTTTTAGTAATATAATATCAATTAATAATATAATATTTGTTTTAAGAACTCTTTTATGTCAATTTTGACACTATTCAATAGTTGATTTTTTTGAAACTCATAACAGATTGATAACTTCTAAAAAAGTCAATTAAACCAATCCTAATATATCATATTATCCTAGAAAATTAGTTTAATTCATTAAAAGTTTCATATTATATTTATTTGGGTATTTATAATATCAATTATTTTAAATTTTCACTATTATAGTAATTACTGCATCATCATTGTGTCATAAATAAAATAAATTATTTAATGTCTAAAAATTATAAATAAAATATAATTATGTATGAAATAGTTTTATATTTCTAATGAATATTTATAATCTAAAATCCAACATATATAACCCTATTAAACAATTGTTTTGCTAAAAGATATATGCTTCTGTCATTTTTGTATTCATTTTAACTTAATTAAAATAAAGTGTCATTATCACTTACAAGTGGATCCATGGGGTCCGAAAATCGACCCAAAGATGTCCATGGTCGACCATGTATCAACCAATAGGGTTAAGACACGTTTTAGGGTAATTTAGTATTATTATAATATTATTTTTTAACCCTTATTTACCGGATTTACCCTTAACCATGGTAAATAAAATATTTACCGCAGTAATTATTCAAAATGTCTAAAAATAAAAGTTACCTATTTACACAATTTGAACATCCTGATTCCAAATATGGAATCCATTTTCCTAAATTCAAAACACAGAAGTGGCAGAAATTAATTTAAAATTAATTCCCGCTGTCAAAACAAAAAGCGTGTTTTTAAGAGATAATAACTATCCAAAGATTGACACTTGTTTATGTTCGGTTTAATTGTAAAATTATGTCCAATGACAAACATTATATTAAATGGTAAAAATATATTACAAATATACTTTAAAACTACTAAAATTAATAATTTATCATTATTAATTATTTTGATTAAAAAAGTTGTTTTTAATTAAAATTTAGTAATTTTCACTATTCATCAAAATATGAAAGTTATCCGAAATGTACCAAAATTTCACCTTAGGCTAAATTCGATATTCCGAATCCAAAAATGATGTCCATTTTGAAATATAAAATATATATAATTTCAAAAAGTACGTATTACTATTCATAACAGCTAGTTTGATTGGTTATGGTGTGTTAGAACTCGGTGTTGCGTACAACCCACGCTATCACATTATTCAAAGAGAAGCGTACCGTAGAAGCTTGGGGTGTTACAGTAATTCTGGGAATAAAATATTTTTATAATAGAGTTCAATATTAGTATAACTATGGATTTTTCTTGGATTAGTAATGGGGAATAGAGAGTACTGTTTTTGGCAGTTTTTTTTTAAAAACCAATGGATGTTGTGACAATGTGGAGTCATTCATTCTTCTTTATGAGTCCAAAATATTATTATTAATTTTTTAAATTGTTATGTATATTTTTTCTTAGTTTATAGACAATGAATTTAATATAGAATAAATTAATTTAATAGTTTTTTAGTTTTTTTCTTTGATTTGAGGATTTAAAAAATATTTAATTATATTGTGTGATGTATTGTTTAGGAGTCCAATGTTTCATAATAAAGAATTTTTTTGTTGCTCTTTTAGTAATTAAATCACTCCCATATGAACTCTCACATTATGGTAATTTTAATATTTTCAATCTCAGTTCAGTCTACACATTGTGTTCATATATTGTTTTTTGGGTAATTAAAATATGTGAATATTTACATAGTGAATAAGAGTCTATAGGTAAAAACATATTAATTTTTATTATTAATTATCTAATTTCATACATCTTATCAACCAGATAAAATTTTTAGTTACACAAAAACCCTCTATTTTTTAAATTCATTTTATTCAGTTCACTTTTTATTATTCATAGATATATCAAATCTGAATTTTTTTTATTATTTTCAAAAAAATTATAGTATTGTTCTGAGCTGAAAGAACTTTGAAAGGCATCCCTGAGGGATGATATTCTATATTTCTTGAGGATTAAATATTCATATGGAAATGTAGAAAATATCCATCTAATTGGATAGTCCCAAGTAAAGAAATTGATCCATTATTTCATTTTATGTCATTCCATATATGTTATGAAGGATAGAGGTCTCCAAACTAATGGCGGGACAATAATCACCGTGAGTTTCATTTATTGAATTTTAAAAACCCAAATTCACACGCCTATTAAATAAATTTTCTTTTATTGGGAACCTATTTTTAGTCTTTCTTTATGGTTTCCAAAAATGGTTTAATTAGTTTATAAACATGAGTAATTTTTTGGATTTCATGATATAACATCCTTAATTCCACACTCTTAGATATAATTTTAAAATCATAAAATTTATAATTCTGGACTTGATACTGTTGAAGGCGACCAAACTTTTACCATCTAAACCATAAAATAGAAAAATGAAAAAATGGACCACCTATATAACGAAGGATTTTTTAGGATAATAATTTTTCTGAATTTGGTCAAACACGTACACAAACAATACCCATGTTTTTAATTTACATATTTCCCACTTATCTAATATTTTCTTATTTCACATTAAGGAATTATCAAAATCTATATAAACCAGTTCTATATAAGATTCATTAAATATAATTCTTGATGAGCTAGGGAAAATAAATCATAATAATTGTGATATCAACTACTCATTAAGGTTAAAAATTATCCTTAATAATTGAGTTTCATCAGAGAGTGTAATATATTAATTAGGGTATGATTATATTGTCACAAAGTATGAGAAAATAATAAAATAACTCATAGCCATAAATATAATCTTTATATAACCGGAAATATTGAATAAGGATTTAACAATGGAATGATTCATATGAATTAATAATCATGAGCCATCTTTTATCTACCATGATCAATGGAATTATTATTAAACTATGGAAAGATTTGAAAAAACATTATCGTATATTGGATCATTATCATCATAAAACCCTCTCAAACCCCTTATAATTGGAAGAACCATACAATTAACATCTAATAGAAATCATTTGATAACAAAATCATTATTTAATTCATTGTAATACTACTTTTGGACACCCATCATATAATGTATTTTTGGATTACAAAAATATCATTGGTCATACCTCTCTTATAACCTATATTGGTCTCATCTTGTGATATTTAGGCTCAACCATTGTAAAAGTTACGACATGGCCCTCTAGTGTTATATGTGTAGACCCATCAGATAATAAATAATTGTGTCTCCCAGAACTATCTAGGGAGACCCATGATCATTAATAATTTCAAAGTACAATTCCTGAAATAAATTAGAAAGAAAAATAATTTTACCATAAAATAATAGAAAAAGACTTTAGTACATTCAAAATATTATTAAACTACTAAAAATTAGTAGGTTCCTTGAAAATATATTATAAACATAATAATATAATGGAAATTAATTTGTTATAACAAAAATATCATTGAAACATGATTTACCCATGGAAATGACATCGGTTCAGTCACAACCTCTTTAAAAATTTTAAACCTAAGAAAATGAAATGGGATCCATAAAAATATCAATGAAATATGATTTATTTATGGAAACTAAAATAGCTCCACAAAAAATTCATTGAAACATAATTAACCCTTGGAAAATAAATGAGTTCCATAATAATCTCATTGAAACATGACTAACATATAGACAATAAATGGGTTTCGAAACATCTATTTCAAAAATCATTTATTAATAAAAAAATTAAAATTGATCAATGTTAGTAAATTTTAGAAAATAACAATTCATATGAAAATTTTTATGAGAATATATTTTTTAAAAAATATCTACAATGGATCATAAATAATAATATAGGTTATTGATGTTGCTGAAGAGAAGAAAAATTAAAATACCATTAAAACATTTTTGGGGATAATAACCTATTCATTTTTTAAATAAAAAAATTTCCACAAAATTTTATTGCAAATTATTTTCCATAAATAAATGGTTTATAATTAAGAAAAATTCATGGGAAATAATGGGCATGATGCTGCGATAGTTTATTCATGTCTAAAATTTTGAATTTAAACATTCGTTCCCAAATATTTTAAAACATGGAGTAAAAATTTACCCATTTAAATAATATTGTAAAATTTACTTTATAAAAAATTTTATTGATGTATAAGTGATTAAAAATGGATTTTTGAAATAATTTATATTTTTAATGGATAAATTTTTTAAAATATATAACATGTATATATAAGGGAATCTTTTTTGATCTCAAAGAAGATACATGATCAGTATAACTTAAATACAAATTTCTAGATATTTATTCCCTAAATAAGAGATGAAAGATAATTAAATCATTACCAAACCATTAATAACTAGTGGATAAGAAATATATTTGTTTCATGAAGTAATTAAATATTATTTCCTTCAACATAACCTTGAAAATATGTTATACTGAATAAAAAGTGATTATATCATAAATCTTATGCCTATGTGGTACTCATAAATTGTTATCCCCAATAGAGAATAATTTTTATTAATTAATTAAATATATTTTTCAATATAAATTTAATGATATAAAATAAAAATGGAAATTACATAAACACCATTAAATAGTATAGCATTTTAATATTCCTAAATAAAAAAAATATTTAGATGAAGTCACTTATGGAATAAAAACATATGTATCAAAACTCCATGAAAGATAAAACACCATGTGTATTTTACAATAACAATATTTTTAATCAAAATTATTATAAATTAAATTCATGGTAATTATATATAATGAAAAATATATATAAGAGGTGAATATGGCATATGACTCAAAGAAGTAAAAGCTGGATGTTGGACCCTTACCTCGAGTCTACACATTCCATCTCTGTCCTTTCAAAACAACATAATAACCTTATATGAATTATTTTTTTATTAATCAACTTGTACTATTTTAATACATTATACTTAAATAACCTAATTACATCATTTTAATGACATATTGAGAAGTTAATTAGTTATGTCTTTTTTTTGGTGTTTTGAGAATATTTGGTTCATTATTTCAAAGTTTCTTTGGTATGTTGAACATAGTATAATAGATAATAATTTACTCTTATTCATATTAAAAGTGATAAAATATTTATCGTATTTATACATTAATTAAAATTTTAAATTGAAAATTGAAATATTTTTTTGAGAAAAAAATTATATTACAATCGTAGAGACAGTTTGTCATATGTTTTCAATTATAGCATTTCAATTTTTCAATGGCCCTTATGGAAATAATGATAGTAATGTTTACTCATTTAAAAATTAAAATAATTTCATAAATATCAAATTATTTATTTAAATTTAGTTAAATATATCATCCATGTTTCTTGGTGATGAAAAAAATAACAATATCCCTTCGTTGGGGTTGTAGTCCACACATCTACCTGAAAGACATTTTCATTTTTCAGTCTATGATAAACTTACTATAGTTTATGGATTATAAAAATTTCGTTACTATAATTATTATTTCAATTATATCAAAAATATTAATTGAATTTATTCTTATTACATTCCATGTAAATCTATAGTGAACAAAGCATCACACAGCTTCGTGATGTAGTAATCCACCATATACATGAGATAAGTTATTGTATCACCCACAAGAGGGAAATTAAAAAGGTATTTGTTATTCAATAATTAAAAAAATATAAAATAAAAAAAATATAATATATGTTCTTTAAATCCATCATTATTTCAATTTATGAGTTGCGATGATGCAAAACGAATGACATTGGTTTGTGAGGTGGAAGTGTATTCTATAAAAAATGCTGATTACATATCCATTTTATTGGAAGAGGAGATGGATTTAGGTTATTATTGAATATAATAACATCACAATATATAATAGTAATTTTTTATTATTATCAAATTTTATTACCATTTTATGGATATGAAAAAAGAAATAAAACATAAATTCATATTAAGGAATTTTACATCTTCTAAGACCACACCATTATGATTATACCTAAAATATTCCTAAAATGGGATAATGATTGAAAAAAGGCTACTTGGATGATGGGATATATTTTTTGAAGTAATTTATAATGTTATTTTTTGAACAAAAGGGGTTTTAATGTGTGATGAAGGGACGAGAGCAATTTCAATTTTATATGTTAGACATGTGGAACATTTTTAAGTCTAACAACAATTTTCAAATTCCAAAAATCAAAAAAATTGGGAGTTTTAAATCCGTATAAATTTTGATAGAGAATTAATGTCACAAAATATATTTTATACTTTTTTAGTAAATAATGACCCTAATATTTTGAGTATATCCACCGGTAAAACCATTTTCACTAAATGGCGGTAATTAATTTTTATTCTTTTCACTGTTAATTAAGGTCTAAAATTAATTTAAAATGGTTATATAATATAAATTATTCCAAATAAAAATTAGGAATTCATTTAAAAAATTAATTAATACAAGTGTAGAATTTTAATTTATATTTAAGCATGTAGGCGGATGAAAAGGACAGTTTTCAAGAAGTATATCTTTCAAGAAAAAGATTATTTCATAATAACTCTATCACCAGTAGTAATCATATAATGAATTACAATTAATAGATAATTATATATAATGAAAAAATTAATTTAAACCATTAATCATTTTGTGTTGGTTATTTAATTAATAATGAGAAACATTATTCACATTAACGTAGTATTCCAAAATAACATGTTTTTTAAACAAAAATACATTTCCAAAAACAAAATATAATGAATGATTAAATTTGTATTCATTTGATTAAATATAACTATAAATATCTTTAATTAAATAGAATAACACTAAAAAAATAATGGAACAATAAAATTACACATATTATTGAAAATAAACGACATTTTTAGAAAATACGGAATTTTATTACTATTCAAATGAAATTAAATATTTTTCACAAAAAAATAAATTTGACTACAATTTTATTTAGATATATAAAATCCAAATAAAAATATAATTATATCAAATTAATTTTTTCAATCATCAGTAAATTAATTACAATAATTTCTCATAGATATAAATATAAATAAACTTAAAAGAGAACAAATATTTGAAGTGACAGATTTTTTTAAAAATTTTTTTATTTTTTATTAACTCGTTATTTGTCATTAATTTTTATTGAGTAATATATATATATATATATATATATCCTAAATTGGTTCATATTATTCATACCCACAAACATAACATTCAGGTTATAACAGGTAAATATTCCATGGGTCATTTAAGCTCATTGGTTCGTATTACATATGTTATTAAACAATGTTTTGTTTTCTAAAATATCATAGTGTTACATCCCCCCAAAAAAATTAATAAATTTATACATTGATGTTTTATTAATAAAATTTAAATTATTTCTTATAAAACAATTTAATGGAAAACTGAGAAACCACATAAGTTCAAACATGAGGGAATCCCTCGAAAGGTATCCCAATGTTATTGAAATAGAACTTAAGTATATTAAAATCTTCCTCCCTTAAGAGATTCTAGGATATAGAGTGCACCTTGTGAATCCGGCTCATCAAGGATGGTGTCTTCAATGCAATCTGCTAGCTTTTCCGATGTTTGGGAGTACTCTTACTCTCTTGGCATCCCTTCATTAATAACCCTTATCAGTATAAGGTCCATCTTGTCGATCCATATCGCTTTCTCATTATTGACATCCACCCAATGAAGTCTTCCCATCATCTTATATTCCTCTTATTGTCTACCATTTATGTAGAGAAATTAAAACACCATTTCATCATCAGAGTGGACAAGAAATTCCAGTGGATTTTGTTTATCTACTTCCTCCGCCCTAATTTTTCCCTCTCCAGACTCTACAACATCAACAATCACTTTCTCTGTAAAAACTGTTTAGACACTGGAAATATATTTGTTTTGTAACACCAAAAGATTTTATTATATATATTATTTTTAATTTCATTGATTTCTTATGTTATGCACAACACCAAGATGTGATTGCGCTATATGCAACACTGTACTGGATTGCAATATACACAACACTATTCTTAGCTTATGTTGTACCCAATTTCATGTTATTTTAATAGAATTGATTTCAGTCAACATTGAGTATATATTTTTTTTCAATGTATAAATGAACTAATTTTTTATTGTGTTATACGCAACCCCAATGGAATCTTTCACTACATGAAACACTGATTTCTCTTATGTTACACGCAACAACAACCTTCCTCGATAGCTTTTTTTGTACGTTATACTGAGTTTCACTAAACAATGATATATTATTACTTAAATGAGAAATAAAATATTTTTTATTAATTTTATTAACCATATTCTGAATTTAAAATAACATTAGCCTTCATCATAAATATTATATTAAAATAATATCAATTTTTTAGATAAATAGAAATTTTTTCAAAAAAATGCAGTTTTACCGCCTTTTGATGGAACACAGACTCGAAATATAATTTTTCAAACTTTTATAAGTTATATATGAGATTATAAACTTCTTATTTGGAATGAAGAAAAAAAATTTACTTTGGATTAATTTTTTATATTTTTCTTATAACATTCATATTTTAATTAATAATGGAAATACCCTTAATTTTGATTGAAAAAAACTTTTTCATCGAAATACTTTATACGATTAAAACCTATTATTGAATGTTTTCAAACTATAAATAGACTATTTTATTATAGATTAATATAATTTATGTCATTGTCATTAATTTTACATTGATTTCATATGTAAAAACATTTAAATCTTTTGAGAAGTTTAAAAGAAAACCCATATTTTTTAATAATGGGATTAATTTTAAATTAATTATAGAAATGTCTGTGATTAGAATTTGGGAAATGGAATTCATATTAGGAATTATAAGTTTCAAATTCTGTAAATGTGTACTATTTTTTGGACCTTATGAATAGTAACTTCTAATATTATTTATTTATCATAGTTAAAGGGTAAATATAGTAAATTAGAGTAAATATATATATATTAATAATATTTACCTACACTAAAGCATGCACTAATCCAATTGGATGAAGTATTTACAACCATGGAAATACATGGGTAGATTTGGGGACCTCATGGAAGATTCCATTGGCTAATAGTTCTGGAATTGGCCAGTTGTAGATGGATAATGTGCCTACTTGTAACCAGTTTAAGGGACTGGAGATTGAGAATTGTTCTCCCATGGAGGGAGGCCTTCAAGGGACCGATTGTGATAATTTCTAGCTGGAATCGTATTCTAAGCTAGTATTGATTTTGGATGCAATGGGGAAGAATCCATATGATGGTCTTGGCAATGAGGTGCCACTTCAATATATCGCTCCAATTGACACTAATTGGGGAGCGTAGTAGCCAGAATGAGGATGTCTACATGCACCAGAGGGAAATTTTTTTAGAGGAACGGATGGTTGAAAAATGACTAACTATGTGCAGATCAATGGAAAATGTTGAATTTTCTCTGATAGTGACAATGAAAATGATACTGCTATCTCAAAACGGTCTTATAGTGATAGTGTGCAAGGTGGAAAAAATTAGGTTTCTGCAAGTGACGATGGTATGACTGCACCACCAAGGAGAAGGCCTAGGAAAGATTACACTTACATGCCGAATCCGATGTGTACAAGATCATCCTTCAATAGGGAGACTTGTTCCAAGGTTGTCTCTGGTTTGAAAATGGGAATGAATTATTCTAAGGATTTTATTTCTTTGAAGAAGTTGAATCTGAGAAAGAAAAATTCCAAGATTCTGAAGCACATGAAAGCTCTGAGTGGGAATCAAATTCTGCGAATGAAGTATTTTATCATGGATATGGTGACAAGTATGATTTTTTCTGATATTTAGTTGTCTGTTTAGGTGTGTTTTACTTTCTTTCTGTACTTTTCATTTATTTTAATAATTGGTCATATGTCTCCCTCTGATTTAGATTATATGTGTATAAATGGTCATTAGAAAGCTAAAACGATTTAATAAATAATCATATTTTATTTTTAATTTTTAGACATTAGTTAAATATATTTATTTACAACACAATTACTATGTAGTGATTACCTCATTAATGAATGTTTCAAATAATGGAATATATAAATATTAAAATATGATTAATTAGAATATTTGGATGACATCCTTGAATTTTATGGATTCAATTGACAAATTAGGGTTGCGATAATTCTTTTGGTTCAATGGATGAAGTTTGTTATGAAATTTTTTAAAAATTATATTATGAATACATTACAAAATTGACACAATTCATAACATAAAATATAAAATAGTTTATTAAATTATATTAAATTACTAAAAAATTATGATTAATCCAATTGGTTAATATAAGTCCAAATATTTCATAAAGAACTTTTTTTGTGTCTCTTTACATGATATGGTATTTACATTAACCCACAATGTGTAAATAACATGATATCACAGTAAGATTAAAAATAGAGTAAAATAATGGTAAAATAAAAAATATTAGGAGAAAAAATATTCTAAACATGTCCAAAACATATTGGATTATGTATATTAGATCCAAAATCATTATATATATTAATTAAATAATTTTTAGTCCATTTTAAATCGTAATTGAATTTATAATAAATTAATATTTCGGAATATTCCTAAAGTGCCCCTCTCCCCTCTTATAAAAGACAAAGTCCTCCCTATCCCCATCACTCCATTTTAAGCCTTCAATATTGACCAACCCATACCCATTTCTCATTTCAACATCATTAGTTACAATCTATAGGTAATGGTATTCTCAAAAAATGTACTCTAGTACCCTTAGAAGAAATTTAATGGAGGCACGTCTAGGAATATGAAATCTCTTCTACTTATTATTTCATTATTATTTCTTCTTCTACTCCAACTTCTCTAGTTTTTTAATTATAAAGTAATAAAATATATATCAATAATATAGTTATATTTATTATAAATATGAAAAATCCCATTTTCACCTTCTTTACCTCCTAAAAAAATGAAATCACCACGTGTGTGTACGTACGGATTACCATCCCCACGCCGTGGTGTTTACTGTTTTCACCACCACATTACTTGGATGAGTATAATGGTGGAAGTCATAACTATAAATGATTATTATAACTTGATACAAATTATGAGATATTATACACCATAAAATTTAATACCATTCAACAATTATGGGAACGATATCATCGCTCGTGCGTACGTAGGGATTAAAGTCTCGACAATGCGATGAGGTTCATTCTCCATGTTTACTATTCAAGAATGATTATAAAGTATATATAATAAATAATCATGAAAAATATTAAACAATAATTCTTCGAGATTTATGTAAATATATATGTCATTATCTTACTTCCATTCAATTTAATATTGAAACAAAAACAGTGTTTATGCATACATACGGCCTACTGTCTCCATTAACGGTGTATTCCATTTCATTTATCTATCTATTATATATATATTTACATATATTTATATATATGAATATACTAAAAATATAAGTTATATATAAATCATGTTTTACATTCTAAAAGTAATTAAATCATGATCTATGAAATCATACAAAGAATAACACGTCCAAACACGTACGATAAATGAAAATATTATTACCCAAAACGATGCACTGACAAGGAATTGACAAATGAAGTGTAATATAAAGTCATAAATGAATCATATATGATATCATTAATATAATTATTATTATATTACATGTTTATAATTGGTATAATCCGACTATACAAGAGTTTTGGACACATATGGAAGAAATCGGATCTACAATAAGTGATAATTTTCCATTCTAATTTTTTTCCAATATTTTTTATTCATAAGTATTTTGTAGGGATATATTCGTCATCCAGGTCCATGATTTAAAAAAAATAATATGTTTAATATTGTCTTATTTATGTTTAAATGTCATTTTTACGCATTTTTTACTTTTACTATATGGTATGGAAGGATTCTTTCTTTTGTATACCATATGATGTTCATTTTTACTTTTCATGTAAAAGTATGAGGAGAATGATTTTTTAAGTTATTCAGCTTGAACAGATTTTTACATATTCATAACACCTTATTTCTAGGAAGCTTCCTTTACATTTCTATAAGTTTATTTTAAAATCAATTCTTTTCTTTTATAATTCCACGACATTTGGTGAAAAGAAAACGTTTTTGAAGAAGAAAGGATATTTTTCTCAGGAATTTTGTTCAAGTGTTTTATCAAAGTTATTTTCCAACTATGAAGACATATGGTTATGTTTCTATCCCTATAATGAAATCTAATTTATTATTTTTATGATGGAATTGTTTTTATGATTTTAAATATTCATATATGGATTATGTTATGATGGAATGATGTTTAAGAATGCCATTTTAATACATAGGTTATACTATGATGAATGATTTAATTTTTGTGGCACATGATTTAATAATTTCAGTATGAGATTGGTGGTACCTATATCCCCCTACAATATCTTGGGTAAAAATTTATATGTCATGAGATATACATTACTAGAATGACTAGTAAATCTTGTTCAACAATACTTGGCTGGAATGGCATGTAATCTGGATTCAGCAATGGACTTTGTCAACTATGATGGTTTTGGTAGCAATGCCTTGGCTACTATGGAAATCATAATATGTGATTATTTTTTCCACAATTACATTTTCTTTTAATGAAATTATATCATGGTTAATTTTCCTTTATGATCTATAACTTACGTACTGCAATGATTTATTTTCCGACTCATTATTTTAATGTTTAAACATTATGTTCAGGTTTTTACGTTCAAATAATTGTGGTTTGTTTTATGTTTTCCTTGTTTACCCTTACTGATAATTTAATCTCACCCTATTTATGTTCTTTTCCCTACGATATAAATAAAGGTTTGGGTTGGAAAAAAGGGGGAATATCATTATGAGAGATGTTGAAGAACTTTCTCCATGATTAGAAGATTATATTCTGAGTTTACAAATTCACTAAACTAATACAGTTTGTGGTGTTTGTTTGTGTCATGTATTATGTATTTTCACAAAAAATCATTAATTTCCATGTACATACAACTAGGGTCTCTACAATTGGTATCAGAATGAAGGTTTTGTCAACCATTAGAAACTAGGGTGCGAGAGATCCCTGGAGATTTTTATAAGGTGTGACTTGGGATGTCCCTAAGAATAAGTATAAGTATAGGCTAAAATCATAGAATTATGGTAATGATCATGAATAACCTAGGATTAAATGTTAGATATTAGAGATTGAATGTACTATCCTTTTATTGTGTTGTTTTCCTAGTATAATTTTTGCCTCTCAGACTATTATTTTAGGGTTTTAGACTATTATTTTACGTTATTAGATGACGGCTGGAACCCGAATTAAATGTGTTAATGATCAATGCACTAGGAAATGCAATGAATTTCCTTCTGAACAACCAAATGCTACAAAACATGGAATGAAAAATCTTCATGTTATACTTACATAAGAAATGAATCATTCTGGACTCCCAAATGAGTAGAGAACGGAACAACATTTTATTTAGTCCTTCATGAGGCAACATCCACATTCTTTCAGCGGGTCTTCTGATCCACCTGTTTCTGCACAATGGATCAGTACTAGTGAAAAAATATTTTACATCCTTCACTATTTGGAACATGAAATGTTCCTTTTGGATGTATATCGTTTAAAAGGTAATGAATAAAAGTGGTGGACTCTAATGAAGAAAACAATGTAGATAGATGAAAATGAATCCAGGGAATGGAATGAGTTCAAGAACTTATTTTAAAATAAGTTCAACCCATTTATTCTTTGAACTAATATGGAAAAATAGTTCCTTGAGATTTATCAAAGGAATGATGAATATGTTGGTATATACAAGGTGAATTTTATAATACTTTCATGATATGATTTTGTGTATATCATCCATGTTCGATGTAATGTTGATCGATTCATCAATGTCATAAAACCATGACACCGAAGGGAATTATCTATAAGAGACTTTAGTAGCTATTAAGAGATTGTTCATTGTGATATCAAGGTAGAGCTGGATGTTGGTGTTACATATCCATCTAATTGTTTTGACAAAAAATAAAAGATGAAATTCAATGGAAAATCATAAAACAATATTGAAAAAAGATAAATGTTTCCATAGGCTTAATGTGTGGAATGAAGAATTGTGGAGATTGTCATAATGGGAATAGAAAATGCATCATGTGTGGAAAATATGTTCATCTGGTAGTTGAGTGATGACATAATGGGAAAAAGGTTGCAAATGATGTGAATATAGAAAAGACTACAGAGAATGCACCACAAACACTTCAATGCTATAAGTGCAAGGAAATGGGGCATTATGCTAAACAATTCCCTAATCCAATGGTTAATGGTGATTAAAACCAACAACATATTAAGTAAAAATACAAATGGAAGTCACATGTGATCACTGATGGCGATTTTGAGTATGAAAACGATGTAGTGGAATGATTAAGTGGTTATAAAATGGGATTTGAAATTAGTTTTGTGGAATCTCATTTATAGTATTATGGAATATATTGGAATATCTATGTACTAGTCTATTATGGTATTACATAATTATATTGTACCAGTAATAATGAAATGTGATTGAAATATTTTAGAAAGTAGATGACATGAGTATAATTAAAGGATAAGGAGAAAATAATATGATTAATAGTATTAATGAGATAATGGCTGATAAAGGGGAAAATTGATATCATAGTTTCAGTATATTGAATTTTTGGTATATTTGGTGTGTGGAATGGTTAAATTTTGATAAAATTCATGTTTTGGTTATTGTTCCATTGTAATTTATGTTATTATCATATTTCAGGAGAATACATGATTAAGGTATTTTGATGATTGGAATGTAACAACAAATAACTGCCCAATGAGATTTATGAGACAAATGTTAAGTCAATTTAGTTTACATCCTTATAATGTTTTATAATTTTTTCGGAGGAATATAATGTTTTCCATTTATTGTTAGAATAATTTATATATTGGTTTATTTTTGTTAGATTAATATATTATTTCACTATCTGTAGACTTAGGCATATTTAATCTAGTATAAAATTTTATTTGAGATAGATGGAATGAACTATCATTATAACGTATTATCTTATAAAACATCAAGATAGAAAAATTCAACTTCATTTCATTAAAAAAGAAAGGAATTTGGAAATTTTTTAGGGAATGATCAATGATGATATTACATTGAAATCATGTCAGTATATCTCCTTATAAAAAATTCTTCAACATTATGGAAATGATCTTGAAAACCAATAATGCTATCCAATTAGACATTTTTCCAATGAATCAGATGGTCTGTTAAATCACCACAGGTTTATGGATTTAAGGTATTTAATTTTTTCTAAACATTATTCTCTATCACTATCAATCAGAACATGATGGTTATATTTTTCATCCATATCCATATTTTCACTTTCCCACCTATGTTCTACTATGTGGGAACCCATTGATGATTTACTTTTGGAAACCATTACATTTATAACATATCTTTTTAAAATGATGTCTTTGTATCCTTTCTTACGATGTGGGCTTCCATGAAGGTAACTTTTAAGTAGAAAACCATCTATAACGCCAGCAAATTTCGAGGGTGAAATTCATTGTAAGGGGGGTATAATGTAAAACACAAATATTTTAATGAGATACATTCTTTTTAATTTCATTTATGTCTTTTGTTTTACACTACATCAATATTATCTTTCACTATATGCAACACCGTATTAGCTTTCAGTATATATAAAATTATTCTTGGCTTATGTTGCAAACAATTTCCTGTTTTTTTTGATAGAATTGATCCCAAAAAACAATAATTATATATTTTTCAAAAATTAAATGTGAAATAAATTTTTATTGTGTTATACGCATCAGCGTAGAAGGATTTCACTACACACAACAACGACCTGGCTTGCGTTAAACGCACAAGCGACCTTCCTTGATAGCTTGTGTTGTACACGATTCTGAGTTTCACTAAAAACGATTTATTATTGTTTAAATAAGATATAAAATAGCCATTATGATTATTATTAACCACATTTTAAATTTTATATAAAATTTTCATTCATCTTACTCATGATATGAGAACAAAATCAATATTTCAGATAAAGGAGTTATTTTTTAAAAAATCCATTTTTACCACCTTTTGATGGTACACCAATTATAAATCTAGTATTTGACACTTTTATAAGTTATATTTTTCAATATAAACTTCTTCTTTTGAATCGATAAATAAAAATTCACTTTTTATAAATTTTTTATATTTTTCTTATAACATTCATATTTTGATGAATAATGAAAATATGCTAAATTTTAATTTAAAACCTATTTATTCATAAAAATAATTGATATAGATAATATATTATAATGAATAGTTTAAAAGTATAAGTAGAATATATTTTTATATTTTATGAATATTTAAGTCATTGTCATTAATTTTACATTAAACTCGTATGTAAAAATATTTCAATCTTTTTCAACGTATTAAACGAAAACATATTAATTTCAACAATGGAGTTAATTTTAAATTAATAACCGCAACTTCTGTGTTTTGAATTTACAAAAAATGATTCCATATTTTGAATAATTAGGTTCAAATTGTATATATAGGTACTTTTTTGGACAACATGAATAGTAACTTCAGTAATTTTTTTATTTACCTTTGTTAATGGGTAAATCTGGGTAATAAGGTTGAAAACATAATATTATAATAATATTAAACTACCTTAACACATGAACTAATCCTATTGGATGAGATATTTTTGGCCATGGGAAATATTGGGTCTATTTTGGGTCCCCATGGATTCACATCGATGTGAAAATGTCATTATATAATAATTAATTTAATGTAAAGATAATTATAACCTAATCATATATCTTTTATAAGATTTATTTTAATATGGGTTATATAACAGATCATTATGTCTATAAATATTCATTTGAAAGATAAAATATTTCTAGTATCTTGTTATTTTATTTGTATTATTTAGATATTAGATAAATGTATTTATTTTATGACACAATTATGATGTAGTTATTACATCATTAATGAAAGATTATAAATAAATTTATAAATATTAAAATAAGTTTAATTGGAATATCTTGATGCCATACACGAATTTTCTAGATGACATTGACATAGAAGGGATTAGTTAATTAATTTTAGTTCAATGTAATAATGTTGTTATGAATTTTTAAAAAAGTCATGTATGAATAGTGTCCAAAATTGACACAATTAATAACATAAAACATAAAATAGTAATTTAAGTGATACTAAACTCCTAAAAATATTAGAATTAAAAAAATGGATAATATAAGTCCAAATATTTAATAAATAAATTTTTTTGTTGTTTTATATGATATGGTAATTACATTAACCCACAATGTGTATTTGACATGATATCACAATAATATTAAAAAAGTGTAAAGTAAGGGTAAAACCAAAACGATAAGAATAAAAATTATTATAAACTTGTAAAAATATTATTTCATGATTGTTATTTGAAAAAAAGTCATATTACATAATAATTAAATAAATTTTGGCCCCTTTTAAATCGAAATTGAATTTATAATAAATTAATATTTTGGAACTTTCCTAAAGTGTCACTCTTTACTATTATAAAAGGGAACCTCTTACCTCTCCTCTTAACTCTATTTTGAGACTTCAAGACTGAAAAAAACCTATCAATTTCTCTTATAAACATCCCTAGTTACATTCTAGTGGTTCTGGTCCTCTCAAAAAGTCCAACTCTAGTATCCTTAGAGGAATATTAAAGGAGGCATGTCAATGATGTGGAAATCACTTATACCAATTCAGTTAGATTTATTTCTTCTTCTACATCCCATTCCTTATTTGTTTCATTATAAAGTAAAAAATATTACTAATAATATAATTATATTTTATTATAAATATTAAACAACCATATTTCACCTTCTATTCATCATGCGAAAATTTAAATCACCGCACATGCGTACGTATGGATTATCATCTCTACATCATCGTGTAATTTTTTTTTCACCACCACAATAATTAGATGTGTATAATGGTGTAGATAATAACTATATATTATTATTAGAACATGATACTAATTCTAAGATATTATATACCATCAAATTCAATACCTTTCAACAATTAGGGGAATGATATCGTCGCTCGTGTGTACGTATGGATTACCATCTCCACAACACGATGTGATTCATTCTCCATGCTAATCATTCAAGTCTGTTTATAAAGTATATATAATATATAATAATGAAATATATGAAATAACAATTCTACTAGATTTATATATATATATGTCATTTCCATACTTCCGTTGAATTTTATATGGAAACGAAAATATCGTTCATGTGTACATACTGCTTACCGTCTCCATGAACGGTGTATTCCATTTCATTTAACTATCTATTATATATATATATGTATACAGAATATATAATATAATTATAAATCAGGTTTTACATTCTTTATATAAATTAATCATGATATAGGTAATAATATGAAGAATAACAAGTACAAACACGTACGATAAAAGTAACAGTTATTTCCCAAAACATTGCTTTAACATGGAATTGAAAAATGAATGGGTAATATAAAGTCGAAAATGAAACATATGTTATACCATAAATATTATTATGGTTATATTATAGGTTAATAATTTTTTAAACCCACTATACCTGGGGTTTGGAAACATACAGATGAAATTATACCTATGGTAAGCGATAATTTTTCAATCTCATTTTTATTCGAAATTGTTTATACGTAAGTATTTTCTGGGGATATATTTATCATCTATATCCATGATTTATGAAAATGATTTAATAAAATGTTTAATATTATTCTATTTATGTTTAATAGTTTTTTACCCATTTTTAATTTTCACTACATTGTATGAAAGGAATATTTTTTTCCATTTGAGGTACTTTTTGACATTATTGTTAAAAGTAAGAGGACAATGTTTTTTCACTTATACAGAATTAATAAATTTTTACATCTTCATACTACATATTTCGAAGAATAATCCTTTAAATGTTTCCATGTTTATTTATAACTCAGTTATTTTCATTTATAATTTCTTGACATTTTGAGAAAATAAAATGTTTTTGAAGAAGAAAGGATATTTTCCTCAGGAATTCTGTTCAAGTGTTTTATCAAATTTTTTCCCATATATGATGATATAGGGTATTTTTTATATTATTATAATGAATTTTTATTAATTTTTTTAGTTATGGAATTATTTTTATTATTTCCATTTATCTTATATGGATTATGTTATGATGGCATGATGTTTAAGAATCTCATTTTATTACATGGGTTACACTATGATCTACACTTTATATTTTTGTGGAACATGTAATAATTATTTTTTATGAGATGGGTGGGACCTATGTCTCCATCTGATGCATTCGATAAAAAAATTTATCTCATTAGATATACATGAAAATAATGGCAGGTAAATCTAGATAAGTAATACATGGAGGGAACAATAAGAAAACCTAGTTCAGTAGTGGACTTTGTCCACTATGATTGTCTTGGAGGAATTTTATTGGAAAATATAGAAATCATAATAAGTGATTATTAGTTTTACAAAATTTGATGTATATGCCAATGATATTATATCATGGTTAATGTTCTTTTATGATCTTTGCTTACGTACTACAAGGATTTATTTCATGACTCATGATTTTGATGTTTAAACATTATGTTCATGTTTTTACATTATAATGTTTATGGTTTGGATTATGTTCTCCATGTTTACCCTTACTGAGTATTTGAGCTCACCCTTTTATGTTTTCTTTTCCCCAATATATAGGGAATGTTTTTTAGGTAGGAAAAAAGGGAAATATATTTATGGTAGATGATGAAGATCTTTCATCACGATTATACGATTATTCTCCGAGATTCCAAAGGAAATAATCTAATACAGTCTTTGGGTGTCTGTCTATGTCATTTTTTAAATATTTACACAAAAAAATTATAATGCCCTCATAAGTCAATGTTGGGTATCTAAATGTTTCAAACCCACATTATCAAAAGGGTTAATATATCATCCTCTTGATAGAAATAAATTTTAAGTACAAAGGTCATCTAGAATAACACATACTTGTTTTCTAAATTTGATAACCTATGTGAGAACTGAATATTTACACCTGTATAAAAATAATTAGAGAAAAATAATTATATAGTGTGAAGGATAACATCGATCAAAAAATTATAAGAATCACGATATATTAAAAGTTGATAAAACCATAAACCAACGTCATGTGAATATAGTAATTGATTTCATAAAAATTTATTCTAATAGGACAAAAATGTGTTTACATATCGTTTTTTAGATCTGGTAAATTCCATTTACATATAGACAATATAATATTGAAATACACTTAAATGATTCATATAATTTAATCCCATTATCAATTTCAACCATAATGTCATAATTTATTTCTAAATGATTAGTATTAATGAATTTTTTTTAATTCTTAAAGAAACAAATACACTATTAAGGGACTACATAACCATTAATGGGGTGATAAATATGTTAACTTTTTGTTTTTAACATCAACTAAATCCAAAATGAATATATAATTTTTTTTTATTTTTACCAAAATTTTTATACTATCATATGATGAAATATTATATTAATCTCGAAATTTCAATAGAAATAACAAATTTTAAAACTAATTCATTAAAAATAACAACACTAATAAAGAGTGTTCAATCCCAAAATTTTATCACATACAATTCAGCTCTAAAACCCTTAATCAGGTGATCTGTTTGAAATAACATTAATAAAATTATCACCATAACAGCTTTCAATCATATGGTTATTTATATGATAAAACATTAGTTCTTATAATTACCTGAATATCCAAGATCATGTAAACCCTAATGGTTATATACACTATAAATATTATATCCAAAAAAAATGTATTCATAATTAAAATTAACACAATACTTCAAATATTCATCAACTGAATAAAACATTGTCTAAAATTTCATTAATACTTTTATTATGTCATTAAATAAAACATCAATGGTATGTCTCAATTATTGAACTTATGTTCTTATATAATCATATAAACATATGATGGTATCCATAACTATTAATATTACATCTCATTAAAATGTCCTAATATGAAATGTTAATAAATCCATTCGATTAACACAAACTTTAACATCATAAGACCCACACTCTCGAATATGGTTCTAAAATCCTAAACATTACATTTATATAATTGATAATGATTATGGTGACCCAATTTTTACAATACAAGATATAAAACATCAAAAATATAAATTGGAACAATTTCTAACCCAAGAACAATTAAGGATTAAAATTTTAGATAATTTTGAAATACTATTACCAAAATGAATATACATGATTCTAAATGGGAATTTATACAACAAACCGAGTGTTTCTTATTTAAAATTAAGTATTAAAAATACATATGACACCCTTCATTCCCTATATCATTTTATATCATTCTTGATTATCGTGGGAAAAGAATACATAATACTTGTCAGCTTAAATGCTATTTAATCGTAAACATAATGATTAACAATTGAATGTCACCAATGATAATATGTAATTAATTAGGGTATGACAACATATTGAATGTTCATGAGAAATTCATAAAATAAATCAAACTCCTCAATACTAGAATCATCAACCATGAAATATAAAATAAGGCTTTAACAATGTAAAGAGTTAGAAGAATCAACGATCAAGATCCACGATAATTGAATATTGAGAAAATGAAACATTATAACCCCATGGAATTCATAGATAAAATGTGTCTTTAACATGGAACATCATCATAATAGAACCAAAATATCACACATACAATTGGAATGACAATACATCTAACATAAAATATTATTATTTTTAGAACATAACCATTTACTAATGTATTAGGACATTGTCTAGTTTCACCCAACATATAAGCTCTATATGGCACACCCAGTACTATCTAGGTATGCCCATAAAATATGAAATAATGGAATCACCCTATGCTCTATGGGTGAAACCATAATATAATCTATAGCAGGATCACTCGGTAATATATGGGTGAACCTGTGATTATCAATAATATAAAAATATCATTCATGAAATAAATTACCTAGAGCATTCAGTTTATCATAAACTCATAGAAACAAAAATTATTATCATTATAACATGAATAATACATGGATAATAAATGGGATCCATTTAAATCTAATTAGAATATAATTAACACACATAAATGAAGTGTGTTCTATAAAATATCATTGAAACATGGAAAACGCATGGAAATGAAACGAGTTCTATAGTAATTTCATCCAATCATTATTAACAAGTGGAAAAGAAATGGGTTCTATAAATATAAATTTAAAATAGGATTTAACCCAAAAAACAATGTGTTTCCATAAAAATCTATTTGAAACATGATTAAAAAATTTAAAATAAATGGGTTATATAATAATGTCATCAAAAAATGAATAACACATGGAAAAGAAATGTGTTCCATAGAAATATATTTCTATTTTAATTAACGCATTATGGAAAATGGGAGAGATGGAAATCTATTTGAAAAGATATTAATATATCTACATTAAAAATTATGAGGGTATAATTGAATAATATCCACATTAGAGCTATGTAACAATAGGGGATTCAACATTGATGAATAGAAACCCAATTAATGTATCATTAACACATTTTTTAGGAAAATTACATTTTTATTTTTAAACTCACTAAAATTTCCCAAATTACTGTGAAAATCCATTTATTTGAAGAAAATTTGAAAAAATATAATGATAAAATTCGGGAAAATAATGAAAATTATGGTGTCAATATCATCTCAGGCTATAAATGTTAAAAATTAACATTCCTTCCAATGCTTTTTAAAAAATTGTGTCAAGAGTCACCCATTTAGAAAATGTTACGAAATATCCATACAAAAAAACATAATAGAAGTTATAATACGATGTAAAATATATTTAAATATTTTTTTTATATAATCTAACATTTCATCAATCATTTAAGAAAACATAGATATCAAAGAGAAAGAATCAGGATCTAGAAGAACATACAAGATCACTATCACTAACAAATGTAATTAATGATATTTATTAAATTAATATGGTAGTAAAAAGAAATAAAACATTTTATTTCCATTCATAACTATAATAGAAGAAATTAATGATGTTAATTAAAATAATATCATTTCATTTCCTCTAATGGAATTGTAATCATAATCAGTCTGAAATTAATTAATATTGCTACAGAAATCCTTTTCCAATTTGGTACTCTTCATTCATAAGAACCATGAAATAATATTATCAAATGATCCTTTAAATATCATTAACATATGCATTTTCATGGTGTAAGAGGTATAGAGGAACTAGATGCACCTTAAAAAAATATAGGTTTATAACATTATAATATTCCTCTATGGAGGAAAATTGAGATGATGTCCATTACAACATTATTAATATGTAGATCAAAACCACATGAAACAGATAACTTTTGTAAATATTTGTAAATAAAAATAATTTTTAATAAAATATTCATTTAATAAATTAATAATTAATATATACACCAAAATATAAATATATGTGGTTAATATGGTATATGTCTCGCAGAAGTAAAAGTGAGAAATAGAAATCTTACATCAAGTACAGATATTCCATGTGTGTTCATTAACTCCAACATAATAACATTATATAAATTAATTGAATTATTACATAATATTCCATGATTTAATGCATTTACATTAATAATTTATTTAATTTATTTTTTAGTACATATTCAAATACACAATCTATTTTTTCCACTTCGGGTGTTTTAAGGATGTTTAGTTCAATTTTTAAAAATGAATTTGGGGTATTGTTTGTGGTCAAAAATATCATAATATAAACATAGATAGAATAATAATCATGAAATATTAATCATATTTTTATATAAATTATAATGTTAAACCCAATATTGAAATATAGTTATTAAAAATGACATATTTTACAGTCATAGAGATTTTATTTCATACAAATGGATGAGTAAGATTTCCATTTTTCAACAATAATTATAGAAATATGGTAAGGTAATTTTAATTTTTAAAAATTATCACCAAGTAATAAATAAAATTTTATTTATTAGAATATGTTTATATATATAACCATTGTTTTGTTGTGATTATGAAATGAATTATTATATTTCATGGAGGTAGTATTCTACATGTGTGCACTAACAACGTCATCCTTTTTCAGTGAACGAAATAAAATTATATATTTTATTTTTAATAACGATAAATATTAAATGGGTATAATTACTATTTCATTTATATAATATATATTAATTAAACGTATACTTATTACCTTCTATTTATATCATTAGGTACAAAAAAATCACATCGCTTTGTGAGGAAGTTGTCTACCGTACAAATGAGCCTCATTATTATTTCCCCGTGGGATGGAAATTAAAATGGTAAATGTGATATCAGATATTAAAAATTAAAAATATTATAAACTAATCAGATATATTCATATATATATATATATATTCAATAATTATATAAAAATGTGAGAGGCGGTTATGGAAGATAAATTACATCGGTACACAAGGCATTAGTCCTCCATACACATGAATGGCGATTTTGTATCCCATTTGATGGAATAAAAGATATATATGGTTATTATACTAACATAGTAACATATTATTATAAATTATATACTTTTCTTGTCATATTATTAAATTTTAATATATTTTATTAAGGTATAAGAAGAAATAAAAAATCATAGTTGGTAATTTTACCTATTCTTAAAAATCCACTTTTGGATTATACATAGATTATTTATAAAATTTATTTCTTAATATAAAATGGATTTCAAAATGAGATAATGGAATTTTGGACATGTGTTAAAATTATAATGATCTATAAAAATATAATATATGGTTTAGATAAGAAAGGAGAGGTTGTTTCCTTTTATATGTTAGGTGAGTCGTACACATGTAGTTTTTGAAATGAAAATAGTATACAATCGTATTTCACATTCCAAAAGGAAACAAAGTGGACCATTATCCTGAAATAGAAATTATAATGTATATAAATGAATATAAAAGAAATTTATAATGGATTTCAGGTCATTTTACCCATATATCTTTAGTATAACCCAAGATAAAACATTTATCACCTTAACTATAGAAATTTATTTTATTATATTTTCACTATTCATCATTAAAAATAATTAATTTGAACATTTTAGATGATTTATATTTTTTTAATTTTAAATTTTGATCAAATTTATCACATACAATTCATATATGTGTAAAATTAAATTTCAAATTAATCTTTTATGTGCGATGACAATGTTATTTTCGAATAAGTGTATTATTCAAGAAAAAGATGATTTTAAATTAACTCTATGAAATATAATGATAAACTTTATGAATTTCAATAAAATATATTTTTATAAAATAGAAAATATTTCAGTTAAGTAATTCCACATGAAGGGGTTTATTAATTAATTAAAAATATAAAACATTACTCGCAATAAAATAGTTTTCAGTAAAAAATCATTTCCAACACAAAAAAATTACTAAATTAATATTAAAATATGAATCGAATATAAATAATCAAATAAAATATAAATAATTGTTAATAAGATATGTTATATGATATTAATAAAATAATTTTTATTTTAACATACAAAGAATATTGAAATGAAATGGAATATTCACAAAAATCGATATTTTTAATTATTCATGTCAAAATTAAGTTTTTCCAAAAAAAAACATTTCACACTCTTTTAATTTTTATAATATTATTTTGAAAATGAATTTAATTTTAGAAAATACATAATTTAAATGTTTCAGAAAAAATTTATAATATTTGTTTTAGTAATAAATTAAAAAAAATTGATAAAAAATATTTTTTGTAGAATTAAATATCATTAAAAACCAATTTTGTATTTACAATAAATTTAGGAATAATATTATTTATTATGGAATTTATATAAATGTTAAATTAGTAATGTATTTTATGCTATCTAATCCTAACATTTTAATGAATGGGATATAATAATTATATATTTCCTCATTCATTTATGATCAATGTTGGGGGTAGAATATGAAACTAAACAATTTTTTTTATAAAATATCAATGTGTTACACTTGCGATATGAGTGATGAAACTATTGGGATTGTTTTCAAGATTTATTTTATATTAAATATGAAATAAATAATACCTTAACTAATTTAAAATATTTTAAGGGTTTGTTGTTTTATGATTGAGATTATTTTTATTCATTGGTTTTCATAGTATTATGTATCTATATATGGGATCAAATAATTTAATGAAGGATTTTTTGTATATTAATCTAAAATGTATTTTAATTTTATTAAATTATTTTTTTGTTTTTTATTACTACTTTTTTAGAAAATTTAATTTAAATTTATATTTTTGTCTGTTTTGGTAATTTAGAGTAGTGGGAGCATAGGGATTGTGTTTGGTGGTAAGGTTAATAGATGTAAATGGGTTAAATTCTTATTTTGATATAATTTTACAAGGTTATATGATAATGAAATATTTCTAAAAGTTCTATTTTATGTGATGATGAGAATAATTATTGAATTAACATAATAGTTTTCGTCTCTTCTTCATCCTTGAAAACAAGTGAGGTTTTTTTATATTTTTGATAATGAAAATTAAGGAGTAAATTAATATTATTTTTATTTCAATAATGGGATATAGTTCTCGTAACTTCTTTTTAATTTTCACTTATCAATCCTCACATTGTTATTTTTTTATTTTTTTATTTTTTGTATTTAAAATATAGAATATTAATACATCTAAATTTTGATGATTATTACAAGAATTTTTATTTATCAAATGTAAGTGTTGATTTTAATTTTTTGGATAATTAATAAGTCATGTTGTGTAGAAAAATTTTAATTTAGTAAATATTAATGTATGTGGTGGTGAAATTTTTATTATTAATATTAGTATTAAATCTTTTATTATTATCATTTATGTTATTATTTTTGTGATAAAATAAATTATTATTATTATTTTAATTATTTAATATTTATTTTATTTATATGCTTTATGAAAGATCTTATTTTCTTATTTGGTTTTTTTACTTTATGGTGGCATAATTTAATTATTTTTGGATGGTATGTGATTTGTTTTCGTTGATTATACCCCCAAATAATATTCCAAATTATTATTTTATTTTTATCATTGTCCTCCTCATTACATTGTCAACAAAACCTATCTTAGTGGTTAGGGATTTGGTTGGCATATAATATAAAGAGATCTCAACTCTTTATCAAGGTATGTAATCAAAAAATTTATCAAAAAAATCATCACTCATTTGAAAGATATATAAATGAATTTAATAATATTGTAGTAAACTATAAAGTTCATTATGTAGGTAACATGTTGGTTGAGCTTATTGGGGTCGGTTAATTGGGGCCAACACAAACTAGTCATATTCATTTTCATATGAATGGTGGATAGACTAATATAAGATATGGTTACATTGATTGAATCATATGTTATATGATATGGATTAATCTACGTAAGGACACAATTGCATCATATGAAGAAATTTTTTAAATTGTGCTGAAAGAATGTAGGTATATTTGGAATAAAATTTGGAATGAGGTTGTGTTATGGAAAATATAGTGTAGAATATGGAATATGATATTTAATCATTAGGATAATATTATTTGAAAATTTATATATATTTACATGATGTATAATGATGGAACATTAGGCCATTTTATATGATGGTATAATTTGAGGTTTGGGTTAAACATTGATGGGGGAGTTTGGTACATATGGGCCTTTTGGTGTGTCTGTTTTTCTGTGATTGTTTTTTATTTATATAATTACACCTCTTGATAGTTTTTATAACTATTCTTGTTATTATCAACATTATTAAAATATCCATATTATGCGTTCATTATTTCATAATATTCTTGGATCACCATAATATTGTTTATAAATACAATTTTTTTATTATATTTGTTTTTTTTTAGTGTATAGGGGTTATTTTTTCCATATTAGTGGTTTGGGGAATGTGATTTAGATTAAACCATGAAGAACAATGAAAAAAATGTTGATGAATTCCAACCTAATTGTTAAATTTCCCCCAGTCTTCAATAGCTTTACCACCACACATATCTCATCTCTCTCCTCTCCTCCAAACTCTCTTCACTACTATTTTAATCATCTATTTACTCCATCATACATTATCTCCATCCGATTAGTGAGTTGACTATGCAATTAGGATCATGTTCATTATTATAAGGTAAGTCTAGATTTTTTTTGGTTCTCTTCAAAAATGAATTATGGTGTATCTTAATTATTGTATAGGGAATGCCTATTTTATATTGATTTTTCTAAACCATTCCATATCGATTTAGTGCTTCATCTTCCAAGAGAGTACATAGATAAAATCAAGGTATGTAACCATTAATCTAATTAATTTTAGTGTTGAGATGAATTTTTAAAATATTATTTTCGTTATTATTTTTTATTATTGTTTTAATTATATTTATTATTTTATATACCTGATTATTAGTATATGTCTACATTGATATAACATATTATTATATACATTTTAGATTATTATATTCGTATATAAAAAGATATTGATTATAAAAACATTAAATATTGTTGTTTAGATCTATGAAAATTATATATATGAATTTAAATTATTTTATTAGTGTGTTTTAAAATTTTATAATGCGATTTTAAAAGTAATATGTTTTAAATGACATTTATTTTTGTGGATGTATTTATATGAATGTTTTTTATGATATTGGATGTTTTTAATTAATTCTGGAACGGTTATTCTAAAAAAATAATGGGGGTGTGATTTTACCTGAAATTATCTAAATGTTCGAATTAATCATTTTGTTAAAAATTTAAATTGAACATGTGATTTAATTAAAAATGGTTAATTTTTAATGAAAATTATTCTTATTTTTCTATTATTGGTTATTTTATAAATTTCTTATAATATTTTAATAAAATGATATTCTGAATAATGTGTTATTTTTTTAGAAAATTTTTTCTAGAAAATATGGATAATATGGAGCCTATATTGATTTGGTTTATACAACTAACACCTTTGTAAATTAAATATTGTTTTTCCATGATTTCTTTTTATTAATGAATTATTATCGTTGTTGTTTTTTTTATTATTATTATTATACATATAGTAACTACATTGCAGCGGTATGGTTTTGTGGATGGGACTAGAAAATACTAGATCATAACCTAGTGAAGTAGTAATTTTATAAGTACTATATTAGTATTGTAAAAGAAACAATAGTAGAATTCTAGTAGCCGAATACTATAACAAGTATAATACAGGTGTGTATTATTATATGTGGGTAATGTATTAGAATTACTATTTCAATGAAGGGTCTTTTTCAGAAAATAAATATTGGGATTTTAGGACATTAAAAAAATTAATTATCTTAAATATTCATTGGGAAAAACCCAAGAGGTTCGTGTGACATATCAAACACGAGAACATGAGTTTATGTGTAATTTTATGTAGTTGTATTCCATATATACTTAATTGTGATTATTATTATTATTATTATTATTATTATTATTATTATTATTATTATACACATATCCATTATAGTTATTTTGTGTTGTTTTAATGATGTAACTAGTAAACCATTGATGAAATCCTAGTAGATGAATAATTTCCTATGTACTATAGTAGTATGGGAGCATGAACTATAGTAGTATTTTATTATCTTGGTATTATAGAATATATTATTGAAATTTGTGTATTTTCATATATAAAGTAATTTAATAGAAATACAATTCATCATAAGTTATATTCATATAGAAAATTATGGGATTTTATATCATTAAATTTTTTAACCTGCAAAATATAGAGTAAAAAAATCACTAGATGGTGGTGGGAGATATCCTAGTAGAGAACATGGTTTTCTAAGCTATTTTCATTATTTTTATTAACTCTATATCTACAACTATTTTTTGTGGCAATTATTATTTTTATTATAAATGGAATGTGATAATGAATCTTTAATCTATCTGATGATACATGGAAGTGACCATTCAAATTATTTTCCTAATCCAAAAAAATTATGAATGACAATACATAGGAAACAATGAAAAAAATTCATTATAGTTCCCTAAAATTAATCCATTGATGATATAATTTAATATTATTTATTAATATTAATGTTGTATAATCTCAATGGTTTATTATAAAACTTGAATCATTCATCAAGATGAATCTTTTGGAATAGAAACATTTTACACGTGAATATATGTCAATATAAGATTAATGAAATATTGAAGGAGAGTAATATTTCCATTTTGGATGGTATTAAATTACCTTATCGTGAAAATATTATTAAAGATTATATATATAAAGAATGAAAATAATTTATTTCCTCGTTTTCTATATTTTAATTTTATTTCAATTAGGGATGGTTTTTTTTCATATCATTTTCACTTCAGATGAGTTAAATAAAGTGGATTCAAATTTCAGGTATATTTTTCATTATCCGATAAGTTAGAAAATCGAAAATTGTGAAATAAATATTGATATGTTCAATGCTATAAACTGTCATTATTATTTATGAATCCAAATTTTGGGTCATAACTATTTTTATTGGATTTATATGTTCATATGGGAAATTTTTTCCTTAATTGGTGTTTACATTAATAGGGAGAGTGAGACTGAAAGATATATGTATATCCATAAATAATATTTTTTTGATGTTAATTTATCTTTTTTAAGAACTGGTTATAAGACCATATATTATAATATAATTAATATTATAAAAGTATTGATTATTCCATCATTCAATATTGATGGTACAATTATTAGGATTCTCTCATGCGACTACAGGAGAACTCAATATTATATAATTTTTCTAATATGAAGGGAAAATATCATAATTAGTGTTTTAATATCATGTCACATGAAATGTTTAAAGTCATATTTGATTGAACACTTCATTATATGGAGTTTTTCGAGGATATAGGGACTGTAATGATGTGTAATCAATCTGAAACTTTTATAGATAATATAAAAAATGTGCAACATGTAAATGTAAAACCAATACTCTCATATATTCCTATAGATACTAGAAAACTAATAATTAATTATGGCTATGATTTTCCTTCAGTATTTCATTTTCAAAATGATGTTCCTTTGGAATAATTTTTATTTTAATCCCATAATGAAATTGATAATGTCCCAAATAAGATATCAAATTTTACATTAAAAGGGACTCTGTAAGAATCTATGGATATTAAAATAGAATCATATAAAATTAATGAAAATTTGATTGATATGGGACCACCCCTCAAAGATGCATCATCTGGAACAACCTAAAAAATAATCATATCATTGACAGGGTTCCACACTCGGCTTCTGAACCCATTTAAGTAATTTTACTAACTCTTTTAGTATTGGTAAATTGAAATGGGGTGATGGAGATGAGGAGGATGATGTGGAACAATAAAATAAAGTGGAACATAAATACTCTTTTAATATGTGAAAATAAATGAAAATTTAATAGGGACGATGAATGAAGAATGATCTCCCAATTTAAATATATAATCGATCCCAAAATAAGATAATGTAGAATTAAAAATGAAACTATTTTAATGAATTTTCACGTGATAAATAACAAGGATACATCATTAACACTTATATATTTTATTAAAATTAATATTCTTTGTTTTATTGTTTTTATAAAACACATAGATTATATTAAAAAATAAAGGATCAATAAAAGGAATACCGTAGGTTATGATTATGCTTCCTATAAATATATGGTTTCAGATATAGATACAATCCATCATATAAAACTATATATTATGAGAACATTTCTATTCCATGTGGGGAATCCCCATATCACCAAAAACAGATATAATGGTTACTATATCTATGTGATCTATTATATTTATTCACATAACTATTATATTAGGAGAAGAGACATTTGAAGTGAGGTATAATTGATCTCTTCCACTATCAATTGTATTTATATTTTATTGAGATACTTAAAAAGTTCTTAGTTCCATTACTCAATTAGTTTATATTTTTTATAATTTAATTTATATATTTCAATTAATTTATTACAATGAATTTTTCTCTGCTAAAATATTATATGGTGTTGATTAATCATAGAACTGATGTACTATCAATTGTTGGTAGGTCCATAAAATTGTTAGGGTTATTGATTATGATGTTTTAAATTACAGTTTTCATAATGAAAATTATTCAAACCTTCATCTAATTAACTTAGATAACTCTCACATTGATTTATATATTCATGTTAATAATGGGAGGTTATCCTTATATATATTTAAATTTATGAATTATCTGATTCACTATGAGGAAAAAAAATTAATTATAAAATGGAATGGTCAAGTGATTTTGAAGGTACTGTATTTTAGGTAATCATGTTCAGAAAAATTGTCAAAACATCATTAAAGGACTATTGTATTCCAATTATAATATTTCATTCTTATATAAAAATATAAATATATCAAAAATAAAAATATAATAATTTTTTTTACGTATATGAAAAAATATTTATTACTATGGGGGTGACTAAATCAATATAAAAACATGGGAAACTCATTGGATCCAATGCAAGAATATTTATAATTAAAACATCTCTAAGGGAGCTAAAATAAAGAGATGGGAATTCTAAATTATTTCAAATTATTATTAAGGATAGAAAAGATAAGTAACAATTCTATACTATAGTTTTTAATGGTGAAACATTAAATAAATATTAACATATTAGTAAACCAATGTATTCTTAGATTAATAATATTTCTATTGATCGTAATCATGAAGCAAATTTAATGGATTTTGTTATTTCTCATCCTTTGATGTTTACTAATATAAAGAATGAATTATTAATAAAATACCATTGAATAATATTGTTAAACATGATCTACATTCCCTTACCCGTAAATTATTTTGTAGAACTAATTTAATTACCCAAAACATTATCTTGGATATTTGGTACATTGTTGATATTTACGTTTATCATGAGAATAAGGATTTTTTAAGAATAGAATTTGTAACACAATTTACCAATTCATAGTTTCTTAACCCCATTTCAAAGTTGGATTATTATCTAGAAATAAAATATCTAAAACTAGTTATTTTTGGGAACACTATATATAATATTATTTGTAAAATTATACCATTTTGGTTGGGTACTATTGGAAATTTTATTATCTCAGAAAATTATTTTTTTATAAACATTAGTTAAAATGAAATAAGATTATATATAAACTATATATAGTGGTGTTAACATTATTAATTAGAAATCAAGTAATGTAATCCTTAATATAAACATTGATGTCCACAATGCCTTTATAACACTCATATATGTCTTTACCGTTTTTATAATTGCGAATTATTGTTGCTGTAAACATTTTATTGAGATTATTAATATAATTCTTCAAAACTATTGTCTCTCTATGATTATAAATTGGACACCTAAGGTGTGATACTTGTGTTCATGTGTAGTGAGAAAAGGATGACACTCTTTTATTTATACTTTATAATATTTAAGGACACTCATTGTAGTTTTATCCTATGAGATATTGAATACATTTTATTACTCATATTAATGATTCAAGATCATTAAATTTTATTAGTCAAAACCTTTATATAATTGATATATTTATATTTTATAAAATAAATGGATAATCATTATGCACTCTTAATGAAATTTTTTTATACTATGAAATTGTTTTTGATAATCAATTAGTTGTAGAAAATTAGTTATAATATAAATACCAACACTGTTAGGTATATAATTATTATCACATTATGAATATGTAACTACATATATTTTGATCTCACTTTCTATGAAACACTTAGTCATTCCTTTAACAACATTATTTGTAATATTAAATGACTATTATCTAGGAACTTGAATATCAACCTTTGGATATCTAAACTGATTAAAACACTATTTTCTAATGCTTATGTTATTACCTACTGTGTGTATATACTTTATATTAATTATGATATTATCATTTTTGGTCATATCTTAGGTAACATATATAGTTGATCTTGTAAAACAATTTATTATTTATTATTTCATTTATAATTATTTTTTAATCCTTCTCAAATGCATGCCCCCATTATGAATCTCTACTACATGTACCTCTATGTAAATATTGTCAAATCACCAAAATGGATGAAATTTTTTCCAAAGAGATTCATATATACTTCCAAAATATTCCATCCATGAAAGATTATGAATAATAGGGTACCTATAAAAAATTGAGTTATTGTTATTAGAATATTTTTCAATCATCATGACTTTCCTATTTGATGTATTTAGAAAACATCAAGATTGTGTTTCTAGAATTTGAGTTTTCTAAATAAGCTTTTATTATTATTTTTAGATTGTTTATTTTGGACTAAAAAAAATGACATATCAAGAGACAATCATGAGAGGTGGTGTATTTGGATATACATCATCAATGAAAATTAAATATCTTTTTCCTTAAACTGTCCCACTCTCAATATATGATCATGACTTGTCAACCTATAGGATCACATGGATTTATATATATTCATATTAAATTAATTTTTATGATGTATTTTTTTGTCCATGGAATATGTAAATTTGTATAATAGTATTTTATTATATCACTCTCATAGGTCTATGTCCAATGAGTATTCCTTGTTTTTGTGTCATTCACCAAAATGATTTTCAATCCCACTTATTATAAATTTTCGAGGATGGTCACTGATATTCCAATGATTAAAAGATTACAAGGTTTTGGTAAATGTCTTATAATACCAATGGAAACTCCCTCAAACATTCATTTATTGACTCACTATTAGTATAAAGGATTAACATCACAGTTTTAATCCATATCGGTGCCTACACAAACAATATTATCTTTGAATTTATATTTGGGTGTGAATATATTCTCTGTTTAAGTCTTGTGGGTTTTTTTCTTTACATCATTTTAAAATTCCACGATTCCATACCTTCTACATTCTATTAATTATCTATAAAAACTTATTCATTATTATATGTATAATAATCACCTTCTCCAACTTCGGAAATATTCTAATTAATTAATATAATCAATATTCATTGACATTGTATAAAAAATAACCATCTTCTTCTATTAAAAACTAGATCATAAATATACTCTCTATTTAAGGATCAATCTATCCTTGAAAATATTCCTCCTATGAATATTATATTTGATCTCCCAAAGATGATATAAAAAGGATGTTCTCTTATCATCCTATAACCTAGAAATATAAATTATGGTCTTTTATAAACTCACATATCCTATCAACCAATAATCCAGTATTTCATTAAATAACAAATAATAAATGATTACTTAGGGGTACATGGAAAACTAAAATAAGATGCATGGTTTAATAGACATTGGTGTAATATCTCACATTGGTATTATTATATGATTCCATACCTTGTACTACAACACAACCTTATTTTCCTCTTTCTTCACTATATCATGGTATAACACACCATGGAAGGGTTATATATTGTTAAGAATATCAAGTAAAACATTTCCATTATCTCCTTTATAAACCCACATGATTTCATAAATTATTTCCTCACGTTTCTTATCATAATGAATTGGTTGATGCATTGTAGAAACACTATAGAGTGGTCTCCTATATGGATGGATATCCCAATGTTCATTAATTATAAAACAATTTCCCTCTATAGTTAAATGGGAGAATATGGAGTGGACTAACTCCCCTATATAGGGATTATTGTGTAGCCATTTCTATAATGGTGTCGACTCCTTGAATATTACAATAAAACCAGAACAACATTGAAAAATTGTTCTTTGTCATGTACCATATGACAGAAAACTAACATTTTTCATTAAATCTCACATCGTATACACCAAAATATATACAATAATGTATATTGAATAACCACACATGAAAACATTATTTTATAAAATGATGTATACTCCCGGAATCATCAAAGATGCATCTCTATGTAATAGACCACCGCCTCTCGGTTGCATCCCAATGACATGGACCATAACATACATAAATGATTTTATATATAATTTAATGATTACCTTATACCTAGTTTCTTCATTGTTTGATAGTTTTATTGTTTCCCAAATATGGTCAATCATTCCCCCACACTTGTAGGGTCAATCTTTCTTGATTTGAAATCCAAGGTTGACCTGCATTTTCCCCATTCTATACTACCATATGACCATGAAAATTTCCTTAAATCATATACACGATGACTACATCATCAAAATAATATATATATAACTTTATAAATCTCCTATTTGCCTTAGAAATAATCACTATCAAATAAATTCTCCTCTGCATCCAAGAAGGAAGCACTATTATGTAACTTCAATAATTCCATTTACAACATTCCCACTACAACCAACACTTTGGTGTGAACAACTATATTTTGGGAATAACTAAATATTTGGTAACCTAATATTTGATATTTAATTCTATATGGAAACATAAAAATATTCCACATGATAATATATCTATTTTTTGACACACCAATAAATTTTGATGCCAACAACATACCATCACCATCATGTTTGCGATCAACCAATCTCCCTAGAAATATTTGACACACTGATCATTATCAATGTGTGTTTTAAAAATTTATATTTTCAATAATTATTACATCACCAATTGAAATTCTAATATAATTATGGTTTAAAATATTATCATTTTTAATATCAATCAACCTTGACCATTCTTATTATCAACAACCTAGACCAATATTTTTTCATAAAATTGAACATCAAACCATTGGGATACCCCATCCCATTTGATTTTGTTGAAAATATAAAATGCAATTTTTATCCCATATACTTAATGATACATTATAGCAATCTTATCCCCCGTAATGATGTCTTCTCCCTTAAGAGATATCATCATATCACCCTTATTATCATTGAAAAACAAAGTACCATTTGAATAAAAAGGGTCTTTCCCAAATTAATTATACAAATTAATGTATTCCCTTGTGTTTTTTTCTAATCATTATTAGTGGGAGGATAATCATCATATCATATCTCCCTTAATATAAAATATATTTAAAGGGTGATAAAATTACCATTTGGGTAAATATTCTCTACATGAGGATATCTTCTCCCACGATTTCAAAAAAAATCATTATTAGACTTTATTATTTGGCATCACAAACACGTTGATCATCAAAATAATTTTGAGCCACATGCAACAAAATAAAATTTAACATCATGTTGTTTATTTCATAAGATATCCACTGAGTAAATTTACATCTTTTCACTTTAGATGTTAATAAATCCATTATCCCAACTATGCTAGATATCATTATTGGAAACCCATTTTTTTGTACAAAAACAATCCTATCAATTCCATTCATGAATAAGAAACACATAAATGAATAATAGATTTTACACTTTCAAAAGACAACATGTGATCTCCATCACATCCCACAAAAGAATTTGTCCACAACATTATTGTACATAGTTTTGAGAAACATGACACATGATGATATAATTGACATAACATAAAAAATATTGACCACTAAATTTTGTATGAGTGGTTAAATTTGAAAAAATTATAACAGTTGAACTGAATTCCTTTAATATATTCAAAACATTAAAATTTTGACCAATATTTATTGAATTTTATTAATGTAAAACTCTTCTATATACTCTATCTCTAGAAACAATTTTATATATGACATGTTCATGTGAAAAATGGGTTGAAAAAATTTAAACAATAATTTTTGAAACACCCCGACCCAGAATCCCAGAGCCGATGCATTATTACATTATAATGGTATTATTAAAAGGATTAATGTCTCAAAGGACTGTTCATTTTAGTGGACTAGGAATGATAGATTTCAAATGTAATAAACATAATACATTGTGAATACAGAATAAAACATGCTACACAATAATCTGAAGTAAAATCCTTCTATGAATGCTTATTTATATTTATATTCATCATAAGGTGGGAATAAAACTAAATAATGGTGAGATAAAATTCTCAGTAAGTGTAATTAAAAATAAATCAATTGTGATTAAATATTTCTGTGAAGGTATATATCTGATTAATATTTCCATAAAAACTATTATATAAGGCCTATATAATGTGTTATGTATAAACTGAATCATGTTCCATAAATCAATAAACTGATAATGAACTACAACCATTGATATGTCGATGACAAATATCATGGAAAATATAACTAACACATAATTAGGGCAATTGCTTTCTTATAAGACGTAATCTCTTAGGGACATGAAATGCTAGTATGGTCAAGACCATTCACAATACAGTTTAAAACAAGGATAGAAACCTGTTTAATTTGGCCATATTATTTGTCTCATGAGAACTTGTCGATGGATCTTGGAGCTATATAATGTCTAAGATCTACTCATAATTGAAATTAAAAATCATTCCACATATTTAAGTATCAAAATATATAATATCCCTTATAAAATAATCGTTTAGAATTAGAAATATGTATTTACCAATAATTCCACAATTAATCGAATAAGTGTCAATGTAACAATTGTATGAATTATCGTATAATGTTTATGAAATATAAATAACCCTCTTATGAAATTATTGATATTCAATTAAATTTTCATTTAAGAATTATTACTAGAAAAAAATTGGTTTAAGGGAAATTTAGAAATCATAAAAGCAAGTCATATTAATAAAATTCTAGAAGAGAAAAATTATTAATCATTACAAAGTGTTACATAACACATTGAAACATTTAAATCATTATCACCAGAAATGTATGAAATTAAATTAATTATAAAATATCAAGAGAATAAAAGGATTTATGAAATAATATATATAAATGGGTAGTAGTTATGTCGCCTAAAATAATTATGTAGTCAATATGACATTGATCTCATAGATTTAAAAATTGAGATGAAAATCCATTATCGTGTCCTTCATTTTTGAAGTCTAGTTTTTAGACTTCTGTGTAGTTGTTCAAAATATGTTACTAAATAAATCCATATTCAAACTAATGTTTATAATATCATATATAAACTTATTATAATGTTTTATTTCATATTTTTTATCACTCTTTCATTATTTTAACAGTTTTGGGTGTTACTCGACTCGTTTCCCCAAGTACGTTTGACATGTTATTATTTGTTATTTTTATATATATCATGGGTTACTCATTTAAAAAATGTAATCCATTAATATATTATCATATATATTCAGAAAATATGTATTTATAATATTGCATAACATTTGGATATTATAAATAAAGTGCACTATTCATGGAGATCGTAGGCCACACATACACATGAATGGTACTTCCATTTCTTTGTTGAATTAAACGAATTAAATATAAAAGATACATATGTATTTTATAATTTCCAATATCATATGTTCATTATATAAGTTACATACTTTTATTATATCCAACATTTATATGTTCCATGTATGGCATTAAGGAGCCATATCGCATTGAGGGGGTGGTACTCCACACTCCCTAAAAAGAAATTAATGTATTTACAAGTGATGGAAGAATAAAGGTATGATAAAAATAAGAATTTTCGATTCATAAATATATTATTAATTTAATATATATTATATATAAATATATTTTCCATCATAATTTATACCGTGAGAAGAGGTAGGGAATGTTGAACAATCATCATTTCCTGAGGTAGTAGTTTGTCGTACACAGAAACAATTTGTTCATTACTCATTAGATGGAGGTGTGTCTAGGTTTTGGTAGAAATTGTAACATAAAAAAACCTAGTATATGTTGGATAATTTAGTTTCTATTAAATCATATAATAATTATATTTTATGGAGTGGATAATGGAAATGTAAATAGAGTGCATGAGAGAAGGCATTACATCTTAATCGTGTACCTTTTTTTGTGTATCCCCAACGCTTACGTGGATTGATTTATGACCAACTGGAGGATTCTTGGTAATGGGTAAGGGTTTTTGGGATAAAAATTGGGTAGTTTTAGAATTTTTGTAAGAGTATTGAGAGTTCTGAGGAATGGCTAGAGGTGGTGGCCTTTTATAGAGAAGGAATTGGACTCACTTGGTATTCTTGAAAAGATGTTTTGTGTACAAATGGTATTTCCCAATAGAAGTCATCAAAAACACCCAAACATAATAATGGAAGTTTCATGGACAATATAAGGCCATAAAATGGGATTTGTACAAGTTTCGAGGTTACATGGGACCTTAAAGATCGGGTTTTAGTCCATTTTTTATCCCAAATATACCTAAATCATTGTAATTAATTTTAATCACATTCCCCAAATAATTGATTAAAATAAACATGATCTTACTAGACCAAAAATATCATCATTATGGAAATTTTTTATGTTCTATTTTCCAAATTCAAGTCATAGATGCATCAAAATTAGCAATAATGTTACTCTCACAGATAGAGTAAATAACTGGTTCTAGTAGAAAATTGTTCAATATATTATTATGTTTCTATATTAAATTTATAAGATAAAATAATTATAATTGATCCAATAAAATTTTATTATTATATATATAATTTATCAAATGTTAATTTTAATAAATTTAATATATAATTGTACATTACGATTTATTTAAATGAAAATGTAGTTTCTAACTAAAACATGGTATTTTTCACAATTCACTAAAAATGAAGTTGCTCATAAAAATCCCAAAAATTCACATGAAGATAAAATAGAAATTATTAACTTAAAAATGAATTCTATATTATCAAATTATATTTATATGTATGTCACTGCTAATATATCAAATAGTATGTTCATTAAAATGAGTAAAAATTGCCTTAAAAATATTGTATTGTATGTGAAATATTGGGTTTGTTCTTATACAATTCCTATTATATGGGTGTAAAATTATTTAAATGTATATATAATATATAAATAAAATATAGAAATGTTATACAATTTAATTTTCAATGAAAAACATTACTGAATAATGTTTCATTTAAATAGGGTGTTCTGTGTGTTGCAATGATATCAAAACGTAGATATGGTAATGTCTTGGGGTGATACAATATTACCTCCTGCAAAACATTAATCCTAAAAATTTCATGGTTATTACCTTTAAAAATATGGGGTTATTTATCCTTCATTGAGTCATCTAGTTCATGTGTCACTTTATCCATTTATTGATTTCTCAAAATTAGGTTTACTAGATGACTAATGTGATTCATTAATATTTGATCTTTGGTGTCAAGAATGCAATAGGTTCTTCACAAGATGAAAAGCCATGTTATAGATATATTTAATCATATGTGAGAACATTTGTTGGTTCTATAATGTAAATATTTAGTAGGGATATATGGAACACATTGTTAACCTTGGAGATATTTGGCGACAATATTAATTGATTTGGAAAATCTCTCACTATTTCAAGAATTTTGAACGGTCTGATGTACCTGGGACTCAGTTTCGCCTTCTTAAAGAACCTAATAACACCCATACATGGATATAACTTCTAGAATCATGATCTATCCCATGTAATTAGTAATCCTTTCTTTGATTATCATCAAAACTCTTTTGCCTACATTGTGCTGTTTTGATATTTTCCAAAATAGCCTTCACCATTATCATCATTTCTTCAATGTGTTTTGGACCAATGAGTTTACTTTTTCCAACTTCATCCCAACAAGTTGGAGTAAGACACCTCTTGATATATACTACTTCATATGGTTCCATTTTAATATTTTAATGGAAACTAATATTATATGAAGATTCCACTTATGATATGTATTTATCCCACATACTTTATAATCTAGTGAGTATGATATCCACATGTATTCCATTGTCTGAATTGTTCATTCATATTGTTCGTCATTTTTTGGATGCTTGGTAGTGCTCAAATGAATCTCAGTATCAATGCCCTTATGAAGACTCTTCTATAATTTTTATGTAAGGGGGGGTGATTGGAGACAATTAACAGAGGTATTCCATAAGCATTACAACTTCATTTATGTGGAGTCTTGTGAGGCGATCGAAAGTTTTCTCTTCTATTATGAAATAAAAATGTGCATATTTGGTTAAGAGATCAATAATAACCCATATTTCATTATTCTTTCTAGGAGTCATTGGATGTCCTCTGATAAATTCCTAAGGAATATCAACCCATTTCCAAAAAGGTATTGGGAGAGGATGCAGAACTCCTTTAGGATGTTGTATTATATCTTTCACTCATTCGAAAACAAGTCATCGGGACACAAAATCCGCAATGTCCCACTTCATGTTATCCCACCAAAAGTGTTCCCTCGAGTCCCTATACATCCATGTGCTCCTATAGGGTATAGATAATTTTGATCAATGTGAATCATCCCATAATTCCATTTTTAGCATTGGTAAATATGAAACACATTGCCTCTTTTTAAATTTTAGAACACCATATTCACAATAAAATTCATCTTATTTTTTATCATTCATGCCTTTAATGTTATTCTAAAAGTCCACATAATATGATTAAAAATTCATTATACTCCCTATTAAATATGGGTTTTAAATCATTTGATAAATAATTGTTTTCTACCCGTCATTAGAAATTCCCAAATCCACCTTCACTTCATCCATTAACATAAGATCCATATCAATCATCATTTGATTTAGAACTCTATGATCATTCCTACTCAATGAAAATTCATCTTTATTTTCATTCCATGGGGTGTAGTGTATTGAGAAATCGTAATCCTTGAGTTGTTCAAGCCTTCTCCTTTTACTCGTGTTGATCACATTTTATTAGAATATGTATTTCAAAATTTTATGTTCAATGTATATCTCACATCATTCTTTATAGAGGATATTAATCGATATTTTCAGATTTATTATTAAAATTTATAACTCCAAATTAGGAGTTTGGTAGTTTTTTTCATGAATAATCAATTTCCCTTATGCATATTCAATAGAATTTTCATTTTGAATTATGAAAGAACCAATCCACTTCTTTGATGCATAACTAAATATGAAAAACCCACCACTACCATATGGTTGATTAGAAATTTGGGTATTAACCAATTTTTTTATCTCATTAAAGCATTCATAAAATTCATTCATCCATACAAACATAACTCATTTAAGTATCATCTTGGTTAAGGTATTAGCTAATCAGATAAAATTACAAATGAATCATTGATAATAACCTGCAAAACCAATGAAACTACATACCTCAATTATGTTTGTTGGTGAAGGTAATTCAATAAATGCATTTTTCATTGTAGGGTCAACTGATTTTCAATATTTTGAGAATATATGAATATAAAAAGATACTTCTTGAAGACATAACTTTACATTACTAAATTTCCCTTATAACTCTTCACTTCTAAGAGTTTTACGAATGATCTTCATCTGATCCTAATGATCCTCATATGTTTTTTAATACACTATAATATCATCAATGAATACTACAAAAAAAAATTCAAGATATTATTTGAATACTATGTTCATTATGTCTATAAAAATATAGCATTTATTAGTCATCTCAAATGGGATTATTGTGAACACATAATATATATACCTTGTCCGAAAATTTATCTCTTGAATGTCATCCTTCTTCACATGAAATTGGTGATACCTAGAACCAATATAAATATTTTAAAAATATTGGGCATTATGAAGTTAATCAAAAAATTCATCAATGGGAGGTAGCAAATGTTTTTTTTCGTTGTAATGGAACTGATTTCTTTATAATCAATTCACAACCTCATGGTTCCATATTTCTTTTTTACAAAGAGGACAAGGGAGCCCTAGCCTGAAACACTAGGAAGAAAAAATAATTTTCCACCAAAATTCTCTAGTTTTTTCATTAACTATACAAATTCATCATTTTCCAATCCACAGTGAGTCTATGATATTGTCCTTGAATCTAGGATTTAATCAATGGTTAATTAAACATTATGTTCTGGGGGATTTATAAGTAAATAACAAAGAAATACATAAATGTATTTCAAAAAAAATTAGGTACATATCAAATTGGATATTACCTCCCTCATCAATAGAAAATGTTTTCTATTCCTCTCCAAGAATTTCAGTCAATAGACCTATTGAGGTATGATCTAAATAAGAATTAAGTGAGGAATACTCTCCTCTAAATATGATGCATTCTACATATTCCTCACAAATAGTAATTTCATTCTTCTTACAATTATTGTTTGCATCATATCTTGTGATGTAATCTATATTGATGATAATATCAAAATCATCTATAGGATTGATAGCATGTTCAGAAAATAATATATGTTTATGTAGAAGAATTAGGACCGACGAACAAATCTTTGTTGTAATGATACTTCCCTTAGGATTTTTGACCGACTACTCTCTTATTAAATCAAAAGGCATGTGTCTAATTTTCTACAAAGATGAGTTGATATAATATATAGTGAGGATCTAGAATCAAATTGTCAATTGAAGAAATTTGAAGATAGGATAGGTGTACTTTCCATCACACCATTTTGAAAATCTCTCTTTTTTGGAGTGATCATATAGGTTTGGACATTTCCCCTTGGACTCTTTTTTTGAATATTTCCTTGACTATTTGGAAAATCATTACAATAAAGTCCCATATCCTTAAAATTATATCACAGGACATCATTAATTGAATTATTTCCCTTGATTTCATGATCCTGGTGACCATTATCTACACATTTATAGAAATATACCATTCCCTTCCAACATTTACCAAGGTTCATTTCTAACAGATTTCACAAGGTGGGAATCTATCAAACTTATTATACTTATTTAAATTCCCTTTCTCATGATGCTCAGATGGCCTCTTATTATCTTGGTTTCCCATGAATATATTGACTCTTGAAAATTCATTCTATGTCTTAATGGAACATAAATATGTTTCTTCATACGATGAAACATTTTAAGAAACAGGTGCCCTTCAATGATATGTTTTTATACAATAAAAAAAGTGATTGATCCCGCACTAAGTTTTTTGTATATAATCTAAATCATAACTTACTAGCCTTGTGAAGGATTCTTTGTAATCTACTACACTCTATTTATATTTTATCTTTATGCAAAGGAAATGTCTATTCAACTCAATTTTTTGATCTTGAGTGAATTAATTATCTAGGAATGTCTTTTTAAAATTGCTCCATTCCATGAGTTAAATTTTATCTTCTTCCCGTATATTCTACATTAATGACCACCACTCATCCACATCACATTATATGAAATAGACCACTAGTGTAACTATTTCATTTTGCCTACATTAGAATTAGGTAAATATCTTATAAATAGACATAATCCATTGCTCATCTACAATTGGATTAATATTCCCACTAAAACATGGGGGATTCTATCAAATAAAAAGATCCAACATAGGAGATTCCCTTCGTGGAATTAGATTCCATATTCAAGAAAGGTTATTTGTCATAACCTTGTTAAGGTTCCCTAATATTTCCATGATTTTCTCTTTTCCAATAAAAGTTGTATTGGTTTTATCAATAGAGAAATATATTCATTATTGATGCATGTTGACACAATTCAACCTTCCAAGATCCATTTCTAGACAAATACATATTTTAGATTATCTCATAAATCACTAACTCTCTATAACGCTAAACATGGTATAGAACATATCATAAACATACGCATCATAAATCATGGAATCATAGGGTTTGGTTACGTTGGAGGAATATTTACTCTCAAATATGTCATAATGATAGGTAACCATAATTTGAATTATCCTAAAAGTATCTAAAGAGGATTTCAAATTAGGTAGATAGAACGACCCGTTGTCGTGTACTAGGTTACCCCCAGGTATTCTTAAAACACATTTTCAGAGTTTTTACTCCTAGGTATATCTTTCCCGAACCAAGTCCACTCATATTATCCAAATAGGGATGTATTTATAGAAATATCCACAAAACTCCTACCAAAATAAGAATTCTGGTCTGTTCTTTTTATACCTATCATCAATGCATATCTTTGGGGTTTTCTCCCTAATCTGTGTTTTTGAAATCTCGTTTCCAAAGTTGTTGGTAAAATCCAATTGATACCAACTGTAATGCTCTATCCACTGATTCTTGGATCCAAGAAATTATTACACTACATTCGCATTATTACACAAAATTAAATATCGATGGACCATTAGGTTTAGCAGTCTTGGAAATCCATAATACATACATAATAAAAATAATAAATTGAGATGAAATAATAAATCTTTCTACAAAATAAAATAAAATAAAATACATCCTTGACACCTTATTAAATGTTCTCTTTTTCATAACCAGGGGAAGGAAACACAATAAACGTGAGATCAAATTCTCAGTAAGGGTTTGTAAATTGGAATAAATAATGAATCATTATATATGGAAGGGAAAAAAACTAAGTACAATATCCATGAAAATTATTAGATAAGGAATAGATAATGTGGAAAGTAAGAAACCGAATCACATTAAATAAATCAATAAATAGAGAATAAACTATGTCTATATGTATGTCAATGAAAAATGTCACAGACAAAAAATAACTGATAATAAATGAGGGAAATTTATTTTATATTGGATGTCATTTCATAGCCACATGAAAACCCTTTACCATCAATAATATTAACAAGATGGTTTAAAACATGGATAAACCCCCATTTAATATAGCCAACTAATTTTTATCATGAGAAAATAATGATGCATAGAGGAGATATAGAATGTCCGGAGTCTACCATTCAATTCATGCCCAATGTATTCCTCATATTTAATGATCATAATAATTATAATTTATTATCAAATAAATAAATTAAATGAGAAATATATATATATCAATAATCATAGTGAACCATTCATTACATAAAATGATATTACATTATAATTGACTTATATTCATTACAACATATAAAAAACCATAGAAGGACCATATTGGTATAGTCTTTTTAGAAATTGGGAAACATAAACAGCTGGTTCATAAAACATCTACATTTGCTCCTGTTTATGTCACCATAACCACACTCCTTTTTAGAATTTCATACATAATACCCTTCATTGTGACCTTTGTAAAAAAAATAATAAAGGGTGAGCTCAAATGATGATTAAGGTGAATCAATGTAAATGTCAATCATATCATATTCTTAAGAACATAACATTTAAAAATTTTATCCTGCATATAAAATATCACAATATCATTTCACGGGATACATAATAAAAGTGAAATATAATCCCAATAGTTAAAACATGAGTCATGATACTTTGTGGCATAAACAGAAAATCAAAGGAAATAATTTCATATTATTCAAGGATCATTTCCAAGACTATTATAGCTGAAAATTTCCATTACTGAACCCAGTTCACTCCTCCTTCTAGTCCGGTCTCACTGAACCATATTTACATGTCATCCTAACCATTCCTATCTAATTATATTTAAATAATTACCCAAGTAATTGGATTAATATATAGGTCCCACATATCTCATAATGAAACCATTGTTACATGTGCCGCAAACCATAAAAACATTCACTCTATCATAACCTACGAAATAAAATGGGTTTCATAAATAATATTCCATCATAACAAAATCCATAAATGAAGTTCAAAAAAAAACTCCATCGTTTACACAATAAAAAAAGTAATAATAGGTATAGAAACATAAACATTTGTAATATTATATGGAAAATAATTTTGATAAAACATTTGATCTTCATTCATGAGGAATAATTCCTTTCTTCTTCAAATATGATTTCCTTCCTCACAATACCATACAAATTTACAAGAAAATATTTTATGTGAAAATAACCTTGTATGATTTTAGGGGAATATTCAAGGAAATAAAGCATTATGAAATCGTAAAAATCCATTCATGTCGTTAAATTAAAAATAATTATTCTCGTACTTTTTTTGAAAAAGTAAAAAAGTACCTCGTATCGAACACGACAAAAGATTCCATTCATTCATTTAATTAACAATTTACCAGTGGGTAAAATTGACCATAACCTATTATATAAGGAAGTAAATAATTTCTATCAATCAAAATTTAGGAATCACGTATGTGGATGATAATTATAATATAATAATTACTTACGAATAATCAAACCCAGATAAAATCTAGTCTTGAAAAATTATCACTTACCTTAGGTCTGATATGCTACATATGTATCCAAAACTCCTATATATTTATTTAAATAATGTTAAAGATTTATACAAGAGACATTATAATTTTATGATAACATTTATGGTCATATTTTCATCTGTTTGATAGTATCATTTAATTGTTTCTTATTATTCAGTTATTAAATACTTTATGTTCTTATGTATGTTTTGTCAGATAAGCTATTATTCCTATTTTTAGGTTGTAGTCATATAAAATAAATAATTTTACTAGTATAATATATATAATATATTTTTATTAAATTAAATTAAATAATTATGGTTTAATAAAGATTATTAAGGAAAAATCACATCACACCGTGGATACAGTAAGCCAGACATACCCACAAGCGATGATATCCTTCCCATAATTGTAGAATGGAATTGTTGTGGATGGTGTATAGTGTCTTAAACTTAGTATCATGTTACAATTGTAATATATTGTTATTATTTCCACGATTATACCCATCTACGTATGGTGGTGGTGAAAAATAGATTACACCACAGTGTGGAGACTGTAAGTCGTACGTACGCACGCACAGTGATTTCGTATTTCGTAGGATGGATAGAATGGGAAATAGGTTTTATTAATATTTATAATAACATATATTTATGTTAGATATACTGATATTTTTTACTTTATAACAAATCAATTAAATAATAGGAAGTATTAGAAGAAATAAATTTGAAAAAATTGGTAGGAGAGATTACCTCTTCCTCAACGTGCCTCCTAAAAAATTCCTCTTAGGTCACTATAGATTGTCTTTTGAGAAGACCATCACCTCTCGAATGTGACTAGGTAATTTTATAAAATAAATGGGCATGGCTTAGACGAGCTTGAAGGCTCTGAATGGAGTGATGGAAGGAGGGAGGTTGTTCCCTTTTATAATAGAGGAGAGGGGATTTATAGGAATCTATCATAATATTAATTTTTTATAAATTAAATTTTGAATAAAAATTGTGAAAAACATATTTAAATCAAATATACGATAATTTTTCATTGAATTAATATAATATATTAATTTTTAGACATGTTTCATCTATTTTGTTTTTCCTTATATTTTTTGTTTAACCTTCATTTTTGACTTTTTACTGATACCGTGATATAATGATATATATACATTGTGGGTTAATTTTACGACAATATAATGTCAAACAACCCAAAAAGAGTAATTTACAAAATATACGTACTTATATTAACCTTTTGGAAAAAAATATATATTTAGGAATTTACTATCATTTAATAAACAATTTTATTTAATAAGTTATAAATTAATTCAACATTGGACACTATTCATACATGACATTTTAAAAAATTCATAACAACAAAATTCATTCGATCCAAAGGTATTAAATCATCCCATGTATGATAATATAATCGAGAATATTATTGTATTGTATCAAAATGATCATGTTAAGTTTTTTATTATATTTGTAACATTATTATTTTAATCTTTGATTAATGAGGTAATCACTACATCAAAATTTTGTCACAAATAAATATATCTATCCAATTTATAAAAATAAAAATAAATAAAAGGTTTTCGGAAATATTTTTTTCTTTAAAATTACGATTTATAGACATATAGATTAGTTATATAACCCTATATTAAAATCTATTTAGTAAACAATATATGTTTATGTTGAAATTTTCTTTACATTAAATTAATTCTTATAAAATGTCATTTTCATATCCATGTGAATCCACAGGGTCCCAAAATCAACCCAATGATGAATATGGTCCTAAATATATCATCCAATAGGATTAGTACATGATTTAGGATAGTTTTATTATTTTATATTATTATTATTTTACCCTTATTTACTAGATTTACCTTTTAACCATGGTAAATAAAATAATTACTGATTTTACTATTCATAATGTCTAAAAATAAAATGTACATATTCAAAATATTTAGATGTTCTGATTCCAAATATGGAATTCATTTTTTCAAAATAAAAAAATTACTTCTCTGTAATTAATTTAAAATTATTCCCGTTTTTGAAATGAGAAAACGTGTTTTACGGAATAAAACATTGCAAATGTTTGAAATGTTTTTACTAATGAATTCAATGAAAAATTAATGATAATGACATAAATAAAGATAAATGGTAAAAATATATTCAATTTTTTTCTTTAAAACTATTCAATATTATAATTTAATCATACAAATTATCTCTATGAAAATAGTTGTTTTTAATTAAACATTAGCTTATTTTTACTATTCATCAAAAAAAAAGTTATCAGAAATTTATCAGAAATTTATCAAAAGTAATTTTCTATATATCTCATGAAAATAAAAATTTTATGTTTTCATATATAAATTATAAAATTTTCAAAATCTTAATTTAAAATGGGTTCAACATTAGAAGGCATAAAAATTAAAAAAATGGTTCATATATATAAAATAGGGTTTTATTAATACCCTTTGACTAAAATATCCATTGTATGAATATAGAAAAAAATATATTAAGTATATATAAAAAATATATATATATCTTTAATTTCATTAAAAAAATTAACTTACTCAAAAAATAATAATAATATCTAATTTATTTATATTTATCATAGATAAATAATAGCCAATGATTTTATAATGCATTTTCATAAGTTAGTTATAATTATCCCCACTGACCATTCATATAGGTTATTACAGTAATGTTATATTAAGGGCATCTCGTGTTTTTTTAAACTCACGATTGCGTGCAATGAAAGCAACTGAAAATTATAAATTATTTTTACAATATATTTCATAAAAACATTCATGTGAAACATTTTACACCCTTTATAATGAATTTCACCATTGAAATTCACCACTTGGAAACAAAAATATTAGGATACTTGTCCCTCATTATATCCTCAAGGTCCCATGTAGCTCCTTATGATTGGTGGTTCCACTATAAAACATTTACCAAGAGAGTGGTCTTGTTTCATAGAACTTTTTCGTTATGATCCAGAATCTCTATCAGTTGTTCTTCATAAGAATGATCTTTCTCAAGTGGTATGACTTCTAAACGTAGTAAATGTGAAGCATACGGTATGTACAATCTTAGGAGAGATACATGGAACGCATAATCAACTTGAGATATATTCTGTGGAAGTCCCAATTGGTAAGATGCCTTCCAAACATGATCAAATATTTTATAAGGACCTATATACCAAGGGATATGATTTCCGTCCATTCAAAATCTCATTACTCTCTTCCATGGAGATATTCATAAGAACACCTTATCACCCACTTCAAACACTTGTTATTTTATTCAATTTTTTGTATAATGTTTCTTTCCACTCTGAGCCGCTATTATGTGTTGTTGAATATTTCTGACCTTTTATAACATTTTATCAACTATATCATGTCCTAACAGAATTATTTTCCCAATTTCATCCCTCCTAGTTGGAGATATCTATATTATTCTATAAAGGGGATCATAAGGAGGTATCTGAATATTGGAGTGAACAATATTATTATAAAAAATTCCTACTATGTTATGTTTTGATCCCAACCACCTTTTAAATCCATAAAGAATGGTCTCAAAATGTCTTTGAGAGTTTCAATTGTCCTCTCAGGCTGATCGTATGTCTGAGGATGATAAGTGGTGCATAAACTTAACTCTATATCTATATCATGCTAAGGGCTTCGCCATAACATCTAGGTAAACCATGGATCCTGATCAGATATAATGGAATCCTTATTCCATTTAATCTTACCATTTATATTACATATAACATAGAAATATTATGAAGTGAGTAATCCTCTATAATAGCATTGAATTGTTCCTATATCGTAAGACTATCAACTATTACCCAAATAAATTTTTTTCATTTTGATGTTTTGGGAAGTTCAATGACAACTCCCATAGTGATGTTTTCCCATTTCCATTGTGGTATGGGTAAGGGTTGTAACATCCGGTTATACTTGTGTCTACAAGTCTTAACTTGCTGACAAACCAAGCACTTGGATACATATTCGGCAATATCTCCTTTCAAGCTATCCCACTAGAAGTACATTTCTAGGTCCTTTGACATCTTTGTGCATCTAGGGTGAATAGATAATGAAGGACTATAAGCCTCATCTATTATCTCTTTATTTAATTCTGGTATGGGAGGAATACTAACCTAGTTCCTAAACATTATTATTTCATCACCATTAAGGTTTAATTCAAGACCATTTATCACATTCATTTGTAAATTTACATCTTTATTATGTATCCTTTTAATATTTACTTGTATATATGGTTTATCATTCATTTGAGAATGATAAGATTTATCCCCTTGCATTAGAAATTGTAGATCCATCCTTTCCAAATACGTAAATATTTGATCATTCATGATCCTAATTATGAATAAGATTCCATTGACTTTTCGACTCAATGCATCTACCACCTTGTTCACATTCCCACAGTATTAATTTGTTGGGAAGTCAAAATCTATAATCAAATCAAACCATCTTTTTTTGTGCATATTCATCTCCTTTTTTTTTGAAAATATACTTTAAACTTATAAGATCAGTATAAATATCACACCTTTCACCATAATTATAATTTCACTATATTTATAATGAAATGATTACCGCACCTAACACCAAATCTTGTGTTTGGTAATTTTTCTCACATATTTTCAACTCTCGTGAGGCATAAGCTATCACCATATCATTTGGAATAAGAACACACCCCATACTCTTCATGTATGCATCACTGTATATCAAAAACGTTTCTCCACTACAAGGAAGTGTGGTCATAGGTGCACTGGATAACCTTCTTTTTATCTCTTTGAAATTCTCTTCACATTCTTCCATCCAAAAGATCATAAAAACTTTTCGAGTCAGCATGGTGAGTGGATTAGATAATTATGTAAAATATTTTAGAAGATGTTTATAATTTCCATCCAAATGCAGAAAACATCAGATATCGGTTATTATTGTGAGTCTCGACCATCTTCAAATAACCACTGTTATTTTTAGATCCATAGATATCCCCTCTCTTGAGATTATGTGACCCAAAAAGGAATCTTTTTTATGTGAAAATTCACACCTGGAAAATTTGGCCAAAAGCTTATCCTTTCATGGTGTCTTCAGTAAAATTTTCAAGTGATTTTAATGTTCATACTTTCTCTTTGAATAGACATGAATATCATCTACAATGACTACCACAAACTGATCAAGGTAGTTTATAAAGAGTCCACTCATTAAATCCATGATGATAGTATGAGCATTAGTAAGACCAAAAGTCCTCACTATAAATTCATAGTGTCCATACATTGTATGTAATTATGACTTTTGTATATCCTCCTTTTCGATCCTTAATTAATGATATCCTGAATGATGATCAATCATAAAATATTATTGAGAACTGCGTAGTTGTTCAAATAAGTCATCATAGTATAGGATATGATATTTGTTCATGATATTGATCTTTTAATGTTCCCAATAATCACTTTATATTCTCATTGATCCATCTTCCTTCATAACAAACATAATATGTGTTGTACAAGGTGATGCACTAGGGAATATGAATCCTTTATTAAGATTATATTGCAGTTGCATCTTCAATTCCTATAACTCAATTAGGGAAATTCTATAATTTGTCATTGATATAGGTATATCAATCAGTATGAGTTCTATTGAAAACTCAACATCATGATTTGGTGGAAGACCTATAAATTCTTCCGGAATGATATCATCAAACTCCAACACATTGGGTGTATTCTAAATTGTGTGATTCTCCCCAACCATTTGAGATAATTAACCATTATTTACTGGAATCATGACCCATAATAAGGAATAAATTTCTATTGGAAGGTTATATTAATCCTCACATTCATAAATGATCATTGATTGATTTGGAATATAAAATGCAAGTTCCCTTATTTGGAAATTGATATGAGATGTCTATAAAGAATGAAAATCCATTAGCAGAATCCAATCAAATTCCACTATATGAAGGATATAATGATTTACAATAATCACTATCCCGCAATCTTCAATCAGAGAAAAATTATAAAATTTTTATGTGACTGTTGTGCCATTAGGTGTTGTCAGATCTAACTAAAAAACTAATTCTTGAGGTAATACGGCGATACACTTATAAAATTCTTCAGAAATAAAAAAGTGGGGGGATCCAAAATTAAATAAAGCATTTTCTACTTTAGAGTGGATAGTAATGTTACATTTCACCAATTCATTATCATACTCCACATTGCTGACTGTAATTGTGTAACACCCCATGATGTCTTTGTGTGTTATTTCTTTAATGTAATTCAATAACTTTGACTACACGCAACACCGAGTTCAAGGGCACCACAACTTACCAAACTAGCCGTTCAAAAAATATTATGAATAGTATTAACTGAATTTTGAACATTATATAATCCTTATAATTTTTTCATCCATATTATGAGCTTCTTAGAAATAACATAAGATCAAATTCATTTTTTTCAGAAAAAAGAAGTATTTTTCGAAAAAATTCAATTTTACCACCATTTAATGGAGAACCCTTTTTAAATCCAATGTTTGAAACTTTTATATATTCAATTTGAAAAAATGTACTAATTATTTATAATTGAGACATAAAAATTTAGTTTGAATAATTTTTTTTGTTTTTCTGATAACTTTCATATCTAGGTGAATAGGGAAAAATACTATATTTAAACTGAAAACAAATTTTCTAATAAAAATAATTTATTGTGATTAATTATAAATTTTAATTTTTTGGAAGTTTAAATAGATTAAATTTTTACCATTGAATACAATTTTGGTCATTGGAAGTAATTTCACATTGAAATTGGATAGAAACAAGTGTCAAACTTTTGATAGTTATTATTTCTAAAAAATTCATTTTTTGGTTTGGACAACATGAATTATTTATATATTAACTGATTAAACTTATATGTTTTTAAATTGATAAAATATAATTCATTTTTGAATTCATTATATCAAAATTAGCTGAGTAAATTTTTGGTATTTTTCAGAAAACTTTCAATTTTTGATAAATAGTGAAAACACAGCGTTATTGTTTAAAAACGACAATTTATTTTAATAATTAATTATTTTACTTAAATTTATATTAGTTAAAAATAGATACATAATACCTATATATGTTCAATTTAATTCAATGGAGTAATTTTATAATAATTTTAGATATATAAAATTTTATTGATCTTTTTATTGTCTTTTACCCTCCTTCTAGGAGAATTTCAAAATTTTAATAAAACAAAATTTTACTGTTTTTATGAGTTTAATTTAAGAAATCTGAGAGACAAGGTTAACCTCAGTGAGTAAAATGTGGTTCAATATGTTGAAAACAATTTTTGGTGAATAGTAGCTTTTGAGTTTTATTTACCACGGTTAAATATAAATAGGGTAATTAACGGTAAAAATGATATTATAATTACCTTAACACATATCCAAATTCTATGGGATAAGTGTAATTCAACCAAAAGAAACATTAGGAATGAAATTTGATCCGTTAGGTCCACTTGTATTATATTTGGACAATTATTATTATTTAATTTAAAGAAGTGTTAAAAGTTTTAAATTAATGTTTTCATAAATAAATCATTTTTAGTATAGGGTTATACATAATATAAATTAAACTAAAAATATTAATTAGAGAGATAAAAATAGTTCCAAGATAATGGTATTTTAATTATAATATTTAAAAATTTAATAATTCATGTTATTTATGACATAATGATGATGCAATAATTACCTTCTTAATGAGATATTAAAATAATTGATATTATAAATATCCAAATAAATGTAATATGAGACTTTTGATTAATTTCACTAATTTTATAGGTAAATATTACATGTTAGGGATGAATATATAAATTGTTTTCGAATTGATAAGGTATTTATGACTTTCAAAAAAAACAGAATATTAAATAGTTTTCAAATTGACATAAATAAATTTTTAAAACAAATAATATATTATTGGTTGATATATTATTATTAAAAATTTAATGTTCATCCAAATGGATTAAATAATATTATATATATCATTAATGAACCAATTTATGTTCTTTTTTATGTCTAGATTATGTTTATTAACTATATAGTTTTAGAATACAAGAATACACGGTAAGAGTTAAACTATTTAACTAAGAGTTAAATCTAAAGGATTCAGTTAAAATGATAACCTAAACTTGTCTAAAACCTATTGGATAAGAGGATTTGGGCCCATTACCACCATATATATGAAATAAATCAATTTTTATGCACTATGAACCGAAATTTCATTTATAATAATGTAATATTTTATGTTTTTTCTAAGGATCCCCTCACCCCTCTCATAAAATGTAACTTACCCTTTTCTCAAATTCACACCTCCAAAGCAAATTTTCTTGGCCAAAACCTACCCAAATATCCTCCAAATATCGTTACTGTTAACTAAGAGGCATTTCTGTGGTCATAAATTCAACCTAATGAGCTCTTTTGATCAACTCAAAAGGAAACACCCAAAAAAGAGGTAATAATTTCACGACCCTCTTTCATGTTATTTTCTTTTTCCACTTATTCATTCTTTGTTGTTTCCATAATAAATTAATAACTAAAGTAACTTATACATAAATTGGTTTTATTATAAATATGTTAAAACCATACTCGATATTCTCTCTATCCTATAAATGACAAATTCACCATACGTGTGTACGTACGGCTTGGCGTCTCCACGTCGTGGTGTAGTTTCTCATTCAACAATTCACTATTTGTATGAGTATAATAATGAGAATAATTGGTGTAGATAATAAATAAAACATGTTAATTATTATTTATATATTATATATTATCAAATTTAATACAATTTCATCATCAATATAATGATACTTTCACTCGTGCATACGTAAGGATTACCTTCTCCATGACGCGATGAGATCCATTTCCATGTTAATCATTCAACTATGATTATAAAAATGTATATTATTAATAATTATGTGATATATGACATAATAATTCTACTAGATATATATATATAAATATATATGTTTGTATTTATATTAACTTCATTCACTTACGTCCATTCAATACGACATGAAAACATAAACAACTTTAATGCATACGTACAACCTACCTTCTCCATAAACTGTGTTTTCCATTTCATAGATCTATCTCTTATTCATATTTATATTCTCAATATATATGATAAATAAATCATTTTTATATTATTGAAGTATTAAAATCATGATCTAAATGATACGATCAACAATAACAAGTTAAAATACATACGAAAAAGAAAGAGATTATTACCCAAAATGATAATTTAACATGTAAATATATATTAAATGGTTAGTATAAAGTCATAAATAAATAATGTATGATATAATAAATAAGAATACGGTTCTGGTATAATTTAGTAACATACTATTATCAATATTATATAGGAGTTTAAAAATACCCTCGACCAAAGGAATATAACAACGTAATGGTTGATTTTACATGCCCTTCATTATCCAAGGATGTTTATATGTAATTTTTTACTGAGACCTCTTTATCATCTTCATCTGTGTCTTCTTAAAACAATGTGTTTAAAAACATTTTCCTATTTACTAGACAATTATTTGAAGTCATTTATATGCTTATTTGAACTTATATTTTTTGAAAGGAATCTTTTCGACGTCTTCCAAACAAGGTACTTTATGACCTTTTCGAAAAAATTAATGTAAGAATGCTTTTTTCAACATATACGGTGGGTGAGGATATTTTCCACTGTTATAAAAATGTTGAAGCTTCCCTTACAATCATATAAGAATATTTTCAAAATTAATGTTTTCTTTTTAATTATTTGACTCTTAAATGATTTCAAAATAGAAAGATAAATTTCTCTCAAATAGTTTTTATTTCATTTACAGCAACATATTTTGATAAATTTTACAGTTGTTTGAACTTGATTTATTATGATACAAATCATCCATATTTTATTTATGGTTTTGTGATATTTTTGATAGTGGATGAGTTATTTTGATGCCATTCATGGTTTATGGTTAATTTATTGACATTTCGTTTTCTAGTTTTAATATAAATGTTTATTTTATATTTCACCCTTTTCTTAAGATTAATGTATAGGATTAGTACGTTCTGAGTTGGGGAATAGTAAAAGTAAGCCCTCTGAGTTGGCGTCCAGTTACAGAAGACCCTCTAGGTTGGAGTCTTATTATAGAGGCTCTCCATGTTTGAGTATGGTTATAGAGGCTCTACGGTTTGGAGTCCGGTTATAGAGGCTCTCCGGGTTGGGGTTTGGTTGTAGTTATCCCCTAGGTCCTGGCACGAGGCGTTGAAATGGAAATTAAAGTCTAGTACTATAAATTCTCTCATAATGAAAATAGTTATTAAATGTGATTATTATAGTAGTAAAATTACCATGTGCTTGTTTATATGTGGTTGTTTATTTATTTTTTCCATTTTATTTTCATGTTTATGTTTAAAAGGATTTTTTATTACACTTATTTCCTTAATAGTTTATAGTTTTCACTAAATTATTTACCCTTATTGAGCATCTGAGCTCACCCCCTTTCTTATGGTTTATTTTCCTAGGATCCCATTAAGTGATTTATGATTGAGATACAGGGTTGAGATAAGGTAAAAATGGCGTTCTCAAAGAACTATCTATGATTTAATGTATGTTATAATGTGTAATTTAATGTTCATGTATGTAATATATTTTCCATGAATGATAAAATGGTCGGTCCTTCAAGACTTGATTCCTTGTAATCATGCCAATGTATTAAAATAATGAATTGAATTTGGGTAAACAGGTTTGAGGCGTTACTATTGGCATCAGAGGATGTTTAGAAACAATCTTGGAAGTAGATTTATATAAACTCTGATTAGAGAACATTACCCAAATATAAAATTCGAGGATTAGTATAGAATAGATTCCTGTAATTTTGGTACTGTAATGATTTTGTGAGTTTTCCAAAAAATACATCCATGTCTGGATACGAGCAGGTAGAGGTGACTCTGGCACATATCTACCTAGGTGTAAAACTCAAAAACACCTCTTTGAGCTATACTAAAATAGGAACTACTACACGACAACAGGGCTTGCTGTACACTTGGTTACGACACTCCCAGAGGATATTCTTAGGATAATTCCATCTTCTTTACAAGTGATTATAAAGTATTTAGGTGTAAATACTTCTTCAAATAAAATATTTTTTTGATTATAGATTATATGAATAATCATTTCAAATTACGTTAGGTTTTTTACAAGTTTAAAATTTTTCATCTGAATCATAAACTAGCCTAGTGTATGCCATTATTTAGAAATAGTGCCTAGTAGATGGAAGAAGAACTCCAGAAATATTCTTGATCCAAAGAGTAAGAAGGTTTATATCTTTCATGTGATTAAGCCAACATTTAGAAAGGAAATAATCTCCCTCATATTATCATCATATGAAGAAATAGAATCATGTTTTAATAAGATAAGTAATAAATTCCATGAGTCCTATGGCTTTGAAAGGAAGCCAGAGAAGAAAAAGATGGTAGAATGAATGATAGATAAAGGGAATAAGGGAATGAAGGATTTTCCAATATATGAAAACTATGGAAAGAATCACCTTGGTAAATTCATGAAGGGAATGGTATTTTGTTATATGTGTGGAGATAAAGGACACCAAGTACGTCATAGAATGGGTAAATAAAAAGGTTTCAAATGTAAAATTTTTCATCTGCAAGGTGTTTGGACACAATGCGAATCAATGTCCCGGTAATCAGAGTTTACCCCAAATGCGACTATTGGATAATAATCAACTTATGATATTACCGAATATGAAGAGGAATGATTATAGTTCTTATGTTTTTATTATAGTATTGTGTCATTTGTGTACTGTATTAATGATGTACATAATATACGAATTTTAGAGTATATAAGGGTTTTACTATAGTGTAATTTCATTAAGGAATTGAGATTGTGTGGGTCTAGGAAATGTTTCTCAATAGTAGGTTATATGTTTTTGGAAAATACATAGTTGATGGAATGAAACAACTTTATTATGGTCCTGATACTGAGGTATTGATTTTGGAAAAAGAAATGATTTATTTGGATAAATTATATTGGATGTTATTGACATCCTTGGAACTGGTTAATAGTTTGTTTATTATATAATTGTTGTAGTTTAGACCATTTTTGGATATAATGAGTATATCTAATATTCTATAATTAATAAGAGAGCAAGAATTTAATCAATACAATTTTATTATGATATAAGATGATACCGTTTTAAAAAAATACATGATGAAGGTATTCACATGTTATTATGTGGAAAAAAGGATCTTTATTGTTCTTACCATCCTTATAAATGTTTGACTGTGAGTTTGTAAAAAAGTACATTGGATAAGTCTAATGGTTGGAATCGATTATGTTTGACATTGGATACTATTCTTATGGTTAACGAATTTCTTAAGATTTTTTTTGGGTTGTTATAACAAGGGAAACCCGGAGGTCGGGCGATAACTCGTTGCGTCCAGAAAGGACGCGAGACATGAACCCACAACCGAAGGTCGACAAGGGTGCATCACCTACCACTATCCTACGTATATCCTTGGTTTTAAAATGTAGTTTTTTTAAAATGTCTGATAAGTGATTTATAAATTCAATATTTTTGGAACCCTATATGATCAGGATAAATAGTATTTTTTTTAAATCGATTAGAGTGATTGATGAGTTTTTGGTATGAATTAGTTTAATGTGAAACTATACATGTCAAGTATATATTTTTACCTCTTATTCTAAGGACAAATGATTTCTTAATCTTTACGGAAGGGATCTTAATACCAAAAATGTGTTATCTTAATACCTTATGTTTTTTTTGAGCCATTTTTATTTTAAATCGACATAGATTGATTGATTTGAGGCCCTCAATTTTACAGTTTCTTGTTATTGATGAACTAAATAAATCCCTTTAAATATTTACATGTTCCTCCATTTATGGGTCTCTAATTTCCTCCAGTCTTATCCTAATTGAGATCATAATTTTGTGGCGACCCTTTCGTTTCCCTTTCCCTCTTTTTAAGACTAAATTGTATTAACCCAATTTATGATTTTGTTTTTACAAAAAGTTATTTTCTATTTTAAACCTTTTATTTTTGAAGAACAATTTCAAGTTAAGAGGATGAAATTTATTGAAGGAGGGGAGAATTTAACACCGAATGATTTCATAGTATCTAATTTCTTCAATGTAATTCAATAACTTACACTACACGCAACACCGAGTTCAAGCGCACCATGACTTACCAAACTAGCAGTTTAATAGCAGTTATAAATAGTATTAACTAAATTTTGAATTTTATATAATATTTATAATTTTAGAATCCATATTATTTGTTTCCTAGACATAATTTAAGATCAAATTTATTTTTTTAGATAAAAGAAGTAATTATAAAAAATGCAATTTTACAACCTTTTAATGGAGAACCCTTTTAAAATAAAATATTTAAAACAATTATATATTCCATTTGACAAAATAAACTTCTTCTTTAGAATCGGGACATAAAAATTTAGTTTCAATAAAAATTTGGTGTTTTTCAGATAACTTTCATATTTGGGTGAATAGTTAAAAATACTACATTTTAATTGATTTTTTTTTAAATCAAAATAATTTATATTGTTCAATTATATATTTTAATGAATTATAAGTATAATTAGAATATATTTTTACCATTTAATCTTATTTTGGCCATTGCATGTAATTTCACTTTGAAATTGGACATAAAGAAGATTCAATCTTTTGAGTGTTATTATTTTAAAAAAATACACTTTTTGGTTTTGACCACGGGAAATAATTTAGAATTAATTAATATGACTTCTATGTTTTAAAATTGGTATAATAAAATTCATTTTTTAATTCAAAATATAAAAATTCGTCTGGGGTGATTTTTTTTATTTTTCTAAAAACTTTCATTTTTTGATGAATAGTGAAAACACTAAGTTATTGTTTGAAACCAACATTTTATTTTTATAATTAATAATTTTATTTAAAAAAATTTAGATCAAAATAGATACATAATACCAATATATGTTCAATTTAATTCATTAGAGTAATTTTATAATAAGTTTAGATATATAAAATTTTATTGAACTTTTTAACTTCTTGTACCCACCTTCTAGGAAAATATAAAGATTTGCATGAAACAAAATTTTACTACTTTTTTGAGTTGAATTTAAAAAATCCGAGAGACATAGTTAACAAAAGTAAGTAAAATTTGGTTCAATAGGATGAATATAATTTTTGACGAATAGAAACTTTGGACTTTTATTTACCACGATTAAAATTAAATAGGGTAATTAAGGGTAGAAATGATATTATAATTACACTAACACATATCTTAATTCTATTGGATAAATGTAATTCGACCAAAAACAAACTATGGAATAAAATTTGATCCTTTAGGTCCACTTGGATTAGATTAGGACATTTATTAATATTTGATTAAAAGAAGAGAAAAAAGAGTTAGATTCATTTCTTCATAACTAAAATATTTTTAATACGGGGTAATACATAAGATGAATTCGACAATAAATATTCATTATAAATATGAAAATATTTCCTCCATAATTTTATTTTATTTATGTTTTTTAGTCATTAAATAATAAATGTTATTTATTACACAATGATGATGAAGTAATTACCTTCTTAAAGAGATATTAAAATAATTGATATTATAAATACCCAAATAAATGTAATTTGAGAATTTTGATTAATTACACTAATTTTAAAAGTTAATATGATATTTTAGGGTTGATTAGATAATTAATTTTATATTTGATAAGGTTTTTATGATTTTCACAAAAACAAAATATTAAATAGTGTCAAAATTGACATATATTAATTTTTAAAACAAATACAATATTATTGGTTGATATTATATTTCTAAAAATCTACGTTTGGAAAAAGGTATTAAATAATATTATATATTTCATTAAGAAACCACTTGAATTTCTTATTGAAGTATAGAGTATGTTAATTAACAATATAGCGTAAGAATACAAGATGACACGGTAAAAGTTAAACTATTTAACTAAGAGTTAAATATAAAATAAATGGTTAAAATGGTAACATAAACATGTCTAAAACTAATTGGTTGAGTGTATTTAGACCCATCCAGACCATATATTCTAAATATATCAATCATTATCCATTATAAACCAAAAATTATTTTATAATAAAATAATATTTTAAGTTTTTCCAAAGGTTCCCCTCACCCCTCTTATGAAATGGAACTTCCCCTTTTCAGGAATTCACACCTCCAAAACCATTTGTCTCGGTCATACACTGACCAAATATCCTCCCAACAACCCTTAATTCAACCTATAGTCCTTACTTTGGTCAGAAATCCAACCTTTGGAGCCCTTTTTATCAACTCAAAATGAAACACCTGAATAAGAGGTAATAATTTCACCACCCTCTTTCATGTTCTTTTTTTCTTCCACTTCTTTTTTCTTCGATGTTTCTATAATAAAGTAATAACTACATCACCTTATATATAAATTGGTGTTATTATAAATATGTCACAACAATATTAGTTATTCTCTCCATCTTATTAATGTCAATGTCATAATACGTGCGTACGTACGACGTACCGTCTCCATGTCGTGGTGTAGTTTGTCATTCAACAATTCAATGTTTGGATGTGTACATTAATGGGTATAATTGATGTAAATTATAAATATAACATGTTAATGTATATTTATATATGATATAACATCCAATTTCATACAATTTCATCATCAATATTATGATATTTTCACTCGTTTATACGTCAGGATTACCGTCTCCACGATGCCAGGATATTCATTTCCACGCTCACCATTCAATGATGATTATAAAAATATATTTCATTAATAAGTATTTAATATACGACATAATTATTCTAAAATATATATATATATATATATATAGATTTACATTCATATCATTCAGTTAATTCCATTCAATACGATATTAAAACATAAACACCGTTTATGTATACGTACGACATACCGTCTCCATAAACAGTGTTTCCCATTTCATATATCTATCTATTATACATATTTATATTCTAAATATATATGATACATAAATAATTTTTACATTATTAAAGTATTTAAATCATGATCTAAATGATAAGATCTATAATAACAAGTTAAAATTCTTACGAAAAAGAAACTGATTATTACAATAAATTTTAATTTTACATGGAAATATTTATTAAATGGGTAGTATAAAGTCATAAATGAATGGTGTATGATATAATAAATATGAATATGTTTCTGTTATAATTTAATAACATAATATTTTCAGTATACATGAGGATAAACATACCCTCGACCAAAGAAAAGGTACAGGTAAGGGTTAATTATAAAATCTCTTCATTATCCGAGATTGTTTATAACTAATTATCTACTGGGAACTCTTTATCATCCACATCCTTGTCTTCTTAAAAAATGTATTTCCAAAAAATTTACTATTTAAAATAAAATGGTTTAATGTCTTTTATACCCTTATTTGACCTTATATGTATTGAAATGAACATTTCTGTCGTTTTCCAAACAAGGAACTTTATGAACATTTCGACAAAATTAATGTAAAAATGTTTTTTATCTTATATGGGAGGTACGTATATTTACCATTGATATAACATCATATAAGATTCCCTTACAATATTATAAGAATATTTTCAAAATAAATGTTTTGTTTATAAATTTTTGACTCTTAAATGATTTCAAAATAGGAAGATATATTTCTATCAAATAGGTTTGATTTCATCTACGTCAACATCCTTTGATAAATTTTACCCTTGATTGAAGTTGATTTATTATTATACAAATCATACATATTATATTTAAGGTTTTGTGATACTTTTTATTGTTGATGAGTTATTTTTAAACCATTAATGGTATATTGTTAATGTATTGACATTTCATATCCTAGTTTTAATTCGAATGTTTATGTTATATTTAAACATTTTCTTAAGATGAATTTATTGGACTAGTATGTTTTAGGTTGAGGATCGGTAAATGTAAGACTTCTAGGTTGGGGTCCAGTTACATCAAACCCTCCGGGTTGGAGTCCGGTTACAGAGGCTCTCGGGGATGCAGTCCTGTTACTGAGGCTCTCTAGGTTGGAGTCCGATAATAGAGGCTCTTCGGGTTGGTGTCCGATTACAGTTAGCCGCTAGGTCCTGGCACGAGGCCTTGACATAGAAATTTATGTCTAGTACTATACATTCCCTCATTATGAAAATAGTTATTACATGTGATTATCTGACTAGTAGAATATCCATATGCTTGTTTATATTGGATTTTTTGATTTATTTTTTCAATATTATGTTCATGATTATGTTTAAAAGGCTATTGTTTTTATTACAGATCATGACATAAAATTTTATAGCTTCCACTAATTTATTTACCCTCGAAAAGTATCTGAGCTCACCTTTATCAACTATTTTATTTTCCCAGGATCCCAAGAAGTGTTTTATGATTGAGATGATGGGTTAAGATAATGGAACAATATTGTTCTCCAAGAACAATCTTTTCGGTAATGTATGTTAGAATATGTAATGTAACGTTCAAGTATGTAATCTATTTGACAAAAATACTAAAGTGATTTGTCCTTTGAGACTTGTTTCCATGTAAAAATTCCAATGTATTATAATAATGCCCTGAATCTGTGTATCATGGCTCAGGGTGTTACAAATTGAATGTTATATTCCATTTTCTATGTCCTTAAGAGTTTGTTGACATAAATCATCATCAATAACCCTTGGATTAGGGAATTTATTGGAATAATTCCCCATTTCCATGAACTTGTAAAATTAAAGTGTATGAGGTGCATTATGTGTATACTTTTCATTCTTCGCATCATTCGAAATATTTTTCCCATCACTTCAAAATTCAATATTCATATGAACTTCTTTTCCGCAAAGAAACCATTTAATGGTCCATTTAATATAATTACCACCACGATTTTTGCCACACTATGAGCATAGGGGAAAGTCATTTTATTTTCAATGTGGTCATTAAATTTTACCTTAAATTACATTTTCCTATTATTATCAAATCCATATTACTAACGGGTTACTTCAATCTCCATCATAGACCTGAGATCACATCAAACAATTTCCTAATAGCAATTTCAGTCCCTTCGGGATAATGCCCTTCAGAGACACTATTTTTAGCATCTAAAGAATCAATAAATCTTAATCTCAAGTTGGATAATAATTACAAAAGAATACCTTTAAAGTCTTGTAAAAAAATTTCTTAGGTACCAATGGATTAATTATCATTTTGATTATGTTCAAGGAACTCCTATTCCATATTTTTATGAAGAATACTGGAAAGGTACATATTAAAAAATAAGTTCTTGAATGTGTCCCATATCATGGAATCAATTTCATCTCTTTTTCTCGCATACTTGATAATATTCCTCCTTTGACATACTTCACCTTCCAATCAATATACTAATAAGATGAATTTATCATATTTAGAACATTATAAAGATGAAAATGTCTTTTCAATGGTACCGATCCATTGTTCAGCCCCTAATGGATTAGAAGACCCACTGAATGATGGTGGATGCTACCTCATGAACAATTTAACAGAATTTCTCTTCCTCCTTTCATTGTTTGGATGTCCAGCATGACTCCTAGATTGAAGATGTTGTGTCAGCAAGGTTACATGATTTTTCATTCCCTCTCCCATAACATTTGGTTGGTCGGGGGAACAATCATTGAATTTTCCATTTCATTCATCATAAACGTGGTTCCTTCAGGTTCCAATCATTGACTAAAACAAAGAATCATAGTGTGAGAAACACTATTCATAATTGGAAAACCACATAAAACGAATAAAATTTTAATTTAGGACACTTAGGATTTATCATAGGTTATTAGGGGTCATTTCTAAAACACTATGATTTTATATTATACATATACATATCGTTTAGGATTTCTCATCATTGTTTCCAGAGGATAACTATACCCTTCCACTAATACCATCTATAGTGACCTATTATTTACAAAAATTGATATTAATTATTAATTTATGTATATTTATTACAACATATAAATAAACCATGATATGACCATAGTGGTATAGACAATTTACAAACATGGAAACATAATCAACGGGTTCATAAAATATCAACATTGTGTCCCTTTTATTTCATAATGACTAGAATAATTTTTTGAATATCATACATAATAACCATATTCATGTCATCGAGAAAAGAAATATATAAATGGGTGAGCTCAAATTCTCTGTAAGGGTATACAAAGGAAATATCAATCATATCATTTTCATAACAAAATAACATTTTAAAATTGTATCCATCATATAAAAGATAACAATATCATTTCATGGGATAAATAATAAATGTGCAATGTAATCCCAACAGTCAAAACGTAAGAAATGAACAATTGTTTCATACACATATTATCATAAAAAAACATTTCATATTAGTCAAGACTCATTTTTTAGACCATTATAGCAAACAAAGTCCATTACGTAACTGAGTTCACTCCTCGTTCCAGCCCTGTATCACTGAACAAAATTTACTTGTCATTATGACCATGTATATATCATGAGATATAAATCATTACCCAATGCATTGGGGTGAGATATATAGGTCCCATAATCTTATAATGAAACCATTATTATGTGATCCACAAAACATACAATGACTCACTATATCATAACGCATGAAATTAAATGGGATTCTTAAACATCATTCTATCATAACGTAATCCATAAATGGATTTCATAAAAAACTACATCATTTACACATTAAAATAAATGTAACAATAGGGATAGAAACATAATACTATGTAATTATAGATGGAAATTAATTTTTATAAAACACTTGATCTTCATTACTGAGGAAAGCATCCTTTCTTCCTTAAAAATTATTTCTTTCACCAATATAACATATAATTTTACAAGAAAATATTTTATGTAATTTTTTAAATATTTAAGGAAATAATCCATGAAATAAATAATTATGAAATATTAAATATCAATTCATGTCATACACGTTTACCAATATTCTTCTTACACTTTTTCTAGAAAATATCAAAAAGTACCTCCAACTAAAAACGAGAGAAGATTACATTCATACTGTTTAGTAAAAATTTACAAATGGGTAAAATTGAAATTAATAAATTATTTATGTATTTAAATATCATATTTAAATTCCTTTTTAAGAAACATGGATTTTTATTAGAATTAAACTCTAGTAAATACTTACGAAAAAACTATCTCAGACTAAAATGAGATTTTCAATGTTATCACTTACCATAGGTCTGATATGATTTTTATATATCCAAAACTCTTATATAATGATTTAAATAATAATAATGATTTATTCTAGAATGATAATCACTTTTATGAAAACATTTATGATCATATTTTCATCTGTTTTTTTGTAATATTTCATTGTCACTCGTTATTCGGGGATTAACGACTTCTTGTTCATATGTATGTTTTCTTGTTATGTTCTTATTCCCATTATATGTTACATTTTTTTCATTTACATAAAGGTATAAGTATAATATATATCATATTTATTCATTAAATTCATTTATATAATCATGGTTAAATAAATATTCTATTCAACAAATCGCATCGCACCATGGAGATGGTATGTCATACCTAAGCACGAGCAACGATATCGTTCCCTTAATTATTGAATGATATTGAAGTGGATGGATTATATTGTATTGGTATTAGTGTTATGTTAAAATAATAATATATAGTTATTATTTCCATCTATATACCCATCCAATTATGGTGGTGGTGAAAAACAGATTACATTAAGGCGTGGAGATGGTAAGCTGTATGCACACACATGCAGTGATTTCATTTTTCGTATGATTGGTAGAAAGTGAAATAGAGCTGTTTAATATTTATAATAACATATCACTATATAAGTGATAAAAATTTTATTACTTTATAATTAATAAAATAAAGTAGATTATGTATAAGAAGAAATATATTTTAAAGAATCGGTAGAAAAGATTACCTCTTCATCGATGTGCCTCCTTAAAATTTCTTCTTAGGGAACTAGAGTTTGTCTTTTGAGAAAAACATAACCCCTATAATGAAACTATGGATGTTTAGAAAAAAACATTTATGGGTTTTCAGAGGTTGAAGAATCAAATTGGAGTGGATTTGAGAGGTAGGAGGTGTCGTTTTATTAGAGAAGATATGGGCACTTTATGAAACTCTAAAAATATTAATTTATTATTAAATAAATTTTGATTAAAAATGTTCCAAAACTTATTTAATTCGAAGATAAGATGATTTTGGTTCAAATATAAATCTTCCAATAATTTTTAGACAAGTTTTGAAAATATATTTATCTGTATCTTTTTGGTTTAACCCTTATATTAGGCATTTTAATCTTAGCGTGATGTCATGTTATTTACAAATTACGAGTTAATGTATTTAACATATCTTGTCAAAAAACCCTTAAAAAGTTATTTTTGACATACTTGGACATATACTAAATATTTTTTATAATCATATATTTTTACGAATTTAATATCATTTGATAAACTATTTTATGTTTTAAGTTATGAATTATGTCTATTTTGGACACTATTAATAATAGATTTTTTTAAAAAATAATAACAACTTTATTCCTTAAAAAATGTATTAACTCTTCCCATATATGATAATATAATCAAAATGTTTTTTTTATGGCTTCAAAATGTTCAATTTAAATATATTTTATGATTTATAAATTCATTTATTTGAATCTTTCATCAAGAAGGTAATCACTACATGATAATTGTGTTGTAAATCAATATATTTATCTATTTTCTGAAAATTATAAATAATATACCATGATATAGAAAATAATTTTATCTTTATAATTACTATTTTGAGACATTTAGATTAGTTGGATACCCATATATTAAAATTTATTTAGTACGAGATATATGTTTTTGTTATATTTATCTATACTTTAAATTAATTCTTATAAAATGTAATGTTGACATCCAAGTGAATCCATGGGGTCCCGTAATCAAATGAATGATTTTCATGGTCGTTAATATATCATAAAATATTATTAGTATAGGTTTTACGGATGATTAATACTGTTCAATTATTATTTTTTATGCTTATTTACCAAATTAACCCTTTAACCAAGGAAAATAATGTAATTACTAAAGTTACTATTTATAATTTCAAAAAATAAAAGGTAACTACTCAAAAATCCTGTACCTTATGATTTCAAATATGAAATCCATTTATCAAAATTTAAAACACAGAACTGACAATAATTATATTATATTTATTATGTTTATAAAATGGGAAAACGAGTTTTAAATGTTAAAACATTACAAATGATTGAAATGTTTTTACCAACGAATTCAATTTAAAATTAATCTAAATGAACTAAAATATGTTAAATGATAAAAATATATTATTCATCTAATTTAAAACAATTCAATATTATAATTTCACCATATAAATTAACTTGATGGAAAAAAATTTATTTTCATTATCATTTAGAAAAAAACTATATTCATCCAAACTTGAAAGTTCTCCGAAAAATATCAGAAATTTATCCAATGTAAATTATTATATACCACATCCAAATAAAAATTTTATTTTTATATATAGTGGTTATTCACGTGTTAAATGTTAATTAAAATTGGGTTCTCCATTCAAAGGTGTAAAAATTAAAAAAAGTTTGTGTACATAAAATACTGTTTTATTCATACCCTATAACTAAAATAATCATTAGATAAATATAAAAATTATTTTATTATGTATATAACACATATATATCTCATTAATTTCATTAAAAAAATGTAATTTACTCAAAACAAATCTTATATCTAATTGTTATATATTTATCATAAGTAACTAATAGCTAATGAATTCATAATACATTTTTATAAGTTAGTAATAATTATTCCCACCAACCTAACAGCTAGGCTATAACAGTAATTTTGTATTAAGTGAATCTATATGTTTATTTGAAGTCATAATTGTGTTTAATTAAAGATAATAATATATAAAAATTATTTATAGAAAATATTTCATTAAGATATTTTGGTGTTACAATAACTCCCAAATTAATAAAATAATTGTCAATTTAACCATTGTTTTAATTATGGTATACAGTTTAGGAAATACAATTATAAATCATATGAGATTATGGATATTAAATTATAATATAAATGAAAATTATTATGATAATTTTATTTCATTAAGGGAATGTTAATAATTACAAAATGAAGTGAGATTAAGGACATTCTATTGGAGAATAAACATTATAAATTTCAAACTCTCCCATACCACTTTGAAAAATTTAAATCATAATAACCATAATGGAATTAAATTAAATGAATATTATACTGCCATTATAATAGACGGATTCATGATATAATATATCAAAATTGGATGTAATTATAGAATATAAAATATTATGTAGTGAATATGACATTAATCTAAAATTTTCAAAAATAGAGATGAAAATCCACTACTGTATCCTTACATTTCATTTTATAGTATTTATAATCCTTTATAGTGGTTAAAAATATGTTTCTATCTAATAAAAAATCGAATATAATTTATATAATATCATATATTAAATTATTATAAATTTTATAACTTGTTTTTTAACACTCTTTCATTATTTCAACTGTTTTTGGTGTTAATTGCCTAGTTTTCTCAAGTACTTTTAGACATATTATTTATTGTTATTATTAAATATATCATGGTTTCATAATCTCCATAATGTAAAGTATTTCAAAATTATCACATATATTCAGTACATATGCATTTATATAATTACATAACTTTTGGAGATTACAAATGAATTGCAGTGTTCAAGGAGACGGTAGGCCATACTTAGGCATGAACGCTGCTTCCATTTCGTTGATGAATTAAAATAATATAAAATAAATGATAAATATGAATTTTATGATTTCCATTATCGTATTTATGTTATATAAGTTATATTGGTTTATTATAAACAACCATTATACATTCCATGTGTGGCATGAATGAGTCATATCGCATTGGGAGGCGGTAGTCCACACTTCCTCAAACAAAATTATCATAGATACAATGATGGGATAATAACGTTATTTTATAAATAATTATATCATAATTATAAATTCCTAAAAAATTATATTTATTTTATATATAAATATAGTTCCCATCGTAATGGCGACCATGAGAGGCTGTAGGGAATTTTGAAAAATGTTTGTTTCGTTAGGCAGTAGTTATCCTTACATAGAAGCTATATGTTTTTTACCCATTATAAGGAGGTACGTGTAATTTTAGGTCAAATAATTAACATAAAATCATCCTATTATATTGAATATACTTTATATTCTTTTAAATCGTAGAATAATTAGAGTACGGGGAGTATAGAAGGGATATGAAACTAGAAAGCCTGAGATAATGTGTTACTTTTAAATCGGGTAACATCTATTGGTGTATTCAAAAACACTACTGGAATTCATGGTAATTGAAATGGTCTATTTGCGACGGGATCCTGTCAGAAATAGGCTTTAGAGACAGGGCCCTGTCACAAATAGCCCGCTGCAGAATACGCTGTCGCAAATACAAGTATTCGCAACGGGCAACATCTCTCTCGCAAATAATCTTCCGATTATATGTATTATATATACGTAATCATTTTTGCAATGGGCTCGTCACAAAATCTATTTGCGACGGGCTCTCGTCCCATTGAAAAATATATATAAATATAACACTTTCTGTGATGGGTCTGTCGCAACAAATTATTTACGACGGTACCACATGACCTTCGTAAATATGTTTTTAACAATATTTAGTTAGACTATTTGCAATGGGGTACCATCACAAAAGGTTTCATCTCAAATAATAAATTAATTTTAAATAAATTAAAATATAATAAAATTACGATTAATGAAAAAATAATATTACTATTATTAAAATAATAAAAAAATAAAAAATATTAAAATTCTCAATATTAACAAAAAAAATATTAAAATATTAAAAATTAAATTATGTAAGATTTGTACCGATATAAGAGAATGAAAATGTAAATAATTCACTTAACAATGATAAATTCAAATGTTTGTAGCATAAAAAAATCACTGGGGGTCGTCTTCTAGAGGAGGTGGAGGAGCTGAAAGAGTTGGTGGAGGAAACTTCATCCCTAAACTACGAGTTAGAAGGTGCATATATTCCATTTTCTCATGATACTGCTACTTCCATCGATGCATCTGCTCCTCATAATGTTGCTCCTGCTGCTGCTTCCACCGACACATCTCTTCTTGCTTCTTCTGCAAAGTCTCTATATGCTCAGCCTGACCTCGCAACTGCTCCTCATACTATGAGCCAGAAGATGATGCCTCTCCATGAGCTCCTCTCGAGCTGGACGCTGACATCACAAAAGTACCATAATATTTACAAGGAGTCAAATAAGAGTCGATGCCAACTACTCTGCCCTTCTCAAATCCATACTGAGTTGCCTGAATCCATGCCGCCTCATCGAATTGTTGAGCACTGGTCTGCTCAACAGTCACATCCTAACCCTCAGCCTGTATCTGAGAGGTCACAGCCTCATATGAAACATTCAATTCCAATTTAAAATTAAAAATTTAAACATATTATATTTAGTTAATTGGTAAACTGAAAAAATAATAATAACCACAATCTGATGCTAGCGATCACCTCTATTCTCCCTAGTAGCTGGATAACTATACATATTCTAATAAACATCGAACTCTGTAATATCGGGATGCTTGACTGCCTACAGAAATATAAAATAAACTGTTTATTTTTAATTTTATATAAAATATTTAAAAAACATCCTTACACGATTCTCTCTATGTAAACTGAATGTACGGCTACCAGCTCAATGTGCCACCTCCTGTCTCCCCCTGTTCTGTTGTCCCACTGAAGATATCCTCTAAAATCCACCATCAAACCAGTGTAAACATAATGCATCTGAAACATGAGATGAAATTTACTCTGGTCGGTGGGCTCTACACGACTCATAATATTTTGTCCCCCCCTGCTTTCTTAAAGGCTGTCCATCTCAAATTGTGCAAAAATGGGAGAAAACAGTCACACATACAAACATGCCATGTTGTGTGGATAGCATCGCACAAGCTATCATCGATAGGATGACATAAACCCAACAAATAATTTATAATATCATGTTGTTAATAAAATAAATTTCAAAATAAATATTATTTATTTACGTGCTAGCCAATACTGGAACATGTCGCGTTGCACATCAACATGAATTTTTTCCCATTTGATCCATGGATGAGAAAAATAATTGTGCAATATAGCGCTCCTCTGTACAATAGCTACATGCTGAAAACCGTGAAAAAGGAATAAATATTAAAACAATTAGTATATATAAAAATAAATTAATAAAATCTAACTAAAATATACAAGTTACCATATCTCTGTGTGCGTGGATCGAAACCAAGATGTGGACGTCGCTTGGGGATAGGGTCAGGAATCATCAGTCGCGCAAGACTGTTCCCCCTCCGCGTACCTCCTGAACCACCAGTAGGCTGAGGGACAGTTGATCCCACATCCTCATCATCCAAAGGTAGCTCATCCTCCTCCATCTCACGCAATATATTAGAGTCCATCTAAAACACAAAATTATTGTTGTTAGTATATAGTTGAAAATAACAGTTATATATATATATATATTAGTTATGATTATATCTAGAATTTAATTATGACAATGTTCATCTTCATCCTATTCTCCATAGCTGTCAATGTCAGTGTCTTCCTCTTCCTCCTCAGCATCATCATTTAATTGCATCTTTCTAACACTTATTTTTGATTAATATTGCTAATTATTTCTATTTATTGCTAATTATTACAAATTATTTCAATTTATTACTAATATTTACTAATTATTAAAATTTATTACTAATTATTACAATTTATTATTAATTATTAAAATTTTATTACTTATTATTACTAATTATTACTAATTTATCATTACTTGACAATACTTATAAAAAGGAAAACTACTTGAATAATGAAAGGAAATTATGTAATCATCATTGTGGACATGATTAAAAAAATTTCCTTCATTATCCAAGAATATTGAGTTTACTAATTAGTAGTAATAAAAAAATTATATTATCAATATTTACGGAAAAACAATATTAATATTATTAAAATAATAAAAATTTTATAAAATATTAAAATTATCAATTTTCACAACAGACTTTGTTATATTCCTGACATGTTCAAATCTCAAAGGGTCATTAATTGTGAAGTAATGCGCAGTAAAAAGTTTGTGTCAGTCATGTCCAATGTATACTCTATAATTGTACTTGCACGGTTGATCACCTTGCAAGTAGTGCTGCAATAAGATGACCAAAGTAATGAGGATCTCGTCTTTAAGAATCATCTCACATGACACTTTACATCGATTATTATTCCTTAAAAATTTGAGGAGATATCATTAATTTTCCATTAAATTTTCAAGGAAGAATGGTTTATGTAATGGTTCATGTGAGATAATTCTTATAGATAAGAAGGGAATGACTTGGTTTGTCCAATTTCAACATTAGATTCGAGGTGATCAACCATTCATGGACAATTATAGATTTTACATTGGACATGGATGACATAAACTATTTATTGCACATGACCTGATAATTGGTGACCCTTTAAGATATTAACATGTTAAGAATAGAGCAAAGCCTGTTGTGAATATTGATAATTATAATTTATTATAATTTTTTTTTATTTTAATAATATTAACACTGTTTTTTCCTAAATATTGATAATATAGTTTTTTTTCTAATTATTGCTATTTATTGCTAATAATTCCTAATTGTTTCTAATTATTCCTAATCATTTCTAATTATTCCTAATTATTGCTAATTATTCCTAATTATTCCTAATTATTACTAATTGTTCCTAATTATAATAATTTCTTCTAATTATTATTAAATGTTCCTAATATTACCTAATTGTTCCTATTTATTCATAACTGTTCCTAATTATTCCAAATTGTACCTAATTATTCCTAATTGCTCCTAATTATTTCTAATTATTTCTATTTATTTCTAATTATTCCTAATTAATATTATTTATTTCTAATTATTCCTAATTAATGCTATTTATTCCTAATTAATACTATTTATTCCTAATTATTCCTAATTATTCCTAATAAAAAATAATTATTCATAATTATTTCTAATTATTAATAATTATTACTAATTATTACTAATTATTACTAATTATTTATAATTATTACTAATTATTGCTAATTATTCCTAATTGTTACTAATTATTCATAATTATTGCTAATTATTGCTAATTATTTCTAATTATTGCTAATTATTTCTAATTAATACAATTTATTCCAAATTAATAATATTATTTCTAATAATTCCTAATTATTACTAATTATTTTTAATTATTTCTAATTATTACAAATTATTAATAATTGTCACTAATTATTCCTAATTATTCCTAATTAATACTAATTATTCCTAATTAATAATAATTATTCTTAATTATCCCTAATTATTCCTCAATAAAAATTAATTATTGCTAATTATTACTCATAATTACTAATTATTCCTAATTATTCCTAATTATTACTAATTATTACTAATTGTTACTAATTATTCCGAATTATTACTAATTATTCCGAATTACTCCTAATTATTCCTAATTATTCTTAATTATTGCTAATTATTCATAATTATTACTAATTATTCCTAATTATTACTAATTATTCCTAATTATTCCTAGTTATTCCAAATTATTCCTAATTAATAATAATTATTCCTAATTATTGCTAATTAATACTAATTATTCCAAATTATTACTAATTAATACTATTTATTCCTACATAATACTATTTATTCCTAATTAATACTAATTATTCCAAATTAATAATAATTATTCTTAATTATTCGAAATTAATAATAATTATTCCTAATTATTCCTAATTATTACTAATTATTACTAATTATTACTATTTATTCCTAATTAATAATAATTATTCCTAATTGATAATAACATTTCCTAATTATTACTAATTATTACTAATTATTACTAATTATACCTAATTATTACTAATTATTCCTAATTATTACTAATTATACATAATTATTCCTAATTATACCTAATTATTCCGAATTATACAAAATTATTACTAATTATACCTAATTATTCCTAATTATATCTAATTATTCCTAATTAATAATATTTATTCCTAATTATATCTATTTATTCCCAATTATATCTAATAAATATTAATTATAAATAATTATTTATAATTATAACTAAAAATATCAAATTCTTATTAAAACTAAATATAAATAATAATCAATTAAAATGTAATTAAATTTGAACTAATAAAGAAAAATTAAAATTAACATAAAAAATAAAATAAACATAATAAAATAAAATATAAATACCTTTAACTTGGATATCATGAAGATATTGATGCCCTCCGATTGATCTCGTATAAAAATATTCAACTAAAAAAATTTCTCTTTAAAACTGACGAACGAAAGGAGAGAAAAATGAAGATCTGAATGACTTGTGAAAAAAACAGATGGAGGTATATAAATGTTATATTAGTTGCGATGGGATTATTTGTGAAAGGCTTCCCGTCGCAAATGGTCGTATTTGCGACGGGATTACATCCCCTCGCAAAAGGGTATTGACCGCCGGTGAGTATTTGCGACGCGACCCGTTGCACATAAACCTGTGCGGCTTGGAGCACAAGCCGCGCCAAACTATCTGTGACGGGAGGCGAAATCCCATCGCACATACTTGGTTATTTACAACGGGCTACTTTCCCCATCACAAATAGATTTGAGGATAGGTTTTTTGCGACGGGAAGAGATCCTGTCGCAAATAACCCGTTGCATATACTGCTTTTTTCCGTAGTGAAAGATTCATTGAATTGATTTCTGACCAAATGTATGGTCCTAGGTAGTGGGTATGGATATTGGGAGAAATATTTTGTAGTTATTGGCCAATCATAAGTGGCATGAGAGGTCTGAGGCACTATAACATATATAGTCTTTTGTGGCAGTTTTTTAATAGCGGTTTACTAAACTGCCCGTTAACATTTTTTTCTAGGCTGACAGTCCCCGCCCCCCGTGACACCAGCATGACCCACCTTCTCCCCCTGACCCCTGCGAGACTCCCCCTAGTGACCCCTGAAGCCCTACACCTCCCCTCAGCATGCCTCTTCGCCTCGCCTCCCCTCATCGCTGATCGCCGCCCATTGCCACCGACCCCCCCCCCAAGCCCTATCTCCCCTCCCCTCTACAGGTCCTAACCCGTGGTGCCACACGACGCTTCTCGCCGCCCATTAACATCAACCATCATATTCTTATTCCATATTCTAGTTATAAGAGTATCACCTTGAGGCCATACTCAAAGACATGAACATGATATTCTCATCAGTTGCAACTATATGATTATAAACCCTCCACACCATCAAATTAAATATTGTAAAAATATCCTTTCACCATATAAGTTCTCCCCAAACTTCTTGATAATTGGATACCATTATTTTAATTATGTCCTTAAATTATATTCTCTATATTATGATAGTAATTATAAAACATTTTTTGATTTATCAATTAATAAATAGTAATTCATTTTAAAGAACATTCATTTTTAAAAATCCCAAAGAATATTATTATTTTCAAAATATTGTAAACAAAATATTTTATATAATTTTTCTAGACATTGGTGAATTTCAAAATATTTTTTTTCATATAATCAATATTACATTGTAACTTCATCGCATTATATTGATCATTCTTTTTTCATAATTCATTTTTTTATTGGGAGTTGTTTAATTATCATTTAGGGTTTGATTATACTTATTTTTATGATATTTCTATATTAAATTCATTAACTAAAAAACAATCATCATGTTTTCGACAAGTATATTTTAGATCTTTAGAGAATATGTGATTGGATAAAAAATAAGAGGGAGCAGAGGAATTTTTAGTGGACGATGAATAAGAGTTATATTTTACATCATGACTAACCTCTATTTTAGTCATGAGAAACTAGGAACATTTTACTATTAATTCCATTTATAGGAGGGTTTCATTTCTCACACACTATGTTGAAATATTAAAGGATTCCTTGATTTTTTTTATTCATACCCTTGTTCCTTTTGTTAGTCATTTGGAATTACGACCTTATGTGTTCCTCTTTTTAATTGGAATAACATCACTTGTTATTCTCTATCATTATACACCATATTTTAACAATTTTATGCATTATTTATTTTGAAGAATATATTCTTATTCTTGGAATAATGAGCCATTTCATCATGATTATAGGTTTCATCATTAGTTTCTTTAAAAGAAAACATTATTTTATTATTTCATTAATTTGATTTTATTATTAGCATGTAACTTCATTCTGATCTCATAGGTCATGATAGATCGATATAGATCCTCAAATGACATGTTTTTTATTTTTTTTCATCTTGGACTATTATATATTTAAGTTTCATGTTTATTTTTAAACCCCAAAATATTTTGATCACTAGATATTCTACAGTATGTGTATAATTAAGAGGCATTCAACCATTTCATATGTCAGTAAAGTATATAATTGGTTAGTTTTAATGAAATATTTGAAATGGTATTTCAAAGAGGATTAAAGTGACCTATAATTATGATTATTTTAAAAAGATTCATTTGTAACATTCATAATGAACTACTTATAATATATTTAATACCCTAAATTATTCCCCCGTATCTTAAGATTTTTTATGACATGGAAGACATTTTTGGTGTTGTTAATTGAGAGGGTGTTGGAGGTATTGTTAGATTTATATTATGTTGTTGCATTAATAATTTAACTTTTTTGATTACTTATCTTCTCTTTATTTATTACATGGGTACACTAGGAACTGAGAGAGAGGTCTATAGTGGGGTAGGGGGTAGCAGGGGTGTGGGGGAGGGTGTGTGGGATGTCCAAGGAGGGGGTGGGCAATCTAGGGGTGGAGGTGGGATGTCCCAATGAGGGAGGGGGTTGGGTCTTTCAAGGGGAGGGATGTACAAGGGGGTGGGGGTGGTCTGTCTAGGTGGTGGAGGGGTGTGGGATGTCCAGGGAGGAGGGGGGATATCATAGTGGGGTGTCCTGTAATTAGCTATAAGCCAGTTAGACAAGGAATATCATATGAAATGAATGAAAATATAAGGAGTTTCATTTCCCAATTTTTACTATTTAGGAGTGTGCATAAAATATATAATGATTAATAAAATAAAAATATAAATGTAATGCTAAATGGTGGAAGTGAATGTGTATTAAAGTTTGATTAAGATCTATCAAATATATAATTTTTTTGATCAAATAATGTTTTCTACTCTTTAATGTAGACATTAAAAATAATTAGAGCTGATTGAATGGACTATGAAGCTTTCTCTTAGATTTAGAAAGTGTTGTGACGCACTATCAAATATCTAATAGTCATTGGATCATTTTAATGACCTTTATTTTTTCTTTTTTATGGATGGTTTGTCCATTAAATGTCCCTTAGAAACAATCACTTGGTTTTATTGGTCAATATGAGTCATGCCAAGTGTTCAATTTATTTCTTTCTTTTTACATCATCAGACTCTTCAGGTAGATAGTCTATTTCATTCTTGTGATCAATCATAGGCATTAAATAATTCTAAAATTTAGAAATATTTACTCTAGAAACATCATGCAGTCACTTGTCTGTAATTTGTAGCCAATTCAACACATTGAAATATATCTTTTCTAGATAGAACAATTCATATGATTGGTATATGGTGTTCTTGTATTCTATCTATATGATCATGATTTAAGATGAACGTGTCATGTTCTCATACATTTTCTCATGTGGGACATACTCTGAACATATAATAGATTCATATAACTTTCTATCATTTTTGTAGTTAGTAAATTTTTATATATTTTTTTAAAAAAATTACACCAGACTAAAAAATATTCATATACAATAAAAGAAACATGAATTAAGATCACTAAAACAAGGAATCGTTGTAATAATACAACAATGAAAACACTCCCAAATCCGACACATAAATATTAATGATGACCACATTACATAAATATCATCTAAAGACCACATTTTGGATAAACAAATCCTTGTAAATTCAATTTCTAAATTTAAAATAAACTTTTAGTCAACATTACCTAAATCATTTTCTATCAAACATAATCAATGTTGATTTTCAAATTTCACGCATGCTCCTCCTCAGTCATGCTATAAACTAAGATTTTACCGAAAACAATGATAAAATATTCAAAGTGTCAATGGAATATTTTTTTTATCAAATACATAATCATTTTACGAGAATTATTCAGTTTAAAAGGAATCATGAGATAATTATAATGATCATATCAAATATAGTAATCCACATTGGGAATAAAAGAATAATTCATCAATAAATATTGATAACATTATCAACGATTGGCCATTTATAACCACATCACACCCATTAATTATTAAAAATTAATGGATTTGGTGAAATCGTAATTTATTCAAAATATTGACCTGGTTTAGCTTTCTATAATGAATACATAGCTAGAGAGGTCCATCATACTTTTTGATGAAGAGAACTATAGAGTCCCCCAAAGACACATTGGGGAGAATGAATCCCATACCCTCCATATAATTGAGTATAATTAAGAGACATTAATCCATTTTTTATGTCAGTAATATATATAAATGGTTAGTATTAATGAATTATTTGAAATGGGATTTCAAAGATGATTAAAGTGACCTAGAATTGTGATTATTTTAATAATCCTCATTTATAACATTCATAATGATATTCTTATAATGTATATAATACCCTCAATGATTCCCCCTTCCATTTAAATGTTTTTAATGACATGGATGATATTTTGTTGTTGTTTATTGTAAGGGTGTTAAATTATATGTTAGATTTATATTATGTTGTTGCATTAATCATGTTACTTCTTTGATTACTCGACTACTATTATTTCTATCATTGGTACACTAGGAACCTAGAGAGAGGTCTATTGGGGGTATAGGGGTTGTAGGGGTGTGGGGGAGGGGGTGTGTGCTCTCCAACGAAGGGTGTGGGCCATCCAAGGGGTGGGTGGTCTATCCAGGTGGGGGAGTGGGTGTCGGCTGTCCAGGGGGTGGGAGTGGGCTGTCCAAGTTGGGGAGAGGTTGTGGGATCTCCAAGGAGGGGTGGGATATACAATTGCGGGTGGGGAGGCTCTCCTGGTGGGGGTAATGGGGAGGGTGGGTTTTCCAGGTGGGGTGGGGGCTGTCCTGATGGGAGTGGGGGTGGGCTGTCTAGGTGTGGGGAGGGGGTGTGTAGGTGGGGGGATGTGTAGGTGGGGTTGAGTGGGGGCGGTCTTTCCTGGTGGGGGGTAGGTTGTCTAGGTTGGGGTGTCTTGGGGCATAGGGGGGGATGTAGTGGTGTGGGGGAGGGTGTGTAGGATGTCAAGGGAGGGGGTAGGATGTCAAGGGGGTGGGGGTTGGATTTCTAGGAGTGGGATGTCTAGGTGGTTTGGCTAGACAGTGGATGGGGGTGGGCAGTCCAGGGGGGAGGGGGTGTGGGTTGTCTAGGGAGGGAGGGTGGGTTGTCCAGGTGGTGGTGGGGGCATTCCATGCTGGGGTTGTGGGTGGGAAATCTACGCAGGGGGATGTCCTGGTGGGGTGGGGGCTGTACAGGTGGGGGTGGGCTATCCAGGGGCATAGGGGAGCTTCATTGGAATTTGGAATGATTTTTTTGGGGAACTGGTACTGGGGCTGCAGAATCTACTGCTTTTTTGTCAATTTGGCTTTAGCGGTGGTTAAAATCACTGTTAATATTTGGTTATTTTTTCTATCTGTGGTGGTTAAAACCACCTCTATAAACCATAACTTATTTGAGGTTTTAATCACCACTGAATATTTTTCATATTCCATTATTATTTCTTAGCATTTACCATTTTTAGGGTCCTTTTTCATGACCAAATTGATATTTTTTAGCGGCGGTTAAAAACGTTGTTCAACAGTTTTCATATTCCTTTACTATTTTGCGATGATTTTCATGGTTTTAGGGGAAGTTTCCCGGTCGAAAATGATTTTTTAGCGGGGGTTTTTACCATCGCTAAAAAAATACATTTTTTTGAAAACCACCACTAAAACCATGATAACGGCCCCTAAATGTTCTCACTTTGACGGTTTACATAAACCACCATTAAACTGAGTGAACCTCCGTGTTTTGAATGCCAACGCATGATTGAGTGGTGGTTTTTTGAAACCACCACAGATGCATATGGAAGAGGATTAAACTACCACCATTTCAAAAAAAATATATACCTTCATGAAATGGTCATTTTCTGTAGTGAGGAATGGGTAGAGTATGTGGCCATTTATATATAAGTAAAAGGACTCACTTGGTATTCTTAAGAAGAGGTTATCTATAAACATGTTATTACCTGAAAAAGGTCCTAAAAAACCACCCAAAATAAATAATTGATGTTACATGGCCGGCATATTTCTAGCCAATGGGTGTTGTATAAGTGTCTAGATTAAATTAATCCTTAACGTTAGAGTTTTAGTCCATTTTAAACCTAATAAAAACTTAATCAATTTAAATAAGTTCAATCACATTAACTGATAATTTTTTTAAAAATAATTTGATCTTATTAAAACAAAAATTTCATATTTATTGAAATAGTTTATGTAATATTTTCAAAATTAAAATCAGATAATATGAAAAATTTGGATTAATGTGAATCTCTTAGACATATATATTAAGTGTTTATATTAGAAAATTTTCAAAAGATCGTTATGTTATTACATTAAATTAAATATTTAAATTGATGATATTGAAATAAATTTTACTATTATATTTATAATTTATCCAATTTTAGTTTAAAATAATATTATAATATATTTTAACATTAATAGCTATTTTAATTAAAGGGTAGTTTTTATGTTAAGTGTAGTATTTTCACTATTCACTAAAAATGGAGTTTCATAGAAAAATCCCAAAAAATAACAGATAGATAATTTTGAAACTCTTAATAAACGAATGATGTATATGTTATCAAATAATAATAATAATTGTGTCAGAATAATAATTGAAAATAGGTTCTCCATTAAAAGATGGAAAATTTCCTAAAAATATAGTATTTTATGTGTAATATTGGGTTTGTTCTTATCATATTTCAATTAGCCGAGTGTAAAATAATTTTTTGATCATATAATATAAAAATAAACTCTCTAATTCTTGTATAATTTATTTTACTATGAAATGATTGAATAAATAAGTATTATTTTAAATATTGTGTTCTTTGTATTACAATGATATCTAATGGAAAATATTGTAATATCTTGGGTTACTACATTTTCAATAAAGTCTATCCACATGTACTAACCTATCACAATAATTCATGTTATTTTAAATCATAATCACCCCATGGATCGTGTCTCCAACATAATTTGATACATATTCAAAATAATAATAATATTGTAAACCAAATGGTGAGAGGGATACCTTGATTTTCCCCATAATGTGGAATATGGGTTTTTAAGATGAACAACACCATCACCATATATTTTCATTTTCAATTTTTCAGATTTTTGAGAAAGGATGAAATCATTTGTTTATGTTATCCATCATTAATTTCTTTGAGATAACATAAATTTGTTGTATAGGATCTCCTTTGTGGGAAACCTAATACACCCATGTCTTCATAGATTTCAATCCTTTCATCATTTCATGAATTGGAATTTTCCACAATTATATAGTCAATCTGAGATGAATAAGTTTTGTATTTGGTTAGGTCACTTGATGATCTCCCATTAAGGTTACATCACAATTTAATTTGAAATTTTATCCATATTTTGTATTTTGTAATATAACATTAGAAAGCCACTTCCATTGTAGAAAAAAGTAGCATCCCATAATGTATCTTCTTTGTTGTAGTCAAATCCACATTTTCATCAACCATACTCACCACTAGAACATCCTATTACTTTTTTATTCAACATTTTTCTTATTTACATATATGAATAATTTTTATTGTTCTTGAATCATGGTTCTTGATAAACCCTTTATTGATTCTACCATTCATTCTCCAATAATTGAGAGTATTTTCCAGCATAATAGGTCTTCTTCATATATAGGTATTCTCTGTTAAGATTTATGAATGAAGTTCCTATAAATGGATTCCATACCCATACATTAATTTCTAAAATTTTAATACATATCCATATGATTTATTTTAGAAAAAAAAAATATAATTGTACATAATAGTTATACATACTTTTGTCTCTCCTTGGCTAGGATAGTGGAGTAATTAATTTTCATCTATCAGCTTTCAGATTGTTGGATTCAAAAAAATATACTCATGATATTCCCAAACCATCCAAAATTAATGATTTTTTTAATTTTTTTATATCAAACAATAAATATTTTGAGTGTAAAAAAAATTCATTTCAAGACATTAGTCACATATTCATATTTTTTATTAAAATGTTTTAATAAATCTCATTGTGTTATTTATCTTCAAAAAGGATGTGTTTGTACTCTCTTCATGGAATATTTTATTAATATAATTATCATTTAAATGAGTATCCAATACATTATAATTTTAAGAATCATACATTTAATATTCTATCCATTCTTCATGTTTTTATTTTTTGGGTTGTGTATTTATACATCAAAATCTTCTCCTTGACCATTTTTTAAAAATTTCATTAGAATGATCCTCAATAATTTAACTTTTATCCTTAGTTATCATTCTCATTTTCTCTTTATTGAGATTCAAAGACACATATACATTTTACAATATTTTTAATTCCAAGGAAAATCTTCAAACATGAAAACTTATACTTTGTGAATGATAATATATCGATCTTCAACATCATTCAATAATCATTCCTTGGAATATCGACTTGATATTTTTATATTTCATAAATGTAATTACATCCTAAATTTAACTTCATGGGAGAACATATGACAATAATTATATAACCACATATGGTTAGAATAATATAAAACAATGTGTTCTGATTTAATCTCATCGGGAGAACAAAACATCAAGGATTAATTCCTCTTTTTATCTCTCATTTTTAATTTTTTCATAAAGAAAATCTCCTTTTTTATTTCATATAAGAGAAAAAAACCTTCCAATTTATTCCATATGTATTTAGATAACATTATATACTTCATCTGATTTTGAAATTATTCATTTTGATAATCCATTAATTATTCTTTTACTAAATCACTAATTTCTATTTTGATTTGATCAATCTCAATAATGTATCCATGTTATCTTAATAGTAAAATTCCTTCTTCTATATTTCATGAGAAGTTACAAGAAATTCATCCAAGAATGAGTTAAAATCTATTTAAATGATTTGAAATTATTTATTTCAAACAATGGTTCATTCACCATTTATTCGATCATAATCAAAATTTCATATTGATATTCTCGTGGGCTTCATTAATTCCTATAGGGTTATCAAATTAAAAAATTTATTACACGAATTCAAAAAATAATTAATCTATAGGGTAGAAATGGATATGAATTTCCAAGTTCAGACCTATGTATTCATGGTTGGGGAAAATATTAATTAAATAAAAAAGACCTATAATGATTATGATTTGATGTAATTAAATAAAAACTGCATGGAATTTTATTTGTGAATAATATGGGAGAATAAAATTTTAAATGGGTGTCATCATGAAACAATTCCAGGTTAATGATATGAAATGTTATAAAATAATCAAATGAAAATTATGCATTTTTTAGAAGTGGTTCATATGAGGTAAAATGGTTATGTATGCCACTATTAATCCTATGTTCTAATTATTTCTGGTTATATAATTCATATTAAAATGAATGGGAAACCCAATAACTTATCTAAATATAGGTTTTAGACTAACCCAATAGTCATGGTGGAAGTCTAAACCTTATAACAATTTTTAATGAAATGCATTTAATAATCCCTATAATTGGTCATGCACACATAAAGAAAAAATGTAAACTCATTCTTCATCCCCACTCATAATGGTCATGTCAGAAGAATTAAGAAAGGGATAGAAATGAAAATCCAATATTATAATCCCAACATGAATTCCGATAAAAAATAAAATAATTTATAAATTCAATCCATGATCCATACAAATGTCATTTCAGAAAAAAAAATATCCCCATAATTCTAAACAGTAATGGAGGGAAAAAAGAATATATTAAAAATCCTATAGAAAAGTAGTGATGTTGGTCTCCATAGTAGTTCAGTGTGCCCTAGAAAGAATCCTTCAATTAAAATCTATTAGGGATGACCCACAATGGCATGGTCAAGGGTTGATATTATCAGATGTTTTTCAAACTATTTTCAATGTAACATATTTGTATGAATCTCTATTTTTTCTATTTCGCAAATAAATGTGTAATACAGTTTCATGGTGTGTAATCCATGATAGAAGTCGGTTTTGTGTAACATTCCATATTAATTTCTTATGATGTGTATTGATTAAATGATGTGTAAATTATTTTCACAGTGTGTAAAATGTCACAACTATCCATGTGTGACTGATCCTCCATTTTAATATCTCATCATGTAAGGATGTATATGATGTGAAATTCGTATTCCTTCAGTTCCATACGTCCACATCATCTTCAAAAATTTTTTGTCACACAACGATAGAACTTCAAAGCGCAATGTTTCCTTGAGATCCAATATTCACACCTTTTCATTCCTTTTTATATAATTTTTTTGTTTCCTTCCATAAATCATATAAAAATTAAAATCGTTTACAATTTTAAAGAATATTCTATTAAATATAAAACTCAATATCATTAAACATAATAAAATATATGCATTAAATACAGCTATAATAGATGAATAACGATCAATAAATAGTAAAAAAACCTGAGTATGACGCATTGATACAATATTTTATAAATAACATGGGACATAGAATGAGATTTTCTTAAGAGGTTTGGTGAATCAATTCATGCACTTTCAATTAAAATAAATTTTTTTTTCCCTATTACTATTTCACATAACCTATGGGAACAAGACCACTAAACATTAAGGGTCACATAGATCACACTTTATCAAAATGTATATAAGTATTCATTATCTTTTTTGGTGTGAATGAATAATTTAGATATGGAAACATATATTTACATGGATAACCCTCAATAAAATACATCCAATGAGTTTTCATAGATTTTGTTTCATGCAATAAAATCACTATCAAGATCACTAAATAAAAATGGTTAGTTTAGGTCTCTCTTATTCTGTACCTCGCTATAATAATTTTTTTCAATATCTCACTTATTCAAAAGGGTAACTCTATTTATCATTAATTAACTAGATCACTACTTATTGAAAGTACCACCTAGTTTTTTGGACATGTTACTCTTTTTATTAGTAACACTCACTTGGATTTCATCTTCAATGTATAGATATAGGGTCTATTGAAGATCCACTAGGATAATTATGAAAACATGGTTAAAATAATATTATTTTTTTCCTAATATAATTAATAATATCTCTAGAAAAATATTTCCATCAATATAGGAATTGCCAAATCCATTTTCTAGTTTTAAATTTTCTTTAAGATTTCCAATCATTAAAACATACTGCCACTCATCTGGAACAACAACTTCTCCATACACTGAAAACTGTATCTTGAATATTTTCTCCATTTATGGTTTTATTTCTCTATTTTATAGACACATAAGATTTTTATTGAGATTCTTAGTATGTTTCATACAATTTATAACCAATTTATAATATAGGGAGTCTATTAATACATCAACATAACACATGGAAATAAAATTATTGGGATTTGACAACTACCCATAACTAGTATATCATTCTATCATTTTAAAAAATAGCTAATGATAAATAAATGGTTTGGGATCTCTCAAAAACTCAAATATATGAAAATTTTTTAATGGTGTATTACATAGGGACTCTCGTTGTGAATCTGTAGCTTCATGATCCTCTTTACTACAGTGCAACCATCATTTCAACATGATGCACTATGGAATTTTATAAAACACTTATAAGTGCTACACTATTGTTACAAAATATATAAAACACATCCATTAGCTACTTTTAAAAAATATGATTTTACACATTATTTTACTGAACAATAAACCACACTGAACAGGTTTCATCTTGAAATCCTCTCAAAGATGTGGTCTATTGTAAGGATGGATATTTTTAAATTATCTACTCCTCTAGAATTTGGAGCATATATGGTGTAAGGAATAGATGTGGAATCAATATCTACATCTTCCAGGGTACTACATTATAGCCTTCTCTACTATGGTGTGGACACCTCAAATATTAAATTGTAATATTAACTCATATGAAATCTTCTCTATATCCTTGTGCATCCATTTGTGGGGTAAACTGTTTACTCCACATTCCATACCTAAAATACCTCTAGATATCCCAACACATATACGAAATTTTCTCAAATGAATCACTAATTGTGAGTAACATGGTCCTCTCCTTTCAACCTATATATTGATTTTGTGTATAATTGACTATTGACTTTCCATTACATCCGTATATTATCTACCACTACATCCATCCATGCACTCCATCCCATGTGTGTTCTCACGATATCTCTATTGTCATTGTGGATTTATGTCCTTTTTGGTTCATCATAATGGTTAATAATTATCTCACACATCTTGAGTTAACCGTCCTTGGCTATGAATCTATGGTTGGCTATCTTTTTTTCTCCTTAATAAATAACTGTACATCTTTGAAAACAAAATTTCAGCACATCCATTATGACTAAGACATGAAAATTCATTGGCTTTGTCCTAAATAATATCCTCTAAATCATAATTGGATACATTATTATGTTGATTCTGCTTTATGACACTGTTGGATTCACTATGATGTAGCTGTAATAACTCCCTTCACAACATAGACACAGTGGCCCCCACTATAGCATGAACATGCCTATTTTTTCGAGCATGAAATACTATGAAATTTAATCCCTTCAATTCACTTGTTCAAAGACTCCATGCATCATTTACTTAACTAAAACTCATATTTTTTAAAATTATGTAATTTTTTATGTCGACAAACTACCAAGGCCATAATATTTTGGAATGAAAAATCTATAAAGAATAATTTGAACACTTTCATCATCTTTAACATGTGTTTTCAATAATTCTATTTCCAATCAATACAATATAACTAAATGAGATATGAATACAATTCATATTCGTAAGAATTGATCATGATTATTATCATTTAAACTTTTACATAATTATTTTAAATATAATGATCTTTGTTATTATAAAAAAATCAAACTTAAATTCTTTGGGCCTAGTAACAACGTAAGCATGATAATTATAATATGAGTGATTTAAATGTATTAAAGAATTTAATTAAAAATCTATCCATGATTAGATATATTTTAAAAATAATTATAAATGTTTTTTTGTAGGATTCCATTTTATATTGTGGGTATTAAATATAATTATATATTATGTTAAAAATATTTCCCAACGCATGATGATTTACTATACTAATAGAGACACTCAGATCAATTCAATGATCAAATATGGTTTATGGATAATTATATTATTGATTTTATTAATACAAGAATGATTTATATTATATGAAATATAAAAAAACCAACTCAATAAAAAACATATAATGGATACTAATTTTATATTCACAAATTAACGTGAATATGGATAGATATTCATTATGTACACTAGTTCCTGGTGGATATATATGTTTATTTAGAAATCATATGAGATTATTCAATGGTACATTATCTTCCAATATATATTATTACATTGAAATCGATGTGGATAAAGAATGAAATATAATATTAATGGAGATAGTTTTATATCTGGAGTGAACAAATAATTACAGTGCAAATAATCATAAAAATCATGTCTTATACCATTGAAATTAAACATAGAATAGAGGAAATTATTGAAAGAAGAAACTGTATATTGAGGTAATGAATTTTATATATTATATAGAAGTAAATATGGTTATAGAAAACATCTAAAATAAAGATAATCAATATATTTCATCCTAATGGTATTTAATTAAATGTTAATATTTTAGGTTTTTTTTTATTTAATTTGAGTGGTGTTTCTTACATATACTATATGAATAATTATATTATAATGCACCCAATTTTATTAAAAAGATTCATAGAGTTGGGTTTTGTAATGCATCACAAGGATAATAATTAAGAATTATTTTTTCTATTATTATTATTTTAACATCAACACTAAAACAACAAAAAATAAATATAATAATAATTATAACAAATATTTTTTTTTAATTTTTTACTTATACTTTTCAATTAGTTTAGACCAAATTTTTGCATTCAAATGGTACAAGTTGTATTTTTATTTTGATTAAATTTCACAGAAAGGATTTATTATAATCTACTAGATTATTAAATTATTAATGATTGGTTATCTTCATTTTTTAATAATATAAGTGGTTAGTTTGTGTATGAGTTTTTTGTCTTCGAGATTCATTTGGATGGCATGTTGCATCATGGTTATATAATTTGGATATGGAATCAATATTTGGATATTGGTAAATGTGTTATTTGGGTTTTCATGAAATTTAAAAAACAATTAAATGATTTTAGAGTCTTAGTGATATTCTTTTAATTTGTAATAATTTGGGATTGGTCATTAAATACCATTATGATGTGATACTTTTGTTGTGTGTGTTTGTAGATAAATTATTGGTAGTATATATTAGAATTAATAGGGGGTTCTTGTTCCTAGTTTAGTAGTGGAATTGATTTCTTTATTTATTTTTTGTATGTATATCCATATATTAGATAAGAGTTTTCCTCATTGTGGTTTCGGTAGGAAATGTTTTGTGGAAGAACATGAGTGTTGAGGAGGATTTGTGTGTTACCGAATGATTTGTAATGAGGTTGATAATGAGATGTGGTTTTATTTTTAATTTCATGTCACATACTCCTAGGTATTTTTAGGACTATTTAGTCAGTTGATTATCTTCATTGTTTTGAGACACATCTTTATAAGTGGAAGTTTAATGGTACAATAGTTGATGAAACCATTGGTTAAGTGTAGTGATATACCGCTATTAATTTTTTTTGTTTAATAGGTCTTAATATATGTCTCTATCTTAATGGATTCATTGAGAATAGTCCATTAATATAGAAATTGTCAATTTGGTTTAGTCATAGAAATATATCTTGCTGATATTAAGTGGGAGAAAACACCCTGGTAGGATTTCCATAGCATGTTGGGTTGTTCTTGATTTCTATATAATAGTGGTGAAACTACTTTTTTATAATGAGATGTTTTGAGCTCAAAATTAGGTCTATAGAATGAGAGACGGTAGATCCCATTTTATTTCATTTTATAGATATCCACTCAAGGAATTATTTTTTTGTTCATGGGAGTACTATTTTATTATTTTATATTCAATCACACTTCTTATTTCCCACTATAATTTATTTACTTCCATGAACAATGAATTATGTTGGTCAATCCAACTTTTATTACTTATATTTGACAATAATGATATAATATTTTTTTCCAATGATATTCTTTTTATGGTTATTGGGATAATGGATATCATATGTGGGATTTTGATGATATTTGGGATGTGGTATTAATGGTTTAGTGATATATAACCATGAAATGAATTTGAGATAATAAATTTCATAGGGGAGTGAGCTTGTGCCTCATCATTAATAATGTTGGAGTGGTCATGGAAATGCAAACCATGTATATGAGTATTTTTTTCATTAATATGTGTCGCAGTATTAAAATGTATTTATACCATTTATTTATCTTGTGGGATTAGTTTACACAAAATAGTTTTGAATCATATATCAGCACTAATCCCTTCCACTCATAGAAGTTAAGGATAATAGGGGAGCCTTTCAAAGTTGATGGATTAATGGTTCAGTTTTGTGTGTTCATAGTTATAATTTAAATATTTATAGATATGTATATTTTTCTATAACACTAGGGTATATTAAATCAGTCATGTTGACCAGAATTATGTAGGTTTATGTAATAAATTTGACTGAACTAGTTGATCCCCAATCCAATATAAAATATTAAATGTTATATATATTACTCAATGTATCCTAAATTAATTAGAAATATAATTTTTATATATTCATAGATATTATTGTTTAGACCATACTCTATAGTTCTATATAGACATATATTTATTATATAGTAAATGTTTTCTATATGAATAACCAAGAATGAATTTTCATTATACAATTCAAGAGTAATTAAATAAAATAATATTCATTTTCATTAAAATAGATGGGATAATGAGTTTTCTCTATAATGGTTTTAATATATTATATGTTATAATAATGGTTGAGATTTAATGATTTTTTGGTAAATCATTTCATAACATATTTTAATTAAAAACTTTAGCAAATAAATTCCTGATGCTTATGGTTAGGACCATACCATTTATTAAAATCATTTTTTGAACTGAAAATCCTTTTTATGAATTGGGGACTATCATTATTCGGTATTGGGTTGAGTTTCTATGTCATTTTACTATGAAATTGTATCTAAGACTTTTTTGTTTAAAGTTGAGTCAATTACTGGTGTAGATAGGTTATCAAATGTTTGAAGATAAGTTATTCTTATTTCAATATGTATTTATTGTGATACAAATACATGTTACAAGTGGATTTTTAATTTTAATAATAGGTAGTGTATGAGGAGTTAGTCTCTTATATAGAAAATAAAAACACATGATGAATAATATGGATTGTTAGTGATCAAGTTTTCCCATTGTAAAATACATCATTTTCCTGGAAAATATAAGATAATTTTACATTCAAGTGTGGACTATGAGTCATTTTAAATATATTTAGATAATTTTATAATAATAATTATTTTTTATAGGAAAAAAATATATTTTTATTAAATAATAAATTGTATGTTATTTAATTATTTATAATTTAATTGTATTTTATTAATGTTTTAACATGGATTTTATTTTTCTTAATTATTCTAAAAAATATTTATTCTAATATATTGTAAACCTGTAAAATCACATAGAAAAGATAATTTTGTAATTTTAATGAATATTTAAAATACATCGAGACAAACTACTATCTTGGGGATTAAGAAACAAATAAAAAAATTTGGTTGAAATATTTAATTTTAATATTGATTTACATGTAGTTATTTTAAAAATATATTTAAAGGTCATAATTTTATTTTATATTAAATGATGATTTTAATATTTTATGAATTTTTTAAGTAATATTGAGAAATGTAATGGATTGCAGGATAGAGGCGTTGACATCAGATCGAGAAATTTTGTTCATGGTTTTTTGGGAGACGGAGGCATGCGAGGTAGGATGTCCGATCCAAGGTTTTCGCTTCCTTTAGATGGTTTTGCGTGGGGTCATGAATTCATGCTGGCAGTGAAGAAGGAGTTTCCCTCAAATGGTTGTCTCAGCTTCAAAAAAATGGTGGTTGTTATATTGCTCTCTGAGCCAGCTTGGCAGAGGAATAATCCAGATGATGGTATGAACATTGCATACACGTCTCTCAATGATTCGTGTTCTGGAAGAATTCATTGAAAATGGTCATAATCTCATCTTGAGGCCAATCCTGATGTCTTTGCTGGATGTATTTATATTGGGAAAACCTCCCTGATTGCACGCCTTGTGTTCCCCAAGGATCAGAAATCCTTGAGGATCAATGATTTTTTCTGACGAATTTCATGTCTGTGGAGTTTCTCTGATTGGAGGTGTTTATCTCTTGGGCATGGTTTATTTCACTACATTTTTTCATCAGATACTTCTAAAATTCATGCGTGGAGCATTGGATCTCATTCCATGAAGACTGGATGGCTCTACCTTCATGAATGATCTCTGGACTTCAATGCTTTGCATGCAAGGAATGCTTTTTCTCCAGTAAGGGTTCGTCTTCATTGTCTTAATTGGTTCCTCTGGCACCCAAATATCCTGCGTGATTTTTTCATGGAAATTGGGACACCAATATGACTTGACAAGGAGACTGAGAATATTCTTTTTGGACACCTAGCCAGGATGTTAGTGGAGATTGATCTTATCTCCATCCCGATTGACAAGGTAACTCTTTCCACTCCAACGGATGACATTCAAATTAATGTGGATTATAAAGGAAATCCACTTTTTGTAACGAATGCATGGCGGTTTTGAATTCTATGGAACTATGTCAGAGATTCATTTCCTGTGAGAACTGTGGGATGAAGGGTCACCCATCCAATCTCTGTAGAAGGAAATCAATGAGGAAGGATGTGGATGTGTCATAGCCCCTTGGTATTTACATCAAGTCATCTTTCAATAAGGCTGATGTGTTTGTTTATATAGAGGAACGTCAACTAACTTTGAAAGGGAAAGAACTAGTGGTGGATTTTTCACTGTTGAGAGCCAACAATGGTCCTTCTATGTTTCGTCAAAAATCGGCACCCCCGATGCGTGGTCCCTCTAGTGCTCGGGTTTATTTTTCTAAGGGGACGACACCCACAGATGGTCAAGCTGTTACTCCCACTGGATCATTTGGGACTAGAAAAAATACAACCTCTATTGTAGGGTCTCCTGCTTGCCCTGATAGTCCTAGTGTAGGATTACGATATGATGAGACTGCCGAGATGACTCTTAATAATGGTCAACAGGTTTATTGTCAACTGGAGATTCATTATCTCTTTAATTCCTTTAGGATAACTTGAAAGTGGGGTGACATCTCGGAGGAATAGGGTGATGAAGAGGATAGCGGTGGTCCTACGTCTTTCAAAGAAGAACTCATGTCTAAAAAAGGGGATATAGACTAAACTCCTACACCCTCGAAGCGAAGGCTGAGTAAGGTCTACTCTAATATACCATGTATTGTGTGTACTCGGTCATCTAAGCTATCAGGAATGTTTAATTATGATATTCATAATATCCTTAATCAGGGTAAGTCCCAATCTTAATGGGAAACAGCTGATGACTCTGATTACGGGAATGATATGTCCTATTATGCTATGTATATTTGTGCTTTGACGTATGAGGGAAAGTCCCATTGTTTGACCCCGCCTGTCACCCCTTTTAACATTTTCATTATTAATAAATAATCCAAATCATTTCTTCTAGCTGGATTTTCTAGTATTGTTGATTAATTTTGATTAATTTTATATTTTATATATGGTTACTTATTTTGGTAAATGAATTCTCATTGTGGATTAAAATATAAGATGGTGTAACATCCAGACATTGGCCCACACATTAGTGCCCTGAGATGGTCTGTCACATGACCACTAGCATGCCTCCCGATATTCCAGAGGTTGTTGATTAGTATTGAGGGTATAATATATAAACATGGTGACACTACGCACTATTTAACAAAGTATAACAACTACATATATAACCATGGAGTAACCAATTTATCATAATAAATAACTTTAAAAAAACAATAACCAGAACAACCAAAATCACATGATGAACCAAAACTGAAAAAATTATCCATAAATAAAGAGTGATACATCAATCCAAATATGTTCCAAGTGTCAAAATGTATACCCAAAACAAAGAAACTAACAACTCCCCAAAGAAGGCCCTGACACAAATAATTTTTCCATGACCCATGATCCATCCTAACTCCACCATCTAACAAAGGGACATTTCCCTTATCACGACCTTCAAAAACGATGTCTATTTGGTATCAATTATAAATCATGAGTAGGGTGTGAGTGATAGGCATTATTCCACCACCATTGAAATATGAGAAAATATCCATCCAATAATAGATTTTGTAGTTGAATAAGTAATAATTTACAATTCATAATGTAAATAGTTACAACATTATATTATTCATTAATTAGATGCATAAATCCAAGGGTTCATGATGAAAACCATACTATAAAAACCTAATTCGACCCATGACAAGGGTATGAACTATGACCAAGTGATATCACACATCACAATACCATTTTAGTCATTTATCATTTCATTGAAAATTATATCATGTCCAATTTAACCCAATGTTCAATGATAATCTCATGGATATAGAACGCCATGTATAACACCATTTGGCTATTAGTAGCCTATATCCCTTTCCCACACCGTGATGACACAAGGGTATTTGGAGCCTCAATCCCTATTCCACAATCTATACAACATATTCATATCTAGAGACTTAGTTTATATCCCACAAAAAGTATCACATATGGGTATTTGGAACCTCAATAATTTTCCCACACTAAATAACCCATATGCGTATTTAGAGCCGCAAACCCTGTGTAGCATCTCAACATAACATACATCACAAAAGACAATTTTGCACAAAAACCATAATATCATATATATTCTGGTTATGAATCATTAATCATATTATGAAACATTTTCATTCATGTATACATGTTAAATTTATCACAACCATCATAATTATCTATTTAAATTAGACGGACTAATACGAACAATTTATCGTTAAATGCTTTGTAAAATTTTATAAAACAACTTGCCAACCCATTAATGTTTGGACAATAAAATGTTCATTTCTATTATCAATTAAATCCATAAATAATATTTTAACTAGATACACAATCCCAGATAAAAGATCATTTTGAAAATCCTAATATCCTATAAATTTGATAATCACATTATTCAATTAATTAGGGGAACAATTAGTTAATCTAAATACAAAAATTACAATTTCTCCAAGTTTAACACTTTCAATTATCACATGGAAATTAAATTTAGACAAAATAAATTTCTTGATGCATTTCTCATATAATGAAATTTTCAATTTCACAATTACATATTGATAATTTAAGTCAATACAATGGGATTTGAAATAACGACCCACAAACTTGTGGTCGTTAATGGAAGATCACCAATTAAAATTCCCAAATTGAATCTGAATGTTCAATTTCACAATGAAGGATGAGATCTCAATTCAAAACATTGATTCCTAATCAAACAGATTAGATCGATCCAAACCTATATCTATATTCATTACAAAAAGAAGAAAATATCCTTTAAAACATTTACAGAAATATGTGAGTGAGAGAGATCTAACCAATTAGGAAAATAATTCATACTGATAGAGGAACATATAAATCAAATTGATCGTTGATTATTTTTGAATGGAGATTGGATGCCCTTCGAATCCAAATGGATGCCTCAAGAAATAAGATAATATCATTAGGCTCAAGTAAGGATAAATTAACAAAAGGACGGGGGTTTGAAAAGTTTAAAACTAATTATCATTAGAATTAATTCCCTATTCATGGATTCCAAAATAAGGAAGCATTGTTTTCTAAATTGTGAGACCTAATAGTGCATGTCTCTTAGGGGATACATTGTTATTCATAATAATATTCAGGGTTTGAAAACCCATGTGATAATAGTGAAATCCCTCTAAGTCCGGGGTTGCATGGTTTACTTGGAAGTGCACACGATTTTGGAAAACTCTACTCCAAACATGAACTACCCAAAACCTCTCAGAAAATATCCAAATTTCACCTAAACACACTCGATACATGCCTCAAATGACACATAAACAAAATAAGAAAATTTAATACCTAAAAATGACCATATGAAATCTCTAGAAAATGATGATAAATAAAAATCTCCCCACCTTATTTCAACTCTTCATTGAGATATACTCCAATGAATCTCTTTCTTTATGAGATGAAAAGATAGGGCTACTAATCTAGCATATCTACTTCTATATCCAATGTTTCTTAATAAAGAATCCAATTTTCCCCAATAAGTGAATTATAATATAGGTATTTCCCCACAACAGTTTCTTAGTATGATCTAACATTCTTACCAGATGCACCATAAAAGGTTCATCAGCCACTAGATCATCATCAACATCATGGATAACATGAGAAGGGTCAGAGTGATATCGTCAATGTGGTGAATCATGAAAAACATCATGCATATAACTACTTCTCTATGGAAGAGCCAATTGGTCACTACCATCTCAATTCTCTTAAAACTCAACCGGTATAACAATATTTCTTTCCAACATGACTACCTCTAAATTCTAAAATCTCCCAATATAGGAAACACCCAATGCAAATAGTTATCACCATATATAAACTGTTGGACATCAGTGAAGATCATTATAAAAAATTATATCCACTCAGAACCCTAGCCATAAACATCTGTGTCAACTGTTCATTCTCTAACATCACATGCATTAGACTCAGTCCCTTTTTCTCAGACTCAATGTCCATTATCCAGCATTTAGGTGATATGCATATCCCAACATAAAGTCCCTTATATGGTTTCATATAAATTTATTTTTGGTAACTATTGTTATATGTGAACTCAAAAAGTTCAAGGTACTTCCCCCAAGACCCATCAAGGAGTGAACACATGCTCATTGAATATAATCAAGAACCTAAATGGTACTGATTGACATCCCCTATTACTATGGGTGGAATTTCATATCCTATATACCAAGAACCGTCTATAAACCCTACAATAAGAGTGATGTAAAATTTGGTGGACCATCCAAAACAATATTATTTTTCACCATGGCTAGATGAAATATCACCTAAAAGTATAATTTTATCAATTGAACCACTGAGGATGTCTCTCCTATATGCCAGAAATGTGGTGCATTCATCTGTTTGTCCACAACAACACATATAACATCATTCTTCTGAGGTAACCTCATGAGACCACCGCAAGACTCATGAAAACATCTTCTGACTTCCATTCTGTAGTGGTAAAATGTTTTATTAATACAAATGGTCATTTATGCTCATCCTTATAATATTTATGGGTGTACAATCATTTCGAATACCCTAAAATTTCCATTTTCACACATAACCACTAATACTGACATTATATGTCATGGTACATTTATTTGAGTCCTACATGCACCATCCTCTTCGAGGAATGAAATTCAAAAATATTGTGGTCTCGAATTCATGTTAGAATGACTATGGGGACCAAGAAATAGATCATCTAATTCTGATGTTTTGACCAATCAAAATATGTATATCCAACATCATGGCTTCCTATCAATGACAATCACTATAGATCCTCAAAATTCTTCTTTAGGATCCGGCTCAAATGTATATACATGATTTCTACTTATATGAGTTTCATCTATTCCAATATAAACTCACCCAAATCATGTATCTCATATAATGAGGTCATCATCTTCCACTAATATATAGACTCCAAAATTGCATGTGTTTTATTTTTTATATCTATAAGTGTCTCCAACATTTTTTCCCTTTCTAATCATATATAATATTTCAATGTCAAGAGTCATCATATACTCCACCCATATCTGTTGCGGGAGATTCAAGTATCACGGTGAAGAGATATACATTAATCTTTAATTATCTGTATACACAGTTTAAAATTCTCCCAATAGATAATGTAACCAACACATCTAGGTAAAGACAACTACAACAAACTTGAGGTCGCGTGTAGAGTAATTCTGTTCATGTGGCCACAAATATCTTACCCCAAATACCACAACCTGATTTCCATACATTAACAAAACACCATTCCATTTCCCAAATGCATCATATAACAATGCATACATTTTCACGTGGTTAGGTAGAAGTAAGATCCAAGCGGTAGTCAAATACATGTTCAACACCATGAAATCATTCCCGCATCTTCCAGAAAATTCATACATAACGCTCATCTTGGTCAAGCATGAAAGTGGTTCTTGTAACATCCAACCCCTACCATATTAGATTGAGGAGGTATTTAGACACTACATGGCCATAAGAGATTTTTCCAAGGCGTCATAGGAGGTAAATTCATGCCGAGTGATTCATGAACAATTAGGGAATGGTTTTTCCCCAAGAGTAAAACCAATAAACGAAACAAGGAATACCCATCCGACACTACCTGATGCATACCAACAATTCCTTACAACTCAAAAAGAAAAAAGACCAATACAATGACTAAAATATCCATAATCATAGTACCAAGTGGAAGACTCAATAAAAATCCCACATCAAATCATGTCATGCTCTATGGCTCCACACCAAGCACCTTGCTCCATGACCCAGAACATCACCAAAGAATCATGTCGAACTACAAGAAAAATGATATTCATTACTATTACATATTTCCCAAAACATAATATTTGAAAAAACCCAAATGTTCCGAACCATGGGGGATTACTAATACTCAATTAGATTTCCCAGAATGACATTCCAAACCACACCACTATGAATGAAATGTTAGCACATGTATATAAAGATGATTTTATAAAACATTAAATAGAGAAACCATTTCCACAAGACAAACATACCCTTACCCATCAACTTCAAACAAGGTAAATCCAAAACTATGCTCCAATCCACATCACCATCACACATTAGCCCAAACATTCTACTTTCAGAGCAACACACTACAAAGAAACCAAAACAGTGGAGCTTTCATCCAACCCATTCACTACATTTCATCATACGAGTTCTTCCCGAATAGTATCTATAATGGTGGCCCTTATATGAACTATCCATAACCTTTTATGGTGAGGATTACCAGCCACTTCCCCATAATCAACACGAGCCACAATAGTTAATCAACCAATAATCATAAAGCACCAATGCCACGCAATAAGCACACAACCATTTCTAACACATCCCAATTGACATTAATAAATCATCCATTTATTAATGACACCATTATAACATTTTCCATTACAATCCTCATTTCAATAAAAAAACATTCTTATTTAAAAAAAATTCACAACCAATTTTAATTATCTAAAAAAAATAAATCTACATTTTAAAATCACACAACAAAACTCCTCTTTCAGCCATATCCTATTTCACTCAAAAGTATCTAACTCTTCACCAAATGGGTTTCCAACATCATTTTAATATCATATTCAAAATTTGTTTCATGAAAAACAAATTAATTGAAACCAAATCCATTAGTTCTGACCAAGTGGAGTTTGGAGAGAAGAAACATACCACTACAGTTTTGTGGTAATCGAGCCGAATGAAACTGCCCCACAAATCTAGTAAATGGACCACCGAAACTGTTCTATATACTTTTCCCTATCCTCATAAAAACCTTAAATCCCCACTTTTGTCTATAAATAACCAAAATCTACATGAAACAGATGTAGATCTAGAAAACCAAGAATGGGAGAATAGTTTATATAGAGGAACTGAATAAGCCATGAGGGGAGACTTATGTAGTTGAAACCACCATCTAACCACCTTTGAACCCCTTAAAATACACTCTAAATTGAGTGGGAGAACCCCTAAAAACCTTGATAACCAAAATTTACCTGTGATTCTCGAGTGGAAGGAAGTTTGGAGTGATATTGATCAAGACCGAGTGAACCCAGATTTAAAAATCCCCTTTTTAAAGGGTTGCACAGTTAGCCAGCACGATTTTGGAAATAATTCACTAGATATGTGCATGAAACTACCTCAAGATAAGTGGTCCTACAAAGTTATCTCGCAAAGTTTTTCAAATCATTCATAGACTGTGCGAAGCCCATTATATCCCTTGCATGGTTACATGGAGAACCCGCACAGTTTTCCCTGACCAGTCTCAAACCATTCACCCATATAAAAGTATCCAAACATATTCAAACCCCTTAAAATCTATGCCAAACATTTTACAAACACTATATGTAGATAAAAATTCATAAACAAGGGACACATACCTCAAATCAGGGGCACTACATTCTCCCCACCATTGGACATTCCATCCTCAGAATGTAGGGAACCATCTCTTTATCGAAAGAGCATGGGCCATTGCTTGACTATCTCTTTATTCTACTCCCAAGTCATCATATGAATCATACCATGTTTCCAAAATACCGAAAATAACCTGATGATATTTTCACTCAACACACTTTCTTTCCTATCTAATGTTTTCACTAGCACATGAACCAATGAAGCATTCAGTTCTAGCTCAAAATGATCCCAACGAATCACATGGTCATGATCTGGCTCATACGTTTTCAGCTATCACGCATGAAAAACATTATGCACCAAACTAAACTGTGGTGGAAAATTCAACTGATAATCCACCTCTCTAAGAATCTTTAGTATCTCAAAATTCCCAATATAACATGGATATAACATACCACATTTACCAAACAGAAGATGTACCAACCTAGCAGATATTATGAAAAACAAATGATCACCTACCTTGAATGACAAGAGTTGTTGAAGATGGTCCACATTTAATTTCATAATAAATTGAGCCATCTATGTCCTCTATCTAATCAACATGATCATCTCTGTAGTCTTTTGGACAAGGCTAGGTCTAGTCATCAAAGTCTCACCTGTTTCCACACAATATAGTGGAGAATGACATGAACACCCATAAAATGCCTCAAACAGAGCCATATGTATTGATGCGTGATAACTGTTATTATAAAGGAAATCCAATAATTGTAAGTGCTCCTACCATGAACTAGTAAAATCCATAAGACAATCCATTAGCATGTCCTACAGAGTTTGTATCATCCTATCAAATTGGGCATCCGTCTGAGGATGATACGTCGTACTCATCGTCAACTGTGTCCCAAGGGCTTGCTGTAAGGATTTCCAAAAAAGAGTTGCGAACCATAGATCCCTATCTGATTCCATCGAAACTAAGACACCATGACTCATTACCAATTCCCTGATATATATTTGGGACATATCCTCCACCACATTAGATTCATGAATCATGATAAAATGGGGTGAATTGGGAGCCGATCCATAATCACCCATACAGAATTGGGTTTCTTGATAGTTCTCAGGAGACCCATCACAAAATCCATCACTATTTGATCCCAATTCCAGATTGAATAGGAAAATATTTCAACCCTCATGTAAGATACTGATGCTTTTCCTTGACTTGCGAAAAATGAATGTATCTCAAAGCAAACTCATCCACTTTCCTTTTCATACCAACCCACCAAAACTACACATTCAAAACCTTATAGATCTTATGAATTTGAGAATAGAAATCCCACCTAGAATGATGATATCCCTTGATATGTTCCTCCTAACAAGGAACTGGTACCACCATCCTATTCCAAAAACACAAAACTAAATTACAATACAGTTCCCAGTCCTCAATGGTCTCCACACCATTTAGTTTCATCCTTATTTCTATACACTCGGAATCAAATATCTGAGCCTCTTTGACCTAAACAACCATTTTCGAAACTAATAAATCATAAATTAGATTTCTCTACCACACTGGTCCTCCCATTCCAACTGCATGTCAGATATGACCGACATTAACTACCACATATTTGATGTTTTTTTCACCCCATGAGCATACAATTTTATAATTAATGTATCTAGCACCATATTTCACTTACCTGGTGTGTACATTAATTCAAAATCAAACATCTTGAGGTATTCCTTACATCATCTATAACTTTAGTTAAAATCTCTATGTGATAAAATATTAATTAAGACCATGTGATCCGAAAACACAGTCAATTTCCCACCGAAGAGATATTAATGCCACATTTTTATATCATGAACCCCTACCGCCAACTTCAAAAAAATGTTTTGGGTTTTTCTTCTCATTCATCATCAACTTCCTTGATCCATATGAAACTACATGATCCCCCAACATGAGGACACATGCCAACCCTGATCCCGATGCATCACAGTACATCACATTTCCTTTACATTGTTCAGGAAATCCCATGATTTGTGATGATGTATTGAAACCCTTTATCTAATCAAACCATTTATAAAACTGCTTATCCCATTAAAAGGGGAGATTCATCTTTGTCAAAGATGTCATCAGTGAGTCCAATCATGAATAATCACTAAAAAACGTCAATAATACCCATGAAGACCAAGGAGGCTCTATATTTAGAAAACATTATTTGGTGGTTGCCCTGAGATGACAACCAATGCCTTTTCAAGATCAACTGAACCACCCTTCTTAGAGATAACAAGGCCTTCAAAACAAACTCTAGTGTTCAAAAGCATACGTTGAAAAATTTTCATTCAAACAATAATCCATCATACCCCCAACACTATCTCCAAATGATGCTCTCCCACCAGCCTTTCTATCGAATAAACATGTATATCCTCAACAAATACAACCACAAATGAATTCAAATTTTCTGCAAATATTCGTTTCATCAATTACATGAACACTACTGTTTCATTTATTATACCAAAGTACATAACCACCTACTGGTAATAGACATATGTAATTATAAAATATTTTTTGGTATTAACCTCTTTCTCCACCTTTAATTGATGATATCTTGAATTGATGTCAATCATATAGAGCCACTGAGAACCCCTCAACTGGTCCAAAAAAATCATCAATGAATGTAAGTGGATATCAGATAATTATTGTAACCTGATTAAGTCTATGATAATCAATATAGAGTCGTAGTGTTCCATCTATCTTTTTAACAAACAATAGTGGTGCTGGCCACATAGACGTGCTAGGCTAGATGAAACGTATATTATCTAAATATTACAACTATACTTTTAATTCCCGCAGTTCTTCATGCACCATATGACAAGATGGAAGTGATATAGGACTAGTACACTGAAGGATATCGATCATAATCTAAAATTCTATCATTGGTGGAAACCCAGATAATTAAAATGTAAGGAAATCCATAAACTAATCCAAAACTATTGGAAAAACACTTATCGCAACACCTTCCATTGATTCCAATGAAAAATTTTATAACTAGTATGAGATCATTCCAACAGTTGGTGGAAAAAAATATTTTTCACCTAGAATTTCATTCTACTACCCTCTAAGCGGTGTTCAACACCATCCACCATCGTAAATCTAATAATTCACGCATAAAAATCAATGTTGTCCTTAAACATTTCCAAAAAATCCATTCCCATGATTATATCATATTCACCCATCTCATGCACTATGAAATCCCACGTCAATTTTATTTTGTCCACAATTAGGAAACATTATCTACATAGGAAGGCTCAAAACACTCTATGACCCAGAGGATTTTGTGTTTTTAATGATGAAGGAATAATTTGCATAGTTAAACCCAATAATCTAACATCTCAAGAATAAATAAAATAATGGTAATTAAAAATATCAAATAAATAATGAATCGATATAATATTCAATAGAACCATACCTTGCATCGTGGATGGCCCCATATAAACATCCATCACAAACTTTTCATCTCCGAACAACAACTTCTTGCCACAATCTTCACTTTATTACCCTACTGAGGTGTCATGGTATTTCTAGAATCATCTTGACTAATTCGGCTCGACTGATGAAGAGTATGTTGTTGGCCCTGTCCTATTGAGGCCTAGGACTCTTACAACCCCTTAAGAGTGGCAGGAAAACCAGGACTCAGAGTATTCTGACAATACCACTAAAGCATCCAAAGATGCTTATAGTTATGAAAATATCAATGTTGTGTCATACAATCCAATTGGGTTTGTCCCATAGTGCCACACTAGAAACATCCTCACGTACTCTAAGTCTTCAGAGGAAGATTCTCTGATCTTTTTGTTGGATTCTGAGTCGTACTGCCACCCTAGAAATCAGTGACCAGCTTCCGAATGAAGCCATCATTTTAGTTCCCACTATTACCAGTGGATACCAATATACTTCCCCAACCTCTAGCCGCCAAAATATCTCACTCAGCCACCGTATTTATATTCACCATTTCTATGTAATCATATATAAACATCACTACAATATTGGAACAAATTTCTTGCTTCAACCCATCTTCAAATATGTGTGCCTTCAATGATTTGAATCCTACAACCTCTGGTGAAAACATCACTATGTTCATAAATTTAACCATGTATTTCATTTCTACCATGTTCCCTTTCTTAAAGCTAAAGAAATTTTCTGTTTGTTGTATTCTAAAGGTACGTGGGAATAATTTTTTTTAAAACTCCTCAAAACAATCCATAATCAAACCTTTGTCCATCGTATCTTGGTCCCCCATCTCTCACTCCGAAAGAGCAATATCTTCCAACATGTTCGTGTATATCTTCACTTTCAGCTCAAATGATGTTCCCATGAATTCAAATATCATATTCGTTCTATTCATCCATGCTTCTTCCCTTTTTGAATCCAAAACACCGATAATGATTAGTGGATTCTTCTTTTAAATTGAACTGCACAATCTACATTCTTTTTCTCATCCCCATTATTACCACTTTCCTAAACCTAGAAATCTTTCACTATTCTCTGCACTAGGTGCTGGTTCACCTGGGGATTATGTGTGACCACATTTTCATCAGCTACCTTTAGTTTTCCTCTATGATTACTACCGGATGCCATTTCTATTAATACAAAAACAACCTTAAGTCACACTCCCTCTATAGAAAAGGCATACAATTTCCAAATTTACTATATTTCAACTATCACAACAAGGCTTTCCAGAAGTTCACATTTCAAAACTACCCCAATTTTCCATTTTTAAAATCATTTTGTTTTGAATCCTAGTTCTGATTTTTCAAAATACACACATTCATATGTAAACATAAATCATTATAAACCATTGAAATATGAATCATAGAGGGAATTCATATCTACAATGAATTCAATGCTAATATAATTTTCTACACACACAACAATGAGATATCCAATCCCTATAAGTGTGTCCAAAACACATATGTACACAAATCCCTAGTTACTTTCAGATCATTATAAAAGGGTTAGTTATGTCCTTTTATGATACATATTCTATGTTTCAATAATTGTACGCCTTGCTACCATCCTGACTCAGGGAATTGTCCAAGAACAAATGTCAATACCAATACCGACAATAAGTTCCAAAGGACCAAAGAGATGCTATCACATAAAATCCATGGTCTGAACAATCTGATACCATTTTGTAACATCTCACCCCTACCTCATTGGCCTGATGATGTGGTGAGATATTTATTTTCCTTAGGAAACATTACCATGGTTCCAAATACTAGAAATTAATGTCGAGGGATTCAATAGAAATTAAGGAAGGGTTTTCACCTTAGAGTAAAACCAGTCAACAAGACAAGGAATACCCTACCAAAACTAAACTATGCATATCAACAATGCCTTAAAACTCAACATGAATAAAGACCAATAAAATTATCCCAAGATCTATTATAATAGAACCATGTGGAAGAGTCAATATCAAAACACATATGAAACCATTTCATGCTCTATGTCCCCAGAGTAATTTCCAAGATCCAAGCCCCACATCATCACCAAATCATCATGTCAGGCCGCTAGAAAAATGATATTCCTTAATCTTAAATGTGTCCCTAAACACAAAATTTTCAAAATTTTCAACGTTCCAGTAAAGTGGGTGAGTACTAAAACTCATTAGGATTTCCCCAAATGAAATTACAACACATTCCACTAGGAAAGAACCATTAAAACATTTATATAAAGTAGATTTTATATAACATTACATAGTTCAGCAAATAACACAAGACAAACATACCCTTACCAAGCCATATCAAACAAGTGAAAGCCACAACTATTTTATAGGCCATAACTCCATCACAAATCATCCCAAAAAACTACATCTTGGAAAACAACACACAACAAGGAAACCAAAATGGTTGAGATTTCATGCAACCCATTCACTAAATTTCCAACTAGTGGTACCTCCCAACCAACATCACTAAGTGTTTCCCTTCCATACAATATCCATCACAATTTATAGTGAGACTTCTCACCCACTTCCACACAATAAACACAAGCCATTACACTTACTCATGAATCAAGCATAATGGACAAAGGCCACGCAATAAGCACAAAACCATTTTCAACACATGCTAATTCATGTAATTAAATAACTCATTTATTAAATACACCATGAGACCAATTTCTAGGCCAAATATCATTTTAATAAAATTTCTTTGTAATGAAACCCATTTTTAAAAAATATTTTCATAATCTAAACCAAAAAATAAATTTTAAAATGTATATTTTAAAATCGCAAAACATAACTCCTCTTTCAACAATAGCCCATTTCACCCAAAAATCCCCAATCCTCTCCAAATGGGTTTCCACAAAGAATCCCACATCATATTCGCAATTAATTTCACGAAAGAAAATTAATTTCAACCAAATCCACTAGTTATGACCTATTGGAATCAAGAGTGAATCCACATACCATTAGGGTTTTGAAGAAATTGAATCACATGTAACCGCACCAGAAATCAAGAAAATCAACCACTAAAACCACTCTAGTTCCTATTCTCTATCATTAAAAAGACCTAAAATCATTAAATTATACTACCCAAAAAATTACCTATATATAAAATATGTATATCAAAAAATACAAGAAAGGGAGAAGAGTAGACCTATAGAGAAACCAAGATGAAGCTATGTGGAGAGACGTGATTGAGAGAAACCACCTTCAAACTACCTTGAAACCCCTTAATATACCTTCCAAATCAAGCGGTAGAGCCCCTAAAACAAATTATAACCAACAATATTGACTGAAGCTCGAGTGGGAGGAATCATGGAGTGAAATAGACAAATACTAGGAAAACCTGGATTGATAAATCCTCTTTTTAATGTGCTGCATGATTTGGGAAGTCATTCGCTAACTGTGAACATGCCACTGTATCAGGATAAGGTTTCCCTCAAGTATTTCATCCATGATTTTTCAAACTATGCACAAACCGTATGATTTCATTTGTCTCCCCTTCCACAATTACCTAGAGATCCTACACAGTTTTCCCTAACCATGCTCAAACCACAAACCCTTATAAAATATTGAAAACTTATTCAAAACCCTTCTATACCCTCCCAAACACTATCCATCCACTTTAAATACATAAGAAGGATTGAAATATGGTCACGTACCTCAATCTGGGGGTACTATAGTTCTTTTATGGGGAAATTTTCCTTGATAAATCCCAATCAAAAACTCGTTAACACTTGAAATGTGATGATATCAATGTCAGTCTTGGGTTGGTCCCATGAAACCACTAATTTTTCATTCTCTAGGCCCACTAACACAAATTATATTGATATTCAGTGACACTTGAAATTTTAATGATCAATAATGAATTGGAACCTATATAGAGTGGTGTATAACCAATTTCTGTCATCTTTCTAAGGATGCTCTCAAGATATTGGGAATGATCATCATGAGTCTTGGAGTATATAAAGATGTCATTCACAAATATTTCCACCAACTAATCTAGGTTTTGGTAGAAGAATTAATTCATCAATCCCATAAACACTTATAATGTGTTTTTAGACTCCACGATATCACATCAAAATCATAAAGTCCATGACTGCTTCTAAATTCAATCCTAGGTATATCATAAGGCCATGATCTCAAATGATGATTCTATAATCACAATATGGTATCGGAGAAATAAACTCTAATCATCTAGTCAAAAATATCATCGATACATTGAATAGGTTACCAATTCCTCACAACCATCTAGTAGAACTTCTGGTTAACTGATAAAAAAAAGTAGGGCCCCATAATCATTGCTTTCAAAAAAAGACTAGGGAACCCCATGGAAGCATAAAACTACATACAGAATACCTTATACATATACACTTCCAGTTTAGTGTTAACCTCTTGAATATATATTATTGTCATTCTGTATGGTGGTATGGATTATGGATCACCCCAAACATGAGGTCAATTATATATTCCATATCTATCTTTAGTGGAACCGTTGATAAGTCCGTAGGAAACAAATCCCAGAACCAATACAGTATGAGTGGAAGGGTATCATTTTTATATACCCCATTATCCAATAAAAACTAAAAACCAGGGCATTGATCTCCCCATGTTTTTTATAAATAGACCCTTCTGGTCCCACCTAGATATCTCACTCTCCACAATGAATAAAATTATCACCCTCAGGAGACATAAAAGTCACTCTCCAGTAGTAAAAAATTGTGTGGTCTTGGTAGGCCACTAACTAATCCATACCAATAATTTTGTCAAATCTTGGAATATCTAGAATGTAGTGATCATAATGGAAGGGATAATTCCCAACCTCAAGAGGAATCCATTTTAATAAACAAATTTCTCTCTACCATAATCCCAAATGTGTATCGATTATAATAACCCAGCTCACAAACTCAACTACTAGAATCAATTTGTTCACATGTTTTGAAGATATAATGGAATCAGAGGCCCCGATATCAAATAAATCTCAAGAATTTTCTGAAACTATAATAATTGTACCTCTAATTAATGGAATACCATCCTTTATATCAACAAATGTAGGATGAATAGAGTGAAACTGTACTTCTAGTATTCCCTTTGATCTAGTCTAGGACATATGGGCCTCACCACACAGCTGATATGGGTGATGTTCCATTGAAACACCATTTCCAATCCTTCTACCACCATCACCTGTATAAATCCATCTACCAGGGTGATACTGTGGTAGAAGACCCCTTCCACCACTCTGATTCTACATAACTACTGCATCAATACCCATCTATCATGGATTCCATAAAAACAAATATAGATATACCATCCTACCATTAGCTCAAAACATTAATGGCGGTCATGGATAATTTATATGAAAGTTACATGGCCTACCACACTAGTGGAAAATCACTCTGGTAAGATCCCAAATAACTGATCCTTACCCATGGAAACACATCATTCAAATTCTCTAGTAAACATTAACATTATGACTCTCTTTAACCTCAAGAATGCATACCATTTGATCATCTAGAAAAAACCACATCTCCTCCACTGGAAGCTTCCATCAAGATTCTTTCATATATGTGATCTTGATCGACAACTAAAAAAATTCATGTAAAAATATTAACATAGTATTTAATCATTCATTTAAGATCATCATGAAAATCCTTGTCATAGTAATATCTTCTCATTAATTCTTTTGATAAAAAGAACTGTGGGTTAGTAATGAGACTATCATATTCCATCTCAAACATACTCCCCTAGGTCAACTACATGAACTCATATTCCCTACCCTTCTTCATTATATAGCAATAAAATCAGTCCATGAAAAAACCATTAATTACTTCCAAACCATTCCCTCTGCCTTCCCATTCTGATATAGAACATCCCACAAGAATTTCACTTATCATCGTAACATATGTAAAGCCAACAAGACCCCCCTCTCAATAAGAGCCTCTAAATGGTTAGGTGATTTCATTATGGACTCCATCAAGAATTCACCTACATTAGTTCCACACTCTATAGTTAATATTTCAGAGTGATGTAACTATAACTCTCATACAAGGTCAGATATACTACACACATGTCAATATAGGTCTCTCTCCATAAAAATCATAAAGTGATAAAAGTTCTCATGGAACATATCCATGGCTCTTCAAATGGCATAGTATGTGCCCCATGTTCTATTACTGGAAGATAATTTCCATGTATAATCTATTTCCATTCAATTTACAAATGATTTCATTGAGGATTTTCTCTATAATGTGAAACACATACCCAAGGTCACATTTCACAACATTAACACAGTTAACAAGATAGATTAACATAAATACATAACAAGTCCCCCCCCCCCCAACATGTTCAAAACAGAGGCACTATCACTACCATTAACCATCCTATATCAATGTCATTATTAACAATGTTTAATTAATTTTCATTTTTTAGTTTTTCATTAAAAATTCAATAATTTTCATTTTTCACTATTTTATAACATTAAATTTATTTATAAGGAACTACATTAAATTCCATTACACATGTAAGGAAGAAAAATTCAATTTCCATAGTATACTAAAACCATTATTTACAATGCATGGCTAAAAATGATTCATGTCAAAAAAAAATTACTACTTGGCTAGAATGATTCATGAAATAATATAAGTTATTCAATACCAGGACATTAGTCAACTCTATAAAAATCTCTGAAAAATTAATCACATCCCAAAAAAGTGCATAACTCTTGGTAAAATAACGTCTAACTCTATGTGAATATAACTATCAAAATAATCCCACCATTGGTACAGTGGTTAGTTACACCCAAGAAAGAGCTCATGTCTATTGCCAGAATCTTCCTAGTCTCATGTATTCCATTCCTAAATAGTAAGACGAAATAATATAAAATAAAACTCTTCTAATACAACATTGTAAAATCCTGACATAGGTGCAACACAATGTTTCTCTGAGTCAGTAAGTCACATGACCATAGGAATGCCTCCTCATATGCCATAGGTTAAGGGATGATATCAAGGGTCACATATATCAACATGGGGAGACTCTACCCACTTTTTCAAAGAATCATAATAGATGAAATAACTATGAAGTAACCAAAAATAATAATACAATAACAAGAACAACCTATATCGCATGATGAAAAGAAATAAAACACAATATCTATAACTAAATAGTAGACATTTTATGCGAAATAATTTTCATGTTTCAGAATATCAACCCAAAATAATAGCACTGACAACTCGACCAAGTGGGGAATGACACCGTGTTTACATCCCTCATCCATGATCCATCCCAAGTCATCCATCTCATAGATTCCCATTCCTCTTTTTCTATCATGGAATCAAGATATATGTTCATCTACCGATCTGGATTCGCAATTATAGTGTAATTGAAACTTAGTATGCCACCACCAATGGGTTTTGAAACAATATTTGGTCAATAAAAATATATAAATCTGTATAAATAATAATGTGAATTTCATAAACGGAACAATAATCACATTTATTTATTCTATTATTAACCATGTAAACATCCATTCTATCAATACATGATTCATCCCAAAATGGTATCCGAACTACCCCTAAGGGATATCACATACGAAAAAACAAAGTTATCATTTCCAATTTCATATAAAATTATATAACGACCAATTGAAATTCTTGTCCAATACCAATCTCAAGGGTGTATAAATTCATGAATAACACTGCATCGGTATTTGGAGCCACAATAATTTTCCCACACTCACTATGACATATGGGTTTTTAGAGACTCAGTCCATACCCCATAATATCTAACACATATGGGTATTTAGAGCCTCGGTCCCTTTCCAACATGCACAAACACATATAGTTATTTGTAAAATTTTTCATTGAACCAAACCTCAACATCACATTTGTCACAAATTTCACAACATCACAAAATCCATAGATTCATATACATTATTGTTATGCATCATTAAAATTATTATAAAACATTATAATTAATGTGTAGCTATTCAATTTATCACCAAAATCATAATTCATTATTCCAATCACATTGAATTAAATGAATAATTCATCATTAGACCATTTTCAACATTTAATCAAATAACCCACTAACAAAATATGGTTAGGAAAATCATACCTTGATATACCATATCGATTAAACCCATATCTCAATAATTATCCAACTAAACAAACCTATTTAACTGGTCATTCTCAATAACCAAATATCCCATCAATTCTATAAGAACATTATTCCCTTAATTAATTAACAAGTTAATTAATTGAAATCAACTAATTTAAATTGCACCAAATTCTATCCATTCAAGTATCACTTGTCTATTAAATATCGTTTCATTAAAATCATGTTGAAATTGGACAATCCTGGAAATTTCAATTTCACCATTAATTGATAGTAATTTAAGATAAGACTATTGTATTTTCAAATTATAACTCCTTCCAAATGATGATTGATGGACACCCACCAATGGAAATCCCCAAAATGAAGCAGTGAAATCAATTCCCCAACGAGGAATGAGAATGATATCAAAAACCTAGATTCAATTTCAAATGGATTAGATCGAAAAAAAACTAGATATATATCAATATATATTATAAAAAACATGCATTAAAAGGATGATAGAAGGATGGTAGGGGAGTAAAACCCAGTCAATATGCCATATCTCATTGCAAGAGGTAAATATCTATCAAATGAATATTTGATTCCCCAAGAATGAAACTCAAAATCCCTCTAAAGTATAATAGGTTCCTCAAAAATTGAGGGATAACATGTACGATAATGATGGATAAAATTAGTGTGATGTTTGGGGGGGTTTGGAAATTTTAAATCTAATTTTTGGGGGAACTAATTCTATGAGAATTGTTTCTTGAACAGGGTCACACAGTTTTAAAAACCATGCATCTGAACTATGTGACTATCCTTTGGAGGTTCATGGTTACTCTTAAAAGGTTACACTATTTCAAAACCCATTATTCAACAATGTAATCCCTATCTTTTTGGGGTTTCTATTGTTTTTTAGGATGGGTACATGGTTTGGAAAAATCTCTATACCAACCATGAACTACCCAAAACACCTTCAAAAAATATACATATTTCACCCAGACACCCCCAAAAAATACATGAAACAAAGTATAAAAAAAACAAAGAAAAATTAATACATATAAACAAGATCTATACATCACCAAAAAATGTTGTTATCTCACAGATGGTATAATATTTAATTTTTTTAATATTTTAATGGTATTGTATTGGATGATTTTTTATGTGACATTATTTTTTGGGGGGAACTACAACACGGTATAATGGATATATATAGATGGTATGTTGAATTTTTCTTATGATACAACAAATTGTATTGTATAGAGTGATCTAATGAGTGACACTAGATGGAATTTTGAGGATGAAAAATGTTTTTATTGGGGATATTTTACCTCCATGTGTTTTTTGGTACTTGATAAGTTTTCTGTTTTTTGTTAATATTTTAAAAAATGTGGATAATTTTAGAATTTCAATAGTATTATATTGAATTTAATTTTTTGGTGTAATTAAGAAATAATATTTCATTTAAAAGAGTTTTATTGGTATATAATTCCTAATTAATATTTTTTTCCTATTAAATGTAAATTTATATAATTATGTGTGTCTGTGTGTTTGAAATTAGCTTGAATTTTTTTTCTTAGTCATTGTACACACATAGAAATTATTGTAAACGTACATGATAAGTTATGTGGGAATATAGAGAATCCATTATGAATAAAATCTATAGATTTTGAACTACAATGTATCCCAATGGATGAGGTTTATTTATGAAATCTTCAGGGTTTGTAATTTTTACTATAGTTGTTTGGACCATGATACTTTTCAAATTTACTAGGACAACCATTAATGGGGTAACTAACCTATTAATGTAATAATAATTTAATAAAATGTTCATTTAAGTGTATATAAATCCTTTAGGGGTTAGATTATATTTAACCCACTATGATATATTGGGAGTGGGCAAATAAATGGTTGTTAATCCCCTATAATTAAATAACCACTACATTTATTGATATTCAAATTATATATTTAATTTTTTATATTTATAGGATGTTATTGGTTTTTAGGAACATATAAGATGTTTGGTCCATTATTTTAGTGAATAAAATTATAAATAAAAAGGAAAAAACTAATGTAATGCTTCACACTTATTACCTGTAGAGCCCCCTCCACCAACAATAGAAGTTATCCCAATCAGCTCTCCCCTCTTCCCACTCTTTAACCATATTTTACTATTTCTCTTAACTTATTCAATCCATAAAAACTACATCGTTATTAATTCATTTTTTATACATTTATGACATTGAGATCATTTTTGTGATTAAATGTTAAAGAATAAGTTTTTTTTTCAAAACAATTTTGAAATTGTTTTATATAAATTTTAATTTTTTAAATACCCTAATTTTCTATTATTTTTAGCCTTTTCATCATATTATATAATATAAAATTAAATAAGAATGTATTGTAATACTTATTTAGTTGATCTTTGTTATCCTTAATTTCAGTGATGAATATGATTTGAATGCTTGATGCTACTAGTTTTTATATTTTTTTAATATTTTTGTAATTATATCTATTTTTTTGGTGTCTTGGATATTTTTATATATTTTCATGGTTATTGATTTCAAAATTATTTTCAAAATTATAGCTATTATATTTATTGTCCTGGAATAAAGGAAATTTTTATATTGATACTCTTGTTAGATAAATTTTAAATATTTTGTATTAAATATATAAAAATAATATTCAGGAAATTATATTTCATAAAGAATATTTTCCATAATTTTTAAATGTTTTTTCTATTCATTAGATATATTTTAATTGACTTTTACTTAATTTTATTTTTTTATTGGAATAATTTTTGGGTTATTTTAGGATATTAATTTATATATGGATGTATTTACTAAAATATATCCAATGTAATTTCAATTGAATAGTTTTTAATTATAAGAAAAACAATTTTTCATAAAATGTTATTTTAATGGGTCTTTTGATTAAAAATATAATATCAAGAGAAAATAATATTTTTTTATCCTTGTTTTGGGATTATTTTTCTAATATATAGTGAAAATTTTTATCTGGTTGGGTTTACCTCTTGAGAATGTTGATTATGGAGTTTAAATCAATTTATTTAATTCTATTCATATTTTGGGATTGAAGTGGAGTTTTTAAATGATTTGTGGTGATCAGATTATTATTATTAATTTCAGAAATATAATAATAATAATTTTTTTTTATTTTTTTTATTATTAAATTGGTCTGTTTTGTGGGTGGGTGGTTCTCTATGGAATTCTTTTCATCTAATAGAGTTACAAACCCATATCTTCATTATTTGGGGCCATGCTAAGGTGGGGGGTATTTTCATATATATAATATCAAAACTAGCCTGTAGAATTTTCATATGTGTTCATCATGTGTTGTAGGTGGTGATGTTATTACACAAGAAAGGAATGTGTCAATTTTTTTGTTCTTAGTAGGGTGGGTAATTTGTGTGTGTGGTGGAACTGTAGAAGGTGGTAGGTGTTTTGGGTAAAATGATAAAGCAGAGTTCCATGAAAGGGTTGTCATAGTCTAGATGAATTGAGCCTGAACAGGTTGGGAAAAATCAGGACATAAAATATATACATTATAGTCCTTGGGCCTTGGGGCTATGTTCATTGTGGTCTTTGGGATAAATAAGTTATTAATATTTTTTCCCTAAAATATTATTTTAAATTAAAAATTTTAAGGGGCATCATGGATTTTTTTAATCAAGTTATTAATGGATGAGGCTTGGACAATTTATCACTATGGCTATGTGTACTCATTTAATATAATCTCTTATAATTTAATAAATATAATCACAGTTGTTGTTGTTATTTTTATTATTATGGTTGGTATAATGGCATATATACATATCATTCTCTCTCATTAGATTTTTTATAGTGTAAAAAAATGATTTGCATTATTTTGGTGGAGATTTTTCTTTTTTTTTTGAGGATTGGTTCTATTTATGGTGTCTTATGATAATGAATAAATTCGTTATATATACGATTTTGAATTACATATTTATTTTGGAATAATTTTTTTAATAGTAATACTACTGAGAAATAAAAGAATTGTTTTAGTGGCAGAAATAACTATTCGGGGGGATTGTTTTTTATAGTGACAATATAGACATGATCCAATGTTGTTCTCATTGATGATAATGTATTGATTTTTTTTTGATAATGATTAAACATGAATTATAATGGTTTTAATCCAATTGGTAAATAACATAATATAGGTATGATGGGTTATTATTTCATCCCTATTGGTAAGGATTTCGTAGTAGTTGTAGTGTTGTGGTCAAAGTAAAATAGTGACATTGAGAAGCATGACGATGGTATACATGAGTTTCTAGGCTCAGAGGACCACTCTGGAATCCAAGAACTTCCTTCTTAGGAATCTATTCCAGATGATTCAATCATATATTTTAAAATTATAATTTTTTTTGGGGTTTATATTCTAATTTGATTTGTAGTTTTGGTTCTCCAAATACATTAGGATGTGTTTTATAATATAAAAAAATGTATTTTGAGGAGGAAATTATTTTTTCTTACATGGATAATATTAATGGTAATTTAGTATCTTTGTGGGGATCTTGAGAATCATTTTGTTCTTTACTACATTGAGAAAGGTTTTCTACTCCCATTAAAACATGATGGATATATTATCTATGGATATAATTCATGGATATATGATATACCTTGTGAAATTATTACATAATTATTCTTTTTTTTAAGTGGTATTGATTTCTGATATTGTTTCTGTTGTTGTGTTTTTCATTACATCAATGAAAAGTAGGGACCATTATTATTTTAAGATAAATTTCCATAGATTGTCACCATAGGTATTTCTATAGGTTTAGGAGTGGATTTATGACATATGTATGGATCAAATATGAGTAATTATATACTTTTTATAGTTTATATTCAATAATTAACAAGGGGATTATTCCTATTTAGTCAAACATAATTATCCTTGTATTAGGTTATACAATATAGGAGGAGAAAATTTAAATTTTTTTAATAATACCATCAAGAATGATCTTTTATTCAATCTTAATATAGTATTTTATTCAGTAATAATAATTATAAAATGAATATCACAAACCAAATGGGTTCCCCATGCGATATCCAAGGAATATAAAATGTTTGATTTAGTTATAAGGGAGTGAGATTAATTACATTTTTTTACTATATACCATCCCCTTTTGACAGTTAATTTTAGGCTTGTGAGTCCAATATTTTTCTAGGATTGTGTTATAATTGTGTTGTTCATGTAATATTTTATATGTTACTGTTGGGGTATATTGATAGAGAGATAAAAGATTTATCTTGTGTTTTTTTATTTAATATTTTCCCAATATAACTTCATGTTTAAATTATTTTAATTAGATTTTTATTTTCATATTATTTAATCTTTTCTATCTGATTGATATTACATTTTAAATTAATTATATTAGTTAAAATTTCATTATGATTGACCCAAACATTTTTCATTCACTTTATTTTAATTTATTGTAACACACCATGATTTCATAGTAAGTTATTTTTAAAAAATAATTCAATAACTTGTGTTACAGGAAACTCTGAGTTCATGCACACCATAACTTACAAAACTAGCCATTGAAAAAATGGGTAGTAATAGTATTAAATTCATTTTTAATTTTATATAATACATATAATTTTTTCATCCATATGATGTGTTTCTTAGACATAATATATGAACAAAAACAATTTTTCAGAAAAAAGAAGAATTTTTCAAAAAATGAAATTTTACTGCCTTTTATTGGGGAAACCTTTTTAAATCCAATATTTGAAACATTTATATATTAAATTTGAAAAAAATAAAATTATTCTTTATAAGGTTGGAAAAAAAATTTAGTTTCAATATTTTTTTAGTGATTTTATAATAATTTTCATATCATGATTAATAGTTTAAAATACAAATTTTTAATTGAAAACAAGTTTTTTAATCAAAATAATTTATAGAGTTAAATTTTAAATTTTAATGGGTTTTATGTATAATTATATTATATTTCTATCATTTAATCAAATTTTAGTCATTATAAGGAATTTTACATTTAATTTGGAAATAAACACATGTCAATCTTCTGATAGTTTTTACTCTACATAAACCTGCTATCTGGTTTTGAGAACGAGAATATGTTTTTAAAAAAAAATTAATTAATTCAACTTCTATGTTTTCAATTTTGTAAAATAGACATAATTTTTTAATTTTAATAACAAAATTAGCTTTGGGTGATTTGTTTGGTATTTTTCTGAAATGTTTCAATTATTTATTAATAGTGAAAAACTATGTGATAATTTTTAAAGCGTACTTTTTATTTAAAAAATTATTTATTTTATTTAAATATATTTTATTTAAAAAATGATACATAATACCAATATAATTTCAATGAAATTGATTTGAGTGATTTTATGATAAAATTAGATGAATAATATTTTATTGAACTTTTTGACCCCTTAAACCCACCTTTTAAGAAAATTTTCAAATATTCATAAAATGTATGTTCACCACTTCTATGAATTGAATTTCAAATTTCCTAGATACACAGTTGACATCAGTAAGTAATATTTGGTTCAATTGGATGAAAATGTTTTTTTGGTAAATTATAACTTTGCAATTTAATTTATCACGATTAAAAGTATATAGGGTAATTAAAGGTAAAAATGATATTATAATTACCCTCACACAAGTACTAATTCTATTGGATAAGATTATGTCGACCAAAATAAACCTTAGGAATAAAATATGATACTTTTTTCAACTTGGATTATATTAGACATTTATTATTATTTTTAAAGAAGTGTTAAGAGTGTTAAATTCAATGTTTAATAACGACACTATTTATAATAATTGGTTTTACATATGATAAATTAGAATATTAATATTTATTTCAAATCTAAAATGATTTCCTATATAATTGTATTTTATTTATAAATTTTAGACATTATATAAATAAATATATTTATTATACAATGACGATGAAGTAATTACCTTAATAATGAATGATTAAAATAATTGATAATATAAATATCTACATAAATGTAAATTTATACTTTTTTTGAAATAAAATAATTTTATAGATTAATATGACATGTTATTATTGATTTAATTTATTTATTTTGAATTAATAATTTTTTTGGCTTTCAGAAAAAGCAAATACTAAATAGAGTCAAAATTCACATAAATGTGTTTTTAAAACAAATACACTGTTATTTAATGATATGATATTCCTAAAATTTTGAGGTTCTGAAAAAGGAAACATATTATTACATATATATATATATCATTAATGAACAACTTGGGGTTCGCTTTAATTTTTATTTTATATTTATTAACCATTTTTTACAGTAATATAAGAATACATGGTAAACGTTAAACTATTTAACTAAGTGTCAAATAAAATAAATAATGTTAATTTGGTGACCTAAACCTATATAAAACCTTTTTGTGGTTAGTATTTAGACATAACCCTATCATATCCTCAAAAAAAATATTTTTGGAGCATTTATAAACCGAAAATTATTCTATAATAAAATAAAATTTCAACATTTTCTTAATATGACCCTCACCTCTCTTATAAAATGGTACTTCCCCTGATCTCAAAATCACACCTCTAAATTTATTTGGATAGGGAAACCCATGAAAATTTTACCTCCCAAATACACTCACTTAATCCTAAAGGCTTTACCTTGATCATAAAGACAACCTATAGAGCCGTTTTGATCAAATCAAATGAGACTACCCGAAGAAGAGGTAATTATTTCATCACCTCATTCAAAGTTATTTTCTTCTTCCACATCCTATTTATTTGTTATTTCCAAACTAGAATAATAAATCCAGTAACTTTTATATACTATGATTTTATTAAAAATATGGTATAACCATATTCATTATTCTATTCATCTTATGAATGAAAATGTCACCATATGTGCGTCTGTTCGGCTTACCATCTCTACGTCATTATGTAGTTTGTTATTCATGACGTCATTATTTTGATGGGTATAATAATGATTATATTTGATTTAGATAATAAATAATACATGTTAATGATTCTGTATATGTGATATACAATCCAATTACATATGATTTCCCCATCAATATAACGATATTGTCGCTCGTGCGTACGTACAGATTGTCGTCTCCATGAACGTGTTGAGATTCATTCCCCATCGTAACCACTCAGAAATAATTTTGATTTTATTAATAAAAATAATTTTTAATAAATTAATATATGTCTGGAAATGAATCAAATACTACATATCCATAACGAACATGAATTACGTAAAAAACATATACCTGATGATGAATCAGCTAACACCCAAAAAAATGATACTACATTAATATCATTAACAAAGTAATATTAGAAGATCTTATATGATATCATATTTATGTATGCAATTCTTAAATAGTTTAATAAAAATTATTTCACCATTATATCTGGGGGAAAAATACCCTCTACAGAGGGAAAATTACAGTTTAAGGGTTTTAATATCACCTCTTATTCCTGTGAGATTCATGATATATTGCCACTATTTCCTTTTGTGAGGTGTATATACCTTCTAGGATTTTATTCTTTCTGTAATATGATTTCATTAATGGGTATTTAAATAATCATTGTATGATCCTTCTTTAATGGGGTGTGTGTTTCTTATGTTACCAATTCGATAAGATAATTTCTAATTTCGATTTCTACTCATTGTGTTTTACGCAAACATCATTGATTATTTTACTCTAAGATTATGTGTCAAATTAATATTTTTTTTATTTATGTAGTAATTTTCAATTCCCTTTTTTTGGATAGAATTTGGATACAAAAAATTACTCCATTGATAAATTCTCAAGTCTTCGATATGAACTTGATAAGAATAATCATACCTCAATTTGAATACATTGAGTTAAATATCCTTGTCATTAGTGTTGTTTTTACAGAATATGTGTGAATGTTCTCAGATTCATTTAAATAGAATATCCAATCATATTGAGTTTATTTATATTTTTCAAACATAATTATGTAATTTTTTTATCCTAAACCTAAGGATATTGTCTTCATAAGGGATTTCATCTCAATTTTCAATATTTTGAGACTACTTTGTTGTTGTGCACCAATTTACTTTTACATGGTGTATATATTGTACTTTGACATAGTATATCATGAATGCCTTTATTCTCATGATAATTTAAAATTATTATTACCTCATTTATTTGTATTCAAACGTCTCTCATTTGGCTATGAACTCTAACAAAACTAAAATTTTAAATGTTTTAATGATTTATTCATCTAAATCATTCTTATTGATCTCCATGTTTTAAAAATGGTTTTAAGGATTTATTCATATATAAATGGATGTTTTAAAATTAATTTTTTTTAAAAATAAATCAATGTGGTATGGGAAAAATTTATTCAAAAATCTCTTTTAAATGGCTTCTTGATAAATAAAGATACTTTTAAATGTTTTCAAAGAATGGATATTTCTCTCAAAGAGTTTTACTGATTCTTTTCATCAATGTCAAGATCCTTCATTATTCATGGATGAGGGTAATTTATGATAATAAAATATTCCATATTGGATTGAATGTGTTATGTTTGACCATGGATGTTCTATTTTAGACCATTCATGGTTTGATGTTAAAATTTTGACATTTCGTATGCTGGTCTTAAAAGAAATGTTTATATTATGTTCTAAACTTTTCATATGAGGCATCCATTAGGCTTATTAAGTGACATGTAGAGCCCGCAATATCTCCTCGATGCATTGGTTGGTCTCATGAATCAAACAATTTTCTTGGATCAAGGCCTTGAAAAAATCTTTTTTGTAGTCTTGGCATGAGGCTTTGAATATGTGATTTGGATGATAGAAATTATGTATTCCATCATTGTGAAATTATCTATTGATATTACATGTGATTATTCGACTAGTAGAACATCCAATTGAATAAGTAAATTCCACTATTTGATTTATCTTGGCATATTATGCGGAAGTATAAGTTTAAAAGGCTTATGTTTTAGTCTTGTACACTGCCTTAAATATTTATGCTTATTTATAAAAGTTTCTGCTATATTGTTACCCATACTGAGCATCTAAGCTCACCCCTTTCTTATGTTTTCTTTTTCTCAGGTTGTGAAGAAGTATATTATGCATGACCTGCAGGGATAGGTTATGGAATATGAGTTTGTTCAAGGTGGACATATTTTTGTAGATTTTTAATGATGTAATGTAAAACATATGTATGTATCTATTACCTTCCAGGCTACTAAACTAATCGGTCTTTGAGTCATGATCTCTTTTAATCTTTCCAATGTTATGTAATAATGAACGGGCTCTGGGTAACTAGTGTCAGGGTGTTACATTTGGTATCATATGAAATTTAATACAATCCATGGAAGCTATATTTATAAAAACATGATTATAAAACAATACCCTAAGAATGAAATTGACGATTAGTATAAAAAAATAGATAAATTTTGGTTATGTAAATATTACATGGGTTTTCCATTAAATAAATCCATTTCTAGATACGTTTATATAAAGGTGTCTCTGGCACATATGTACCTATGGGTAAAACCAGCAAATGCCGTTTTGAGCTAGACTCGAACAGGAATAGGTTCACAAAAATTGGCATTGTTGCACTCTAGGTTACGAAACACCTGATGGGTATGATTAGGATAAATAAAATTTTCTTTACAAACTGGTTTGAATGATATTAATATAAAATTATAGAAATTATCCTTGGTTAATCCTAAGATGTTTTATATTGAAAATAATATTTCATGATATTCTTTAAATGATATTATGAATTTTTTTTACTCACACTATGCTTTCTAGTTTAATCATTGGATGGATTCCAAGGAGTTCATAGTAACAATGAACATGGTGTACTAGGTGGGAACGATGGTGGAGATGAAAAACTAAATGAAATGTTGATAGGAGTAAAAGATATTGTGTTCATGCCGATGCAGGTCTCCAAAAATATGATCAATAAAATATACGTAACCAAATCCCAAAATCAACAAAGAAGTTAATGGAAGAGAATTATAAGAGTTACAATGGAGGACACTGTGGAGAAAAGAAAACTAAATTTCCATCATGTTAGAAATGTGGAAGGAGACACATTAGAAAGTGTCTCATTGATAAAAAATAAGTTCATTATTTTTGGGAAAGAAGAACATAATGTAAATAATTTTTGTGGAAAAATAAAGAGTACTATGGATGGAAATAAAATTGATCCTAAGAATCCACTTACAGTAATTTTCAATAAATGTATGGGACCTTGTAATTAGCTGAGTCATTACATTATTTTATTGAATAACCATTGGGTCAAGAAATAACTTATGTTAAAATAAATGTATGGAGAAATGTTTTAAAGTATTAATGCTCTTTGTTTATGGGATTACGTTCTAATACTTTGATCTTGTATGTGTAAGCATTCGGTTTTTCATGTGAAAATTCTATTTGAAGAAGTATTATTTGCTTCTTTTGTGGGTATATTTTTAAAGTACCATTTGGGTTTATATGATCCTTGAATTTTAGACCTTTTACATTATTAATTATAGGAATGAAATTGTGAGGTATGAGATAAAATTTGTGGTAAAATTTTATTATGGTAACTTGGAAGAATTTATCTCATTTTGGGAATGTTATAAAATATAGTTTTTTAAAAAGGACAACATGTAGAGCGTGTGACAACACGTCGCGTCGTAAAACGCTACGGGAACCGAACCCACAACCAAAGTGCGACCGGTATTTATCACCTACCACTAGACTAGGTAATGTCCTTGATTAGTGTGACTAATTCACTTAAGATAAATTATTTTATTGATCAATAATAAGTTGATTTGGGATATTATTTTTTATAAATTTAATATCTTTAGTATATGAAAATGATTTTGTGATTAAGTGATAAATGTTATTTTGGATTTTGTTTGCTATGTTGGGAACACTATATGCCTATGGAAAATAGAATACTCTGGGATTTAATTTGTGGTGTAATGGTGTATTGTTATTATTTTTGAAGGATCTATTTTTAATTGAGATTAAGGTTATTAATCGAAATAATTATCCTATCATAGATAATATGTGATTTGATTAATTACACTTTTGTATGATACTTTAAGAACATTTGATATTATTTGAAGAGAATTGTTATGATTTACTGTGAATGGATATGTGATTAAATTATTATTATTTTTTTGGTTTCAATCTTATGTATGGATTATATAAAAGGATTTTTAGGACAAACTTTCACGGAAAGGTCTTTATTGACCTTTGGGTTTGGTTTATTTAATTTTGGAAATTAATATTAGTATTTATTTCTATAATGGATTATACATTTTTTGGATCATTTGTTCTTATACAATCCAATTGGTTATGTTTAATCTCTAAATAAAATGGAAATATATAGTTCATCCATTTTGGATTATGTGATTTTCTAGAAGTTGATTTTAGCTCTTCAGGTCTAACAAAGTAACCTAGAATACTCATCGTTTGTAAAAATAATGAGTTAGTGGTAGAAATTTATTTATGATGAAGCCATACTTAAAAAGAATGTATATATCTGTATGTTCATAGTTAATCACATAAATATATTCCTCAACATTTTAAAATTGAACTTAAAACATAAAACGTTGTTTGTTTACTTTTCCTACTGAGAAACTAATGACCATTTAACCCATCACAAGTTTGATGTTTTCATGTTGATAATTTTCTCATGATTATGTTTTTATATGAATCTCCATCAGAAAATGAAATTTAGTTTATCTTCCGTATCAAAATTTTCTTAAATGTAATCCTATTATGGGTTTTCTTGGTTATCCTTTGTACTTCTCTTTATTTATTATAATGTGATAGTTTTATAGACTGTTTTTCTGATGTGGGACATTCAAATATGTTACCAAGACAAATATTAAAAATTTTGAGGATGAAATTTCCAGAATCAGGGAAGCATTTAACACCCCGAAATTTCATAGTATGTTATTTTCTTTAAAGTAATTTAGAACCTTGTGATATACACAACACCGAGTTTGAGCACAACATGACTTACCAAACTAGCCGTTCAAAAAATGGTTATGAAAATTATTAACATCGTTATGAAATTGATATACTCAAATTAATTTTAACAACCATATTATATTTTTCTTAGACATAATAAAAGACCAAATACAATTTTTTGGATAAAAGAAGTATTTTTCAAGAAATAAAATTTTAAAGCTTTTTTATTTCGAATGATTTTTAATCCTATATTTTTCACTTTTATATATTCAATTTGACAAAATAAATATCTTATTTATTATAGGGAAATAAAAATTTATATTGAATAAATTTTCAGTGTTTTTCTAATAATTTTCATATTTTGATAAATAGTGAAAAATAATAAAATATTAACTAAAATCAACTTCTTTAATAGAAACAATTTAGTTTGTTAAATTATAAATTATGAAGGTTTTGATGTATAATTACATTATATTTTTATCATTTAATCCCATTTTGGTCATTAGAAGTAATTTTACTTTTAAATTGGAAAAAAATATATATCAATTTTTTGATAGTTTTTACCCCTCAAAAACCAACTTTCTAGTTTTGACAATGGGAATATTTTTTATATTAATTAACACAACTTCAATGTTTTGAATATGGTAAAATGGAAATAATTTTTTTATTTGGAATTTTAAAATTATCTTTGGGTGATTTTTTGGAATTTTTCTGAAAACATTCAATTTTTTATGAATAGTTAAAAACAATGTGTTATTGTTTAAAACCAATTTTTTATTTAAATAATTTTTTATTTTATTTAAATATATTTTAAGTCAAAAGAGATACATAATTCCAATACATGTTCAATTTATTTCATTGGAGTCATTTTATTATAAAATTATATGTATAAATTTTAATGAACTTTTTAACATCTTCTACCCACCATCTACGAATATTTTCAAATTTTCATAAAACATAATTTTAAAACTTCTGGGAATTAAATTTCAAAAATCTGATAGACATGGTTGACATTGTTATAAAAAATGTGGTTCGATAGGATGTACATTTTTTTGGTGAATAGTAATTTTTTAATTTTATTTACCATGGTTAGAAGTAAATATGGTAATTAAATGTAACAAATATATTATAATTACCCTAAGATATGTCTTAATTCTATTGGATAAGTTTATTTTTACCAAAATCACCTTATGAATAAAATATGATCCTTTTGACCCACTTGGATTAGATTAGGACATTTATTATCATTTTTAAAAGAGTGGTTAATAGTGTTAAATTCAATGTATAATAACTAATTCATTTCTAATAATGAGTTATAAATATGATAAATTCGACTATAAATATTCACAGAAAGATAAAATTATTTTCTACATAATGGTATTTTATTTATAATTTTTAGAAGTTAAATAATTAAATTCAATTATGACCCAATGATGATGTTGTAATTACCTTATGAATAATTGATTATAATAATTGATATTATAAATATCCAAATAAATGTAAATTGAGAATTTTGAGGCATTAAAATAATTTTCTGTGTTAATATGACATTTTAGGATTGATTTCATTTATTTGGTTCGAATTATCCTTGTTTTGGTGACTTTTGTAACGACCTAAAGTTTCCTTAATGGAAATCCCTATTGATCTAATTAAATGTCTCTTTATGTTTATACAAAATTTCAACTTCATTGGTTTTATGATAAGAATTGTGACCGTTACTTTTATAGCTGTTGTACAGTGATCACATGATTAGAATAAATATAGGGCCTTAACAAATCCAAATTTACTCAGACAAAAGAAGCAATGAACTCATCTAGTAGAATTGATCCATATGAAGCCCATTTATCAGAGCACGGAAAATAGGTGGCATCCTTGGGCTTCGCTCTTGACAAAGCCCATGCTGAGCTTCATCATGTCAAGCTCGAATTGGACCGTCTATGGGAGAAGTGGAAGTTGATAGAAATTACCACTTGAGCGATGTCATCAGAGAGACACCAAGAGTCTGTCACCATCACACACCTTAACATTAGGTCTTTTGCAGCTGTTTTAAAGGGTTATATGACTAATCTATAGTACTATGTTCATGTACATTATTTTTGTATATAATAATGAATATAATTTATTGTCATTATTGAAACATTGTAACTAGTTTTTAAAGTATAAATGGCGTTTTTAGTTTTTATTTAATTATGAAATCTATGTTATTAAATTAAGGGATGTTTGAATTAAATAATATTTTAATAAAATAATATTATTATTATTAGATTAATTTTAATATATATAAATGATCATGTAATTGTATGAATGCAATTTTAATTTTTATTAAGGTTTGAAAGCAATTTTTTTCAAAACCAGTGAATTTTTTATAAATGTTGGTTTTTATTTTAAAAGTGAAAATTAAAAAATTTAGAAAATTATTTAGATAAAATAAATGTTATTTTTGTAATCAGGATGTCAAAATTATCCAACGGTGAATGTTTCATAATTTTCTTAGACATGGAAATTTTTGATTAAAAATTAAATACCGTTTAAATATATAATGTGTTTTATGACATCATAATGAAGCAATAGTGATGTAATAAATTACTATAATCTTTATATTCGTCCAATATATGTTTTACCATTAAAATAATGTGATTTTGGGTTTGTTTGTCTTTCTTTTCAAAGCATTGATGGACCCCTCAAGACTTATTAAACACCTTATCTTTTTAAATTAATTTCCATGGGAGTGTGACTCACCTCCACATAAGCAACCCTAATATTTTAAGAAGTTCGGACCTTGTCCTTATAAAATATTACTTTCATCTTCCCTTTACCAAAAACCATGGGCAAAAACCATGGGATGGTTTGTGGTTTGGATTAATTTAATATAAGGGGTCCCAAACCTAAATAATAATGAATTCTCTCACCTTTCATATATTAACCCACCAAAGCTTCCACTTCCTCCTCACTAAAAGCCTTTGGAGTTCATCCAAACTCTGTACAAATCTCTCTAAAATCCTCCCAAGGTTCCCCAAGCTCCCAATAATCCTCTCACAAGACTCTCTCTAGCCTTTTAAAGCATACTTCAAAGTAAGGGTTTTTTCTTCCTTTCTCATTTTTTTCCAATTTTCTGTAAGTTGGTTTGCCCTTTTAATTTCAATTATAAATGTTGGGGTATGGTTTTGAACCTCCCTCACACTGCCATATTTATGTTTGAATTATGGGAGACCATTTCTCTCTCATTTAATTCCTCCCATGTACACACGTTACTATGCCGGAATTCCGAAAAGAACTTTTCTCTCCTCTTTTACATTCAAGCAATACTTTTGTATCATGAATCTAAATTCCAGTACAATTGTTGGGACATGTATTTATATGACCTCCTTACTGTCCATTACATTTAAATATTATGAGGAACCCCTTTGTCTCTCATAAATCATTTTTATGAATTCTTATGTCACGCTGTTACGCTGCCGAAATCGCACCGATTTTCTAAGCCAATGTCATTGTGTAGTGAATACCATGCCCATTTCTCCATCAAGGGTATTCACCTTTATTCACATTTACGTATTGATTGTAAAGTTTAATGTATGAATTCTGAATTCCTTTGTCATAGAATAAATTATTATGTTTTATGAACCCATGTTTTATGATTCATGTGTCACACTTATGCATGGAATGAAATGTTTAAGAAGAGTGCGCCTTTATAGCACTCCAATGCATTTGGTAAAGTATAGTATCATGATATGTCATGTGCAATGAGTGTTTACTCATGCTAATTCAAGTGAAATGAGGGTTTACTCGTGCTTTATGTGCAATGAGGATTTACTCATGCTCCATGTGCAATGAGCCTTGGATCATTCTAATTCCATGTTAAGTGTTGTTGCCACATTTCCTTGTTATGATTATCATGCTTTATCATGCCTTTATGTTCATGTTTTTATTATTCTATATTGATATTCCTATTGTATAACATGTATTTTACTCCTCATTTTATTCCATGTGTACTCCCTTACTGGGCTTTATAGATCACCCATTTCTTATGCATGTCCTCAGGTTATCCAATGCAATGCTAAGTACGAAGAAATGTAGTGGTAATGTAAAGGAAGTTTTGAATAGATATGCTGTATTTCGTGTTTTAAGTTTTTATGTAATGATCCTAAGCCCCAAATACACTAATCCTCTAGATCTTATTTGTTGTATCAAGTGATGTTTTATGTAATGAATCATGTTTATGTTTTAATAAAAAGCAGGGTTGTCATAACTTTCACCAAAACCAAATAAGAAATAGTGTCAAAATTGACATAAATGAGTTTTTAAAATAAATACTATATTATAAAATGTTATGATATTCCTAAAAATATAAGGTTCATACATAGGACTCATATAATTATTGATATGTTATTTATAAACCACTTGGGGTTCTCATGGCTTTTTATATAATGTTTATTAAACATTTATTATAATAATACCGGAATACATAGTAAACGTTAAACTATTTATCTATGATTTAAATCTAAACAATAAGGTTAATACAGGGACCTAAACCTATCTAAAACCTATTTTTTTCATGATTTTCGACCCAGGCCCACCTTACCCTGGAAATAAATCATTTTGGAGCCATTAGAGACCCAAAATTATTGTATTATATAATAATATTTAATACTTTTCCAAAAGTGACCATCTCCTCTATTATGAAAGGGTACTTCACCTTATTTTAAAATCACACCTCCTAATCCATTTTTCTTAGCCAATCCCTACTAAAATATCATCACAACTACCCTCACATCAACCAAGTGGCCTTAATATGATCAGAAATCCAACCTACAGAGCCCTTTTGATAAAATAAAAATGAAGCACAGAAGAAGAGGTAATTATTTCATCACTTGTTTCAATGTTCTTTTCTTCTTGAACATCCTCTTTTATTTTTATTTTCATACCAAATAATAATTATAGTACCTTATACATAAGTTTGTGTTATTATTAATATGGTACACTCATATTCATGGTTCTATCCATCCTATTAATGAAAAAGTCACTATATATGTGTACGTACGGCTTACCGTCTCCACGTCATGGTGTAGTTTGCTATTAAATACTTCATTATATGGATGGGTATAATAATGAGTATAATTGATTTAAATAACCAATACATCATGTTAATGATTTTTTATATATGATATTCCTTAAAATTACATACTATTTCACTATCAATAGAATGATATTGTCCCACATGAATATGTACATATTACCGTCTCCATGAAGGTGATGAAATTTGTTCCCCATCATAACCATTTGAGAATAAATTTCATCTTAAAAATAAAAATAATGTATAATAACTTATTATCATTCATTATATTAATAAACTACTTACTATCCATAAAAAACATGACTTACTTAAAAAAACATATAATGGAAAATGAATCAGTTAACACCCAAAACAATGATACTACTGAAATATCATTACCAATGAAATATTAGAAGATGATATATGATATAAAATCTATGTATGTGGTTATTATATAATTTAATAACAATTATTCTACCATTATACATAAGTTTAACCTACCCTATACTAAGGGAAAATTGCAATGTTAGGGTTTTCATCTCACTTCTTATTCAGGTGAGATTCGTGCTATATTGAAACTATTTACTTATGTGTGGTTAATTAATTTCCCATTATTGTATTCTTTTTGTAACATAAATTAGTTTATGGGTATTTAAGTCTTCATTGAATGATCATTCTCTCATGGGGTGTATGTTTTGTATGTTACCAAATCAGTAGGGGATTTATAATTTCGATTTCCACTTATTGTGTTTTACGCCAACTTCATTGATTATCTTACTCCAAGACTAAGAGTGAAATCAATATTTATTTATTTATTTAGTAATTTGTAATCCACATTTTGTGGATATACATTTGATACACATAATCGCACCATTGATAAATTCTCAAGTCAGCGATATGAACTTGATAAGAGTAATATTAACTAAATTTCACTTCATTGATTCAAACATCCAACTCATTGGGGTTGTTTTTAAAAGAATATGTGAGAATGTACATTGATTTATTTACACTGAATATCGAATAATATTTAGTGTATTTTTATTTTTCACACATAATTATGTCATTGATTTATCCTTATCCCAAGGATACGATCTTTATAAGGGATTTCTTCTAAATTTTCATTAAATTGAGACTTATTTGTTGTTATACACCAATTAACTATTATATAGTGTATATACATTACATTGAAAAAGTATATCATGAATCCCATTATTCTCATGACATTATAAATTTTGTATCACCTCAGATATTTTTATTAAAATGTCTCTCATTTGGTTATGAACTGTAACTAAAATATTATTTTTAATGTTTTAATAATTTATTCAACTTAATATTTCTCATTAATGTCCATGTTTTCAAAATGTTTTTAAGGATTTATTTATATGGACATGTATATTTTAAAATTAAAATTCATTTTAACAGTTTCAATGTGGTATGGGACACATTGATTCAAAAATCGCTTTTAAACACCTTCTTGATAAATAGTAAGACATTTAAATTTTTCCAAAAAAAAGCAATATTTTTCTCAAATAGTTTTACCGATTATTTTCATTTATGTCAATATCCTTAATTATTCATGATTTTGGATGATTTATCATAGTAAAATATTCTATATTGTGTTGAATGAGTTATGTTTGACTATGGATGTGTTATTTTATACCATTCATCGTTTGATGTTAAAATATTGACATTTTGAATGCTAATTTTAATACGATTTTTTAGATTATGTTCCAACCTTTTCATTTGAGAAATGCATAAGACATTGTAAATGACGGGTGGACCCCGCCATATCTCCTCAATTTATCAGTAGGTCTCATTAGACAAACTAGTTTCTTGGAACAAGACATTGAAAAAATATTATTTTTATTCTTAACATGAGGCCTTGACTATGTGATTATGTTGTCCGGAATTATACATTAAATCATTATGAAATGAGATATTGATATTAAATGGGACTATTCATATAGTAGAATATCCATGGGAATATGTAAATTGCACTATTTGATTTATCTTTTCCATATTACACTGAAGATTATGTTTGAAAGTCTTATGTTTAGTCATATACATTTCCATAAATGTTTATTCTTATTTATTATAGTTTCCACTATATTATTACCCTTTCTGAGCATCAGAGCTCACCCCTTTCATATGTATTCCTTTTCCCTGGATGTGAAGAAGTATATTATGCTTGACCTATATGGATTGGATAAGGGATATGAGTGTGTTCAAATGGTGCATATAGTTGTTGTTTTTTATGATATAATGTGAAACATATAAATGCAAATAGTACTTCCAAGGCTATTAAACTAATCATTAGTTCAAGGCTTGATCTCTTTTTATCATGCCAATGTTATGTAATAATGCACAGACTCTAGGTATCTAGGCTCGGGGCGTTAAAAATATGATTTTGACTTTGATTTATCATGACATTTAGGATATTGATATTAGTGACCTATGGGATGATTGATTGGAATAGTCAGGTTATAATGGGTTTTAGAGTTATTTATCATGGTTTTTTGTAAATAATAATTTAATATTATATAATGTGGCCATACTATGGTTTGATAAGACATATTGTGAGGATTTGTGAGTTTGTGAATCTAAATCTAGTAAGTATGTCAGAGAGTTTGTATTTATTTTAACTATGATATACATTTCATATGGGTGTATATCATTTGTTTTCAATTTAAATAATTATTTTCACATTTTTATATGTTTTCATATAATTTTTTTACTAATGTGTTATTCTCAGTCACCTCCATTATAACACGTACATCCATATTTATCACATTCACTCAGGGATTTTATTAATTTTTCGCAATCATAAATTGACTATTGAATTAACAATACACTTAAAAATGAGGTGGATTTTAGAATTAAATGGTAATTTATCATCTAATTTTATTTATAGGGTTTAGTAAAACACTGTGATAGAGTAAATGAATTTTTCTAAGAAATGTTGTATAAAATGCAGTTTGGGTGGAGACAATATTAGTTAGGTTTATATATACTTTACATTATTTAATTTCTTTTCAGTCAATGTGACCTCAATTGATTGTTTTTATTCATTATATTTGTTTGGGTACATGGTTGTTCTATTTGTGTACCACATTTCTTTATAAATACACACACATACACATATATATAAATTTTAATATTTATTTCCGATAATAATTAATGAGAATAAAATTTTCATACTTTCCCCTAAGAATATTTTAGGGAAATTTTATATATTCTGTCCAATATTAATTATGGGAATTTAATTTATATTCATTACCTTGTTAGGTTATGTTGTTAGACATATATATATTTCAGACTAAAATTTTTAAAAATCTTTTCATGGACCAATATAATCTAAATTATGATATAATAGTCTCCCCATGTATATGATAAGGCTTCCACCACATTCTTTTTACCTATGTAATATATAGGTTCCAACTCTAGGCCATGTGATGACATAACTATGTTACTTGGTCAAGTGTTTGTGTTGACTTATTAGAATCTTATTTTATAAATGTATTAAATGAACTTTTTGATCATGATAATTTAATCATAGATATTGTATTTATCGTTATTAAATTAATTATTTAATGATTTTATCATTATAAATTTTTAGGTTTTATTAATCTTGTTGACTCCATCACAAACTAGATTAGGCAAATCTTGAAAATTGTGGTTCCTCGATCATAATCCTTAACATAGTTTAAACCATTTAAAATTTGTAATGAAAAATAATTATATTACCGAGTATATAAAAATATAAAATTGAACAATTTGATCAATTTGATCTTAACACTTATGTTCAAATCCATTCATATATATTCATAGGTTAGTCGCTACGATGAAAATTAACATTCAAAGCTTGGATCATATAATTCCCTAAAAAGACCACATTTATGAATTCCCTAAATTTATATATGTAATGGTAATTATATTTCCATATAGATAAAATGATTATAAAATTGATTGAATCATTAATCTCATAATTAAGGGTTTATAAATTGATATAAATTTATATCTACAATGGAAAAGTATAAAAATCAATTTACTGATAAATTGGCTTGAGTCAGTTAAATTTTTCAAATAAAAAAATTATTTGGCATAAAAAATAATGAATTTAACAAATACTCTTATTTTAGAAATATTAATAAACCGTTTATGGATTTTAACCAAATATAAATAATATTTTCATTAAAAAAATATCATAGTTTATGGATTGAATATAGTTTATGTAATTTGTAACATATTTCTTATGTTTTATACATGTTCTGAAAATATTTCTTTACTTGCACTATTTATTGATTAAAATTTCACATATTATTATATATAATAATTTATATATCAATTTTTATGAAATTTAATTTAACATGTGGTGAAAAATTGGATTAACTATGATAAACATATTGTGAAATATATTATTTTTGAATAAGAAATTCTTCAATCCTAAAATTATAGAATGATTTTTATCAAACGTTATGATCAATAACAAATCATGTTAAATTACCTATTAGAAATTGTTATTGATGGGAATAATATCATTTAATTTAGTATAGTTTTTATAATTATAAATATATGAATAATTAATTGATGTTTCTCCCTTTATGTTCAAAAACAAAATTTCAATGTTATTGACAGGATTTCGTATCAATTATTATTTAATCCCATTTAGATTATAAATCATTGTTCTTATGTTAATGTAATAATATTTATTTATGTTTGACCAATATTTTTATGAATATTTTCAGTGGTTTTATTGAATATAATATTGCATTAATGATTTAAATACCTGAAAAAACATGTTTTGGAATTAAATATTTAAAATCAATTTTTAGTTTTATTTCTATTAGTTCTCATCTAAAAAATTTAGTGAAAATAATTTTAAGTTTTTGGAAAAAAATAGATCCATGAAACGTAGTGAATAAGATGTATTTTGAATTATGAAAAAATAATTAATATTTCTCTTTCATCCTCTGTAATATTATGTTTACATATTATTATAAAGTATTTAATATTGTATGAATATCAATCCATTTCTTATATTGAGATATTTTTTTAATGTTTTGTCTGCAAATTATGATTATCTTAGTATCTTATGAAATTATTTAGATTGTATTAGAAATTAAAAATAGTTATTTTTCTATGTGGAATACATTTAATATATATTTTATATCTTTAAAAATCTTTTTAAATGTTTTCGTATTCTCTCTTATTTAATGAAATTCAGAAAATAATTTTTGTTAGTAATATATATTTATTTATATATTTTCACTAAAGATTAATTTTGAATAGAATAATGAGTAAATTAAAGATAAATGTTTTAACCAAGTTATATTATATTTTCATAACTTTCATCACATATAGATTATAACTATTTTATATATTTATATCACATTATTTGTCAAAAAATTTAATAAAATTTTCCTACAAATCATGTTTATGAGTATACTATTATTTTTCATTTCCATTAGATCCAATGTAATATTTTATTCAGAATTTTAATTTCAATTTGTGGATGTCATTATCTATTCTCATTGGTTTTTTTATTTTTTCATTCTGCTAGATTAAATAAAATATTTCATTAATTAAAAAAATTTATATGAATATGTGTTAAAAATTTGTTGGTTAATAGTAATTTATTGTAATGTATGTTATGTATCATTCATTAAGTAATTTATAATATATTTATCAATTATTTTTTCATTTTATTTTTCATTCAAATCACAGTGAATCTAATTTTTATTTATTAAACAATATCAATATCATCTGCAATTTTTTTTAAAAGATACCTTATAAAAACCACTAAATCATGTTTATTTCCATAATATATTTTTTTAATCCAAAAAATGATTCCAATAATGTAAATTATTTATATCCAAAAAGCATTAGGAAATCATTGGATATTAATGTAATTATAAATAATATTAATTTTTTATTTTAATTTTTTTCATTATTAAAGATATATTTTTTATAGTCTAGTTGTTTTGACATGTTTCACGGTTATTCACGAAAATTAAAATATTATCATAATATCAGCATGGTAGTATGAAAAATTACCATTATTCCATATCAATTTTTTAAAAAAACTTATACTATAAATAATATTTAATAATTGTTATTATCTAGCCTTTAACAATATAAAATAAAAACAATTCAAATTTTTAGTATTATATAGAAAATATAAATATCATTCTAACATGTTTCGGGTTTTTTAACTCTTCACCATTGTATTTGGAAAAAATGGAATAGGTGCCTATCAAACTAGAATGAGTGTTGTTCTACTGACTGTATATATTTTTCCCTTATACATTTTTTAATAAGTTAATTACATTATGGAATGAGGCCCCTGCATTTAATTTTAAAGGAATCCAATTTTCATTCATATATATTAAAATATTTTTTTAAATGTGAGTTTTTCTCTAAAAAATAATTATCTGAATAGTGTATCCCAGGAACATGTTTTCATAAATCATGATCATAAGAATAATAATATGATTTGATTTTCGTTACAAATAGATCAATATTTAATGGTAATTGGTTCACATAAAAATATATTTTGATGATTTAGATATTTTTTTAATTTAAATAATTTAAATCATATTTTGATAATTATATTGATATAGATACTAAATGATGATATGAAGATATATATGTTCAAAAAAATATTGAAGTTCAAATGGATATAGATGTGTGGAAATATATTTGGGATTCTTCGATGATGGAGAGCCATCGATGATTAGAATTATGATGGGTCATTATTCTTTTTTTATAAGATTAATATTGATTATTATTTCTTTCTAAATAGAGTACCATATATCACTATTCATCTACTCACATCATGTTTATAAGAAATTTATTGGGAATGGTTGTCATTAGAGTATCAACAAGCATGGTCTTAATGAGAGTGATAATTAATAATGATTTTTATATTGATAATGTAATGTGGTAGTTAATTATGGTTTCATTAAAGAGAGTACACATAATTATTTATTATATTTTTCAAATGGTTTTCGCAATCACTCACCATGAAACCAACACTCAATATATGATATTTGGTCCAATTCGACAAATATGTGATAAGAAGGAAACATGGTGTATATTTGTGTAGGATTATTTCTTCTCAGCAATGAAAAAATTCTAGTCTGATACATGATGTTAGATGTTATGTTAACATCACAATTACATGTGAGAGTTTGTGTGTAGGGATTATATATATGTATTTTCATGGTGTTATGTCCTGAATGTTATATTTGTACCCATATATCAAATTTTAGTGTCTGTATATGATTATATTAAATTAAAATTTGGTACTAATACAATTAATTTGGGATGGGTTGGACATAATTTTTTTATTCATCTTCATATTCAACATTACTTGCCTATTTTAAAATATTCACTTTAGAGACCCTTTATGGACAATGCTACTGAGTATTTCTTTTGAAGTACATCTACCTTCATACATGAGTAACATTATTATTGTATTGGAAATAATTATTTTATAGAGTTATTATATTTTTTATATGGTTTCTTGGAATTGTTGTTGTTGTAAAAATTAGTTAGAGGTGGATAATGATTCATTTTAAAGTTACTAAAAATGTGTTCCATTATATATTATAAGATATTCTTCCTAAACAAGGATATTTATTTATCTATTTTATATTTTTTATGACTCATGGAAATGTGAATTCAAATGTTTATTTTTATATTTCCTATAGTTTTAGATGAAGTTTATTTGTTTTTAAGGACAATATGTTATATATGCGACTGTCATTACCTATATTATTTTATTAAACCAGTTGAAATTTTTCATGGATGATTAGGGATACACTATTTTTCTCATATCCAATCATTTTTGGGTCTTAATGGGGTTGGGTAATGTCATTTGTATTTTCTTCAAATAATTAATTTCAAAATATTGAGGAAATGAAATGAATAATGTGGATCATCCAATAAAATAAAAAATGTACATATCCTCCTAGGTAAACAATAAATAACTATAAGAATAATCTACTATATTCACGAGACAATTCTATAATTATATTCTCCACTCAACATCCATAATGGTTCCTCCTTTATAAAAACATGGGATTAGTATTGGTAAAATTTAACTTCAATCTCATTCTTTCAACCTATAATAATTGTCTTACTTATTTTAGTCCTTATTAAAAAATGAATTAGATATTAATTTGTACCTCCATGTAACTTCTCTTACTGTGAATTTTTATATTTTGATATATGTAAATCTATGGATTTATACATTATTTTGGTATGTGTTGGACATATATATTTATTTCATTTCACTTATTGTTCAACATTATAGGTTTCTTTTATGTTGTTATCATTATTTCCCCGTTAATGGAATATCTAATTGACTATTTTTCAGTAATATAGAATCATGAAATATTATTTGACATTCTTATTTTATTATTTTTAGAAATTTTTAAAAGGTATTATAATTGTTTTTTATGTAGTGGCTTGAATTTTTTTTTGTTTTAGGATTTTTTTATATGTTGATAAAGTTTCATTAGAAGTTTATATATGATTTTTTCAATGGTATTTTATTTTAGGTTCTTTAAGAAAAATAATTAATTTTTAATTATTTTATATTTGGTTTATGAATAATGGGAATGTTTATTAGAATGAATATTGAAGTATTTTTTATTGATTTTAGGAAATTTAACGGTTCTTTTTCTAATTGGATTACCACTTAGATGTGATATTCATACCATATATTACTATATCTAACTAATAACCTAATAGAGGATTCATTAGGAAAACAGTATTCGTCTCATTGCCAATCCATTTAGAGTTTTAATGGGTTAGATCACGTGAGTAATCTTTTCTAGAATTATTTTATTTCAATATCTAGAGGAAAAGATGAATTAGTGTCATGGAATACAACACAAAAAAACAATGGATACTTCTAGAAAATAGGTAAATATCTATAAATCCACTCAACCATAAGCATGGCCCACATTTATACTTCTATAATACACACAAGAATCATAATGTTACCTCATATATTAGTCAATGGTTTTTGATTAAAAAATCACCATTAATATTAATAATTCTACTTATTGTGACCATTATGCTTATTTTAATATTTCACTCTCACTCTTAGGATATGCATACATACATATGTGTAAATTATTTTATTTTCTATGTTTACAGTGTGTCATTAGTAACTCTAGAAACTATCTACTCTATATTTGGGGGTGGTACATATTTGGATTTGTTTTATTTACCTTCATATTAAAATATATTTTTAATTTTACATATGTCACATCAGGGTCCCACTACGAATGATCTTATTATGTTTTTTTATTCACACACCAAAAAACACACTTTTATGACTTTTTTATTAAATACCTACTTTTTATTAAACAAATATATTAGATTTGTTGACTAATAATTTTATTGGAATTGTGGTTTTAGTAAATGTTAGTTAGAGGTGGATAATGATTCATAAGAAAGTTATTAAATTTGTTTTTTCAATTTTTATTGTTCATGAGGCTTCACAAACATTGAAATTTTGTATTTATTTTATCTAACAATTATGAATCATGGTTATGTTTATTACAATTCTAATTTAGGTATCTATTATTGTTTTAGATAATTTATTGGTTTTATTTTATAAGGAAAATATCATCGTTATATAATATTAATTCCCTATATTATTATCTCTAAAACATATCCTATTTTAGGAGGTATTATGTTTGTACTCTAAGTCTTATAGATGGTCTATTCGGGGTCTCCATAGGGTTTGTAAAATCATTGGTTTTTTCATCAAATATGTCATTTGAATCTTTAGAGGATAAAATAAATGAGTACCATTGATTTAAAAAAACCCAGTTGGATACATATCCTTTCAGAAAACTCATAAATATATATAGGTCCATTATACCATATTAATTATCCATTTCTATAATTATCTACCTAACACACCATCCACAATGTTTCCTCTTAAATTTAATACTTGGGTTTTCAATATAAAATCTTAATCAATCATATTAATTATACCTATAATCACCATTATACAACTTTTAGTAATTTTAATGAACTCCATGGATATTCATACATACCTCCATGTAACATTATAAGTTGTTATACTTGTTAGAAGTATTATCTTTATAGTAAACAATTAACATGTAACATATAAATAATCATTTCTCCATAATGTGTATATGCATAGGTCAATATCTGGAACCAATATCTATTTGGAACGATTAATTTTTAAAGACCTAAAAAATTCAAGGAAATTTTTTACTTAATTTTCTTGAGATTTTTAAAAGAACGCAGTTTCTGAAAGCACCTGATTCTGACGCCCGATGTGCCCAGAAACATTTTTGGATGTTTAGCTTGGGTATATTTAGTGAACGACCGAGCAGGTTTTTATAACATTTGATCTGGTGCTCGGAATCAGATTCTGAGGGCATCGATAGAATCACAGCGCCTGTATTTGCTTTGAAACATCTTTTCCGGAGTTGCGTTTGCTCAGGTGCGGTTTTTAATTTTTTTTGGGGTTAAGTTAAGGAATAAAATAAAAGTGGTGCGACATTTTATTTTATTTTATTTAAAGCGCCTTAACCTATGTGAAGCAGATAAGGTGGGACCCACAATATCCTACCCACATGGTTGTATATTTGTGATGTGGGGCCCCCACGAGCCCCACCATTTCTTTCCTTCTAAGTAATGCACCCGCACCCCCCTTTTTATGAAATCATACTGTGCGTTTATTTTGGTTAAGAAACGCCTCATTAATTTGGACGGTTAAATCGTTACAATTAATTCAATGAATTAATTGTTCATTTCTTATCTTTTGAATTTCAATTGTTATGTTATGATAATAAAATAAGGGAAGGATTTATTTTATTATGGTTGGGTTTTTGTTGTGTTAAGAATTTGGGAGAAAAGGAGAGGTCTTGAGGATCCTTCGTTCTTCGATGAAGAACGTGAAGAACACACTGCCACCGACGAAGAATGCCGACTTCCGATGGTGGACGACGGCGAGAGACGCCTTCCTCGGAGATCACCTAACGCCAACGATGTTTCTTCAGTGATGCTTTCTTCCGCGACAATCCTCTTCTTCTGTGACGGTTAATTCCATGACGAACTCTCGTTCGACAACAACTTTTAGGTAGGGATTTATTTTATTTGTTAGTTTGTGAATACTTCCGTCGTTTTCTCCTTTTCTTTTGAGCAACCTGTTATCGCAATAACGGGAGGAGGTCGGACCACACGAACACGCCCGACCCTCCTCCCCTTTGTTGGTTTAATTGTTGCGACATGAGAAATGCAACGCGGTGCCGAAGCATAGCGCGGGAATTGGTAAGGAAAGGAGAAGCGCTAAGTAGTCGCGTCCCGCCATTGAAGAAGAACCAAAAGCTTGGCGCCCTCGAGCTGCATCAGAGAACTACGAAAGCACTACAGCTGGAGTTGGGCAGCGGCGGAGGGGCGCAGCGCCGTCGCGCCACGCCGGACGGAACAAGGTCGCAGCTGGTTCCGGGCCGCGGCAGGGCAGGGAGACCGGCGGCCGGATCCGGGCCACCGGCGTCAGAGCAGGGGGGACCGGCAGCCGGAGCGGGCCGGTCGTTCAGGGGAAAATCCGGGGGTTACAAACCCCCGGCTGGCCAGCTGAGCGGCCCCATAAAGGGGTCGTGGTTTCAAAACAAGGGGCACCCCCCCCCCCTCATCCGCTCGGCCAAACGGTCGAGCCTCCTGCTGGCGCCAGCTCGCCGGGCCGGCTGCCCCAGCCGGTCTGCCAGACCGGGCCACCAGGCCGGGCCACGCCCAGGCCGGGCCGGGCCATGCCCTATTGGGCCGGACCCGGACCCAGTTTGGGCTGACCTTGGGGGTATCGGGCCGGGTCGGACCAAGCCCCAACCCCCTAATATCGAACCTCTTTCGGTCTATCACCCATAACATGAGCTACGGGCCTCCGAATGATGCACCATCAGTTGTGATGCGATAATTGGATCGAGGCGGTTGTTTCTGTATATCTAAATCAAGGTTTCGGAGAAATTTTGGTTCGTCTGGGTTGGTTTGTACATGAAACCAACCGGGCCCTCGGAGCGTGAATGCATATAACTTGGGTTCCGGACGTCCGATTGACGTGTCGTCGACTTTGTTGGTTTCCACTTAGTGAGCCAGAACTTTTGGGTTACTCCGCTCGAGGATTGAATGTAGTTGGAGTATGGTCGGTTTGGTTTTGACTTAAAAACTAACAGGGCCCCTGGGACGAAAAAGCCAATAACTCTCAGACCAGGCGTCGGAATGACGCGCCGTCGGTCGCATTGAGTTTGTGTAGACGATACAGAACATTTGGATACATCAACTATGGACTATGTTTCATTTGATGTGTCAGCCTCTCTGCTCATGGAGCGGACCCTCTTGAATGTGCTTACTGGGTGCAGGAACCCTAGAGCTGGCTGCGACTATGACGGTGATGATGACTGTGCAGAAATCCTCTGTGGATTCGACTATGATGACTACAATACTAAGCGATCCTATGTGGATCAGTGCTACCGATCCTGTGTGCGTTCGATCTTGTGTGGGTCAGCGCTCAATAGTCTTGTGTGGGACAGCGCTTACAGATCTTGTGTGGGTCTGATCCTGTGTCGGTCATTGCGGGGGTTAGTTACCTGTCGATCATGTGTGGGTCAGATCCTTTGTGGGTCATTGCAGAGGTTAGTTACCTATAGATCCTATGTGGGCCAGATCCTTTGTGGGTCATTGCGGGGGTTAGTACCTATCGATCCATTGTGGGTCTGATGAATTAGACGAATCAGTGGATATATCTTATCATTTCTATCGTCATATGAAGAAGTATACCTGTGTGAGATGAATCTTGTATTGCTTTCCTATGTGGATTATGTTGTGCTATCCTGTGTCGATTTTCGTTATTCATTCCTATGTAGATTGGGTTGTGGTTTCTTGTGTGCACTGGGTTGTACTTGGGCTCGGATGTTGGAGCCGAACGAGAATTGATGACTTAGGTATATGTATGGGCATATACGTAAGTAGTGTCAGATGTTACTTAGTGATTGTATCTTTCCTTTGTGGATTATCCTTTTGTGGATTCTGGGAGACCATCAGGGGTCTTAGGGTCCCTACTGAGTAGCTTATACTCACCCCTGTATGGGCTATGCCCGCACTACATTATGTTGGTTGTAGACGACGGACATCGCTGATCATGGTTGAGGATTGCGGAGCAGGAAGGTACCTGGAGGTGGACCACTGGGCGGGACGTTCTCGGAGCGGACAGCTGGAGCCGAGAAGCTGTCGAGGCTATCTGTACTCACCCTTCAGGTGGGACTTCTAGTGGATGGCTCGATGTTGTGGCATTACTTTCAGTTGTTTTTCCCTTTCCAGTTGTACTTTACTTTCAATTTGGCTTTGTATTCTGGCCCACATACTTTTTCCGCACTTAATGTTGTACCCAGTGTTTACTTCTACTGCTTTCTTGCTTTATGGTGTTTGTTTACATTACAAAGGCAATGCCTTCCATTTTTACCGGGATTTACGCCGTGGTGCTAGTCACTAGCCCATGTCCTATGGAAGGAGGGCTTGTGGTAGTCATGGCACGGACCCCGAGGACGGGTCATGACAAATTGGTATCATAGGAGTTTAGTTCTCCCGCAGAACATTGGACTCTGATCTTTTTCTATGTGAAGCAATAGTGTTAAGCATATTGGGTGTGGTTATTAGTCCAGGGAGTCTAGTGTTGATGCGGCGGGCGACGTATCCGTACACTAGGACCGTGACTTCTGATTTCCGACTTAATGCATAAAAACATTGATTGCATGTGTGTTTCATGTTTTCTTTGTGATTACATTATGTCAGCTAACCAGATATACTGTTTTTCCGTGGAGCACCTGTTTCTTTTCAGAATGGCCCCACGACGGAAGCCAGTTAGGGTTTCAAGAGTTATGTGTGACGACAGCCAATCGAGTGACGAGGCCTCGGTACATGGCCCTTTGACAGCAGAGGCACCGGTGGTACCTCTACCCGCCGAGCCGCCGATGCTGCCAACCCCATCCTTTGATGTTGTATGTCGCCTTAGTGCACTACACGAGTTTCAGCGCCAGTGACCTCCCAGGTTCTGTGGGGAGTCAGACCCCCAGGCAGCCGAGGATTGGCTCGAGGTAGTTGTACAGGTTTTTAGGTTAGTGAGGAAACCATCAGACCTCATGGTGATCCTTGTAGCGAGCCTATTGCACGCAGCAGTAGGAAGATGGTAGAGCTTGATGCTCCAGGTGCACGACGAGGCATCTCTTCTCTGGACGGACTTTGAGAGACTTTTCTGTTCAGAGTTCGTCCCGACCGCCCTCTGTGCGGTGCGCATCCAGGAGATTCTACAGCTGCAGAAGGGCAGCTTGATGGTCGCCCAGTACTCGATGAGATTTACCGATCTCTCACACTACTCGACAGACATGGTACGAGACCCATTATTCCGAGCCCAGACCTTTGAGTAGGGATTGAGGCATGGGATCAGGGCATCGTTGATCTCCCTCCGCATTCCGACTCAGGCAGGAGTACTGGAGCGAGCCCTTTTGATCGAGAGCTTCTTTGCTGAGACTTCATCTGCAGCGAGACCTACCGCAGGGCGGCACGTAGAAGAGTCTTCTGTAGTAGGCAGTCGATGGATGACTCATGGGTCCATGCAGACCAGACCCTCAGGCTGACGACCTCAAGACACCGGCTCAGCAGTGTGGGGAACACAGTGTGGAGCCTGTTCTTCGAGAGGCAGACAGTGCAACACATGCGGCGTGTAGGGCCACATGGCTCGTGACTGCCCGACCCGTCGTGCCGAGGAGCAGTAGATGGTTGAAGGACCACCTAGGCAGAGGCACATGGTCGACCGTGGCAGTCCGCATGGAGCAGGTGGACGAGGCAGAGGAGCTGGCTGAGTAGCAGGTGGTGGGCGACACTTTGAGGCTCTACCACTACCACCACCAGGAGGTCCACCCCGACCACAGGGAGCTGGCGGGCAGAGACAGGAATAGCTCCAGGCAGCAGAGGCTTACGACCACGGCGTGCCCGAGAGGATTCATGGTACTGTCTGTGTCTATTCCACCCTTTTTGTAGTTCTTATAGACACAAGAGCGAGTCATTCTTTCATAGTCTCTGCCCTTGTTCGGAGCTTGGAGATTCTGACAGAGCCTTTGGCTCGATCCTTACGGCTAGAGACTCCTACGGGAGCAGAATCGATGATTACGCACTGGTCCCGGCTGTGTGAGCTTACTCTAGGAGGCTAGTGCTTCGGCTGGGATCTTCTTTTAGTGGCGTCGAGGCCTTACGACGTCATATTGGGCATGGATTAGTTATCTACAGTCCATTCTCAGATTGACTGTATTAGGCGCAAGGTGTGATGTGTATGCACTGATGGGAGCAGGTTCACCTTCCCCGGCGAGACGGGAGCCTTGGCAGCACATGATGGACTCTCGCAGAGGACAGGATAACCCATCACTCATAATTTGTCTAGCCTCATCCTAGGAGCAGTTGACATGCGGAGTCCTAGTTTTCATGTAGTGGTGGATCAATATTAGGATGTTTTCTCCGACGACGTTCCAGGACTACCTCCTCGCAGAGAGGTAGACTTTTATATTTATCTATACCCCAGGACAGCCCCAATATCCACTCCAGCATATCGGATGGCCCCCGATGAGCTTCGAGATCTACGGGTATAGTTGGAGGACTTGCAGGGCAAGGGATTCATCCGACCCAGTGTTTCACCCTGGGATTCCCCGATATTGTTCGCTAAGAAGGTGGACGGGAGCTTGGGACTTTGTGTCGAATATCGTTGCCTCAACCAGGTGACTATGAGGAACAAGTATCTGCTACCAAGTATTGATGACTTCTTCGATCGTCTCAGGGGAGCACAGTGGTTCTCAAAAATAGAACTCAGGTCAGGCTATCATCAGCTCAGAGTTCGGGATGAGGACGTGCAGAAGACGACCTTCAGATGACGGTATGGCCACTATGAGTTCTTGGTTATGCCCTTCAGTGTAACCAATGCACCCGTAGTGTTCATGGGCCTCATGGAAAGGATCTTTCAGACATACCTCGATCAATTTGTCATGGTCTTCATCGAAGACATTTTGATTTACTTGATGACTAAGGAGGAGCATGCCTACAACTTGCGGGTTGTACTTGACACACTCCGAGAGCACAAACTTTATGCAAAGCTCTCGAAGTGTCTGTTCCGGATAAGTGAGGTCCACTTCTTGGGACACGTCATCACTAAGGCGGGAGTTGCGGTTGATCCTTCGAAGATCGAGGCAGTGCTACCTTAAGAGCCACCTAGGAGCATAACAGAGGTGAGGAATTTCTTGGGTCTAGCTGGATACCACAGGAGATTTGTGCCAGACTTCTCCAGAGTTTAGGAATCACTCTCACCTTTGACGAAGAAGGGGAAACCCTTTGTATGGTTAGACAGATGTCACCAGAGCTTCCAAGAGCTGAGATAGAGATTGACCAGCGCACCTATCATGATGTTGCCGGAGGAGGGAGTAGGGTACGTAGTCTACTGCGATGCATCAGGGACTGGACTTGGATGTTTCCTGATGCAAGAGCAGGCAATGATCGTATATGGATCACATTAGTTGAGGCCGCATGAGCAGAACTACGCTACCCATGACCAGGAGTTAGCAGCACTGGTCTTCTCTCTGAAGACATGGCGACACTATCTAATGGGTGAACGCTTTACAGTCATTTCTGACCATCAGAGTCTCAGGTACATCTTCTCTCAGAAGGACCTGAACCTGAGACAGTGGCGATGGCTTGATTTCCTCCAGGACTATGACTTTGAGATATTCTATACTCCTGGTAAGGGGAATGTGGTAGCGGATGCTTTCAACAGGAGGATGGGCATTCATCTACTTGGGGAGGCGACAGAGCAGCTAGCCGCTTTGCAGATATCCTTTGTGGATAGAGATGGAGCAACCTTCCTTCAGTCACTCACAGTCACTCCTCCACTACTACAGCGGGTCAGAGAGGCACAACGTGGGGATGCTGACTGTGAGACACGACATGCGATGATATCCTCAGGACTTGCACCTGATGGTTTCTACTTAGGAGGAGAGCACGACGTCCTTTTTAGAGGATGCACCTTGGTACGAGTTGCATTGAGGGACGAGGTGCTGAGATAGTTTCACACTTATCCATTGGCGGTATATCCTAGAGTTGTGAAGATGTACCAAGATTTCAGACAACAGCACCGGTGGCTGGTCATGAGGAAGGTTGTAGCAGAGTTTGTTTCTCGATGCCTCACCTGCCTACAGGTGAAGGCAGAGCACCGGGTACCAGTAGGCTTGGAACAGCCCTTGGAGGTCCCGGAGTGGAAGTGGGACGGAATATCTATGGTCTTCGTGACAGGAAATACACGCACTTCTAGAGGTCACAAATCCATTTGGGTAATTTTTGACCGACATACCAAGTCAGATCACTTCTTACTCATCAGAGAGCAGGGGCAAGTGGAGTGCTTTGGCCATATCTACTTTCAAGAGATTGTACAGCTTCACGGTGTGCCATCATCTATCGTCTCTGATCGAGATTCTCGCTTTAATTCTCGGCTTTGGAAGGGGTTCCAGGAGGCGTTCGGGATGCAGCTACGTCTGAGCACCGCCTTTCACCCTCAAACGGATGTTCAGATGGAGAGGACCATTCAGACTGTCGAGGACATGCTCCGCAAATGTGTCCATGACTTTTGCCGCAGCTGGGAGGACCACTTACCCTTGGTGGAGTTCGCGTACAACAACAGCTACCACTCCACCATTGGGATGGCACCATACGAGGCGTTGTACGGCCTACCTTGCAGATCTCCTTTGTGCTGCACAGATCCTGTGGAGTCGGAACTTGTGGGACCAGAGATGGTCCAGGCCATGATGGAGAAGGTCAAGGTCATCCATGAGCAGATGAGGACAGCTCAGAGCTGGTAGAAGTCTTATGCTGACAGGAGGCGGCGGCCCCCAGAGTTCGAGGATGGCTACCGCGTCTTCTTACAGGTCTCACCTTGACGTGGATTACAGAGATTTGGCCGAGGCAGAAAGTTGTCTCCATGCTTCATCCGACCATTCCAGGTCCTCAACAGGATTGGCGAGGTGTCTTATCGCCTGGCTCTACCACCTCAGTTGCATCGGGTGCACGACGTCTTCCATTTATCTCAGCTGAGGAGATACGTGCATGACCTGACACATATTATTGACCATGGGTAACTGGACGTTGATGATGTGGAGACTTTTGCGGAGGTCCCGGTAGAGATTGAGGATCGACAGGAGCAGGTCCTATGTGGACGGTCGATTCCTCTAGTTCGCATCAGATGACATCACGAGAACCTCCTGGAGAGCACCTGGGAGCGGGAGGCTCAGATGCGTGCTCAGTACCCACATTTGTTTCCCTAGATTATGATGTATCTTTACGGGGACGTAAAGCCCTGAGGTGGGAGTGATGTAATGACCTGAAAAATTCAAAGTAATTTTTTTCTTAATTTTCATGGGAATTTTAAAAGAACGCATTTTCTAACGGCACCTGATTCTGAGGCCTGGTGTGCCTGGAATCATTTTTCGAAGTTTAGCTCGGGTATGTTCAGTGAACGAATGAGAAGGTTTTTCTAGCTTTTGAACCGGTGCTCGGAATCAAATTCTGAGGGCACCGATAGAATCGCAGTGCTGGTATTTTCTTAGAATCATCTTTTCCTGAGTTTCGTTTTCTCGGGTGTGGTTTTTTATTTTTTTGGGGTTAAGTTAAGGAATAAAATAAAAGTGGTGCGACATTTTATATTATTTGACATAAATCGGCTTAACCAATGTTAAGCGGATAAGGTGGGACCCACAATATCCTACCCACATGGTTGGATATTTGTGAGGTCGGGCCCGCATGAGCTCCACCATTTCATTCTTTCTAAGTAACACACCCGCACCGCCCTTTTAATGAAATCAAACCATGGTTTTATTTTGGTTATGAAACGCCTCATTAATTTGGGCGGTTAAATCATTACAATTAATTCATTGAATTAATTGTTTGTTTCTTATCTTTTTAATTTCAATTCTTATGTTATGATAATAAAATAAGGGAAGGACTTATTTTATTATGGTTGGATTTTTGTTGTGTTAAGACTTTGGGAGAAAAAGAGAGGTCATGAGGATCCTTCGTTCTTCGATGAAGAACGCGAAGAACGCACCACCACCGACGAAGAACGCGGACCTCCGATGGCGGACGACGGAGAGAGATGCCTTCCTCGGAGATCACCTAACGCGAACGACGTTACTTCCATGACGCTTTCTTCCATGACGATCCTCTTCTTCCGTGGTGTTTAATTCTGTGACGAACTCTCGTTCGACGACAACGTTGAGGTATGGATTTATTTTATTTGTTATTTCATGAATACTTTTGTCATTTTCACCTTTTTTTTGAGCCGCCTACTATCGCAAGAACAGGAGGAGGTCGGACCGCACGAACACGGCTGATCCTCCTCCCCCTTGTTGGTTTAATGGTTGCAGCACGAGCAAGGCAACGTGGTGCCGAAGCACCGTGCAGGAATTTGTAAAGAAAGGATAAGTGTGGCGCCGTCGCACGACGCTGTTGAAGACGAACCAAAAGCGTGGCGCCGTCGCGCCGTTCCATTGAAGACAAACCTAAGATGCAGCGCCGTCGCGCCGCACTGGAGAACTACGAAAGCATCGTGGCCAGAGTTGGGCTGCCGCGGAGGGGCGTGGCGCCGTCGCGCCGCGCCTCATGGACCAAGGCCGAGACCGGTTCTAGGCCGCGGTAGAGTAGGGAGACCGGCGGCCGGATCCAGGCCGCCAATCTCGGAGTAGGGGGGACTGGTCGTCACCGGTCCTGTGGTGGCCGAAGCAAGCCGGCCGGAGCGGGTCGGCCGGTCAGGGGAAAATCCGGGGGTTACAAACCACAGGCTGGCCAGCTGAGCGGACCCATAAAGGGGTTGCGGCTTTAAAACAGGGGGCAGCCCCCCCTGATCCACTAAGACAAACAGTCGAGCCTCTTGCTGGCGCCAGTGCGCCCGCGCGCTGTGCCGGCTGCCCCTACCGGTCCGCCAGACTGGGGCCCCAGGCCGGCCTGCCACAGTAGGACCAGGACGCGCCAAGGTCGGGCCGGGCCGCACCCAGGCCGGGCCGGGCCACGCCAGTAGGACCGGCCCGCACCCAAGCAGTCCTGACCCGGACCTGGTTCGTGTCGACCCGGTTCGGACAGGCCCTGGGGGTCTCGGGCTGGGTCGGACCGGGCACGGACTCCCTAATACCGTACCTCTTTCGGTTCGTTGCCCATAAAATAAGCTATGGGCCTTCGATCAACGCACCGTCCATTGTGATGCGATCCTTGGATCGAGATGGTCGTTTCGGTATATAACACTCAATTTTTCAAAATACTTTGGGTTCAGCTGGGTTGGTTCGTACACGAAACCAACCGGGCCCTCGGAGCGGGAACACTTTTAACTTGAATTCCGTTTGTCCGACTGACGTGCCATAAAATTTTTGGTTTCCTCTTAGTGAGGCAGACCTTTTTTCTTACTCAACTCGAGATTTGGATGCAGTTGGAGTATGGTCAGGATGGTTTTGACTTAATAACCAACCAGGCCCCTGGGACGAAAAAGCCAATAACTCTCAGACTAGGCATCCGAACGACGCACCGTCTATCGTGTTGAGTTCCTGTTGACGATATGGAACTTTTGGATTCATAAAATCCGGACTACATGTTAGTTGATGTATCAGCCTCTTGGCTCGTGGAGCAGACCCTCCTGAACGAGCTTGCTGTGTGCGGGAACCCTAGAGCTGGCTGCGACTGCGACGACGATGACGACTGTGCAGGAATCCTCCTTGGATTCGACGGTGATGACTATAGCACTCAGCGATCCAATGTGGATAAGCTCTACCGATCTTGTGTGGGTCCGATCTTGTGTGGGTCAGCGCTCAGCGGTCCTGTGTGGGCCAGTGCCTATAGATCCTGTGTGGGTCCGATCCTGTGTGGGTCATTGCAGGGGTTAGTTACCTATCGATCTTGTGTGGGTCAGATCATTTGTGGGTCATTGCGGGGGTTAGTACCTATCAATCATTTGTGGGTCCGACGGCTTAGATAAATCAATGGTTATATCTGATCATCTCTATCGTTATACGAAAAAGTATACCTGTGTGAGATGAATCATTAATTACTTTCCTATTTAGATTGTGTTGTGTTATCCTGTGTGGATTTACGTTATGCTTTCCTGTGTGGATTGGGTTGTGGTTTCCATTGTGGATTGGGTTGTACTTGGGCTCGGATGTTGGAGCCGAATGAGAATTGATGACTTAGGTATATGTATGGGCATATACCTAAGTAGTTTCGGATGTTACTTCGTGATTGTATCTTTCCTTTGTGGATTATCTTTTTAATTTCAATTCTTATGTTATGATAATAAAATAAGGGAAGGAATTATTTTATTATGGTTGGGTTTTTGTTGTGTTAAGACTTTGGAAGAAAAAGAGAGGTCATGAGGATCATTCGTTCTTCGATGAAGAACGCGAAGAACGCACCACCGCCGACGAAGAACGCCGACCTCTGACGGCGGACGACGGAGAGAGACACCTTCCTCGGAGATCACCTAACGCCAATGACGTTCCTTCCATGACGCTTTCTCCCATGATGATCCTCTTCTTCCACGATGGTTAATTCCGTGACGAACTCTCGTTCGACGACAACGTTGAGGTAGGGATTTATTTTGTTTGTTAGTTCATGAATACTTTTCACATTTTCACCTTTTCTTTTGAGATGCCTACTATCGCAATAACGGGAGGTGGTCGGACCGCACGAACACGGCTGAACCTCCTCCCCCTTGTTGGTTTAATGGTTGCAGCATGAGCAAGGCAACGTGGTGCCGAAGCACCGTGCGGGAATTGGTAAGGAAAGGATAAGCGTGGCACCGTCGCGCGGTGCCGTTGAAGACGAACCAAAAGCGTGGCGTCGTCGCGCCGTGCCATTGAAGACAAACCTAAGATGCGGCGCCGTCGCGCCGCACTAGAGAACTACGAAAGCACCGCGGCCTGAGATGGGCTGCCGCGGAGGGGCGCGACAGAGCAGGGAGACCGGCGGCCGGATCCAGGCCGCCAGCCTCAGAGCAGGGGGGACCGGCCGTCGCCGGTCCTGTGGCGGCAGAAGCAAGCCGACTAGAGCGGGTCGGCCGGTCAGGGGATAATCTGGGGGTTACAAAACCCAGGCTGGCCAGCTGAGCGGACCCAGAAAGGGGTTGTAGCTTTAAAACGGGATCCACTAAGCCAAACGGTCGAGCCTCCTGCTGGCGCCAATGCGCCAGCTCGCCGTGCCGGCTGCTCCTGCCGGTCTGCCAGACCGGGGCCCCAGGTCAGGCCACCCCAGTCGGGCCGGGCCGCGCTAAGGCCGGGCCGGGCCGCACCCAGGCCAGGCCACGCCGCGCTAGCCGGGCCACGCCACGCAAGCCAGGCCGGGCCGCGCCCAAGCGGGCCAGACCCGGACCTGGTTCGGGCCGGCCCTGGGGGTCTCGGGCTGGGTTGGACCGGACCGGAACTCCCTAATACCGAACCTCTTTTGGTTTGTTGCCCATATCATGAGTTATAGGCCTCCGATCAATGCACTGTCACTTGTGATGTGATCCTTAGATCGAGACGGTCGTTTCGGTATATAGCACTCAATTTTTCGGAATACATTGGGTTTGGCCGGGTTGGTTCGTACACGAAACCAACCGGGCCCTCGGAGCGGGAACACTTTTAACTTGAATTCCGTTTGTCCGATTGACGTGCCGTCGACTTTTTTGTTTCCTCTTAGTGAGGCGGACCTTTTTTCTTACTCCGCTCGAGGTTTGGATGCAGTTGGAGTATGGTCGGGTTTGTTTTGACTTAAAAACCAACCCGGCCCCTGGGACGAAAAAGCCAATAACTCTCAGACCAGGCGTCCAAACGACGCGCCGTCTGTCGCGTTGAGTTCCTGTTGACGATACGGAACATTTGGATACATCAAATCAGGAATACATGTCAGTTGATGTATCAGACTCTTGGCTCATGGATCGGACCCTCCTGAACGAGCTTGCTGTGTGCGGGAACCCTAGAGATGGCTGTGACTGTGATGATGATGACGACTGTGCAGGAATCCTCCTTGGATTCGACGGTGACAACTATAGCACTCAGCGATCCTACGTGGATCAGTTCTACCGATCTTGTGTGGGTCCGATCGTGTGTGGGTCAGCGCTCAGCGGTCCTGTTTGGGCCAGCGCCTACAGATCCTGTGTGGGTCTGATCCTGTGTGGGTCATTGCAGGGGTTAGTTACCTATCAATCATGTGTGGGCCAGATCCTTTGTGGGTCATTGCGGGGGTTAGTACCTATCAATCATTTGTGGGTTTGACGACTTAGATGAATCAATGGCTATATCTGATCATCTCTATTGTAATATGAAGAAATATACCTGTGTGAGATGAATCCTGAATTGCTTTCCTATGTGGATTGTGTTGTGCAATCCTGTGTATATTTACGTTTTGCTTTCCTGTGTGGATTGGGTTGTGGTTTCTAGTGTGGATTGGGTTATACTTGGGCTCGGATGTTGGAGCCGAACGAGAATTGATGACTAAGGTATATATATGGCCATATACCTAAGTATTGTCGGATTTACTTCGTGATTGTATCTTTCTTTTTTGGATTATCCTTTGTGTATTCTGGGAGACCTTCAGGGGTATTGGGGTCCCTACTGAGTAGCTTATACTCACCCCTGCACGGGCTATGCCCGAACTACGTTGTGTTGGTTGCAGACGACAGACAGCGCTGATCGTGGTTGAGGCTTGCGGAGTAGGACGGTACCTGGAGGTGGACCATTGGGCGAGATGTTCTCAGAGCGGACGGCTGGACCCGGGGAGCTGTGGAGGCTATCTGTACTCACCCTTCTGGTGGGGCTTGTAGTGGACGGCTCGGCGTTGCGTCTTTACTTTCAGTTGTTGTTTTCCCTTTCCAGTTGTACTTTACTTTCAGTTTGGCTTTGTATTCTGGCACACGTACTTTTTCCGCACTTACTGCTGTACCCAGTGTTTACTTCTACTGCTTCCTTGCTTTGTGGTGTTTGTTTACTTTACAATGAAAATGCCTTCCCTTTTTACCGGGATTTACGCCTTGGTGCTAGTCGCCAACCCCAGGCCTATGGATGGGGGGCTTGGGGTAGTCACGACACGGGCCCCGAGGACGGGTCGTGAAATAATTATTCGCGATTGTTGGATATTTAATTACTTTAATATATGATTAATAGACACAAATAATTTTTCATCCTATAAAATGAATGAATCCTTTTTAGAATTGGTGGATAATAAATATTTATTAAATGAATTTATAATAACAAAACTTATTTTTATTAAGGATCAATATTATTAATTCCTACATTTGGAAATATATTACCTTTTAATTCATCTAAATTAATTAATAATTTCATTAAAAATTAATATATTTTAAATTAAAAAACATTCAATGTCATATCAAACCTGAGTTTATATGTAAAATATATTTCAGTCCATAGAATTTGTTATAAATTCATGAAATAAATTTTGGAAATCATATATATCATTTAACATATATATAAAAATACTCCAAATTGGAATGTTAATTAATTTTATTAAGATTATATATAGCTCTATTAATGAATATAATCATTCCATGACCCATATAATTTAGGATCATGATATCGTTACATGTTATAATACTGTAAATTATCTATTTATTGACCCACAATTGAATATACCCAAAAATATCGTGTGAATCAGTGTGTGAAAACCATCACAACGATTATTCCTAATCAATTAGAAAATTTGAACTATTTTTCATACCTCTTAATTTATGAAATTATTCATGAATATGATATATCACATTACATGTTTATCACATATAAGGATATGCTCAAGGAGAATAAAATTATGATGTTATTGTGAATTAAATTCAATAATTTCACTTCTCATTACAATATTTAGATAAAATCCTTTATTTCGATTGCTTTATAGGATGTTGTATATGAAAATAATTATTATATTAAAAATTTATGACACACAGTGGAATTAATGTGAGAACTAAAAGACTCAATGAAAAGATAAAAAATAGATAATCTGTGTTGTGTAGTAATAATCATTATTTATATCATGTTGATGATATCTATATACATATTTCTCCATGAGAAAAACTATTTCAATGAGTAAAAAAATCAATTGGTTACAGTTTCCTATAAAATATCACCTTTGGATTTTAATCCTTTGATCATAAATCATTTTCATTATAAAAGTATATAATTCATGGCTTGAAAACTAGTCATATCATCACACCTTGATTTATAGGTGCTAAATTTAATCCAGATAGTTAATCAGAAAATTAATGAAATACCTTAATTAAATTCTTTATAGGCCCACTTTTTATGCGTTTTGATTATTCAATTTTTATTTGGGATCATTTCAACCATGAATTATTTTTCCTAACAATGAAATTATTCTTTTAGACAATCACTAACTATGATAACCAGAATTTTATTATATTTAACAGAATACTTTTTAATTTATTATTTCTATATAATTATATATAAATAATAAATAAAATTTTAGTCTTCATCCAACCATTAATTGGTTTCATTAGTATAACCCTATTATATTTTATTGAAAAAATATTACAATCTATAAATATATATATGATAAACTCCTATTTTGAAAATAGATTTTGTAAAAAAAATCATACAATTAAAAACAAATTATGTAGTTTAATTATAAAATCCATTTAAAATAGAAACATATCAACTCAATCCTCATAAACGTATAGAATTCATGGCATATTTACTTTATCTTCACCATTTTTCTTCCAACTCTACAAATAGATTCTCAAAACCAAGAACAATTACTTTTCATCTCATTAAGAAATATGTTTTTCTAAAATTTCTTAAAAAATAATTAATAATTCAATATACAATTAATTAATTTTGGATAGTAATAATAGCAACTAATATTCTGTAAAATTAAAGTAATATATCATGCTATCTTCCAAACCACATGAAAACAATGAAATAATTTATATAGATAGGACATGGATTTTTCTTCATTAACCATAAAACCTCAAAATCCATCTTAACATATTTGAAATACATATAAGTAATTTTTAAAAATATAAGTGATATAATATATATGTTTTTAAAATATTTTTCAATAATAAAAATAATGAAATTCCATATTCTATTTTTTCTAATAAATATTTATCTATGTTTGTTTTCAATTTTCTAAGAAATGATATTATTTTAAATAAATAATATAATTTAAAGAATAAAATCATGATTTATGATGGAATTTTCTATTTAATTTAAATTATCATACATCAATCACTAATAAGACCACATTATCAATGTTATTTGTAAATAAACAAGAATAAAATAAAAACATTTCGTGAAATTTTACTCTATTAACCTAATTATTATCCAAATTGTAAATTCCACTAACATAGAGTAAATATATAAACATTACTTTAGCCTTCTCAACATTAAACCCTTTATATCACCCCATATAGAGTTTTTTGTTTTAAATTTATCTCCACTCATGAATATATTTCTCCCATTCAAGTATTTTACTATTTCATTTGAGATATATCACTCTATTTACTGGAAATATTTTATATATTAATCCTTAATAATCAACATGTAAGACATATAACCCCTTATCCAATAACATAAAGAGAACATCGTCGAACTTAATGAATGAAATAGTAAACAAAATGACAGCACTTAAAAGTGATTCCATTTTAAATATTAAACTTATAAAATAATTTCTTTTGAATATTAATCTTCCATGATGGAAACAATTATGGATAGATAACACCCAATGGTGTTTTATTTATAAATTACATCTGATAAAATATGGTATTGGGGGTCCTTATTCAATATGTATAGATTATGGATGTGATTTAACAAAAAAATATATAGATTCTTATTAAAATTATCCTCTTGCACTACCTTTCCTGTTATAATGAAATCATTTGGATTTTTGAAACATACACTTTTTTCCATACCATTACATTTTACTTGAGATATCACATTTTATTAATGTAGTAGAAAATACCTTTTAACTATGTCATTATGTTTTTGCATCCATAAGAGTTACATGCAACTGTGTAATGACTACAGATTTATCCTATATAGTTTTTAAGGAAATGTAATCCTACTTTTTACATTTTCCATTAAAAAATACATAATGATATAATGAAACAATTAAATTTTATTTTATTTCATATGTCTAACCTACCTGATCAATATATAAAATTTCAATAATTCTTTTTCATTTATTATTATTAAGAATATTCTAACCCATATCATAACATTAATATAGAATAGAATCTACATTCCCATTATCATGTTGTATTACATGATTTTAGTTGGATATATTATCTCTTGAGATGTCTAAGAAACTATATCATGTCATTTCTATATTGTATATAATAAGGTTCCTAATATTTTATTATAATATATATATTTGACTAACATGATGCATTTATTATTTTATAACTTCATCCAAAATATATTTTTTAAAATATATTGGTAATATCTATAAAAACATTCCAAATAAACCTTTTTATATTTAGATAGAAAAACAAAAGACTTTTTATATCCAAGGGTAATCTATAAACTATATGAAATGTTAACGGAAATATTAAAGGCATCTAAAACCCACTCTTCAAAATGTTTGGGAACTACATTCAAAAATATTTACAAGATTATACAAATATTGTGTGATCCATACTTACAAAAACCATATAATACATTAATATTCATTTATTTTGTTGAAAATAATATGAAAAACAACACCCCTCTATAATTTTAGATTCTGTGGAAATTGATCATGCCATATATACTTTTTTTCTCATGTTTGATTCAATCCGGAAAATACTATTTCCATTTGATACACATTATTCTGATCTTCATGAAGGAGATAAATATTTTTTAAATATAAACATCATCTTCATGGAATAATGTATGAATTGTAATCATTAAAAAAATATGTAATTCCTTTAATCATCTTTTGGGATTCAATGTGCAAGATTAAAGGGATTATTTATAACCATATATGTGATAATATATATCATCAATGTCAATTAAAATTATCTAAGAGTATCCCTTTTATAATAATAATTATTTATTCAGAATCACCTTATCATTTTATATTAATTTATTTTCAAAAACTGATTTTTTTCTGATAGATTTTTTATCATCCAACATTAAAACAGAATCCTATGAATAATTTAAAATAATTTTGTAAAAATGCCATTTATGGATTTAAATAAACACTAATATTGAGGATCCTTGTCAAAACAATTGGTATTCAAAAGAGATAATAATTTCAATTGTTATAGATCAAAAATACTTCATTATTACAATAAAATATTTTTAACAAAGCCATATTTTTTCATTTATTTTAACTATTATTCATGATTTTATAGGAAACAAGGACGCTGAACATACATTATTATCATCAATTATCAAATATAAATAATCATTTTTCATATATTATCATACATAATATCAATATTTAGTATCTCGTTATTCAATTATTTCATAAAATTAATTATTATGAAATATAATTGATCACTATAATAGTTACATCTTGAATTTCAATGATTCATCCAATCATTTTTTTTATAAAATTTTATTATTTGATCAATAATGAGTATCTAATAAATATAACATTATTCCCTTTATTTAAAAATTTCCCAGGGATAATATATTATTTATAATAAATCCTTTACATCATATAATTCGGAAATTCTTCTATGATGAATTATATCCACATCACATCTTGTATGATATTTTCCCATCCCCTAGACAAAATAATAACTATTCAAGATAAATATATTTATTGAGACCACTTACATACAAATGTGATCCAATTGTTCATTTTAAATATACATTATATGATGTATAATATATCATCTAGTTTCTCATACATAGCATGCCACTATTTGTTACCGTTTATTTAATGATTGAGTTAATATAGAAATGGGATATATTTGGGAATAAATTTAAAAAAAATAGATAGAGGCTTGTGAAATTTTTTTACCATATGGTTAATACTAACCATACAACTATCCATGTGAGAGGAAATTTTGGGGGATTGTTTTGTTATTAACCATCTTCATATTTATTAACCATATATGAATCCATTCTAGAAGACCTTGAAAAATCTATTTGAGTGTCTAGTGGAAATTGCATAGGTACCACATGAATTCGTAAATTTTTTGTGTAAACCATGAGGCCTACTCATGTATGGTATTTTTTATACTACAAAAAAGATTATTTCAGATTACCCCACTACCCCCTTCATTTGAACCCCATGACAAATACACCTCTCACATCCCTATCTAGCTCCTCTATGACCAATCATGGTTTTTTTTCAATGATTTCTGGGTGATCTATACACAAAATTTCAATGTTTTAGATTACCACCCATCATATTTCCTTACCCTTTTGTTTTATTCATGTTACTCACATTCTGTCATTCTCTATAACCCTAGAGGTCTAGTTACCAAATATAATCCTATGGGCTTTTCAAAATTGGGGAATTTTCTTTCCAGTTGTTATAGTCCTCATTATGAGACATCGTTTGGAAGAATTTTTCTAGGGAAACATGGTTACATCTGTTGATGTAGAGGTTTCCATATAATTCTATTTTATTTGAGGTGAAAATTATTTAATGATCCTTTATTATTTATTTTATGAATAAATAATATATATATAATATCTATAAATAATTGATCAAATTATTTACATGATTTCTTTTGGGATTGATTTTGAATAATGAGTGGGTTTTGAAAAATTCTTCGAACACTCTTCCAAAACGGTGTTTAATGTATTTAATGTGTTTGATAAAAATTAAATGATATTTTTCGTTAAAATAAATTTGTATTTCATTATGATCTTGAAGAATTTATATTTTAATGATGTGGTGTTATAGGATTAGTGTTATTCATTCTTTGTTGAGAATGTGTGGGTTGATTTAGCAATTTCATTAATGATTCTTGTGTAATATTTGAAAATTAATTCCACAATATATTACGATATGGTCCTTTGAAATTTCATTGAATTCAAATTCAACCAAAAAGATATTATAAAATTTTTTGAAAAATAAATAAAATTGAAGTCCCATTGGAATCATTAAAAGAATTATTTATTGATTGTCGGTAATTACATATTAATCATTCTTGATTAATTTTGAATTATAATGTGAATGGTTGGTTATAATAATTTTGATTCATGTTGTGTTTTTTGGTAGGGGTATTATTGTGAATGAAGTGTTTGAGGTGGATGATGGTTTTCTTAGATGATGTTTCATTTAGTTGTTTCATGGTAATGTTATTGATGGTATTAACTATGATATCCCTCCTCCTGTAGTTATTCAATGAGGGACCCGAGGATACTATGTTGTATGTAAATATAAAATTACTATAATAGTTTATTTTATCATATATAATATCCTCAATTTTATATTTTCTGAACTATGGGATTTTTCACTGATGAGGAATGTTGAGATAAATTTGGGTGATGAGTGTGTGACTGTAATACCGATTGATAGTTTTTTCTATCAAGATTCAACTAGGATTTCTGGATTTGTCCTTATAATGATTCATCATGATATGTATCATTTGAAAATTTTTCATTATTAATATGTGTATAATGTGAGTTTAATTCTATTTGTTTGGGAATGTGTATATCAAGTAGTTTATTTATGGTTGAGAATTTATGTGTGTGTTGATTTTCATTATGATATTCTTATCAATATTATTTGGTTTTCATGTTAGAAATTAAATTTTGGCCTCACTTGTTTATTGCAATCATATATTGAGTGGTTAATGTTTTTTATGATAAGTGGAATGTGTCCTTCAAAGTATGATTGTTGTGTGGATTCTTTTTTGAAACAAAAATTCCAGTATATCTAAAATGGTGTGTTTTTAATGAGAAATTTATAATTGGTAAATGGAAATATTAATTTTACTTTTCAATAGAAATACTTTTTTAAAAGAAATGTGACCTTTACAAATTGATTAATTTATATTTTAGAAAATGAAATTAATACATGATTTATTCTATTTATTTTCAAACTATAATTATGTGTCGGTCATATAAAAGTAATCATATTGACTCTTAGGTGTCATCATATTAGGTGTTGGCTCAGTCTATATATACCAATGTTGTTGGGTACATTGTTTCATTTTTTTATTGCTTCGAAGGACTAGTGATTGTTTTTTGGATTGGTGCCACTACTATATGAATTGGGTGATATTTGGATTATGATGGTGACTTAAGAGTCACATGGTGATAATGGGGGTGTTCATCCTAGTTCATTTTGACTAGCTTGAGTCTTTTAGGGTATTTAAATCCTAATAATTTTTCGCTTATTTTGCATTCATATCATGTATTTGTAATATGGATTATATATAATTGTTTCTTTCACACTAGAAATGTATTATGAAATTTCTTACCTTACCACATGAAATTATTCATTGATTGATTCGGTTAATTTTGTCCATATTTATTATTTTGGAATGTTCATCTAAGTTATGAATCCCTCATGTCGAGTTTATAGTTGAAACTCATTGGATATTGTACTGGATTCTTGAGGGTAAAATCGTTTCCATATTTGTGGTCACTTTTCATACCATGAAACTAGTTTCCATCCAAGTGCAATAAGGAACACCCATCCAGGATTTTGGAGGAGTGGACTTGGTGAAAAAAAATTCAACCCGAGATGGTTCATTATAAAATTGTTTTAGATGTCCATCTAGTTATTTGGAGGTTGATGGGATCTGGTAAATAAGGAAATTATAAATTTACTTATATATTTAGAATTCTCGTACACAACTCCTTTCTATGTCAAACCAGATATCTTTGGTGTTATTATTGAGTTTTTTTTTCAATTTCTGTTTTTTGGTTATTTATACATGATATATGTTGATATGGTTTACTAATAGTCAAATTCGTGGTGATATCCTAATATTTGTTTTTAGACATTCCTAGTTTCAGTGTAATTTTAGAGGCTAGATGTGGGGAAAACATTAATGGAACACCATTTACTATCTTCTGCAGAGTTGGTGTTATGATATTAGGGGTACCATTCAGTGGAACACAGATGGTTGAAATATGATTATAAAACCCATGTTGGAATACCATGCACATGAGATAATGTTTGTAATTTTGGTTATTTATATTTCTCTAGTTCCATAAAAATATTATGTGATTTATAATCTTTTATTTATAGTTATTTACCAATTTTTTATGATTTTTTATGATCATTTTAAAATGAATTTAAATAATGTGTTTGGGATTTTGTATTTTTGTTTATTTCAAAATCTGAAACGTTGTTGTTATAAGGTTTTTTTGTAGTAAATTTTGATCTATATGACCATTTATAAAAGTGAATTAAATTGTTTTATGTTGTTTCATTTTTATGGAAATAATTTCATTTTGTTTCTAGTTAAAATATATAAATTCTTGTATGGTGGAATTTTTTTATTAGTAAAATGGGTGGTTTTTGAAAGGTTCGTTTTTAATTAATTTTTTTCCAGTGAACCTATTTATGGATTTTAAAATTAAAATAAGTCCTTCATATAATTTTATGAAATATTAATATTAATTTTTTTTGTAATTTTGATTTTTTATATTGTGATATTTTTATCTCTGTATTTGTTTTTGAGATAGACTAATTAATCACAATGTTTTATTGATTTTTTAGAATTTGAATCAATAATGGAATCAATGTGTCAATGAAGGAATGTCATGGGTAATATTTATAGTGATTCGGGAATCATATATCCAATTTATAAATTTACTAATACTCTCAATGGAATGGGAGGTCAACATTCTACTCATATGATGTGTCATACATGAGATTTTATACCCATGAAGAAACAGAGTTGTTGGCTAAGCTAGAAGGGATATTTGAGTCTCTTGGAACTCCAAAAACAAATACAGTGAGGTTAACCCATCCATTTTTTTAGGTTTTGGGTATGTATTAGTGATGGATTATTATAATTTCGCAAATTCTTTAAAATTTGTAATGGTAATATATCGAGGATTCCATTATAAAGATGTTTTACCTTATCACTTTGAGTTTTTAGAAGGAATTTAATTCTTTTAGAGTTCATCTGGGTGATCACTATGTGAAAAAATATATTTAGTTTTAATTTTATTCAATACCTTTCAACCAAAATTTTGATATTTATAGCTCAACGATGTCAGGGTTATTTTTTATATTCCTTCATCCAAATATCAGTTTTGGGGTGATCAATTATTGTCCGACTACCTTTGTGAATGTGATGTGTGATTCCTTTATTATATAGTTATTTTGGATATTTTAACTTATGGTATGTAATTAATTGAACACTAATATTGTTTTTAAGGTTGATCTTGATAATAAATATAGGGATTATGAGGGTTGTGAAATTGGGAATTGATATTCTCACCCTTTTGTTAATGCTTTAGTAAATATAATATCATCATTATACTTCATGTATACGAATTTTGGTCATATCAATACCTATTTTCCAATAAATTTTATTACACACCATCACATTGGAGGTCTTTACCACTTCAAGCGGTATTTTAAAATCAATATATGTGAAAATAATTAGTTTCAAATCCAACTTTGTTTCAAATTGAAGTTTGTTGTTTCACATCCATTGGAGATGTTGATGCTGAGCTATATATTTCTAGGGGGCTCTATTTTTTAATAATTTAATTGATGCACATTCATCTCTATAATGTGAGCATCCAATATATTTTTTACTAGATTAAATATTTTTTCCATGTGTTCGTATATTTTTTTGATGTTCATGCCTTGTTGATTATGTTTCTTGTTTTTGTTGTGCATGATATGGACAATGAGTTGATGCTTGTTTGATGGATCACATATGGATTACATTTCTAAAGGTCATGATAGATGGTTAAGGATGATAATTTATGATAGTACCATGATAGATACCAAGTAGGGATTTCCTTTTTCAATCACCTGAATTAGGTGTTGCAGGTGTTGACCCTGATTTACCCTTTGTGTGATTTCATGACCCATGGTCAAGAGTATGACATTATTTATTGAAGTGTATTTTCATTTTTTGGGGTTCTAATATTTTTTTGGAGTTTTATTCTTATTTTATTTCATTTAGTGAAATTTTTTATTCATTAAGGATGTATTTTCATTTTTAATTTTAATTTGGTTTTTAGTTGTTAGTGGAACCCTATCCTTTCCAAAGTTGATTAATGGGAGAATATTTTTTAGTGATATTTAATTTGAGTATGATTATATATAGGTTAAATATATTATATAAACAATACATGTTAGGGAGGAGTTTAAAATTTATTTATGTGTATTTAATTCTTTTGGGAGTTATCTTTTACTATTCTTCTGGTTAACCATTGTGACATTAGATATTCCAGTGGTAATGATTTCATTTTGATAATTTTAATCATGCAACTCCTTTTATTTTTAGGGATCTATGAGTTTATAGGGGTATAATATTTCATGGTGGGGAGAATTTTGAAATTCATGATGTCTCTATTTATTTATATTTGAGCTATTATTTAGTTCCACGAGTTCTGTGCTGATTTTCTATGAAATTTTGAGTTTTTTTAAAATATAGGATTAGGTGCATGGTTAAAACATGTTTTATTCTAACCATACAAAAAACCTTGAAATAGGGTTTTTTGTGGGGAATTTAGTTTCTAATGGTTTTTAATGGTTTTTAAACACATTTATATCATCAATGAAATAGTTCTAATTCTATTTGATTGTCTAGTAGAACCCACAAGGTTACCATATTGTTTGGTAAACTATCTGAGTAAATCGTGTGACCCTCTTGTGTTTAGGAATTGTTTTCCATTCATTAAATTTATAATTGAAGTCTATTCAAATATAACACCCAAATATAACCATATATTAATTTTTATGTTTATATCCCATTTCCCCCTTTAATACCCCCATGCTGGTTTTGTTACAATTTCATCGTGATTTCTTCACCAAAGAACAATGTTATGGATTATAATTTCACCTTATTATTCTCCGCTTTATTTTTTCATTTTTATACATTTTTAGTAACCATATATTCATTATTTTACAAAAATATAAAATAAGGTTTTATAATTTTGGGGGTCTTGGTTTCTTGGGATACTAGATTTCCTCTCGAGACTTAATCTGATTGCATTATTTGAAGGCGGCATAGTTAAAATAGTTGGGAAATGTGTTTTTATTTAATTCCATTTCTTTTTATTACTAAATAATTACATATATATAAATAATTTATGGATTAAGGATGATGATATTTATTCTCTATTGAATTTATTTTTCTATGATTTTCTATGATTTCTTTAGAATTTTCATTCAAATAGTTGGTGGTTTTTCATGACTTTTTGCAAAATTTGTTCTAATGGGGTTTTATGTGAATTAAATATGTTTGATAAAATTTAAATGATTTTTTATTTAAAATATATGGTATTTTCCTGGATTTTTTTGAAAAATTAACTTTTAATGAGGGATTCTGAAAAAAATTTAATTGTTCTTACATATTTATTTAGTATGTGTGTTTAAAATAATTATTTAAATCAATGATACATGATTAATATGACCATGTGGATTCCTATATATGTATTTATGTGTTTTTTTGAAATTAATTTTTCATTAAAAGAATTTGATATGGAAATTTCAAAAATTACAGATATTAAATTAAAATGTGAAGTCATTTTTGGATCCTTATAAAAATGTTATTTTTATGATTATTGGTTATACAATATTTATACATGATGATGCCTGTTTATTGATTATGTGAAGCGATGGATTAATGAATTATGAATCATGATGTTCATTTGTATAGTGGTGATCATTGTGAATGGGGAGTAGTAGGTGGATTATGTTGTGATTAGATGATGCTTACTTGGGATATTGTGTGTCCATTTGATTGGTAGTTTTTCTATAGTGACCAACCATCATTAGTTATTCCATGTGGTATTCTAGTCTTACAGGTTTCATGTCAAGAGATGTGTAATATACTAAATATGGGTTTCCAATGTAGTAGCTCCAAGTTGAGGATATCTTTTTTATGTAGTAGTGGGGGTGGGGGGTTTTGATGAGGCTACTTGAATGTAATTTGGGTAATGAGTGTGTGACCATAATACCAGCTGATAGGTGGCTCCAAAAATATGTATCTATGATTGTCTCATTACATCCTATGATCATCCTCATGATTTTTATCCAATGTTATTCTTCCATTATTGATATTTTTCACATGCGACTACCATACATGATATATTGATAATTTGTGTTAACAATTATTAGTTTTTATATGTTTTTATATATTAGTTCATTCATGGTTGATCATTTAATGGTTTTTTTTCATTGTGTTATTATTATCACTATTTTAATTTTTTTCAAAATTAATTTCCTTTATGCATTCCCCTTAGAATTTTATGAACTTATTTTGTGTGTCAATTTTTTTAATAAAATGGGAAAATTATATTTATTGGCATGTGATTGGGGGGATTAGTTTTTAATACTCATATATATTTAAGGTAAAATGTGGAGTATTAAATATGTTATTTCAGGTTGTAAATGTAAATATTAAAATATATTTTCGAGAGTAATCATTTTATTTTTAAAATGGATGTGTACATGTTGGTAATTTCTAAAATATGAATATAATATGACAATTAATTTTCATCTATTTATTTTCAATATTGAAAAATTATTTCCCAATATAAATATAATGATATAGAATCCTTGGTGGTATCATACTTTATTTTGTCTCAAACACATCATGCCCATGTTTTTGGGTATATATCCATCACGTTTTCTACATGTATAAATGTATTGGCATTCTATTTTTGGATTTTGGAACCCTTCCATAAGAAGTGTGTAACCTGTGGTACATTGTTGTTAAATGAGAATCATATTTTGGTGGTGTGGTTTTTTAACATAGTTCTTTTGACCAACTAGGGAATGTGGTGTATCATAATACTTGACCATTTTTTTGGGTTCATTATTCATTGTTTAAAAATTCATTTAATGAAAATTAATTTCAACAAAAAATTGAATTTTTTTTACTAATAATCAATTATTGGGGAATTTTGGATTTTGTTTTCATCTACAAATGGAATATTAAAAATTTACTCATTAATGAGTGAATTAAAGCACTATTAGATGTTCATGATTTTATAAATAAGAATATTTCATTAAAATAAAATCATGGTGATGTCAAGACATAAAAAAGGGAAGGGATTTGGGCTTAGAAATTGTCTTCTTCATAAGGTTTTATGAAACAATGTAAAAAGTCATTATAGAGGATAATACAAGAATAATATCTATAAAATCAAAAATGAACCAAAATTTGATTCTATATTAAAAATTACACTTTCATAGAAACAATAAAATGTTAAAATTTATTTCTATACCAACTGAGGTAATAAATATTGGTTTTTCCTTTAGTTGGGTTTTCCTGATGAATGAAATTGATATGGGAACCTTAAAATGTTATATATCCCTAAAATGGATTGTTTTTATAACCAAAATATATAAGTTAGAATGAAATCTTCAATTAATATTAATTAAATTAATTATTATTATATTGTTATAAGGATAATTTTTGGGGGAAATGGAAAGACCAGAAATAATGGACGGTGGTACAGAAGTTCCCTTGCATCATGTCCTAATTATTTCTTTATTTTCATTTAAGCACATGAATAATACAATTTTATTTATTAAATAATTTATTAATAACATATTTCAATTAAATTTGATTTATTATTCTGATTTTATGTTATTTTATATTGTTTTTAATGATATATAGGGTTTATTTCAACTATCCCATGTTCATTCATGTCATAGTTCTGTGGCTGACATAGTTTGTGTGAAATTAAGAGAGTTTTTTTTGGTATCATTCCATAAATCCATAAGTGTGATGACATGAAATTAGTTTTATTGTAATAATTAAATAATTTTTTAAATTTCAAATTGTTTCTTAAAATACAAATGTTTTATAACATATAAATAATAAATTTATATAGTGAATTATCTAGGGCTTTTTTCTACTATGGTGACCTTATTTTGATTCATATAAAATTATAACCATTTATTCAATACTATATATGATAAAATATATAGTATTATAATTTAGAATATATTTAATCATTTGAAATGAGTAAAAAATTCAAAAAGTTGGTGATGTAAAATGAAGTATGTTGTTCATGGATTTAGTGAACCAATAATAACATGAAAAATGTTTTCATTGTGGACTAGAATAAGATGGTGTTAGATGATGGATATTATAATAATATAAAAAATATAATGTATATAAACAATACTAAATTTTTATAATATCTACAATGGAATATATATTTATTTTTGTACAAGAATAATAAAATAGAAATATAGTTTGGTTAAGAAGATAACATATTTTGATGTCAACTCCTAGAATTTTCAATAACTAACATTGAATTGGAATTTTGGTGAGCCTTCCCACACCAGGATGTGGGAAATACAGGTTGAGAGGATTTGGGTAGAATTGAGTAAATATATTATTCTTGGATTGAGTTTGTAAATGGGGTGGTGTTTATTAGAGGGAGAGGTGTGTTTTTCAAATAAAACATTCACTATTTTATTATTTATGACAAATAATACCAATAATGATGATTTTGGTTACTATGTATAGTTATTATTATATGTGAGACTAAGATATTTATTTCCTATTTCATATATGATTCACTTATTTATTTTTTATTTATTATGAAAATTTCATGTATTTCATATTTCACTATACAAATAAAATTCTCCATTTTTGAAAAACACAAACAAAATTTCACTTGGAAAATTTCTACATTTTTAATTAGAAAATGACATATATTTTATGATAATAAAATTCTATTAATGATAAATTAAATATTTAAATTAAACCCTTATTTATTTAAAATTTTAAAATATATATAATATAATATATTTTATAATTCATAAAAATTAATTTTTTTCTAAAGAAATTATATTACCATTGTAATAAAAACATCATACTATTATATTAAAAAAATTTATATAAACAATTTTTATATAAAAATATTATATTTTCCATAAGACTATAAAGAAAAAATATATGTTTTGTAAAAAAAAATACATATTTTATCATTTTAAAAACATTAATTTATTTTTCATGTTATATAATTTATTAATATTTTCATATTATAAGATATCTAAATCATATTTTTCAATTAAATTCTCCATGTTCATATTTTAACAGTATATATACTATTCAAAAATGTAACATTAATATTGTAATGCTCAAATAAATAATCTAATGGTCAAATATATGAATATAATAATAGTCACATACCATCATAAAATACATAATATTTCATTCATTCATCAATCACATTTATTTTTCTCAAGGATTGATATCATTTATTTTCCTAATTTAATTTATCATACAAATGTTTTATTTCATTTTAATTGTATTTTCCATGAGGGTGATAAATTTAGTGGGTAAGAGTGATCTAATTTTACTTTATTTTTTTCGATGATTTTTTCCCATTTTAATTTTGTCAATATATTTTGTATGATTAATCGAAAATTTTAATGTCAAGTCAATATGATAGTTCGTTGATTGTTTTTAATATGTTTTAAAGAGTTTTTTATTATAATACATTACTAAATATGAATCATGTATATATTTTGAAATGAATTTCCATTAAAATAATATTGTGTATGCATGTTCATACCCTATTAATAAATTTATCTTCGGTAATTTTCATTTTATATACAATGATGAGAAAATATAATGATACATATATTTGATTTGTTCCTTATATTTTCATGATTCCTCCTCATAAATAATGTTCCACCAAAGAGATTTTACTAGTTGAGTTGTCTTCATTACATGACAATTTTCCCTATGGGATAAGATCCTCACTACGCTCTCCTCATAAGGTTGATAACACTTCATCTTAAAACTCTAGAATCAACACACGTGTGGGATCTAGTATGTATATCCACAAGAGGGATACCCAAAACACACCATCCACTTGAGATTGGTATGGTGGGAGAGATATTCCATAGGATACAACTCGAATGAAATAAAAAGACACAATGAGGATGATGCATCTAGTAATTTGATTTCCCTTTGTCCCAAACCTCTTGACTGGATCCCATGGATATATAGAGTGTAAAAGGTTTTAAACAACCTCACACTATAGGTCTCATCAATGATGGATAGGAAAGATATTATTTCCACACGGTGATTCCAAAATATACTTTAAAATGGTATTCACATTCTATTCCCTATATTTGACCAATTTGGTCCCAAAATATTATCTCCTCCAACTTCATCAGACCATGTGGATGTTCTCAACCCAAAAATATAGAGGGTTTCATACATATCCTTTTAAATTATATATAGGAAACTGTTATTATATATGTATTTTACATATGAAATATATTGATCCCATCCACTATTGAAATCTATATATCAGTATCTCAACATATTCTGATGTGTGCAGATTCTTCATTATAATTAGACATCAGTTTGTGGGTGATATGATCTAAATATGTTCTACTATATATTCATGGATTAATGAATTTTTATAATGAATTTTGAGGTGAACAACATATCCCCATCAGATATAAGCTATAGTGGTGTTTTATGCATCCTTACCAGTTTATTGATATATATCATTATAATTGTATTAAGTGAGAATTCCTCCTTAATGGAAATAAATTGATATTATATTATAAGATTATCCACAAAAACCCATATAAAATTTTTCCCCTGGATTTCATTGGAAGACCCTTGAAAACAAATCATTATTGATGTTTCCCAAGTTCCATATAGGTATGGGTTATGGTGGTGTCATCCCCTTGGACTTCTTCAATTTATCAATAACTTGTTGACATAAATAAACATTTGTTTTATATTCCCCAATATACTCCTCCATATTATCACAATGATAGTTCACATATAGATCTTTATATATTTTTATTCTCCCTTGGTGGATGAATAATTCCAATAAATTTAAATCATCAAAAAGATTCTTCTTTAATCCAACCATTGATGGTATATATATTAGTGACCCAAATCATAGAAATCCTTATTCAGTAATTTTGAACTATAATGATTTCCACTTTTTTATGTCATATACATTATTTTAAATCTATATAATTTTTTTAATAATTCTTATTTATATTTTTAATGGATGTTGAACAATAATTTGATAATTGTGGAAATATTTTCATCATTTATGATCTACATATTAATCATTTTCAGGTCTAAAAATATTTAATCATTCTCAATTTTTATCATGGATAGGTTGTATGATCCATTATAATTATATAATCATCTAATTTATTTACTGTATAACCTTGACCAAATAAAAACTAAAATAGTTCCCCAAGGTAGTGGTCCAATATGTCTCATGCATACCTCCCCATCTTCTGGAGCCTAATGACTAGAAATGGGGTTTTAATGGATGTACAATAGGGAGACTACAACCTTTTGATTATTAATAAAATGAGTATAAAAAATAATACATAATGGAAAAAGGATAATGTAATATAATTTAATAAATAATGAATTAATTAATTATCATTAATGAACATGATAAAATGTTCATATAGAGATAAAACGGGTTATAGATATGATGAAGAGGTAAAGAATCATTTAAAATAGATAAATTCTATCTTTAATAGAATCTATAGTGACCATGAATTTTATTACATTACTATTAAATCATTATAAAGATAAAAAACACAATATTATTACACCATGAGGATCTAGAGGCTTAATATCTTGGGAAAACTAGGACCATACGTAACATTCACAACATCAAAGGGAAACATTTATTTAATTCATTCTTCTCTAGATTCTTATTGGCATGTGAAATCTCTTTAGTATATGTTGTCACCTGAGGATATACAAAAAAAATGGGTGATCTAATATCCCAGTAAGAGGATAGATAAGAACAATATATCATGGGGTGATCATAATCATATCATCATCATCAAAATCGTGAGAGGAAACACTAATAAAATACTTGAAATGTGGAAATGCATAAAAATGAAACATCATGTCATAGTAGATATCAACCACAAATAGTTGTTAAAAAATATATCATAATGTTCCAACATCATTTCACATTTACTAATGAGGTTCACCACTATAACCAATGCATTGGAGATACGTATAATTACGAGCATACCTGTCACATTCAAACATTCATATTACGCTATATAATTCTGGGTGAACCCATCACATCATAACATTTTCATTAACATGATTTCAAAATTAAACATATATAAATAACAACCATTTAATTTAATGGAATTAAACTCATAATAATAAATTCATAAACCTTGGGTTCCCAGAAGAATGAGGGAATATCATACATGATACAACAACCATCAACCATGAGTTGAATTAAAACGTGTGTTATTGAAAAAAGAGTACTTTTTGAAAACATTATGTTTAAAATAAAATCAAGGGGACAAAATTTATCTCCTAGAAGTGGTAATATAATTATGAAAATGTTTTTTTAATGAAGTAACTATACAAAAAATTTAGTGAAAGAGGTTGAACATGAATAAATTTAGTTAGGTTCGAGAATTTCCCCTTACCTTGAATCAAAACACATTCTTCATTTTAATGCCATGTAAAACAACATTAGATTAATTTATTCACACATAAATAAACTTTTGTACAATAATATGGTTAATTATGGTTTGATTAAGTTATTTTATTGTCATTTGGATGAGTTAGAGTATTTCAATCAGTTGTTCAGGATTGTTCGTTTTTACCGTATTCTTGAACGGTTCGCGTGTATTTATGAATGGAAGTTTTTGTAGAACGTGGAAAAACATCAAGAAATTATATTTCATGTTATTAATGATATTAAATTATTTTAAATGATCTTATAATAAATTCTGTTATATACTATTCCGATGAATCATTAGTTAATATTTAATGATGATCGTTTTAGTTTAATTTGTACTATTTTGGGATCACAACGATCATGTTTTGATTTAGCATTTAGTAATATATACATAACGTAGAACAAGAACATTAAATAGGATAAAATACATATAACATAATCTATTTCATCTATAAAAATAGTTTCATGGCCCAATATAAAGGTGTTAATGGAAATTGAAAACATGTAATTTTTTTGAAGGTGATAAATTAACACCTGAGGAACAACGTTTTCCTTTCTAAAATTAAAAAAATTTGATGAAGAGGGATAGATAAAATAATATCCCATTATTATCATATATTTATATTATATGTATGATACTAGAGTTACCATACCACATGGATGAAGATAGGTGGTGAGATAATATGAAAATTACATGTAATTGAATGGAAATTTAAGGAAAAGTGAGAGGGGAATTACCTCTTGAGTTATCCTCTTGAAATCCTCCCCAAGGAACCTAGGTTTGTTATTTTTAGGAGAATAAAAGCTATTGTAGGTGGTTTAGGGGATAGAGTTGATTTTTGGCAAGAGTTTAGACAAGTCGTGAAGCTTTAGAGTTGTGAGGAAATGAGTGTGTGAAGGGTTGCAATTATAGGGGAGTGGAGATGGGTTTTCTCAATATTATATTAAAAAATTTATTATTTGTCCACCAGAAAAAGAATAGTGAGTATTCCATGACGAAATATACTAATTTTATTATATTAATCCGAACTATATGTTATTACATCATCATAACATCACCTATGACTATAAATCATGAATTTAACTTATTTTGTTAATTTACTGTATTTCACTATTCATCAAAAATTAATTAATTTCATAAAAATCCAAAAACATCACCCCAGAAATTTTTCAACATATAGATTCCAGAAATAAAGTCAAATTTTCCAAAATAATTTTCTAAATATGAGGAATTTAATTCATAAATAAAATAATTTATTTATTTGAAAAATAACAATTTTAAAATATTTATTTTCTTAATCCACGACATAGGTACATCATTATTTCTCTTAAATGATATATATATATATACCCTATCATATGTAAGGTAACTATTCATTAGGTAATGCCAATAATCATAAAGGTAGCATTACTATTCATAACGTTATGTTATTTTTCACCAAAAATATGATTGTTCTATTGGACTCTATAAATCACGATGTTCACAACCGTGTATGTCAGATTTCAGAAATTCAAAACATTGAAGTTATAGAATTATGATTAATGGTCACATAATATTTAGTATGATTATATTCTATTTTGATTCCTAATGTGATTATACTATAAGAAATATTTAGCATAAGTGAATTCCAATGATAAAACTTTGGGCCGTTACAATATTCCCTACATATGAAATTTCATCCTTGAAATTTCGTTTAACAAAAATAGGTGAGTGTAATTCTCCTTCATTGCCTCTTCTGGTTCCCATGTAGCTTATTCATACTTATAGTTCCTCCACAACACTTTGAAAATATGGGTTGTTTTGTTGTATAGAATCATACCTCTTCAATTTAGAATCTTTACTGGATGCTCCTTATAAGAGAGATCACCTTCCAGCTGTACCACCTCTGTGTTTAGTAAATGTGAAGGATCTGGAATTTAATTTTTCAGGAGTGATACGAGAAACACATCATGAACTTGAGTCATATTCGGTGAATGTGGAAGCCGATAGGCCATGACTCCTATGTGGTCAAGGATCTCAAAGTGGCTAATGTACTTTAGGCTTACCTTCCATTTCATTCCAAACCTATTGACTCCCTTCCATAGTGATATATAAAAGAATAATTTACCTCCAACATTGAACACCATGTCCCTATGATAGTTGTCATCATAGCACATTTGCCGAACCTGAGCATCATTTATGTGTTTCTGGATTACGTGAACCTTCTCTGTCATCCTTTGAACAAGATTAGGTCCAAGTAACTTTCTTTCCCCAATATCATCCCAACAAGTGGGAGTTATACATAGATTTCAGTACAAAGCTTCATACGGAGCCATATGAATACTTGATTTGAAGCTATTATTATTTAATAACTCATTCAATGGGATATATTTATCCCATCCACCTTTAAATTCTAGATAGAAAGCTCTAAGAATGTCTTCAAGTGTATAAATAGTCTTTTCAGATTGTCCATCAGTTTGGGGGTGATAGGCCATGTTGAAATATAACTAAGTACTCAAATCATGTTTAAGACTCCTCTAAAATTTAGATGTGAACATGGGATCACAATTAGAGACAATTGAGAGTGGAACATCATGTAGTCTCACCACTTCCTTCACGTATATCTTTCCAAGTTGATAAAGTGATAGATCTTCCCGAATAGAGATAAAATGGACAGGATTGGGGAGTCGATCCACCACAAACCATATCCAATTATTTCCATTCAACATATTTAAGAGACCATGACAAAGTCCATAGTAATATTCTCCCATATTCACATGGGTATAGGCAATGGTTGCATCATCCATTTGTACTTGTGTTGCTATGCTTTAACATGTTATCATATGAAAGTGAAAATTTACGTGAAAATAAGTGATAAAATAATGAAGTTTTATTAATTATATTCAATGATAAAACCCATATATTTCATTATTTTATTAAAATACAAGGTAATTTGGACTATTGAATGAAAATGAGAAAAATTGTGAAAAGTGCTTAATTCTGTATTGTTTTACAGATTTTTACCACAAGGGTATTTTCGTCCTTAATTTTAAAATATAATTCCAAATTTAGTGAATCATATATTTTTAGAATCTTGGTTTTATTTCCTTCAATTTTGTCTGCTGGATCAGGAGTTGATTCGACCATCTAAAGGTCTTAAAAAATCAATGAAGTTTATGATTTTTTCGGGCGGATAGCGTAGACCCCACCACCGTAACAGAATCACAACTCCGCCTAAACGCATTAAATTGAGGTCATTCCACCTAGGATATCACGATAACGGATAGGGATAGAACATTAACAAAACCGAGATAGTTTTGAAGTCATTAATGATACTGTTTAATGATATACATGTGGAGGAACCTTCCTAGAAGTTTCATCCTTAAAAAGAAACAGCCATTGAAAAATTAATAACTCATTCATTTGGTGTCCAAATTCCATGAAATTTAGAAGGTGAACTCAAAAACCCATTATGAACAACTTTAAAGAAGTGTTCCAAGCCTGAATCGGCGATTTAATGGGCCAATATATGTATAATATTTCAGAGAAAATAATTCTGCCTATAAAATGAGGCCCTCACCTCCTCAAATCATCAACCTGGCACCCATATCCAAGAAGGGATCCTACAGGGGCATGGTCCATTGTTACACCTCTCTTCCCCACTCATTTCTTTGTATTATTATTTTTCTTTTAGTTTTGTTTTATTTCTAATTTATATTTATATTTTAATTTGTTTTAAATAAATCCAGGAATTTGTGTTTCTCCGTCCACTTTTCTTCATTTATTTCAATCTCTCTCTATCTCCTCTTCCACTGACTCCACCAAGTAATCTCATACTATAGAAAATGAGATTTTAACCCCAAGTCTTGTATTTGGGGGAGTTCAAGGTGTTATTGAATTTTCATTACTGTTTATTTTAGGTTTGTGGATGATTTGAGTAACATGCATTGGTGATCCGAATGTCCCCAATTCGGTGACGACCCCAATGACATGTAACATAAACTATTTAAATTTTGGAAAAGAGTAATGATTAAAACATGAGATTTCATGATTGGGTTATCAAACTGAAATCAACATATAAAAGAGAATAATGATTTAACTTAAGACTAAAATCCCAAGTCAAGTACATTCTTCTTAACTCATTCTGTTTGAATTTAATTCTTGTTTATAATTTTGAATCAAAAACACAAAAAAAATCACTATTTTTATTAGACAATAAAAATACTATAAAATATAGTCTAGTTGATATAGAAGAAGTAGGGTAATGACCGTTATAAGGATCCTCAAGAGAGATAACCATGGTTAGCCACTGTGATGCACTAGGAAATAACTATAATTGTTTTTTTCCACGCTCTTACGACTGTTGTGCATCAAAACTGGCCCCATTTCCAGGGATCCATTATTTTTATTCATTTAATTATTATATTTTCACATCTTCGGTAGATTTAATATATTAATAAAAATAAAAAAACATTCATGATATATTCAAATTCATAATATTATACATGGAAAAATTACTCACATATGAAACAACAACTAGAAGAAGATGATTTTAAAAGAGACCAGGTTTAAGATCATAGAGAAAACATTGAACAACAAATGAGAAAAGATGAAAGGGTATTTAAAAATGTCTTTGCATTAATAGAAAAACCCAACCTATAGTAGGATCAAGAACCAGATGTGGAAAAGGATGAAGAATTACATGCTAAGCTACAAGTGGTAGATCCACAAAGATTAGATGATTTCATGATTAGTTTTGAACAATTACCTGATATCCCCACACAATAAAAAGAATAACAGCCAACACCACTGAAGGAAGAAACCACCCATGTGGGGGAATTTTAAGTCAATATGGAGGTGCCTGACTACATACCTCCATCTTCAAAGAGTCTACTCTAAGAGGAAATTACCACTAAGGTATAGATTGAAGTCTAACCAACTCAGGGAGTTGAAACTTTCATTGTCTATATATCTTCTCATTTTATTGAATCTGATTTATACATCACTCCTTTTGGTTTTAATTATATAGAATCATTAAAACATAGTAATTCCTTGGAGGACGAAGAAGTACCTGGATGTGAACCTGTGGTGGAAAATATAGATCTCCCTAGATAAATTGAATATTTTTTGAAGGAAGTTCATGAGGAGATGCTGGTGGATTTTACTAAGGAAACCCTTTCAAAGGCTACATAATTTGATGGGGGAGAATTTTTTCTTCATCATTCGTATTTTAATTTAATTCAAATAGAATTACACTCTGTCTTTCCTATTGACTATTCTTTTGATACAACATACCATGAGGAACCACTGGATAGAGATAAAGAAGTTTTACAAGTAGCGACCAAGGAAGAGGATGGTCCATACATCATCCTACCCCCACCATATAGACTGTACCTCATTGTAAAGGGGGATGATATGATGTACATTATCTATGGATCATTACTCACCTAGAAGGATATAGAACAAGATAGAAAAATCCATATGCGGTGGTCCAAATCAAAGAAGTGTCATCCACCATATGACTTTGGATAACACTTGGTACTGTCATCTAGAGGCCGTAAAAATTTAGGGCCCACATGGGGGATTGTACCAAGATTTATCAATAATTGCTTTTTAGGAAATTATATTTCAATTTCTTTTTTCAGATGAAGTGCAACATGCATCCCACTCCCTTTATCATTTATAGATTTAATGACATTAACCTTGCGATTTATTGAGTTGTTTTATTTTATATGTTCAGAATGGTAGAAGGCAACATAAGATAGTTAAGGGGAAGGACTAAGTTTAATGGAAAAGGGAGTTTACCTTTAGTGTATTATCTTTTAAACTCTATACATTTTTTCTAGAACAAGTTTTGAGCCTTAATGATAAAATTTCAGGCCCAAACTTGAATTCATGTTTTACTCAACTTATCTAAGAGACATAAGTTTCTTAAGAACCCAGTGATGCCATTTTTTGGATTTCAATATTTATAGGATTAAAAGATTGAAATGGAGAAATTAATTTTTAAATATGAATCATAGATATTGAAATTATAACTCATGATTTTAAGGAAATAACTGATTCATGTAAATGAAATTTCTCTACCACCTTTCCTGCTTTGAATTTTAGAATGTAATTTTAATTGATTTTTTATTATTAGTTATTCCATGAGTGACTATACAATCTAATATTTCCCCTTATTGAGAGGTTTTCTAGACTATGTTCTCCCTATTTATTCTTAATTGTATTTCAAAAGTCATCTTGGAATATGTGACCGACCATAACATGTATTAAAACATTTCAATGCCATGACTGTGTGAAATACACCTTTAAAATGATTGAATCATCATTTGAAAAGATACTTTTCCATAAAATAACACCTTTATATCAATCCTTCTTTTAGCCCATAGAGACCATGAATGAACATTATAGGGATGAGCCATCTTTCAATCCATTTTTATCCATTATTACCCTACTCTTGGTATTTTCATGATATTTTAAAGTTGATGTGTGGGGGTAAATGGAATCATGGTGGACGTGATGATACACATTGTAAAGAAGAAGAGGGGGGTATTATGGGAATTGAAAATGGTTGTGAAATCATTCATTATACTCTATTGTTTCAACTCTTGAATTTAAAAAAAAGACAAAAAAGACAAAAAGATACAAAAAATAGAAAAATGTGTTGTGATTTGGGAGAACAAAAAATCACCATTTTCCATGCTGATGAACTTATGATCGTATGTGGTTAGGGGATGGATGTGAGCTTTTATCTTAGCATAATTAAAAAAAATAAAAAGTTAAATAGTTAAAAATTATTCATGAGGGTCATAAATCATTCATTATTGTTACCTGATCATAACATTTACATTGAGTTTTGGGAAGTGTATTTTGCTACTATTATGTGGAGAATTTCATTACACTTTTACTTTTTATATAATGCATTGTACGTAGGAGATAATCCTCTTCCTTGAGCCCCAATTGTTAAAGCATCAAATCCCACCAAGCATAAAACCCACATTCATTTGAACCTTTATTGCATGCCCTCATGATTTTATGTGTCTTTAGCCTTTATAAAGTGTAGAAAGTAGTTCATTTACAAGTCTAGGGACATGGAACATGTTTTCATGGTAGAAGCATAACTCTACATGAATTGTATCATGATCGATGACAGAAAAGAATCAAAAGTGAGGTGAATCATGACTTGGAATGTTTAAAAATAAAGAATCAATGTGCTTGAATAAATTAAAGGTGGAGTTTAATCAATTTTCAACGTGGAAAAGTAAATTTTTTTGAATGATTTGTTTTCTTTAAAAAATGGGAAATTAAATAGATATTTTATGCATATTTTTGAATGTTTGATTTCAAATTGAAATTTTTTTGATTTTATTGCATTTAAATTTGAATATAAGTAACATCGGTGACCTCTTATTTCAATATTGTGATTTAATTATTGAGGACATGAATTGTTTATGTGTGGGGGTATTTGAAAGATCAAATTTTCGTGAAAATTATTGATCAAATAATGAGTATTTTTAGCGTTTTTCAATGATAAAACCCTTGTATTTTATTGTTTTATTAAAATGTAGGTGATTTTTTATTATAGAATGAAAATGAGAAAAATTGTGAAAAGTTCTTAATTCTGTATTTTGTTGACAAATTTTTATGACATTGATATTTTTTTCATAAATTTTAAAATGTAATCCAAAATTTAGGGAACCTTATTTTTTCAAGTCCTGATTTTATTTCCTTCCAATTTGCCTTCTAGATCAAGAGCTGATTCGTCCATCTAAAGGGCTTAACAAAATCAATGATGTTTATGATTTTTCAGGTTACACAGTGTAGACATTACACCTGTAACGGAACCACAACTTGGACTAAACACATCCAATTGAATTTCATACAAATGGGATAGCACGAAGACAAATAGGGCTAGTTCTACAACATGTTTTAGAGAGTTTTAATGTCATTAATGTTGTCGTTGAATGTTATAATTTTGGAGGAACCATCTTGAATGCTTTTTCCAGAAAAAGAAACCCCTAATGGAAAATTCATAACTCATTCATAAATTTCCCAAATGAGTTGAAATTTGGAGGGTAAAATAAAAATGAATTTATGAAAAACATTGAGGTAGGGTTCCACACATGATGGAAAAAATTTCACAATAATTCGTAGGACATAATTCTACCTATAAAAGGCGTCCACCTCCTCCTTATCAAATCATCAGTTCAACACCCATAGCCAATGAGGGATCCCACCCAGGCATGGGCCATTACTGCCTCTCTCTTCCCCCTTATTTATTCTTTTTATTTTATTTTTATTATTGTTTTTTATTTTAAATTTTACTGTCAAATTATTTTAAATAAATCCATGCATTTTTGTTTCTCCATAAACTTTTCTTTATTCCTTTAAATCTCTCTGTATCTTCAATTACTACCACTCAACCATGTAATCTCAAACTCTAGTAAATAAGAGGCTAACCCCGAGTCTTGGCTTCGGGGGAGTTCAAGCTATTCCTGAATTTTATTTATAGTTTATTTTACGTTTCTAGTATACTCGGGTATCATGCATTTGTGTGACGAATGTCCTCGATTGGGTGAAGGGCACCCAATTAAATGTAACTTAATTTATTTCTATTCACGAAAAGTGAAGTGATTCCAATGTGATATATTTAGTTTGGATTATCAAATTGAAATAATCATATAAAAGAGAGTAATGATTGAACCTTAGAATTAACCCCCAAACCAAGTACATTATTCTAGACTCATTCTGTTTGTATTTCATTCTGGTATATATTTTTAAATCAAAAACCCAAAAAACATATTCATTATTTAAATTAGATAATAAAAACACCAAAAAGTGATAGGATAGGTTATATAGAAGATGTAGGTGAATGACATTGAGATGCCTCATAAAAAGAGATGACCCTAGTTAGACATTGTGCTACACTGGGGAAAAAATAATTGTTTTTGTCCACACTCCACGACTGGAATGCGTCATCATAACAATCACCTTGATATATATTCCACAATATCTTTATTCATATCAACCCTTCAGATGTTTTTTCAGATATCGTGAAACATCTTGGTACTCCATGGATAGACAGATAATGTTGAGATATGTGATTTTTCCAATAGCTCCTTCTGTATCCCAGGTTATGAAGGCACACAATGTTGCTTTCCAAATAGAATCTCACCATAATCATCGATATGGAACTTGTGAAACATACAATCATGTACTATATTCACCATCTTTTGTAACTCCATATCAGCCCTCTGTTCCACCTTAATTGTTTGTTAGATAGATGGTTGCAAAGTCATTTGGGAAAGTTATGATGTATCCCCTGCCCTTATGATTTACAAACCCATTCATTTCATGTCAATGAATGATAGGGTCTTTCTTAATTTGTATCATGGAAAGAGTAGTAGGTTATTTTCTTCATAGAGAGCATCAGCTACGTTGTTCTCCTTTCCAGGATGATAGTGAATAGAGAAATCATAGTCCTTGGTTATCTCTAACCATCTCCTTTGACACATGTTTAGCTCTTTTTGGGTGAATATGTACTTTAAGACCTTGTGGTCAGTGTATATGCCAGACCTCTCACGATAAAGGTCGTTCCTCTTGAATTTCATGTAAAAGTCATGGATGCAAACTCTAGATCATGAATCAGGTAGTTCTTCTCATGGATCTTTAACATCCATGGGTTTTACGCTATCACATTATCATTTTTCATAGAATTCAACCCAATACTTTCTTCGAAGCATTGTTGTATATCAAAAAACATTCTCTTCTTTTCGGTAATACGAGTATTGGAGTAGTGACCAGCCTTCCCTTTGGATCCTTGAAGCTTACCTCACATTCTTTCATCTAGACATACTTTACCTATGTCCTCTTTAAGATAGTTAACTTACTTGACAATCGTTACAAATCTCTCACCAAACGTTGGTCGTATCCATATAATTCATGAAAAATATGGATTTATATGAAACTAGAGTGCCACGGGCATTCCTCAATTGCCTTGGATATATAAGGGTCCATGAAAATTACCTCATTTTACATCACATGTCCCAAGAACCTAAATTTCCTCATCCAAAATCCACACTTTCTGAACATGGCATACAACTTATCCTTTCTCAATATTTCCCAAACAAGTATTTGATGATATTCATGTTCCTCCTTTATATTTGAGTAGATGAGAGTATCACTGACAAACACAAAAACAAATCTGTTTAGGTACTGTCTAAAGACTATGTTCTTAAAAACCATGAAGATTGCAGGGGTATTAGTAAGACTGAAGGGCATCACAAAAAACTCATAGTTCCTATACCTTTTACAGAAGTTAGTGTTCTGAATATCTTCCTTCTCCTCCATTAGTGGATGATATCCATAACGATGAACCAACATTGGTTTGTATTGAGGTCCTCTAAAATAATGGAAAAAATTCTCAATCCTTGGAAGAGGATTCCTTTCATTATAGGGATCATGTTCAGTACCTGATAATCGAAACACAACCTCATTGATCCATCATTTTTCATCACAAAAAGCACTAGCACTCCCCTAGGTGATGCAATAGGGCATATGAACCCTTTTTTCAAATGATCTTGTAGATTCTAATTTAACTCCTCCTGTTTGATAGGAGACACCCTATAGGGACACATTGATATAGGATTATCTCTGGCTATGAGTTCTATTGAGAACATTACCTCACAATCTGGGGAAGTCTGGGTAACTCTTTAAGAAATACTTCATTGTATTCCCTCACGAGGTAAATTTCTTCATGGTTGAAACTGTCCTTTGATTCAATCATCTTAGCGAGGCATGCTTCTTCATAGGGTATCAACACCCACACTGTTGAAGGATTTTTCAAAGGATATTTATGATCTTATTTGAATTTGGAGAGGAGCATGGGGTGGTTCATAATATGAAAAGATATTTCCATTTATCAAGAGTTGATATGTTCTCTATATAATGAGAGCCAATCCATTACTATTATAGCATAAAATTTCACCAACATAAGTATTATGAGATTCACTGGAAGAATATTCCCACATACACCGACATGAGAAGTGTCAAGCACGTGGGTTGCAATGATTGCAACACTTAGTTTTTTTATAGATATATATACTTCAAGGTTTCAGGGCATCGATTCTATATTTCTTGCAAACATGCATGATATAAAGGAATGCATAGAACCATGATCAAATAGGACTTCTCCATTATTTTGTGAATAAGAAGTGTAACTGGTACAACATCATTATCATTACCCACTTCCACAGTACGTATGGAAAAATCATTCCATTTGTTACTTTAGAATCGATGGCTGATGACGCTGAATACCCATGAGAACTGGAGGTTTAGTGAACTGTCTTTCATAGTGCCCTTTCTCACTACCGTTGTAGGATTGATCCATGGGTGGTTATCTTATTTCTTATACTAAATTCTCATTATTATTCAGGTATTTTAGACACTCTTGATCTTGGTGGCCCCCTTTCTAACACTTTAAACATTTCCCCATCACTTTGAGGAAGTTCCCAGGATGTAACTTCCCATATTTTAGGAATATGGGTTGTTGGGTTTTCTTCCCACCACTATCATTAGATCCTCCGTCTTCAAACTCCATCATTCATTTCATATCACCATATCCATGTGACCATTCTCCAAAATCCATCGTTATATTTAGATCACATCAGACAACTTCTTCATAATTCCCAACGTCTCAAATTGCAAGAGCTTCTCGATGGTGTGGTTTCAATCCACTAAATAATCTAACAATTTTTCTATCATTGTCGATAACAAAGCCCAAAGCATACCCTGAATGCTCTGTGAAATTTACATTGTAGGTTATGACATTTTCTCCTTTTTTTTCTCGAGCTCAATAAATTCTCTCTTGATATTCTTACAAAGAGTTCATCAGAAATTCATTCGAAGAAATATGATATTAAAGTCTTCCCATTCCATCACATCAATTTAGTCGCATGGCTTAATTTTCTAAATCAAATCCCACCATGGATCAATGTCACTGTATAATCGATAAACAACTATATTCTACTTCATTGTCTTAGATTAGTGATGCATAGAAAATATTTTATCCATGGTGTTTACCAACTGTTCTGCAACTAGTTAATCAGAAGATCCATTAAATGTTGGTGGTCTTTGTTTCATAAAACAATCGATTGACAGTTACCCTCTCTTTGGTGAAGGAGTTCATTCGCCATTATTTTTGTTATTTTTCATTACCTGATATAGTTGGGTAAGAATCACTAAAATGTTTTTAATTCCACCTCCCAAAGCATTGTTGATGTCATTCTGTCTTTCATTACATGGGCCCTTGCCGTAGTTTTTGGCCTGGTTTTTCCTGGTTCCCACCATTTTCTAAAATATAAAAGGATAAAAAAAACATAAGTCAACAAGTCATGAATAACATATTCATTTGTGTTATTTACACAAAAATAATAACTTATGGGATTCTTATATAGATCTTCTTGTGTGAATATTTGTATTAAGTATCATACTAGAGGTTTTCTGTAGGGGTTCAATAATCCTAACTCCCAAATTAAGTAAACGATGCCTCGGGTACCAACTATAGCGACCTTAATTTTTATCAAATTACTATTACATAATTATAAATATAAAAAAATAATAGTATTACACTATGAGGATACAGAGGTTTAGTGTCTTGGGAAAACTAGGACTATAAATTACATTCACAACATCAAACAATAACATTTATTTAATTCCTTCCTCTCTATATTCTTATTAGCACTATAACTCCCCTTGGTACATATAGTGACATGAGGATATACCTCAAAAAGGGGTGAGATGAAATCCACGTTAGAGGATAGGTAAGAACAATATAGAATCATGTTCAAACATATTTTTACATTAACTCAAGAGTTTCATATGTTTAACCAATTCATTAGATCATTGAATAATTTTTTGTGCACCCGTCACTTTCAAACATTCAAATTGCACTATATAATTCTGGGCGCACCCGTCACATCATAACATTGTCATTAAAATGAATGACACATAGAACATATATCATTCATAACTGCAGAAAGGGATGGGTTTCAACTTATAAAAAAACATTCATAAAATTATGCTTCCCAGAAGAAAGAGGGAATAAATTTTTTGATACAAGAACCATCAACCATGAGTGAGATGTAAAAAGTATGTTTTAGAAAGTTGAGTTATTTTGGAAAACATTGTGTATGAAAAAAATTATAGTGGGGAAAATTAATATCCTAGAGTAGGTAATATAATGATGAATGAATTATTTTTGGACTAACCACACAAAAAATGGGGTGAAAGAGGGAGAACCTAAATAAAGAAAGTTGGGTTTGAAATTTCCCATTACCTTGTATCTGAATTTTTTCTTCATATTAAAGACATGTATAACCAAATTAAATTTATTAATTCACAATTACAGAACCTTATTTATACTAATATGGATCTTAATGGATTCATTAACTTATTTTATGGGCCTTTGGATGAGTTATAGGGTTTAAATACACAGTTCATGAATGTTCGTTTTTATGGTTTTCTTGAACAGTTCCCTTGTATTTATGAATGGAAGTTTTTGGCGAACATGGATAAACATAATGAAATGATATTACATGTTATTAATGATATTATAGTAGTTTCAATGATCTTATAATGAATTATGTTATATACATTGTGGATGAATCATTAGTTATAATTTAATGATGATCATTTTAGGTTATTTTGGGCGGTTTAGGGATCACAACGAACATGTTTTGATTTATCAATTAGTAATATGTACATAAGTTAGATCCTGAAAAAAATAGAATATAATACCAATACCATAATCTGGTTCAACCATAAAAATGGTTCCATGACCAGATCAGAAGGTGGTAAAGGAATTTGAAATCATGTCGTTCTTGAAGGTGAAAATTAACACCTCACAAACAATGTTTTCCATTCTAAAATAAAAGGAATAGGTGAAGGGGGTTGGATGATATAATATACCATTATTATCATAAAATTAATTTATATGTAATATAATCAATTCATAATACCATGTGGATGAATATAACATGGGAGAGAATAAGAAAATATATTGATATTGAAAGAAAACTAAATGAAAAGAGAGGGGAATTACCTCTTGAGTAATCCTTTTGGGATCCTCTTCAAGGCACCTTATATTGGTATTTTTATGAGACAATATGTTCTAGGAAGTAGGGGTGGGGCTAGGTAACATTATTGGGCATAGTTTAGCCAAGTATTGAAATTTGATTGTTGCAAGGAAATGAGGGTGTGAAGGGTGGTATTTATAGTGGAGTGGAGAGGGGTTTTCTCAATATTATATTCATTAATTTATTATTTCTCCACAAGACAAGTAATAGTGAGTATTACATTACTATATTTTGTTATATTATCATGTGAATCCGAACCATTTGTTCTTACATAATCATGTCATTACCAGTGACTCGATAATTCATGAATTTAACTTATATTGTAATTTCTCGTATTTCAGTAATTCCTACAAAATTCTTGTATTTCAAAAAAATCCAAAAAACTGGCCGAAACCATTTTTCTACGCGTTGAATCAAAAAATTAAATAATTTTTCTAAAATAAAATTCTATATATGTCGAATTCAAATCTGAAATAAAATAATATTTTATTCCAAAAAATTAAAATTTAAAACATATATTTTCTTATTCAAAGATATTGGTACATCTTTATTTCACTAAAATCATATATATATATATATACAATCCTAGCTAAGGTTACATTTAATTATGGTATTTCACTACTAATTAATGTATAATTATTATTCATAAGTGTAAGATACTTTTCATCAAAAATTATGTTTTTTCTATTAGACTCTACAAATCATCCTGATCACAACCGTGTTTGTCAAATTATCAAAATTAAAAACATATATGTGGAGAAGTTATCCATAATGGTCACATAGTATTTAGTATCATTATATTCCATATTTCTTCATAATGTGATTTTTATTTAATGCATGGTTATAAGAAGTGAATTCCTTTGATAAAACTTTGGGTCGTTATAGAATCAAAAAAAAACATGCTTAGTCCTTTTCTCTCATAATACTTCTTATATCATATGGATAATAATAAGAAATCAAAATCCACCAACCCAATCCTATAATCATGTGGTCTGTTTGGTTATCCTATTGTAATGGCATTCCGAACAGAATTTCAGATATACTTAGAAGGCCACAAAAAACAATTTCTAATGTGTTCCATACATTGTATATAACATAAGTGAGGTGTATGTTTTTTTAATAATGTAGTAAATAAATAAATGTATATAAGTATGGATCAATTTAGTCAAGGAAACAATGCCAACCATACCCCCATTACTATAATCTAGAATATCTCTAGACCAAGGATGACCTATGATGTTATAATATTTATATATATAAAAATATATATAAATTATTCTCATGGAACACATGAAAGGAATCATAACATGGTCATCATACAAACAACATTAATTTTAAACCAAACCCAAGAATGATATTTGTATTAGAATAAAAATACTTATATTTATATTTTAAAAGATATTATTCATTAGCTATTAATAAAATTGAAAACATTGTCCTTGATCTAAATGATTCAAGGGCTCTTCCAAGGTGATTCATAAAATGGAATATCAAGAATTGCACCAGGAGAAATATCATTAACCATAATTGTAAGACATTTTCTAAAGAGATCTAGAAATAATATTCCAATTTATCACACTTGTTATGGTATAAAATCTAAATAACTAGTACAATCCCTATTATACTATAAAATGGACCGTGTATAAATCATGGAACACTTCATAGAATTTCCCATGACCTCATCCAAGGTAAATAACAACGGAACTTGGTATCATTCATTGGTAAAGTAAAAAAAACACTATGGGATCCAATACATGGATTATATAATAGAAACGTAGTATCCCACATGGGTAATGTAGTCTAAATATGCCTTGGAGATTATATAAAAAGGTCAATAAAGTGGAACCTGATCATCTTTCAATGAGTACATTAATTAATTCAATAATAAAAATTTAATTAATACTGATAGCCATGTACATTGGAATTCCTTATAATATAGGGTCAAAGAGTAACTTCTATAAATTTTTTAATAAAATTAAAAATTACTCCAACATAATTACTAATAGAAAATGATATCATGAAAATCACTGATACCTTAAGTCAATCCCTCGAGTCACATTTTCATTAATCAACCCCTCTTTTAATTTATAGTACGACACACTATATGGGGGGTTTTCTTATTAAATGATGGCTCGAGGTCATACCAACTCATTTTATTAAAAATTATTGATTACCTCCATTGTAAATAATTAAATTCACTACATGGTGTTTATGTATTAACTAATTCATTGTAATTATGAGAATTTAGTGAAACTCACCCGAATGAGTGGTTCAATTACCAATAATTAGTAGTGGAATAAAAAATTTAAATGCACTCACCTAAAGAAGTTGATTGGGTTGTGATCATAGAAAATTATTCATTTTAAGGGATTCATAAGGATTTATAGGTTGTACTATAGTCATTATATTAATATGTTACACAATTTAAATGAAACAGTCGAAATGTTAGAAATACAACATAATAAAGATATAATATATATAACAAAACAATATGGGAAAAGATGCTTGAAAACATACCTAAATATTAGGATTATATACTCATCTAATTTAATTCTTTGATTGAATCTTAAATAGAATAAATTGTAAGAATGTGAATTTTTATCATAAATGGGTCAAAAGAGATCACACAATTTAATCATTACATAAGGAGAGATAATTGAATAGTGTAATAATGAGGAGTCAAGATATTACCAATATGATTCAAAAAAAGTAATTCATACATGATTTATAGGTCAAATATATATGTAGGCTCAAAGAATGGGATGGAGGTGAAGAGATTGTGTGGCTCCCTATAGGGCATGAATTGGAAGGAAAATAGGGTTAGAGTGGTAAAAATAATTTGGGGAAAAAGTCTTTTCCATCCATTTTAAATATCTACCTAGATTGGTAAATTGTGAAACATCGTCTATAAAGTAAACTCACCACCATAGTAGGATCACAAAATTTGATTTAACAATGCCATAATTGTGTATTGTTATTGGTTAAGTTCAATAATGGTGCGAGCTAGGACCATGGTTTTGCAAAACAATATTCATTATGTGTGGGTTAACCAAAAAAACATACAAAAATTTTCATGTCCCCCAAGTCCACTCACATATATGATAAAAACATGCTACTCATGAAATTGTATTGCACAATTGTATTACATGGTTAATATAACAGTGCACCAACTGTGGACCTCTTTCTAACTCTCAATAAACTGACGATTTCCAATCCCTACACATCTGATAGTCATCCGTACTCCTATGAAAGCTACCCAGAATTTATCCTCATCCATAAAAATAACATTCATGAGTTTTAATGCATGAATTTACATTCCAAATCTCAATTTTTGATTTTTTCATTAATCCAAATTAACAATTGAAATACGATTCTAATTTTTACCAGATCCAAAGAACTACAAATTAAAATCTCCTGAAAATAGGAAATCTTGTCCCTAAAAATCCCTGAGGAATGCAAATAACATCCCATGAACTTCTCAGCTCATGTTACTCCATTAAAATGTATGTGGTGTTTTTCTAAACAGCCAAAATAACTCTAATATCCCTTTTAAACATTCGATACAAAATCCATTCAAACTCGTTCCTATTAATATTAAAATTTCAAAACCATGCATATGGAGAAACCCTAATACATTATAATCTATGCCATGATCCTTACCTCATCACTTTTATCAAGAATTAGAAAGAACTACCCACCTTAAGTCATAATCATTGAATGAAAATATCCATGTTGGATCCTGAACCATCAATTTTTTTTATAAAAGCACATTTGTAGCATTGTAATGAAGATCATGAGACTGTAATCTAAATAGTAATTTTGATAACTAGTCAATACACTACTCTTCATCCTCATTCCATTCTTAATGGTCATCTTCATTTGACCTATAAGAAATTTTCCACGCTGTTATTTTTTGAGATACCTAAGTGACCCTTACACAATAATCATCTTAAAACATGGTGTGCACGAAATGGATCCACCATGAGTTCATATCCCCATTTGAGAGAGATCTAATTGAACACACCCAACTGACAATTCTAATAAATACATATCTTAAATGACATCTAAATTTCAATAGTTATATCCAAATTTCCTATAGATGACACATATTGATATCACATCGAGCGTGTTCCCCAAAGCCCATAATTGATTTTTTGGGATGTTTTCTAATTGAATCATGCTTTGTTATATTATTAAATAGTATATAGTTCCATAAAGTAACTCCAAATTATTAGTCAAAATTTGTCAAACAACAATTTCAATTGGTTCACCATCTGTCATTATATAGTATAATGCACGCCATAAGGATTCCTTTAACCCACAACATGAGGGTAATTTCATGGAATCCAACCCTTAAAACAGAAAAATAATAATATTAGTTTTATATCAGAATATAAGGGACACTCTCTTAGTGTACTATGGATAAATTCAAGTTGGGATCATGCTCATCAAAAAATCTGGAGAACACAAATATGTCAAAGAAATTCTTGTATAGATCTTTACAAGCCACAATAATATCTAAAACAATCCATAACTTCCCCATCAATATTGTGAAAAATTTGGAAAGATGTTTTCCTAAGGTGAAACATGTTTTTACAAAATGTATTATGTTTTTTCCATAATATTGAAATAACCCCACCATATAACTATTTATAATCGAGATCATTTTCATAATAAATTTTTAGACAACAAAGGATTAATCAATTCCATCAGGTTCAGAAAGTGTTTTTTGGGATAAAAGATTCATTAGAATCACAATAGTTATACAATTAGTGTTTTAAAACAAATGAGGAAGTGTATCATAGACTGAATGAATCTAATGAAAATATGATGATTATTTTATGATAATGGTGTTCTAATAAATCATATTTTTCATGATACTTTTGATATAAGACATATGATGTAATGGTAGAGTTAAAAATTTCTAATCATATTGTAGTTTTGATGGAAGGAACTATGTTTCGATAAGGATAGAAAGCTATAGTAAAATACATTATATGTCGGATGATTCTGTTCCAGTATTTAAGTTATCATCTTGAAGAGGAATTCATGAAAATAAGATAATGTTTTTGGAGGAATAAAGGGAAATTTTTTCTAGTATAACTTTATCATTGAATGAAGACCTAATTTTCAATGGCATGATTGTTGTGAAGTTTTATTCAAAATTCATGAAGATAAAGATGATATATTTTATTAAAACTGATAATCAACAATAAAAAAGTCTTCAAAAAATGATTTTGGTGGATTTTGGATGCTTTTTAGAGATTAATAAAAAGTAATGAAGTTTCTGAATTCAATTTTGTTGGAATCATACCATCAGATATAGTATGCCACATATCGATATAAGGAATTTTTTTATTGGGAGTTCGTGAATTAATGAAAAAAAAATAGTCTGTGTATTTTATTGTGAAAGATGCATGTAATAAAACATGAGAACGATCAATAAGATTATGATTGGTAATATAGACAAATATATTCATAAGGATGATTTTGTTGTTTTAATTTATGTCAAGTTAAAAAAATCATGTATATATAACAAGTGGGTTATGAAAGAAAGAAGAAAAATATTTTGTTTTTTTCAAACGGAATAAGAGTCATTAGATAGTATGTAGGGATGAATATCAGACTAGAGGTGTCAATGATCCATGAAAGTGAGATAGGGACCAATTCATGAGGCCCGGTATGATATTGATATGTTTCATTGGATACATGATGATTGGTATGTGGAAAATAGTAAAAGAAAAACTCATTGAATTTGGTTCTAATGTGATTCATTTGGGGTATAGATATCATTAGAGTTTTTAACTATGTTTATTAAAAACAAAAGGCTACAAATGTCTAAGAATGTGGAGTCATTTTTTTAATGAATGGATTAAAAGGTTTTTTGACATACAATTGCAATTGAGTATCACAATTTGAACTCAAATGTTTTTCATATAATCATTTGGCAAGGAAAAATAAATGAATAATATTCTTTTGTATATATTTATTCATCATAATTAAAAATTTATAATGGAAATTATAACTAGACCAATGAATGGTTAAGAAATATGAATCCAACTGATGTTGTGAGAAGATGTGAGAATTTTTAGGAAGAATCATGAATATTTTGGAAGATATAAATAAATAAATGAAAAAGCCAAAATATATGGAAAATTTTTGTTTCATTAAAATAGGATATGTGGGAAAAAATTTATATTCCATCCTATAACATTTTTGGCCCACCTATAAAATTAGAAGGAGACATTGTAGATTGAGGGAGATCTAAACACTATTCAGATATAGAAGAAGATATTGAAATTTTTCCAGTTTAGTTATAATGATTTTCTAAAAAAAAATTACCAAAAAAATGTCTTCATGATAGAAGAATAAGAATAAGGATGATCATATTTTTTGAATCCTGATCAGACTGAGTAATCAAATTGAGATTTATTAACTAAGATAGAAGCAGTTTAATATTGTTTCAATGGTATTGTTGATGTCATTTCTTTATGGACTTGGTAATTAGACAGATGAATTAGACCGTGTTATCAGTCTAATATTCTCTATGAATCCCAATGAATATCTTACCCCATTATGGGTAGGAAATTGTAATATAATATATCTGTGAATGTTTACTACTTAGAATAAAAAAAATTCAATAAATTGGTAAAGGTTTCTTAACCTGTTATAAAACATTGTATTGCATAATTTTATGCTACATTAAGCTCATGAATTATATTATTGAGCATAGTTCTACATAAGAATAAGTTAAAATCATTCTTTTTTGAATCTACATAAAAATATTTATTTTTATTCGATTGTGTTGTATTGGATTTTTTGCAAATAATACCAAGGATATAGATACTCTTGTTGTGTTGAAAAAATATATATATTATTTTCATCATATGTATGATTTATTGTATAGTTTTCTGAATGATGATAACTTTTTAATAAGATAGGGATGCTAGTTCAAAAGGTTGAAACCATAAAATAAAAATATTTCATTGATTCAATCCTCCACCTCTCAAGGATACATTGATATTGGCATGGTAATATCAATTGAAGTTAGAGAGGGAGATCCCATCATTATCTATTTGTTGGTGTTTTGGAATAGATGTTGTGGTCTAAAATATAAATAGTGTGAATAGTAATGGGATTCTTGTATTTGATAAAAATAACTATCATATCTAGAAAGATAGAATGTTATATTATAAAATGTATCTTGTGTTTAAAGTTATTAATTCAGAAATATAAGGATTTCCACCTCTTGATGAAAAATTTCTTCTAACATCAGGTGATAATAATATTATTCAGAATTATAGAAGAGGTAAAAGTTATTTACAATCATTTCTTTTTCAAAAGTGATTTTTTCTAATTGACGGGTGTTTCCACTGCCAATTGTATCTAGGATAACCTAAAGAACATTTATAAAGGAAATACAAAATCTTAAGAAGGAAATGTTAAAAATCATGAGATAATTGTATAAATATTTTAATATGGGTGAGTATGAATGTATTGGTGAATTATTTTCCATGGTGAATTAAAATTTTATGACTATTATACTCATTCGCGGAATATTGCAAGACTCCACTATTTTTGAAAAGAACTGGAAAATAAATTCTCATGAGTTTGATGCCACTGTTTTCTCGTTGAATCATAGAGGTCCTGAAGCATTATCCCTAGTTGATTTTCATATTACTATCATTAGTTATGAAATGATAAGGGAGAAAATTATAAAGGGATAAAAACAGTTTGTTTTGGAAATGTTTTTCAATGCTCCCAAAAAATAAATTACAAAGAAGATTATTTAAGAATATGTTTGAGATCCAGATTTAAAAAAATTAGGTATGTAAATATCATGATGAATATATATCCTTTTTTTCAAAAAATATGAAAAGAGGTACTAGTAAATATAAAGGGAAACATCCATTGAATTTTTTAGAATGTGTAAATTTTGAGCACTATGTTCCTAATTTCTTTAAATAATGATTGATGATGATGGAAATGAAGATGAAATAAGACAATGAAGATTATGGATAAAATAGGATTTTATATCTAAATATTATCCCAAATGGAGTGATAATATGTTACCAAAATTCAGAAGTATAATTCTTTATATCTATAGATGTTGAAGAACAAGTCAGTGAAATTAAATCTGAAAAGTATACTAGGAGTTATGGAGAAAATACTTTCTTTTCAACATTTAACAATAACGAGTTTACATGTAGTGGTTTTAAACATCAAGAAACTGGAATAGAATTTCCTAAAAATATTAATTGAAATAATGTGTTATAATTATAAAGATGATTGACAAATAAATAAAGAAGTTGAATAATTATTTTTCTTTAGTAGATAATCAAGAATTGTTTCTTAATGAGAATCTCATGCAGGAAGATATTGATGACTTGTAAAAATATAATAAGAAAATTATCAGAATGAGCCTATGAAGGATATGAAAAATAAAAAATAATTATAACCGTAACTTATTCAGAAAATCATTCTAAATATATTAATAGTATTACATGTTTAAAAAAAATTACTTTGATATTTGCGAAATATGTAGAATATGTATCACGGAGAAAGATAAATAGTTCACTTCAAGGTTGAGAAGAAATTCTAATTTCATTATAAGTTGATGAAAGCTAAATAATTATATCTTTGTGGAAAAAAACAAAAATGTGAGGAATTCGTATGTTTCATTATATTCATTGTCCAAAAAATATCCCAGAACATTTGGTTCTGATAAGGCTGAAATGAAAATCGATCAAAAAAAGAATATTCTGGTTGATAAAAGAAATTTATTTTGTTATAAATGTTCTGATCGTAATGATAAGAAGGTTTCTAAAAAATAGACATACAACTACACACAATATAGATATTAGAGAGGAAAATATTATTTCTATGGATACCACTTGTATTGTGGGGGATTTGAACGTATTGTAAATATGTGTTTGTTTAATCAACAATAATACAACTATTCCAAAAAAATTAAAGAATGAAAAATATTAGGGGGGTTAATCCTCTTGATGGAATAATTATGAGAATTGTGTTTTCATGAAACATAATAAGTTTGGGGGAAAATATATAATAGGTTCCAAAAATTTCAACAAAAAAAATTAAATATGTTTACAACAAGAACATCATTCAAAATTATTTCATGTTTAGTTACCAATACATGAAAAGGTTTATATAAAATTTAACTGTCAAATGTGATGATAGATGATGGGAATGAAAATGTTATTATCTTTCAAACTTATCCAAAAATATCAATGGGATAATAAATTGGGATTTTTTATTTTTGGTTTTCTTCTCATATGATTGGATATAATATAATTTTTTACTATTGTGAAAGACATCAAATGAGGAATAATGAAGATTGGCACTGATAAATCCCATGAGATCAATGGTTCTGGATTTGAGATTATTGGTTATGAATTGTTAAATTCAATGATATATTTATTATTGTTTGAAAGACAACATGATCAGGGTTAAACAACTTTTTGAAGAAGTAAACATGGTTATTTTTAGAAAATATGGGTTTTTATCAAAATAGTGGATGATGTAAAAAATTTATAAGAGGAAAACATATAATAGTAATCTTGTTCCATGTTGGATATATTAATAATTATTTATACAAAATAATGGTGTAAGAACAAAAGTTATTGAATAAAAGGTTAGGTATCCTGGGTCATAGAAACATAATAAATTTATCCAAGGAAAATAGATTCCTTATAATTCATGATATGTTAAGAAAAAGATATTGGTGTTGCATAATTTCATAGAAGGTATAGAATACAAACTCTATGAATGAGAGAGAATAAATTTGTTCAAAACGACCACTAAACATATTCATTAAGATAAATGTTGGAAAATTAGAAACCACCAATCTGACGGAGATAACTATTTCGTTATATTCATTTATTACTTTACGCACATTACATGTTTTATGTATGTGAAAAATATTTAAATTGTAAAAAATGGATAGATGTTTAATGGTGTGGTAAGAGAAGGAATGTGAGTATTTAGTAAGTAATATGACACCATAAAATAGTGCTTAATCGAAAATTGAAGAGTTTTAAAGTTACCTTGAGAACCATAGAATTGTGTATGAGTTATGTACCCCATTAACTCTTCAACAAAACAGTGTTTCTTAAATAAAAACTAGAAATTTGGTTCAAGTGGGGAGAACTATATTACTTGAATATGGCCCCTCTCATTACATATTGTGAAAATACTTTTTCACTAGTTATTATATTCTTAATTTATATTTCTATAAAAAAAGTTGAAATATGGATTCATATGAAATGTTTTATGAAAATAACTCCATGTTAAAAATAATTAATAATTTTTGGTTGTTATCAAAATTCCCCATGCCAATAATTCAATATCCTTGAAAAAAATTTCCATCAAAGAGACCTATGGAATCCCTCAAATCCCAATCAGAACAATTTTAGAACGCATACATATTATAATTATTTACATGGTCCAAAAATTGGAATCTAGGAGATAGTGGGTTTCCATATTAATTTTATCACATCCATGATATCTCATAATAATACCTCATAAAAGAAAATTCAATATCCCATGAAGAACCTCAAGAATTCCACACCACACCATTATCACCACATCAGGCCCATAATGTTCTAGGAAGCATGTCGGACACTATGGTTGTATCTATAGTAATCATTTAATGATATAAATAATATTCAATTGTTGGATGAAAACCCAAATTCATCACTACAAACTATAGCCTCATGGTCTTACGCATTCAGTATAGGATAAAAGGTGGTACCAACGCCCATTTCTGCAGATATCATATATACCCACTTTGGTTTCATTAGTCTTTATAGAATCTAGTATAGTCCAATTTTTTCATAATATTTTGGAGGAACAATCAGATTGGTCCTTGCTATCATTCTGTGTCTAGGGTCCATCCCGGACACTATCATGACATCAAAACCCTTTATTATTGGAACAACATTATGTATGAATATTGTATTTTTTGTCAATGACTGTCAATGATGATCAACATGAGCAAAGGAACTCTCCTAGGGGAAATGGAAAATGGAATTCATAATGCATTGATCCAAAGTTTCATATATGTGTATCAATATTGAGACATTTTCTTCACCAATTAACGATGGTTGGAGTGTTCTTTAGAAGGAGTAAAAGAAAAACAGAATAAGAGGATGTGGAGGAGGTTTGGAATGGTGGTTTGGAATTTTATATTTGTAAACATATAGTTTTAAACTAATTATTTATTATATTTATATTACTTTACCAAAAAGAAGTTGACCAACCATGGTGTCTAGTTGAGGTCCTCGCCTAAGGCACATGTGGGAAACGTGGGTCAACTGACCCAAGGGAAGCCCTAAAAGCCTTCCCCGCATGAGGAAGGGTGTGTGCAGGCCATGTATAAGCCCACAAGTCCGCACTGTGGTGAACCTATGAAGCATGGGCATGAGGATCGTACCTGAGAAGAAGATTGGGTGCTTAGATTCCACACGTATGGTGAACATGGTATGAGGTGGTACCATTGAGGGAGGAGGAAAATTCTGAGTCGTTGCTGTCGAGGCTTGATTGATAAACCATGAGAAAACATCACAACATTTCATTGTGGGGTGAAATTTTAAAAACATAGACGTGGTCCATGCCAACTATCTAATCATGCTAATGATCTCAACTGCACGCTCCATCCCACGTCTCTCGTTCTAATCAAGGTCATCCATCTGATCGCACAGTTCATGATTCAATAAGGGATGTCCGATCTCTCCACCGAGGTTGTCCTCAATCATTGGATTCCCTCATGCACCCACGAACCAGTGCTCAAGATAAAAAACAATCTCATCACTCTAGCATCAGTTGTGCTTATTTTAATCGCACAGTGATTGTCTAGATTCTATGATCACATTCTTGAAATTACATTTTCAAGCATGTGAATGTAACTAGGAATGAGTGAATCGCTGATGAAAATGTAGTTGAGGAGACCAAATGGATTTTAGTAGGGATTAAAATGGTGACACATGCCAGATGACTGGATGAAAGATCAGTGAAAATGTCACGATTTTGAAAAAGAAAACATCTAAGATATGTGGAATATCTCCACATGGTTTTGAAGATATTAATAAACTAAATATATCGTTTATTCAAGGAAGATACATCAAGAGAGTATGGTGTGGATTTTGGAAACAGAAAAGACCAGATGTCTACTTATATGAATACACCTATTGATTTGAGAAGAAATTCTACTCCCAAGCCTTCGAGAGCTCATGTTTTTTGAGAAATATTCTCTTCATTATTCCTGTCTGAAAGGGGAACACACAATCTGTGAACCGTTCGGGGTTTGTGAAGTGAAGCACATATCGTTCAGGTTTTTGAGGAAGAGAACATTCACATACCATTCTGGTTCATGAAGAGAAGTCTCGAATATGGCGGTGGATGGTGAAGAAGTGAACCACATACTGCATTGGTATGCGAGGTAGGAGACCTGCAAACAGTCTGATATTCGCGAAGAAAGTTTCCTCCAAACATTCTAGGATCCTAAGGAAATAGTACCACATAATATTTTGGTTCTTTGGAGAGGAGGTCATGCAAACCAACAGAACCGCATACCACATGGTATTCGAAGGAGGTCTTCTGTTTATGTGTGAAGAATGCTCAGACATCCTTAGAGCAAGGAGGGGTCACGAATCATCCTAGTTGGCGGAGGACACCACCACACTTGTGCATAAAAGAACACTATATTAATAGGGTTTAAAAGGAAAACTAGACACACCATTCCATACCAAAATTCACACATTTTGGTTTGAATATAATCATATACATATAAATTTACACAAATCTATGTTAGAAAGTGTGTGTTGAGGATAAGGGAAGGAATTTTGTGCATGGTGATGGGAAATGCATGTATATATTCATATGCATGAATTTAAGAAGTACATACATAAGGTTTAGGTACATCCAAACCAAGTGGTATGAAAATAATAGAAAGAGAAGGGGAAAGGATGATGCCTTTGTGCTTAACAGAGCCATATCCATTTTGGGGCTACACACAAGAGAGTATATGAGTAATTTCATGTATTCTTGCACTCACATGTATACGGTAATACATTGAAGAGAAGAATCCTAAAATTATGATTCACGTGTATAACTAAGTTCATAGGAAGAGGACATATATATTGTAACATTAATGGTCACAATAATACATGGAATAAGAATATTTGATTCTGATAATGCCGCGTGATCTGTTTTTCATTATTTCAATAATCACAAAAGAATTTCTAATTCTGGGAAAGAAGAATAAGAAGTCTTAGTACATCTGGTTGTTGAACTAGAGAAAAATATAAGACATTAAAGAGAATCAACCCTGGATGTCGATGCATGAAAAGTCTCATGTGGAAAAACAAACAAAGACTCGCATGCATATCTATTGAAGGGACCTTCATGTCAAAAACCCAAGTGTGTCCTCTCCAAGGTAGTGAGATAGGGGATTCAAAAGAAGTGACCTGAGGGAAGCAGTGAGCTCTCCCGGAACATTTATAATGGCATTGTGTCTGGACAGTGTGATTGTACTCGACCCTTGTAATCCAAAACTATTGAGGATATGTGGAATTAGGTACGACTGACAACCTGTCGGCATATGCTCTTTGGATGTCTCCCTTACTTGGGAACCACGTAAAAGTGATGTGTTTTCCTTCTTCATATGAATGTTGTAATTACTGCACATATTGATCCTACATGTATAATTATGTTCCTACCAAAGTGGGAACATGATCCAATAAACGCGAGAAAATGTTAACACCCTGATTCGCCCCCCACCCCCTCTCTGGGTGACCTAGGGTCCTTCAATTGGTATCAGAGGGAAATGTTTTACATATGTTTCATACTCTTCTATAATACTATTCATAAGAGGATTTGAGTTTTGCTTCATACATCGACAATGAACAGATGTCCCGATGAATGTTCAGTTATCCCTGAGAAAGAATTTATACCCCACAGGACCATGATGAACTGAAAAAAAGAGAATACACAGTTCGAGAAGTCTCTCAGTTCTAAATAAAATGCATTTTTTTGTTCCCCATTCCCTTCCAATAATAATGAAATCTCAGGCTTGGGATGTAAAGAGAAGGTGGATCAGGTTTTAGCCAGATAAAAGGAAGACACTACTATATCATTTTCAGTTGATCATGAGAAATTAAGAACCCATCCGCATGATATTCCCGAAGAAATAGTTCCAGTTATTTGTAGAATATCTCAATGTATGTAGGATAAGATCACCTGATTGGGAACAGAAGATAATAATATGGATAAAGGCATGGAAAAGAAAGTGTCATAATTTTCTATCCTCTATAAGAAAATTGAATCATTTAAAGAGAAATAAGGAGTAAAAAAATTCTAGAAGAAAAGATCCAGGCATTTACAGATGACCTTAAAAAGACAAATGATGTCAAGGTTCTAAAATATGATGAAAATTACAATAAATTCTAGGAATGTGACTCATTGTTACAAACCATAGTTAATTTACATGAAGATGGGGTTGAAACATTGAAAAGGATTTTGATGAGAAGATGATCAAGATTGATTATCAGAAGATCATCCCCAATATGGAATATCTAAAATTGGAATCCTAGTTGACCAATCTTGAACATACACAAATTGAGACTTCACAATAGAATTAAACAGTTGTGGGTGGTACTAAATTTTTTTTGGAGGATTCTAAAGCCAAAATACCTCTAACATGTGATAATAAGATCATGACATCACTAATTGATATATCACAAGCAATTGAGAATGTGATGGTACCATTCATAACTACTTGTACTATTGTTTCTAAATTTGTTTCATCTAAAAGTGTATGTTAAAAGAAATATTCTAAGAAATTATGTATGTGCAACGATGAGGAAAAATAAACCTATCACCATGTTTAGGGTGGATAGGAAGAAGATTCTAGAATATAGTTCCCCCAGTAGAGCACAACACATTAAGAAAAAGGGCCAACAACATTATACCAAAGATATCAAGAAGACAAGATTTTTTTGTCAATGTTGGTTATGAAACAGATTTGGGCATTGTGCATAGAATTGATGGTACAATCAATTAAATTAAAAATCATAGAGAAATACTATGTCAAAAGAAAGAAATCTAGAGAATAAGAAGCAACATTGACAGATCCAAAAGCATCTGTATACTGAAAACAGATTTGGAATGCTAGAAAAAACCTTTGGTGTATGAAATTGTAGTGGTCACAATAATAGAGCATTCTTATCTCAACACATATCCAAATATTATAAGAATTTAAGACCCCATTAATCCATTAATGAAACAATAATCTACCTTGGGAAGAAATTAGAATAATCTTTCAAAAGAAAATTCTTCCACGAAGTCTCCATAATGGAAATGTGATAAGACATTGGATTAAAAATCCATGAATTTGAAGAGTGGTACATCCAAAAGGACTTCTAAAAATGTTTAAAGTCTAAAAAGTCCTTGTGGAAAACCCAAACATACTACCATTATTCCCAGAGACATATTGGTTATCTAGACTGAAGATTTGGAGATAATGGGAATGAATGGTGATTCATAGTCATAGTCTAGTGTAATAAGAAATATGAAGATTCCAAGTGATAATATAAAAGTATTGTGTGTGAGGTGCAACAAGGTTGGTCACACAGTTATGAATTTTATGGAATTTATTCCAACCCAAGAAGAATTCCTCAAGAAGATGAATGGTTCAGCAGAATATTCTAGATCATTGAAATTACTTGAAGAAAGAAGTATCCAACACAAAGAAATGGATAAAATATTGAGATAACACAACCAAAGTCAAAACTAAAGATTAAATGTGAAAGTATGAGGAGTGGAGAAAACAGAGAAACTTGGATGAGAAAACCATCTTATACTTCTAGCTCATATTGAATTATCAAGTCGGATCCACTTTATTACATAAAAAAATTTATTGTACTAATCATACATGGAATTAAAGGTGAATAAAGCACACATGGGGATATCCTATGAAGTGTTCCCTTGAGGGGGAGACAGATCAATATGTTTCCATAGTTATTATTGCAATTAGTATCATCTTTAGCTGGTATCAAATTCAATTACTCTAAAGATTTTCTGAAGATCATGTAATTGGAATGGGAATGACATTTCCCAATATCTCATCCTCACTTACTCAAAATAAAAATTATTTTACAAAGGGGGAGTAACTAAATCAATAAGTGACATAAGAATATTGAGAAGGGTCTAGTAGACTAGTACATGAGTTCTCATCACATGTGGTATCATGATCAATGGATAATGGAAATCATTGTTGTCTAGATCAAATACTATTGTTTCTACATCGATAATTGCACAGGTAGACTTAGAGTGAAATGATTGAGGTGAAAATTTATTATGTATGGACTGATACCCTCTCTACAATAAACATTGTATTTCTTGTCAATAATGTGGAGAGAAAGTGAAATGATATTTGAAATGTTAAGGGATATAGTAGATCATTTAATCATTGACATTCACATTTTTGAGAACATTGAAGTATTGGCCACAAACACAAAGCGGTAGATTGTTGGGACCAATTTTTTATGAAGATTTTATTTGTTGTCAATGAGTGTCAATGATGATCAACATGATGAAAAGAACTCTCCTAGGTAAAATGGAGAATATAATTCAAAATTAACTACTCCTATGATCCGTATATGTGTATCAGGAGTGAACCATTATCTAAAAAAATTAATAATGGTTTGAAAATTCATTGGAAGGAATAATAAAAGGAGAAGAAGAGGTTGTGGATGTGGTTATTAATGTTGGTTTGGCAATTTATATCTTTAAACACCTAGTGTTACAATATGTAGATATTTTATTTATATTCCTTCACCAAAATGAAATGGGCCATCCATGGAGGCTAGTAGAGGTCCTCACCTCAAGCACATGTGGGACCCTAGGAGTCAATAGCCCATAAGAGAAGCCCTCAAGGCCATCCCCGCATGAGTCAGGGTGTGCTCGGCCCGTGTATAATCCCGCAGGTGCACACATTGGTGAACCAATGAAACGAGGGTGACAAGAGCATTCCTAAGGAGGAGAGTGGGTTCTAAGAGCATGACCGCATGGTGAACACGATAAAGGGAAGTACCATGGAGGGAGGAAAATAATTTTGAGATGCTTCTACCATGGATTTATTGATAAACCCTAAGAAAACATCACAGTGTTTGATGTGGGATGGAATTTTAAAAACAAGGATGCGATTTGAACCATGAATATTATGTTTCGACTGATATCAGCCACACGCTCCATCTCGTGTCGTGTGTTCTAATCAACATTGTCCATCCGATCACTCGGTTTGGGATTCAACATGTGTCTTCCGATATCTTCCCTGAGGTTTTCATCATCCTCTGAATGCCCACATTCAACTGCAAACCACTGATCAATCTGAACAACGATCTCACCTCTCTGGTCATCAATTGATCTCAGTTCTAGACCACAGTGAACATCTAGATTATACGATCACATGCATGAAATTACAATTCCATGCATGAAAATGAAATGAAGAATGATCTAATGGTTGTGAAAAATTGATTCCAAGGCCACGCAGATTCGATTTGGGATTCAAAGGGGATAAATTCCGTATTTAGTGCATGACGGATCAGCGAGAAGGCCGCGAGTTTGAAAAAAGAAACATCCATGATATGTGGCATATCTCCACACGGGTTGGATGATATTAATGAACCGATGAACACATTTATATTTTGAAGAGAGTATCGTGTGGTTTTTTGTTGTGGAGAATATCTGATCAATACTTATAAAAAAAGACATGCCAATTTGAGAATAGGATTCTGCTCCCAAGCCTTCGAGAGCTCCTATTTTTTGAGAAATAGAGTCTCTAAATTCTTCTAGTCTGAAATGGAAAATCATGATATGTAAACCATTTTGGGTACTTGAAGTGTATCGCGTACCCTTCTATTTTGTGTGGAAGTGAAGACCCAAATACCATTCTAGTTCATGAAGAGAAGTCTTGCGTACCATTGTGGTTGGCGAAGAAGTGAACCACATACTACTTTGTTAAACGATGCATGAGAGCCACAAACAATCCTAGGATTGCATGGAAGGATTCCACCAACCATTATAGGTTCTTGATGAAATGGTACCACATACTATTTTGGTTCTGCAAATATTTGATCCATTGAATCAACAGAACTGCGTAACACTTTTTACATGAAGGAGGTCTCACTTCGGGTGTGATTGAAGCCCGTGCATTATAAGACCAAGGAGGGGCCAAGAATCATTGTGGTTTACGAAGGAGACAAGAACACCTATGAATAAAAGAAAACTATACATATGATGTGTAAAAGGAAAATTATAAACACCATTATATATTAAAATTCAAAAATTTATGTTTGAATAAAATCAAAAACATATAAATATAATAAAATCAAAGTGAACAAGTGTGTGTTGAGGATGGTAGAAGGATGATTGTTTAGGGTGATGGGAAATTCATTTATATATTAATTATCATGATTTGAAGAATTACATTCATAAGGTGTACGTACATCCGAACCATGTGGTATGAAAATAAAAGAAAGAGAAGGGGAAAGGAAGTCACGTATGTGCTTAACGAAACCAAGTCCATTTTGGGGCTTCACAAAATAGAGTAGAAGATTAAGTGCTTGTATTTATGCATATACATGCATACGGGAATACATTGAAGAGAATAATACAAAACATAGGGTGCACGTGACTAATGAAGTGATTAGGAAGAGGACATATATATTCTCACATGAATGGTCACATGCATACATAGAATATAAAGATATTATTCTGATGATGCCTCATGACCTGATTTTCAGTGTTTGAATAATCACAAAAGAATTTATGATTCTAGAAAAGATGAATAACATGTCTTAGTAAATCTGGTTGTTGTAGTGGAGAAGAATACTTAATGTTAAAGAGCATCAATTTTTGACATGGATGAAAGAAAATTTCATGAAGAACAGGAGACAAAGGCATCCTTGCCTATCCATTGAAGGGACATTCTTTTCCATAAACTGATTGTGACCTCTCTAAGGTCGTGAGCCACAATGAGTCAATTGAAGTGATCCAAGGGAAGCAGTGAGTTATCCCTAATCATTTGTAAATACATTGTTCCTGGGAAATAGTGAATTTACCTGAACCATGTAATCAAAAAAAATTTAAGATTAGTGGAATTAGGTACGACCAGAAATCTATCAGCGTATACTCATGGGACATATCTTTTAGTGGTTAACCAAGTAGAAGTGTTGTGTTTCTCTTCTGCATGTGATTTTTTTAATTACTACACATATACATCATACTGTTTCAATTAAGTTCCTACCAACGTGGGAACAAGATCCAATAAATAAGAGAAAAAGTTGACACCCGGATCCCCCCCCCCCCACAAGGTGACCTAGGTTCATTCAATGATTTCATCAGTTGGGTAGAACTTATGTATCATCTATAATGGTCATCCACATAAAACAAAAATCATGAGATGGAACAGGACTCATTCTAGACCCCATGGTTTCATCCAGTCTTCTCACCCCTATCCCATTTATTTTTCAATTAGAACCTATAACACACTATGATGTGTAATGTATCCAAGTCCTCCAAATCAGTAATCATAGAATAATCCCTTAGAGATCAATACTTATAGCTATTGAAAATAAAGACTAGTATGGGACCTTCACTGTCTATATGGTTGGATAGATCATATTTAATAAAACAATTTTATTAATTATAATTTTACAATTAAATTTACTTAAATTATTATTATTTTAATTCAAATGTTGATCACCCTAAAGTGGATAGTTCATATGATGTAATACATATAAAAAATGAATAAAAAATGTTGTGTGTATGAAGAAATACCTATATCAATTTTTTGCATTTAAATTTTCATTCACAGTTTGGTAGTTGTCAACAAGGCCTGTACATAGTCCCAAAACGTTTTTTCATGATCAAAGTATGTTCTAAACACCCAACTCAAGTCCATAATCATCAAATAATAATAATAATTATTATTATATAGAAATACAATCGAAAAAATAAATTATTAGATACCACCAGCACTAAAAATTTCATTAGAAGCCTCCTCACACTAAAAATTCAACTTAAAACATGTCAATGACATACGGAATGCCCCCAACCCAAAACGGAGAATAATCCATTACAGGTGGAATAGATTAAAAAAATAATTTCATTAAATGTAATTGAATAAACCATATAATTTCCAATGGTGATATACCGTGTACAATATCCAAATAACTAGGTTCATATGGAATCTCATGACACCCCAATCTTAGGAAGAATTAATAACCCATCACCATCATCTGATTCCACCATGCCATGGTTGAATGAAAACTAATATCCCTAACTATATTTCATAAAATTAATACAATAAAAGGGAGAAGGGGGGAACAGGAGGAGATGTATGTGAGGGAAGGAAATGGGATTCCCCGTCATAAAAATTAGGGAGGTGATTATAAATTTCACTATTTTAATAGGCTTCATGGTTTGGACATGTTGTTTTTTAGAATATTTCACTAACCATATATGTAACGACCCAATGTATTTCAATGGAAAATTGAATTCTTATATTTATGTCATAAAAACACAAAATAATAAACTACTAGGTGATAAGTGACCTTTAAACATAATTTTTTCACCCCGATGTTTGGAATTTTAAAAATCCCACATACACGGTTGTGTTCAAGATAGTTTTTGGAGTATAATGAAACAAAAATAATTTTTGGTGAATAGTAACCTACCCTTCTGAATAGTAACATACCCTTATGAATAGTAATATGATCCTTATGAATATTTAATAAGAGTAAAATTAACTATGAAAAATAAAATAAAATTTAGACATCGTAGAAAGTGGTAATTTGACCTTAGTAAACGTTTTTGGTATTTTATAAGTCATATATATTTAATTCTAATTAATTAATTAATTTAAAATAATATTTATTTCCCTAAAATGTATTCATAAATTATTTAATCAATTCCTAATAGTTTTTAGATAATTTTATAAGACCCTACGTAATTTTTGAAAGAACTGCAAAATCAGTTTTAATTTTAAAAACTGTTTTTTTAAGTAAATTATGATTTTAATTAAATATTAAATCAATAATATTTAGAAAATTATTTTTGAAAAATGGAATCCATTTTTGGATTCTAAATGTCGAAAAATGGTTGGGGAAAAGTTTTGGTATTTTTCTGAGATACTTGAATCTTTGATGAATAGTGGAATCTGATAATTCACAATAAAAGCTAAATAATGTATTAATTGAGTCATCGATTTTGTTATGCTGATTTAAGACAAATTGGTTCGGGATTTCATTATAATATTACTATTATTGGTCCTCAAGGACTCACTATTCCTTGTATTAGGTGAAATTAATAAACTAATCAATTTTATATTAAGGAAACCCCTCTCCCCTCCACTATAAAAGCCACCCTTCACTCCCGCTTTTTCTCACACCTCTCAAGCTCCAAGCCTTTACTAAACTCTGCCCAAACACCTTCCCTATCCTCTCCCCCACGTAAAAGAGCTCCTGTTCTCATCAATAGACCAACCATAGGCCCTTAAGGAGGTTCTCAAGAGGAGGATTCTAAAGGTAATTTCTCTCCCTCTTCTCCTTTAATTTCCTTTCAAGTTCAAGTTCCTTTCTTGATCTCTCCCTACCTATCTTCATCAAAATTGTTTTGTAACTCTATTATTATAAATATACTGTAATCTTATGATTCTAATGGTATATTATATCATCACACACCATTTCCCTCTTCCTTTTATTTTATTAAAGCGAACGTTGTTCATGTGGTCATCATTTATCACCTTCAAAAACAACATGCTCTCTTCTTCCATTTCTACCTATAGATCTGGTCATGAAACCATTTTTATGGATGAACCAGAATATTGTATATTTATTATGTTCTATTTTAAGTTCTTTAAATAACCTATGTCCATATTACTAAGTGAAAAGTTAAAACGAGTTCGTTGTGATCCAAAAACCGCTGAAATTAACCCAAATAATCTTCATTTAATTATTATCTAATGATTCGTCCACATGGATCTAATATAAATCATTATAAAATCATTCAAGCTTCTGTAATATCATTAATAACATGTAATATTATTTCTGGATGTTTACCCATGATCTACCCAAACATCAATTTAAGAATACAAGTGGACTGCTCAAGAAAACCATGAAAACGAACATCCCCAAACAATGTTTTTAAACTCTATAAGTCATCCAAAGGAACATAATATAACATAATGAAACCAGAATGAACCCTATTAATGTACACATGGTTCTGGTTTTCTAATTAATTAATATAATTTCATTATACAGGACATTGAAAAGAAGGAAGCATTCAGGCACAAGGTAAGGGGAAATCTCGAACCCAATTTTCTTCCTTCGGGTTCTCCCTCTTTCACACCATTTTTGATATGGTTACTCATAAAAGGTAATTTGTTCATCATTTCCATTAATTTATGGGATATACATGTTTTTCACTAGTTTTTATGTCAATCAAAATGTCTTTCAAAAGAACTCTTCTTTCAAGATCTCACCTTTTACATCTCATTCAAGGTTGATGGTTCTTGTATCATGTATGTTGTTCCATCTTTCTTTTGGGAACCCAAAGCTTATGAATGTGTTATTATGAGATGAAACACATTCATTTACATGGGTTATTTATGTACAATTTTGATATGTGTTCTATGTGGAAAGCTTGATAATGATAATGTTATGATGTGACGGGTGCGCCCAGAATTATATAGTGCAATATGAATGTTTAAATGTGACGGGTGTGCACAGAATTATACAGCGGTCCAATTCATTGGGTAAAGTGATGAATATAATGAGTAAATGTGAAATTATGTGTGAATAATATGCTATCTTTGTTCACAAGCATGTGTGATAGTTAACCACTAAGACATGATGTTTCATATTTATGTGTTACCACATTTCAAGTCTTTTATTTATGCTCCTCTCATGTTCATGATCTTTTGCCAATGTTATGATTATGCTCACCCCATGATGTATTGTTCTTATCTATCCTCATACTGGGATTTTAGCTCACCCCTTTTGATGTATATCCTCAGGTGGCTACATGTACTTAGGAGAGTACAAGTGCTACTAAGAAGCTATAGAAGAAGAAATTAAATGAATGTTTATGCATGATGTTGTACTTGTTATGTGTAGTCCTAGTTTTCCCAAGACAATAAAGCTCTAGATCCTACATGTGTAATACTATTATGTTTTTTATATTTGAAATTATGTAATTTTAATGTAAGAAAAGGCAGGGTCGCTATAGTTGGTATCAAAGGAATGGTTTAGTTAATTTGGGAATTAGGATTAGTAAACCCTAGAGAAAACCACTAGAATAAGAATAAGTACAAATATGTACACAAGTATATTTACCTAGGGATCACATATGTTATGTTTTTGGTATAATGGTTTGAATGAATAAGTTATTCATGACTTGTTTACTTATGTTTTGTTCTAACATTTTCTATTTTAGAAAATGGTGGGAACCAGGGGGAATCAGGCCAACAACTCTTGTGAGGGCCAATGCAATGATTGCCCGAACGACATCCCCAATGATTTTGGAGGTGGAGTTCAAAACATCATGGTGATGCTTAACCAATTATCTCAGGTTATGAATAATAACCATAATAATGGGGAAATTCCTCCTTCACCAAAGAGGGAGAAACTAGCTATCGAATGTTTTATGCGGAAACAACCACCGACTTTTTGTGGAACTTCTGATCCACTAGTTGTGGAATAGTGGGTCAACTCCATGGAGAAGATCTTTTTTGTTCTTCACTGTTCCAAGACGGGGAAGGTGACTCTAGCCGTTTTTCATCTAGATAGAGAAGCTGATCAATGATGGGCTTTGATTAAGAACACCAAGCCAAGGGAGGAAATTGAAGAGATGGAATGGGAAGACTTTATGATAATGTTTCATAATAAGTACTTCCCACAAACTCTTCGCACAAAGATGGAAAGAGAGTTCATAGAGGTCAAGCAAAAAGGAGGAGAATCTGTCACAACCTATGAAGTAAATTTCACAAGGCTCGCAAGGTATGCTTCGGGTTTTGTTATCAACAATGATAGAAAAATTGATAGATTCTTTAGTGGATTAAAACCACATCTTCGAAAGGATCATGCAATTAGAGACTTTGGGAGTTATGAAGAAGTTGTTTGGTGTGCTCTCAAAGTGGTGATGGAGTTTGGAGAATGGTTCCATGGCTATGGAGATAATAAAAGAAAGATGGAGTTTCAAGATGGTGGATCTAGTGACAAAGGTGAGATGAAAAATCAACGACGCACATGCCAAAAATGTGTGAAGTTTCACCATGGGAACTCCCTCAAAGGTACAGGGAAATGATTTAAGTGTGGGAAAGAAGGACACCAAGCTCAAGAGTGTTGAAAAGACATGAAAAGGATGGATAATGTAGCTGATGAAAGGAGAGAACCAGTCATGGTTCAATGCTACAACTGTAGGGAGCTAGGGCACTATCCAAACCAGTTCACTAAACCTCGATCTCTCGAGAGTAATCAGCACCAACAACCACAAAAGCCAAAGGAACAAGGGAAGGCTTATTCAATCACTACTGCGAAGGTGGAACATGATAATGAAGTTGTAGAAGGTACACTTTCTATTCACTCAAGAATGGAAAAAGTCTTTTTTGATTCTGGTTCTACGCATTAATATATATCTTGAAAGTTTTCTAGAACTATAGAATCGAAGCCCCGAATCCTTGAAGTAGAGATATCTATAAAAACACCAAGTGGTGCAATCATTGCAACCCAAGTGTTTGACTCTTCTCCTATTGACGTATGTGGGAAGATTATTCCGGCAGATCTCGTAATACTTCCCTTGGTGGAATTTGACGCTATAATGGGAATGGATTGGCTCTCTTTATATAGAGAACATATCAACTGTTGGGAAAAGGAAATATATTTTCATATTCTGAACCATCCCATGCTCCTTTATAAATGCAAGGAAGATCATTAATATCCTTTGAAAAATCCTTCAATGGTGTGGGTGTTGATTCCCTATGATGAAGCATACTCGCCCAAATGGTTGAGTCGAAGTAAAGTGCCATCCTTGAGGAAATGCCCATCATGAGGGAATACAGTGATGTATTTCCCAATGAGATACCCGGAATTACCCCGGATCGTGAGGTAGAGTTCTCAATTGAACTCATACCCGGAGCTACTCCTATCTCGAAGTGCCCCTATAGGATGGATCCTCTCGAACTGGAAGAGTTAAAGAAGCAGCTACAAGAGCATCTGGACAAAGGGTTCATACGCCCTAGTGAATCACCTTGGGGTGCGCTAGTGCTCTTTTTAAAGAAGAAGGATGGAACCATGTGGATGTGAATCGATTATCAGGAATTCAACAAGATCACCATAAAGAACAAGTATCCTCTCCCAAGGATTGATGACGTGTTCGACCAGTTAAGAGAAGCTCAATACTTCTCAAAGGTGGATCTTCGTTCTGGATATCATCAAGTAAAGGTGAAGAAGGAATATATTCAGAAGACTGCCTTCCGTACAAGGTATGGGCACTATGTGTTTTTGGTGATGCCCTTAGGACTTACTAATGCCCCTACAATCTTCATGGATTTGATGAATAGAGTCTTTAGACATTACCTCGTCAAATTTGTTGTAGTGTTTATCGATGATATTCTCATCTACTCCAAGAGCAAGGAGGAACATGAAGAACATCTAAGACTTGTGTAGGCGACATTGAGAAAGGAGAAGTTGTACGCCATGTTCAGCAAGTTTGAATTTTGGATGAATCAAGTCACGTTCTTGGGACATGTGATCACAAGAGAGGGAATTTTTGTGGACCCTTCAAAGACAAAGGCGATTGAGGAATGGCCCAGGCCCTCTAGTGTCACAGAAATCCGTAATTTTCTTGGATTAGCTGAGTAATATCGACAGTTTGTGAAAAACTTCTCACGATTGTCAAGCACGCTAACTAAGTTAACAAGGAAAGGGGTAAAGTATGTATGGACGGAAGAATGTGAGGGAAGCTTCAAGGAGCTAAAGAGAAGGCTGATCACTGCACCTGTACTCACACTACCGAAAAGTGGATAAAGTTTTGTGATATACAGTGATCCTTCAATGAAAGGATTGGGTTGTGTACTCAAGAAAAATGATAATGTGATAGCCTACGCCTCACAAAAGTTGAAGATCAATGAGCAGAACTACCCGTTGCATGATCTAGAGCTGGCAGCCGTGATTTTTGCGTTGAAAATCTGGCGGCACTACCTTTATGGTGATAAGTGTGACATATACACCGACCACAAGAGCCTAACGTATATATTCACACAAAAGTAGCTCAACATGCATCAAAGGAGATGGTTAGAGCTAATCAAGGATTACGATTGCTCAATTCACTATCATCCTGGGATGGAGAACGGGGTAGCTGATGCTCTATGTAGAAATGAACCTTCTACTCAATCCATGTTGAGGATTGAGAAATTCCCTATCTTCTTGGATATGCAAAGAATGGATTTGGAAATCATAAGGGCAGGGGATACATCCTACCTTTCCCAAAGGATTGCACAACCATCCATCCAAGAGAAGATTAAAGAAGCACAAAGAGATGTTGTGGAGATACAAAAGAGGGTGAATGAAGTAAAGGAATGGAAGCTGTAAGAGTTCCATATCGACGATGATGGTGTGATTCGGTTTGGAATGCGGATTTGTGTGCCTTCATCACCCGCGATAAAGAAGGAGCTATTGGATAATGCACATATCTCAACTTTTTCAATCCATCCTGGAAGTACCAAGATGTATCGTGATCTCCTAGAACACTTCTGGTGGGATAACATGAAGAAAGAGATTATGGAATACATATCAAGGTGCTTGGTATGTCAGGAAGTTAAATCTGAGCGACAAATGTCCAAAGGTATGATGCAGGCATTGCCTATACCCATGTGGAAATGGGAAAATGTAACTATGGACTTTGTCACGGGTCTCCAGAAGACATCAAAGAGAAATAATGTGATATGGGTTGTGGTTGATCGACTCACCAAGACTGCCCATTTTATCGCTATTCGGGAAGACCTATCACATGAACAACTTGAAAGGATATATGTGAAGGAAGTGGTGAGATTGCACGGTGTTCCACTGTCAATTGTCTCTAACCGTGATCCAAGGTTCACATCTACATTACGGAGGAGCCTTCAACATGGTATGAGTACTGAATTAAATTTCAGCATGGCCTATCACCACCAAACTGATGCCCAGTCTGAAAGGACTATTCAGACGCTTGACGATATGCTAAGAGCCTTCTCTATTGAATTCAAAGGTGGTTGGGATCAGCATATCCCATTGGTTGAGTTCTCATACATCAATAGCTTCCAATCGACTATTCAGATGGCTCCGTATGAAGCTCTTTATGGGAAGCGATGTAGAACTCCAACCTGTTGGGATGAAGTTGGAGAATGAAAGCTACTTGGTCCAGATCTTGTTCAAGAGATGACAGAGAAAATCAAGTAATCCAGAAACATATCAAAGCAGCTCAAAGTCGGCAAAATAGCTATGCTGACAACCGTCGAAGGGACTTGGAGTTCGACGTTGGAGATAAAGTCTTCCTTCGACTATCTCCATGGAAGAGAGTCATGAGATTCGGGAAGAATGGGAAGCTAAGCCCAAGGTACATTGGCCCATTTGAGATCCTTGACCATATAGGAGTCGTGTCCTATCGTCTGGCACTTCCACCGAATATGGCTCAAGTTCATGATGTGTTTCATGTATCACTACTGAGGAAGTACATACCAGACCCCTCACATGTACTAAACTCATAGGTGGTACAACTGGAAGATGATGTCTCCTACGAGGAGCAGCCGGTAAAAATTTTGGACCGAAGTGATAAGGTTCTACCCAACAAAACAACCCGCCTTTTCAATGTGTTTTGGAGGAACCATAAGTTTTAGGAAGCAACTTGGGAACTAGAAGAGGCAATGAAGGAGAAGTACCCTCACCTGTTTGTGTAAAGTGAAATTTCGGGGGTGAAATTTCTTAAGGGGGGAAGAATGTAACGACCCAATTTATTTAAATGGATAATTCCCTTCATATATTTATGTCATAAAAACACAAAATAATGAACTAATAGGTGATAAGTGACCTTTAAACATAATTTTTTCACCCCTATGTTTGGAATTTTAAAAATCTGAAATACACGGTTGTGTTCAAGATAGTTTTTGGAGTCTAATGAAACAAAAATATTTTTTGGTGAATAGTAACCTACCCTTATGAATAGTAACCTACCCTTATGAATATTAATATGACCCTTATGAATATTTAATAAGAGTAACAATAACTATGAAAAATAAAATAAAATTTAGACATCATAGGAAGTGGTAATTTGACCTTAGTAAACGTTTTTGTTATTTTATAAGTCATAAATAATCAATTATAATTAATTAATTAATTTATAAGAATATTTATTTCCCTGAAATGTATTAATAAATTATTGAATCAATGCCTAATAGTTTTTAGATAATTTTATAAGACCCTATGTAATTTTTTAATGAACTGCAAAATCGGTTTTAATTTTAAAAAGTATTTTTTTAAGTAAATTATGATTTTAATTAAATATTAAACTAATAATATTTAGAAAATTATTTTTGAAAAATGGACTCCATTTTTGATTCTACACGTCGAAAAATGGTTGGGGTAATGTTTTGGGAATTTTCTGAGATACTTTAATTTTTTATGAATAGTGGAATCCGATAATTCACAATAAAAGATAAATAATGTATTAATTGAGTCATCGATGATGTTCTGATGATATCAGCCCACTTGGTTCGGGATTAAATTAAAAAATTACTATTATTTTTCATCCAAGACTCACTATTCCTTATCTTAGGTGAAAGTAATAAACTAGTCAATTTTATATTAAGGAAACCCCTCTCCCCTCCACTATAAAAGCCACCCTGCACTCCCTCTTTTCCTCACACCTCTCAAGCTCCATGCCTTATCTAAACTCTGCCCAAATGCTTTCCCTAGCCTCTCCCCCACGTCCAAGAGCTCCTGGTCCCAACAAATGACCACGCTTAGGCCCATAAGGAGGTTCTCAATAGGAGGATTCTAAAGGTAATTTCTCTCCCTCTTCTCCTTTAATTTCCTTTCAAGTTCAAGTTCATTTATTGATCTCTCCCTACCTATCTTCATCCAAATTGTTTTTTAACTCTAGTATTATACATATACTGTAATCTTATGATTCTAATGGTATATTATATCACCCCACACCCTTTACCTCTTCCTTTTATTTTATTAAATAGAACGTTGTTCATGTGGTGATAATTTATCACCTTCAAAAATAACATGCTCTCTTCTTCCATTTCTACCTTCATATCTGGTCATGAAACCATTTTTATGATTGAACCAGAATATTTTATATGTATTATGTTCTATATTATGTTCTATAAATAACCTATGGCTATATTACTAAGTGAAAAGATAAAACGAGTTTGTTGTGATCCAAAACCGCTCAAATTAACCCAAATAATCTTCATTTAAATCTTATCTAATGATTCGTCCACATGGATCTAATATAACTCATTATAAAATCATTCAAGATTCTTTAATATCATTAATAACATGTAATATCTGTTCTATATGTTTACCCAAGATCTACCCAAACATCAATTCAAGAATACAAGTGGACCGCTCAAGAAAACCATGAAAACAAACATCCACAAACATTGTTTTTAAACTCTATAAGTCATCCAAAGGAACATAATATAACATAATGAAACCAGAATGAACCCTATTAATGTACAAATGGTTCTTTATTTCTAATTAATTAATATAATGTCATTATACAGGACATTAAAGAGAAGATATCATTCGGGTACAAGGTAAGGGGAAATATCGAACCCAATTTTCTTCCTTCAGGTTCTCCCTCTTTCACTCCATTTTTGATATGGCTACTCCTCAAAGATCATTTTTTCATCATTTACTTTAATTTATAGGATATAAATGTTTTTCACTGGTTTTTATGTCCATCAAAATGTCTTCCAAAAGATCTCTTCTTTCAAGATCTCACCTTTTACCTCTCATTCAAGGTTCATGGTTCTTGTATCATGTATGTTGTTCCCTCTTTATTTTGGGAACCCAAAGCTTATGAATGTGTTATTATGATATGATACCCATTACTTTACATGGGTTATTTATGTAAATGTTTGATATGTGTTCTATGCGGCAAGCATGATATGATAATGTTATGATGTGACGAGTGCACCCGGAATTATATAGCGCAATATGCATGTTTAAATGTGACGGGTGCGCCAGGAATTATATATTGCTCCAATGCATTTGGTAAAGTGATTAATATCATGAGTAAATGTGAAATTATGTGTGAACAAGATGCTAGCTTTTTTCACAAGCATGTGTGGTAGTTATCCACTATGACATGATGTTTCATTTTTATGTATTGCCACATTTCAAGTCTTTTATTTATGCTCCTCTCATGTTCATGATATTTTTCCAATGTTATGATTATGCTCACCCAATGATGTATTGTTCTTATCTATCCTCTTACTGGGCTTTTATCTCACCCCTTTTTATTTATATCCTCAGGTGGCTATATTTTCTAAGGGTAGGACAAGTGCTACTAAGAAGCTATAGAAGAAGAAATTAAATGAATGTTTATGCTTGATGTTGTACTTGTTATGTGTATTCCTACTTTCCCCAAGACACTAAACCTCTGGATCATCCATTTGTAATACTATTATGTTGTTTATCATTGAAATGATGTAATAGTAATGTAATAAAAGTCCGGGTCTCTATAATATATCCCTCACTACTCATGGAAACTTAATTAACACAATTTCCCAATCAATGAAACACATACTCATCATCGAACACAATATCCTTTGATGTTATATAGTGTTTTCCATTAACCATCATCAAAATATTTAAGAAAACCATGATAAGATGAAATAAAACTAAAAATGAAAGCAATTTTAGTGTGCCACATTTTTTCCTAAAACACTACACCCCAAACCATGATCACTTGTCAGAGTTCATAAAATCCTCCAGAACATGCATGATTATCTATATCCTTAACCAAATAATTATGTTACAATATGAGCCCAAATCTACTCCAAATGACATATTATTAATACATTATGATTATAAATTTTTTTGGGGATATTTGATAAAAAAATTTCCATACATTAAATAAAAAATTCAAATTCTATTTGATATTTTCAACTCTTACAAACATGAGATATGAAAATATCCCCACCATAATACTTCCCATCACTAAAAAATCTTGGTGGTCATTCATCAATATCTCCCAACCAACTTTGGTCATTTTTTCACCATAAAATGGTTTCATTCCATCTCATTATTCTATACAAGCTTCTAATGCACACCCTCTGAGTTATTATGATTATGACACAAAACCACATGTTATCACATATATCCATTTTTTAAAGATTAATATGGGACACTGTGTCTCCCATCCATCTCAATACACAAACATATCATCATATAATTGATAATTTGGCATATGGTACTCTCCTCTATAGTATATATTTCATAGCATCACAATCATATTAGTTGAATCTCAATAAATTGGAATTTATAATTTGTACTCGATACCTAAAATACAAAAAGGAACCTTTCATGGTTCCCAACTCAAAATGACTAATGTATTGTGAAACCACAAGTGAAAACATGGTGCATCTCTTTATAATCAAAACGATAATAAATGAATTACCATCCCTTACTCATCCACATCAAAATCTTGTTGACAATTTCCCAAATATATCCTTATGATTAATGAAACATGCACATAGTATTTGAAATCATGTATGTGGTGCATTTTACATATCACCATATGAATTATCATGAAAAAATCAGTTGAACCTCCATGGTTTGACCATCAAGAATAAATATTCTCTCCTCCTTTTGATATGTTTCTAAACAAAATTATCCGGACACTGTTTTCCCCAGAGATATCTCCAGATCATCGAAAAGAATTTTTTGAAAAGATGTTTTCACATCAATTTATTTTTTAATGTTGAACTATAACCATCAATTTCGAACATACTGACACACTATGAGAAACAATGCACTATCTACCCAATCACGTTCGAGTCACATTGAATGAATCTTGTGGTTGAAACCCACACGTATAATCCACCATATTATCAATATAAATTCAAATACATCATTTATAAATGAATAAAAATGTACTCATATCCATTATCATTATAAAAAGTCCAGACAACCTTCCAATAACAAGTCCCAATAGCATTTCTTATTTAACATTACGGTTGTATTTCAATAACCATTGTTACACTCATTGCTATAAAAGTGACCGTAAAATCAGGCTCATTAAATTTACAAAATAACCCTCCATATATGGTAGAATCCATTTTTTATGTGATACTCCATGTCACTAAGACCTTAATCATACAATATTTGAATGAATGGGAATACACTAACTTAACACAAAAACCAAGAATCCCTAATAATACCCATATGGGTCACATTCCTCTAGAAATAGTCTAAAGTTCTTATCCACTGACCACACACCTTAATAGTGTCAGTCACATTCATTAATGATCCCACATAGAACTCCTCTTCATCATTGCCAACGTCCCTTGTGCAAATATCTATCACTTGACTATCTGTTATAGGTCTATCACTTCCATAATTATTCATATACACTACTCAGAACCAGTATAATGCCTCAAGCATTTTCCCACTATCACACCTTTCTCACATGTACATCTAATACACTATCACTCAAGCATACATCCACATGGATGCTAAAGAATTGAGAAGAATATATCAAACATTCAATTTCACCACCATTTTTTTTATCAAAAATCCTTACTCACTAAGCCATGATACATAGTAAGACGTCACCTATAATATTTTTATAACACCTCCAATGTTTTACCCATGATGAAAATAACAGCAGACTAACTAAAGGATAAAATGCATCTCAAGGTTCATGGAGGAATCCTTATTATCCTCAAAATATTGTTATCATGGTGTGTCTAAAATATTGGGATATTACTCACTGTACCCATCTCAACATATCAAGAAAACATAAATTCCTTAACACATATTCTAGTGTCCCATGTACACAATGTAAAGATACCCTATTCTAAATCATCACCAAACTAGGTCACTTATTATCCCTATGCATCAACCTAGGGGACCCCCCCCCCCCTCGATAACCATGAACTCATATGTGACTGGCTCAGTTAAGTTGAGTATCATTCCTATTAATATAAGAAATCCCCATATTGGTTATTAATGGAACGTTAATTAACCAAATCATTATAGATATCCTACCCAAGGGTTTATCTCTTTAACAATTAGTCCATTCAATAAATAATAATTGTCTAAACTCATCCATTATTGAACAAACCATAGTACTATAATCATGATTATACCTATAAGACCTACCAGTATAATAAAACATATTTATAAAAGTCAAACCTACTAAGTACAATGACATTATTCACTTATGTTGGAAAACACAATATGATTAGTTATTGACTCTTTAAATAGACAATCCTTAGTCTATAGTGATGATAATATTTATAGTAGCTTATATATTGTAGATCATATGTGCTTCATATGATGCTTGTGATGCCTCTTTCTTCTACAACCCATAATTTAAAATAAATGGACCCTATCTAATGTCTGAATATCCATTTTTCAAAAATAATAAATAAAAATAACAAATTGAATTCATGTCACCTGAGGTGTAAATAAAAATAAAAAATAATTGTGTAATACATGAAAACCAATGCCAGTCCAACTTCCATCACAAACTCTAACACATTACCATGTCACAACCCTACCCACTCCAAAATAGTAAGACCAAATTAAAAACAACAATATATATACTTTGTAACATATTTATTCATAGTAAACTCAACTAGTTCTCTGAATGGGTTAACCAAAACACTGTTGCATTACATCCCGAGAAATTACTGAATACTTACTAGTAGTGGGGTTATAAGAAGGTACCATGAAAAAATTATACCCCTTATATCAGTGTGCATAATATAATAATAAATAAATTCATAGAATCTATTCAAATGAATATGGAATATGATGTAATGAAAACAAACTATATTGATATAAAATAAAATAAAATAGTTCCCAAAAAACCATTACATTCATACCAAATATGATCGCCGATTAGGGCAGTAAAATGTTCATAATAGTTCAAATGAAAATAATGATACTGGATCACGGATGAAATTGAACCACACCATGTCATGATCCACTATTTTCAACGTTGATATCCCTCTCAAGTGTTATATCATTGGAAAAATAAAAACATGTTCCTGTAATAACCATATAAGAGATTCTTTTGTTCCCATATGCAATGGATTCCTGGGTAGGGTGTCAGTAAAAAAATCAATAGGGAACAAAAAATGTTGTATGTTACCGAATGGAATATATTGTGATCTGTGTTTATGAAATTCTAAATATAAATAAATAAGCTACTGAAAAAATTAAAATAAAACATTAATATGTACATTGTTATGATGGAAGAATATTTTTACGTATTCCATATGAAACATTCCATCCTATGTACCTATTATAACATTTTTTATCTTTAGTCTTCGAACCCTGGTAAACCATACCGGCTTAGGTAAATTACATTATTTTCTCTAAGAATATCATGATTTTGTGTAAACCACATAAATATTAGATCTTAATGTAACTGAGGTATCTTTCAGTCTTAGGGTAAAATAACTAACTGATCATTAAGAATTGTGTGATGACTCGATCACAAGAGTTATTAGAATCTCTCCAAAATATAGATATATTTAATGTACTGTGGTTGATTCCCATCATCCAAGTAAATCATTTAATAAAAAACATCCCTCAATTCACCATGAAAAACATCCAGATCCATGTACTCTTATACAAGAACTATTAAATCCATAAGGCTCAACCATCTAGATCCTAGGTGTGCCATGCGAATTGTGTTATAAAAAAATATTGATTATAATTATGAAATCTTATAAATTAATATACAAGAAAAACAAGTAATTATTGTGACTGTTGGTATCTCATGAGTCATATATATAATTGAGGTCAAACCCTAGTGTCCCAATCTTTCTTTACATAGATCAACATCCGGATCCCAATCAATATTTGGCCTCTATAGTTATTTCATTACCTCAAATCTATATCAAAACCATATTTAATAAGGCCTAATGTGATATCCCATGAATTACCTCTGAGCATCATAACCATACCATCAACATCACATTAGGAAAATTTTCTAGGTTTTAGGAAATTTAACTAGAACTAAAAATGCATCCACAATAACTATATACATGAATTAATAAATTTCAATTGTTGGAAAAATTACCAAAACCATCACTATATTTCATAGCCAAATTCCAATAATCCGTCAGTCCAGGTTCAATGGTGAGACCTACTAAAAACTCCACCTCATCCGTATATACCCACTTAGGGTTAGTCAGATAGTGGGGAACCCCATGTGATTATTTATTTCATTATATAATAAAGGCACCCTCACATGGGTCTTTAGTCTCAATATAAGTCTTAGGATAAAAATCAATTCACTTATGAAATTTCATCCAACATTGTTATTAGTTAGTTAGCATGGTCCTTCCAATTATGCAGGGTCCTCTATAAATGACAGTACTCCAGAGAAAGAAAATGACCCATCCAAGTCCCCTAGGATTCTCTCAGTAATCTCATTCACCCATCCCATGACATTTCCATTTAAATGGTAGGAAACACCCCTTGATGTGTTTCGTTCAAAGGAACCCTAGACTATTGAAAAATATCAAGTCCATCTACTACCGAGATATATAAATTGGGCAGAAGGGACTGTATTTACCATTGGTTCTCTATATGGTGTAAGGGATCAAATTTATTTAATCAATTTAAATAATTAATATTTTAGATTTTGATTTTATTAATTATTAATTTATTTAATTCAATGGATGATTTCTATGTTGTGGTAGGGAAAATTTCTAAAATGTTGATAATGAAATTCCTAAACCATAGGGTGAATATGTATGAACAACATCCTCAATTAATCACATCTCCATTTACATATATTGATCTGCACTAGCCTACATTTCAAACACATGGTCCAACCAATCTTGTCAAAGATCACAATAAATTCAAATCCTATAGATCAACCCATGAAAGATCCATCATATAATGTTAATATATAAAAATAATATAAAATTTTAATTTTATAGGGGAATAACCTATTAAAAACCATCGACACCCTTATAAAATTGAAGAGAAACCAAAAACACTCCATCAAACCATCTTGTTCTCTGAACTACTTATTTTAAAGACTGTAACATGTGGATCAATTTAAAAAATTAATTTAATTAAAATTTATTAAACAAAAAATAAATTATATAACGATGTCATAACATGATATATCATGGATAAAATAGGTACATATGTAATGTTAAGAACCCCCATACATTTCAAAATTAATTCCATATCATTGATGACTGATTCCACCATGATATAGTGGAATTGAAACCAAAAACACTAATTTGGTTTGGAAATATTAAAACATAGATATTTAGAGAGAGAAGGAAAGTAGAGATCAATTAAGGAATATGATTAACTCAATTTAACAGATAAATCCATATTGAACACCTCATTGAATGGTCATTTAGAGGATAATGAATGGAGAAGGATTTCTCTAAACCTAGGGAACATAGGGGATATACCGTCATACAATTCCATTGGGGAGAAAAAGGTAAATTTCAACGTTATAGCATGATACACTATTTGGTTTCATAGTTTGCCCAATATTTTTCACAACTGATCATCCCTCACATATCAATGAATCTCAAATAAAATGGTTGGTCCAATTCATTTTCAAAATTGGAAACTTTTTGTGAACCACCTCTGTAACATCACATGTGGTTTCCTCTAGATTTTTTGGTGGTATTCCCGTCACCATATAGGATAACATTTCAATGAATTAATATAACTAAAAATAGTTGGAGATTTAGTGTGTAGAACTATTTCACTTATACAATGCACCATAAACTGAGATCCCTTTTCAGAGTTCTCCAAAACATCAAAAACATACCCAATGCTCTCGAGGATCACATGAACACCAGAGATAAATTTGAGACCCATTCCACTTCATAAAATATCCCATTAAGACAATACAAATATCTAAAATCAATTTAAAATTTACATCCATATTTTCACCAATCTAATATTTAAAAAAATCAATTTCCTTTTGAAATTTTCACTTCATAGAGAGATGTGGTCTTGGACATTGTTGCAATACACAAGTTCTCCTCATGTTCCTCCATTGTATTGGAGTATATGGAAATATAATATGTGAAGATTAAAAAAATCATTGATATATTTAATGATTATATTAATCTATTCAACAATGATTTTATGATCATTAATGAGATTGAACAGAATCGTAATGAAATCATATATTTAAACCATATTCTAAATGTTTTTTTTGAAAATATCTTACTTACTCACTATTAATTAGTGATATACTTTTTGATGTTGAACTATAGAGATGTACCAGTACATTTATTCTTGATTGAACACGTCATAAATACATGATAAGTCATAACTATTCGTTATAATTATTTAATTGAGTTAATTTTAATCAATCTAAACATGAATTGAACAATTTTGATTCATTAAAATGGGACTTAAGCACCCCATGTTGATGAACTATAGTTTTTTTAGAAACCAAAATAATTTATTGTTTCTATTCTAGTCTTATAATTTCATGGTGCCCATTATGTTTGGAGTTTCAGATATATTAATAGATCCAAGTATATGTTCAATTGATTACTCACCCCCTTCGTAAAGAGGAACACCAAAAAAATATTCAAGGAATTTATAAGTATTATCCATCTGAATGGGAATATATTCTAGGACAACCATCTCTATTGTATCCATCAATTTGGGTAGATATAATAGCACAAAAGGAAATAATAGACTTTCATATGAAGTTTTTTACAAATGATACTTATCATCCTCATTACACTTGTATTGAATTAGAGTATCATTCGGGATATGATGTGTAATTTCTATCTCCATGTAGTTGTTGTAGGTTTTATGAAATGATGGATAATATATTCCCAATATAATATAAATTTCTAATAATGTGGAAAAGAAAATATTTTCTAGGAGTTTATCTCTAGAAATATTTATTGGGAAAGAGTTATATTCTTATGGTGAAACAATTTCTCCATTTATTCATGTTAATAAGTAATATTATATATAAATTGAGTAGGATTTTTTAATATTTTTGTGAAAAATAAATGTTTTGAAAGAATTCATATAACTGTAATCAAAATGAATGATGGATATTCATAAATAAATTAATATCATACCTATCATCACTGCATTGTCGGGATGCACCACAGCAACAGAGTTATAATAAGACATTACGTTCTCTCCTAGACTTGTACATAGTTTATATTAGTCATCTCCACAAATCATTTTCTTGTGGCATTGGATTTAATTGTGTATGTGTTAAATTATAATTAATAATATGAAAATAGTTTTAGGATTTATTGGGATATTTTTTTCAATTAGATTAATGGGATTCATTATCTCCCTTTAACATTTACTTTCTTCATTCCCTATTTCACCTCCCATGAAGATAATACCTCTTCCATTAAAGTAATTTACCATATACTTATTAATATTCTTATGAAATGTGGGAAGTTGGACTATCATTCATCCGTGATATTTATTCATTTATCCACATAATTTAAAAACATTACATAATTTTCATCTGTAGTCCCTTTAATCCACTTTAAGTCACCAATACTCATCTATAAATTAAGGGAAAATGAGTCAATTTCATTATTACTATAAATTTCTTGAATGAATATGTATTTTCAAATATTTTAATTTACTTCACTAAAGTAGAATCAGTCCTTAAATTCAGGATTAATGAAAATGATGGAGGCATGTCTTGAGTTCCATGTTATTTCTTCCTCAAAAGCCTAAAATAAATCATCATCTACTTTCATGAGTCCGACAACAGCCTGATATTTTGTAAAAAAAATTGAATTAATTATTTCTTTTTAAATTTTTCATTTCATGCAATACTAAAAATAATTCATCACTATGTCCAAAATTAATTTCACATGGAACCAGTTTGGAATATGTTACATGCAACAATGAATTGGTGTACGTTACTTGTAACAACAATGCTAGCATACATTAAATGAAATATTTACAGTCCTCAATGGCTTCTGTAACCTGCAAGAACGAATATTACCCAACTATAATATACTATTAAAAGTATATTTATAATGAGATAAAACCTAACTATTAAGTTGATGGATTTTAATATAATTTATTAATTATTAAAATATGTGTTTTACACAAATATAATATGAATTCATAGTATTAAAATTATTTAGAAATGAATATTAAAACTGAATGAATATAATGGAAATTATTATTTTGATCAAAAATCTATTCTAACACAATAAATTATGTTAATTTATTTTAGAGAGTAATATAAATGTAAGTAATACTATATATATACAATAATGTTTTTTCTAATTCATCATATAGATTTGATAGAAATAAAATAATAAAATACCTAATTTTTTTCATAAAACATATATTTTTATTATGTCATTTTTACGACCTTTAATGGTGTTCCGATTTTAAATATTTTTTTTTGATTTTAAAGCTTTAATATGTAAAAAATCAACATTACATTTAAATTTAAAACATAATAATTAGTTTGGGATAATTTTTTAGTATTTTTATCTCAGGTTTTATCTTTTAATTAATACTTAAAAATACTAGATTTTAATTAAAAAATCATTTACATCTAATAATATTTTAAGGTTAAATTGTATTTTAAATTTATCTAATAGTTTTGATCAGGAATTTATTTTTATTAATTAATACAATTCATGTAATTGTAACCCATTTTACATTTAAAATTAATATAAAAACATAGTAAACTTTTGGACATTTTTATTTTGAAAACCCAAATTGTCATCCCATTAGCTGGATTAATTTTATATTCATTTTTGTATCTAATGTGTGGTAAATTTTGAAAAATGGATTAAATATGGGGAATAAGAATATTTTAAATTTTTTAATAAGGTAAACTATGTTTTTAAACAAAATTATAAGTGAATTTGATTAAAATTAATTTCGTCAGATTAGAGAAAAATAAGGTTAATAAAGTAGAAAACCATAAATATAAGACATAAAACAACCTAGAAACATCTTAAAACCCCATTAAAAGTCAATTATTCATCCATTAACCTTCTGTTATTGAGTTGTTTTTTTGTATTACTTTAATAAGGTAAAACTGTTGGCAGACATAACATGTTTTCAAAAAATTCAACGGTGTCCTTTCCCTTATCTATAAAAGGTCAAAAACTCTAACCATTTTTTCACATATCAAAAGGACTTTGGATTGCAAAAATTAATGTCATGAATTCCCCAAAAATTCCACCAATACATCTATAATTATTAGTGTTGACATTATTAAAATCAATTAATACTTTTGGATGAAATGAAAAGGGATTACCAGATTAAGAGGCGGCATATTCTCTCAAGCTCATGTCCTTTATTTTCATTATCCACCCCAAAAATCATTATTCAATTTTTTAATGATAAAACTTGTATCATAAATATACATGGATAATTTTATGATAATTTTTTTACCTATACTTACACACTCATCCATCTAATGGATAACAAACACACTGCTTCAATGCACGGTGAAGTACATCCTCCTAAAATGATGATTGTTCACATTTCCATTACCACCTACCATTGTGACCATTATGATGGAAACTATATTTACATAAGTAGTATATTTTACTTACTATTTTTAATATTAATTATTCCATTTACATAATATATACTTTTACATTTCATTTGCAGCTAATACGATAATTTTGTTTGAGGAAGTGTGGACTATCTCCCCCTCAAGGTGATATGATTTGTTCATACAATACATGGACGGTTTTAAGGATGGTTTTAGTGTATATATAATATATAAATGATATCATATATATAATATAATAGTGATATATATATACTTATATTTCATTTTATTTCATTCTTTCAATACAATAATTAAAACGAAAATATCTTTCATGCGTACGTACGACTTACCGTCGCCATGATTGGTATATTATATTTTCATACATAATTATGATGTATATTATCATAAAATATATATAATAGATATATGAGATATTTATTTCATAGTTAAAGTTATTTAAATCCATATATAATTATAAATACCAATTCCATAATAATTTAAGTCATGTGTGATTAAGAGAGTGAATATTTCCCGAAGTGAATCCTTAACATAGGATTGATAACAAGAAGGTAATATAAGGTCATAATCAAACCATATATAGTAATATTTATAATAATTTCCTTCTATAAAATATTTATAATGTACTTATATTTTTTATAATGTAATGTACTATGAGTACAAATGGATTCAATACATAAGGTAAGGGGATTTCATCTCGCGTTTTATTCCTATGAGAAACATGCTATGTTCGTCCCTATTTCATTTTGTGTGGTGTATGTACTTACCATGATTTTATTATATGTGTATTTTACATACATTTATGTGCATAAACATATCCATTTTATTAATATCCATTCATGGGGTTTATGTTTCAAAATTTTTAAATTCGGTAAAAATGATTTGTATCAATTTTCATTCATTGAGATTCAAGTTTTGTTATGCACCGAAAATCATTTTCGGGATATATATACTTCTATTTTACATGATATATCATGAATATCGTTATTTTCTTGGTATTTTAATATTCATGTAATATCATTTTCATACATGGGGATTATGATCACACATTACCAATATATAAGATTTTATTGAGACAATATAATTTTTTAGAGATTGTTTACGTTTAAGATTCCATTATTGAAATATTTTTGATCTACATCCCAATAATACTCATAATATTCTATGTCTTATATTTATATAAATATCCCCATGTATTAGTACAAATTTTTAATCTCTTTTTTAATTAACATAAATTTTTAAGGAAAATTTTACTATCTCCCTCCCATTAGTTAGAGTTCTATTATATTCAAAAAATACATTTTTTAAAAATGTTTTCCAAAAAGATTTCAAAAAAACCTAAAAAATAATATTAATTAGAATTTTATTTTATTTTTTCAATTGATTATTTATATGTTTTCTAATATGTTTTCAGTGAAAAGGTATTGAAATGTTTGTTGGTAATAAAAATAATTTTTCCAATGAGAAATGATTTCTTCCTTAAGATATTTTTTTAAAGATATTTGAAATTTTCCCCATCTAAGGTAACATAGATTGGTGTTACTCAATCATTTATAGGGAAATTATTCAGTGTTTAAATTCATAATATTTCTCTTAGGGTATTATGTCTTGATGTAGTGATCCATATAAATCCCATTTCTCTTTCACAAGTTATTTTTTTTTGAAACACATTTTTTCATGGGTTATTTTTATGATGAAATGATTATGAGGCCATTATCAATCCATGTGTTATAATATGATTACATATTTATAACATCGATTTCATTTCATGGATTATAATATGACTATTTATGATCTTCTGGTATATATAATAATGATTTGACTATGAGATGAGTGGGACCTATATCTCATGATATAGACTAAGATGGTCTTAGGGTTGAAAATCGACTACTAAGATGGCTATGTGAGTGAACCATTACTACCAATATGGTATGAGGAGTGAACTTGTGCTAATAAAATGGAAATGGGATCTAGCCATAACTACCAAGATGGAATGCAGAGTGAACCCACACTGCCATGATAGACTTGTAAGTGATTCCTTGGATACTTTGGAAATATTATTATATTCTTATGTGTCTACAACCATTCAATGTTTTATTGATTTCATGGATTATTTCCATTATTTAATTATGATTCATGTGTCATGAACTTCCAATATTTATTCCATGATTCTTTTTATGATCTTTTATATGTAGAGTATGATATTCTCTTTTCATGATCACATTCTCATACCCTTATTCGTATGTTGTTTTCTTACATGTATCCCTTATTTAACCTTAATGAGCATCAGATCTCACCCTTTTTTATTTTTCCTTTCCCCAAGATTATGATGAAATGTATTATTTTTTAGGAGTATAAGAAGGTTTGTATTCAAGATGAACCTAGTGTGAGATTATGTATCACATTTATGAACCACTGACTATGATTATATGATTCCAAATATATAGGACTGATTATGGTCTTTTGAAATTTGTGGGTATAATGGCTAATTCTTTTTAAAACATTATATACTTTTAAATTTTTGAAATTAGATGGTATATATAGTTTGGGTTATTGAATATTTATAGATATCCATTGGTAACTAGGATGGGAAAACGTTAGTGATATCTATAGGTATATTTCTAAGGATATGTCAAGGGATATCTCTGAAGATAAGTAGAAGGATTAGTAAATGTTAAGAAAAATGGGCTGGAATATTGATAGAGTGTAGAGTGAGTGGTTTCCTTGAACTAAAACCATTTATGGATACTAAAAGTGAATTTGGGTCTAGAACACTAGTACATATGGGTATCAACTCTAACAAGATATTTTGAGCCTAAATCGAGGTAATGTGGTACATGAAAACGGGCCTTGTTGTGCAAGCAGTTTGAAAATATATGGGAATATGAATTATAAATTCATAAAATCTTCATAAACCATCATGAATTTTTTAGATATAATATATCTATGAATAACCTAGGATGAACATAGGGTTTTATATATTAAGGAAGATTAAATGATTCATAAATCCATTTAGTACATATTTTCATAACAATGTGGTTTTCTCCTATGATAAGTAATCCTCACACAATATTTTCTATTTTAGTAAATGGTGGGAACCAAAAAGAAATAAATTAATGTTGAATGTGCCATTTGACTTGTAGATGAGAATTCAATTTGGATTATCAGTAGAGTGAAAGATGTTTTGATCATTCATAATTTATTTTTCGAGAACATAATTAATAACATATACCTCAACCAACTCTTAGAAACTCCAAAGAAGTAGAATAATGGGTTCTCTAAGTTTTCAGGTAATGGATATTAGGGATGAATGAAGATTCATTTTTTGTTGTGTCATGAATTTGGGATGATTCGCCTATGTCAATGTCTTAGAGGAATAAGAAGTGGTTTTGACTATGGAAAATGACTCATAAAAAGTGACTGCAAGGAGAACATGAAGAGTTCAGTAAATAGAATTGATGTGACTATTTTCCTCCTTGAGACATCATTGAAGGTTAAGTGTTTTAAATGTTGAATAAATTTTCATTATCAAAATCAATGTCCGAAGAGGAATGCTCTTGAAGAGAATCATCAAATTGGTGCAAGTAATGATTATATTGTTGATGATGACAAGACTACATATGAAATGTAAAAGGAATGTTGTATTATGTAATAGGATGATGCATTCTAGTCAATGGAATAAGTATGGAGTGGAATAATAATTGTTTATATTTATTTGTATTCAAAAATTATATTACATGAATGATGAAATATACACGGGTTGTCTACTTATGTTTTTTCCCCTCTGTATTGACATGTTTATATTAGATGTTCTTGATCGACTGGTGATGTTAATAAATGAAATGGGGATATTTTGACAAAGGGTAGGTAACCCAAAATATGTTCTTTATGTTAATATAATATTTTATAGATAATGATATGTGGATATGGATAATTAAATTTGATGGTAATGATTTCTAGGGAATATGTAATGAATTTTTGATAAGTGGTTTATGCTATCATTGATGTAGTTTATAGGATTTTTGGATTAAAGTAATATATCTAGCATAAATTGGAATATGGAATAATAAATGTTTTTGAAAATTATTTATTGTAATTATGTTTTTAACCATGCTGAAAGGAAATGTATTGTAAGGGTATTCACATGTTTGGAATGTGACAAAGAAGTGTTTTTTAGTGATATATGGGGGGATCAATGTTATGTTGATTTCATGAATTTCTTTCAAAAGATTTCAATTTCTTTCTTTTTGAAGGGTTAAATGTTTATCCACTCATGAAAAATTTAATTTAAACATCTTTGGAGGTATTTATGTATTGTGTTTGTATTGAGAACTATTTTAAAATGATATTTATTGATTTGAACTAATTCAAATATGTCCATATTATATATTTTAAAATTTATATAAGTTTGGTTTTAGAAAATTACATCATGTTTGATGATTGACAACCAATAATGTCTGGTCAAGAAGCGGGTATTGAACTGATGACAAAAGGATGATAAGGGTTTCATATCTACCACAAGTTTACATGATTTCCTTATTAATGTATATATATTTTGATGATTAAATATTAATAATGATTTATTAATGTTAAATTTTATATTTATATAGTAATGTATCATGATTCTGAGGAGACAAATAGTTAGACTTTTCATTATTTTTTGGGCCTTAAGATCTGTTAAAAGTCTATTTTAGTGCTTTATGCATAAAATTTAAATTATTAACATTTATTACTTGAGGTAAGAGATCTATTATAAATTGATCCAAGAAAATTAAAAAAACATAAAAAAATTATTGAAATATATCAATAATTACTAAACATTTGGAATGTTTTGAAATAAGAATTTTGTCATGATACCTAAAATTTTGTTGAACCGATGGATTTTAATATTATCACATATTTATGACGTTAAGAAACTCAAAATTTCATTAATCATTAAATTTTTTTGATTGATTACCTCAATCAGTCCAAATAATTATTTACACATATACCCCATATTTAATTTTCACTCCCAACATATGTTCTCCTATGTGAAAACAATTTTATATGTTACTTTGGGAAACTCTTATGGTTCCATCATTCCATTTTTAATGGAATTTTTAGTATCCATTTTTATGATGTGGGATTAAATAAATTAAACATTCATTTATTAAACCATTGATAATCCAAAATAATTTATAGGATGAAATTAATTTATAGAAGAGTATAATGTAACACTTTGAGATCTTGGGAAATATTTTTTTTCTAATTAATTTAATATTTTGATTTTTTTTCATGAAACACTGAAAATAGTTCTTCCCTGTGTATAACATTATATTCACATGGATTTAGATTATCGTATGTTATATGCATCCCCAAATTGTCATATTTTACATGGAATAAAAAGGTTATCATACATTACACACAATATTGATCATCCTTAATGGCTTGCATAACACGCAAGACCGGATATTACCAAAATATTATATAATATTAAAAATATTTTTATAATGAGATATAAAATAAAAATTATGTTGATAAATATGATTATTATTTACTAAATTATTAAAATTTGTGGTTTACAAAAATCTTATATGAATTTATTGGTTACCAATTAATTAGAAATGAATTTGAAAATGCGTTAAATATAAAGGAAAATATTATTATGGTCACAAAGGTGTTCGAATATAATAAATTAAATTAATTAAAATTAATGATCAATATAAATGTAATAATTATTATATATATAGTAAATATTTTTTATATTTATACAGTATGTTTGTAGACATACGATAAGAACAAACCCAACTTTATGCTTAAACCCAGTATTTTTATTAAGCTATTTTTATGACCATTAATGGAGAACACATTTAAAAAAATTATAACTATTTAATATTTAATTTTTAAAAATATAATTTATTATTTTAAAAGATATATACAATTTATATTTTGATAAATATTATGTATTTTTATATAATGTTTGGTCATTTAATGAATAGTTAAATATAATATATTTTAATTCAAAACAACTTTTCATTTAATTTGTTTATAAGAAAAAATTATATTTTCAATTGGTTTAGTATCTTTTTAGATAATATTTTTATCAATTAATAAAATTAGGTTCATTGGGGAAAATTTGACATTGAAATTTGATACAAAACATAGCAAACCATTGGATATCTTTATGTTAAAAACTCAATATGACAAACCGTCAGAAGGATTTATTTTATATTAATTTATAGATCATATCTCATTAGAATTTGAAAATTGGATTTAATATTATAAATTATAATAAATTATAATTCTTAACAAGTTAAACATTTTTTTGACCAAAAATATTAGTGAAAGTGAATAACATTGATTAAATCGGTTAAGAGAATGATAAGGTTACTAAAGTAAAAACCCACACTCACATATATATTTATATATGAACTAAAACGACTATGACGAATATCTAATTCCTATATTATGGCCAGGATTATGCCATGAACCTTCTATTATTGATTTATGTTGGTTTTTTACAGACTTCTGTTAGAAAAAACGTGTGTATAACTAACTGGTTTTAAAAAATGCCAAGTGCGTCCTTTCCATTCCTTATAAAATTCCACCACCTCTAACCACTTCCCCACACCACTCAAGCCCCATGGATAAAACAAAATATTCTCAAAAATTATCCAAGATTCCCTCCCTTACTCCTAGTTTCCACACATAGTGAATAAAGAATCTCAATGAAGCATTTTGGAAAAAAAAAGTGTTACCCGGTTTAGAGGTAACGTCTTCTGTGAAGCTTTATACCATTATTTTCTATTTCCAACCTCCAATAACTTTATTCCATTATTTTAATAAAAAATCAGAATCATAATGATACCCATATTTTTTATTCTATGGGTTATACCTAATCATTCACACACCTCAATCTAATGGGTAACAAACAATATGTTTTTGTTTACGGTGAACTACTGCCTCACAAAATGATGAATGTTTATTTTTCCATTACCACATACTATAGTTGCCATTATTATGGAAAATACATTTATATATGTATTATATTTTATTTTCATTATTACTTTTTAAGAAAAACATATTTTTACTTTCCAATTGATATTAATAAGATAATTTCATTTTAAGAACTTTGGACTACTGCTCCCTCAAAGTGATATGATTTGTTCACACAGTACATGGATTATAAAAAGGTTATTTTTAGTGAATATATAATCTATATATGATCTCATAAATTTAATTTAATAATAATATATTTATATAATTTTTTTATTCAATATGACAATTAAAACATAAATTGTGTTCATGCGTGGATACAACATTCCGTCTCCAAGAATAGTTTATTCCATTTTTTACTTATTTATGATGGAAATTATTAAAATATAAATATAATTCATATAGAAGATATTTATATCATGAATTAAATTATGGTAATCATGATATATTTATATTTTCAACTATATAACAAATTTAGACACCTGCAAAGAATTGAGAGAATATTATATGAATTGAAACCTTAACATAGTATCATTAAAAATAGGGTAATATATAGAAATAATCAAAACATATATGGTATTACGAATAATAATATGTTTTTTATAATATGTATAGTAATCTTATCTTTTTTATTAATGAATCATCTACTACTACGATGAGATCCAAGACACATAGTAAGTGGATTTCATCTCACATTTTTATCCTGCGAGATAAATGCTATGTTCACCACTCTTTCATTTTGTATGGTGTATGTACTTTCCATTATTTTTTCTGTGTATCTTAAATTTAAATTTATTTTTATTAAATTATCCATTTTATGAATTTTCATTTAAAGTTTTTATATTTTAAAAGGTATCAAATTTGAATACATATTTTCTCTCAATTTTACTTCATTGAGACAAAAGTTTTGTTATGCACCTATTCACATTTTCAAGGTGTATATAAATGTATTTTACATTATATATCATGAATCTCATTATCTTAATGGTGTTTTATTCTTAATGAAATTATCTTTTCATGAATATAGTGTATGATACCATGTTACCATGTAATATAAGTTTATTCAGATTACCTCATCATTTTTCGAGATTGTTTTTGTTTATGCTTACATTAATGAAATATTTGGAAACATTACTCAATAATACACAGGAGTTAACCCCTATTATAAATATTAAATATATAATAATGTGTTACATCAACTTTTTCCACTCACTGGTACATAAAATAAATTTTTATGTAAGATTTGATCATATCTCTCCATTCAGTCAGAATTCTATTATATTCGAAAAATAATATTTTTGTAAATGATTTGAAAAATGTTTTCATAACATACATGAATATAATTTTAAATGAAAAAGGATTCGTAAAAATTGTTTTATTTTTTTATGGATTCCATTATAGGTTTTAAAATTAATTTTCAAATCAATTTTTTTCAAAAGGAATTATGTTATAAAAAAAGTTTGAAATAAGAAAGTTTATTTTCCTCAATAAATGTTTTCAATGATCATTATAAATTATTTGAGATCTAAGATAACATATTTTTTGTTACTCATTCTATTATAGGGAAATTAATCAATTTTTTAATTTATATTATTTCGTCGTTGGGATTAAGTTTTGATAGAATTATGTTAATGAAACACATTTATATTTCACATCTTTTATTCTCCTAAAATACTTTTCTTTTCATTAGTAATGTTTATTATGAATTGATTATGAAACCAGACACTTTCCATAGGTAATGACATGATTACATGTTTATAATACCCATTTAATTTCATGGGTTATGATATGACTATTTATGATCTTGTTGAAAATGTTTGAATGATATCACTATGAGATGGTTGAGAATTATTTTTCCCTCCAATTCATTGGGTATGGATTTATTTCTCATGTGATAGACTAAGATGGTTTTTGGAATGAACATTAACTACTGAGATAGCCATCGGACTGAACCATGTCTACCATGATGGTATGAGTAAGGATCTCATACTACTATGATGGACATGTGAGTGAACCCTGACTACCGAGGTATTATGTGGAGTGAAACCATAAAAAAATGATGTTCTTGTTTGTGATACCTTGGATAAATTTGAAATCATATTATATACATATGTGTTTGCAATAATTACATGTTTTATCCCTATGTTATGCTTTCACGGATAATGATCCTTATTTCAGTATGATTCATATCTTATTAACATCAAATATTTATGACACTATTAATATTGTGATATTTGATATGTAGGGTACGATCTTCAAATTATTGGTCACGTTATCATAACATTGTGCTCATTTTTATGGTTAAAATTGTCCCTTTTTAACCCTTACTAAGTATCTGAGCTCACCCCTTTTTGTATTTCCTTTCCCCTAGGTTATGATGATAATTACTATGTATTAGGTGTATAATAATTGTACTAGTAAATAATAACCTAGTGGTCTATGATATATCTCATTTATGTACTAGTGTTTATGATTCAATGTTTCCAATGGCCCTAATCAAATTATAATCTTTTTTTGTCTATTTTTATAATTAATAATTATTAAAAAAAATTATGTAATGTTAATAATTTTATAATTGAGGGTGAATATAAGTACAATTACTTCCCTATTTATTTTAAAATAGTGAGCTATGAGGATATAATTATTAAAAAATATCTTGTTAAATACTTCACACAATTTTTATTTCATTTATTCTTTTGTATTTCTACTCATTATTTGTTTCCACCACAATATATCTTCTCCCTCTGTGTGATAAAAAACTTTATGAATTTATATTACTTCAAAAATAGAAGGAATATAAAATATTATCAATATAATTAATCCATTCTATATTTATAGTGGGTCAAAAGATATTGTACAATTTTGAAACCGTTGTTGTATAATTGAATTGACTAAAACATTCTCATTCATATGAGATGGTTGTCATTCACAAGATTAATGTTATTAATCATAACATGAGTTCAATGAGTATGTACTTATATGATGATCTTAACTCCCAAAAATATCTAATTAGGACTTCCATTTAAGAATTCATCACATAACCCATCACATTGATTTTTGTCATGATTCCTCTTAATTCCTACCTTTTATTAAAATGATATAAATTCATGGAAGATAAAACTATAACTAACAATAATATAATAGGTAAACTATCTACATTGATGGAAAAAATTATATATTCCTTATATAAACTAACATATTAATTTCTATGATTCGATGTGTGTTTTCTATGGCCATCAAGCATATTACATTTTCAATCATGACAACATATTCATTTCTATCATAATAGTTCATAAAAATCTAGTGAATTTAGATAATTATATCACATAGGATTATCAAATCAACTGTGTAGTTAATATTCTTTTTCATTCATTAGGTTAAAATTTAATTAATACCCAACGACCCTTTTTGGTGTTGTTAACCCAATGTGCATTTTTTCTAAAGCTTTTGTCAACATTTCATATCTAGATGAGGATTTAATTTCATTGAATTCATAGAATCAATACTTTTCCAAAATTCCAGGATATTTTACAATATATAAATTAATCTCATTGTTTTATAATAATTCAAAACATTTATAATCCCAAAAAATAATTCGACCTCTCTACGATAACAACATTAGAAACCATAATCTCATAAATATATTTTAACATGTTTTTAATATAAATATCCAGTAAACCCACACCTAGAATCTATATGCCAAGTGTATTTATGATATTAAACTCAAAACAACATAAACATTAAAATGATTTAAAAATTAATTATTTTAATCAACATAATATAATCATTCATACCTTGGAACTTTATAGGATATCCAAGGCTCATACATGAAGAAAACAATGAGCTATAAATCCAATTTTGTGAAGAATCATGATAATGAATCATATCATAAAATTAAAATGCAATAACATGATATAATTAATAATAAAATGATTAAAAAATATAGGATATTCTTGGATGATTAAATAATTATATGTCATTAGTAAAACATTTATGTGATGTATTGATACTAAGGTGGCATTGAAAATTAATTCCTAAGAGACGTTTTAAGAAACTGTATCAAGAGTCATTAAAGATTGAAATAGCATAATAATTTTTATAAAACCCAAAATTATACGAAATGGTTTTACATATAACAATAAATGGTTTTTAATGATTTAATTTTAAAATAATTATATAATGTCACCAGATATTTGGTAAGAAAAATAGAACATCCTTTAAATCGATGTTTCATAATGAATGAAATTTAGAAGAGAACATTAGAATAATGGAAATATATTATAAGTACAGTTAATATCAACTAGTTATAATTTTATTACTACATATATATAATATGAAATAAATATAAGTGAACATTATGGTTAAATAGTCAGTTTTAAGTACAAAATACATAACCCAAAATAAATGAGTATTTTTTAGAATATCCCTTAACCCAAGTCGCAATTCAATCTTAATTTTTACTAAACATCTAAAAATTAAATTTTAATTATTAAATAAATTATTCAAATCATTTTCCAAATAAATATGATTCATTTTGATGTTTTTTTAAATTTAGAAAAATTTCATTTAGATATGGTTTCTATATGCACTCTTCCAAGGTCATCTGTGTCATGGTTGTATTACCACATTAATGTGTTGTTAATTTGGAGAGTTCATATGTGATGTTTCCATAACTCTATATGTGTAATGAAATGATTCTAATTTAATTCTTGGAATTCAATATGGATACAAATAAAATATATTTTCAGTTAATTTAATTAAGTGTCTTTCCTAAAATTTGTAAAATTATTTCAATTCATCAAATTTGTTTTAATTTATACATTACATAACATGAACCAATAAATAATACACATAATTGGATTGATTTTTAATATATTTAATGAATCTCAACAAGATAATATTATGGTTGTTGAAAATGATGTATGTTGTTTATGGAGGAGGTGAACCAACATGAAAATAAAAAACATTTTAATTTAGAAATATAATAATAGAGGGTAAGATAATGGATATTAAAATAATATTTTTACATTTATATATATTATTGTTGAAAACCACAAAATGAGAATTAGAGAATTCACAATATATGAAATACATGAATATGGGTATTATTTTCTCCACAAAATTACCTATGAAGTATATGGACAAGACCTGTGGATCATGTGAGAATTTAGGGGACGTGTGATCACATGGCCATCATAAGGTAACAAAATGACTCCATTCACAGCTCATAACTTGCAGTGGAAACCCTATATAATCTTGTTGACAATTTTTTCCTTTCTCTTTTAATGTATCTCCAGGAAACTAGTTATTATGTAGCCCCAACTGAATAATTTTCACTGCTCCATGTGAATTTACATTGGAAGATTCCGAGAAAAACCGTAAACAATCATTGAAAATGTGATTGAAATATCAAATAGGAGGATTCCATTTGTGGTCATGACTATCTCATGATGAATCACTAATAAAGAGAATAGTTTTCACGATATAATTTAAGTAAACTAGATAGACCCCTTGAGCCTTTGTTAAAAAACAAATTAAATAATGTTGGAGGTGATGGGAGATACTCTAAGTCATAAAAGATATGGGACATGCCCCAAGCATCCCACAATTCACCATGTGATCCCAGTGACATTCCAATCATGTCTCATGAAATCCCTTTGGCTTGTCACCCTCATCACATGAAAGGCCTTAGGTTTTTTCATGAAATAATATGCTTCCCCTTTGGCAACGAAATGATAAATGGATGGATTTTTACACAAAATATAATCACAACACTATAATACCTCTTTTTTGTCATGCGAATAATCTTACAGAGGTAGATTAATTGTCGTTAAATTTACCCATGTAATTTCACATGGCCATCTACCTTTAGAAAATGAGTCAAAGGAAATAAAACAGGGTGGATGAAGGATCCTCTCAGGGTCATAAAATTCTTGTGAATCTATGAGGAAGTCTGTAGAATAGTCCCACAAGACATAGGGATAAGTCAACCTAATCTTGTGAAGTGCCTCGATGAGTGATCCTTACCTTGAAAATTTTCTCATAGAATAAATCAATCATCTATTGAAGACATTTTTATAGGGGATAAGATCTCATGAAGTCTGTTGGACATGATAATATGACAATATGGGGGTCCATCAGCAGAACTACATTTTGAAATGATAACCCAATGTTGGAAATGTTCAATAAAATTACCATTGAGTTGAGGGAATCATGGTCTCTAAAAATCAGGTGACACCATCAGAGTGATCCAACTCAAAGGCACATAAAGATGCATGGTGTGAGACCCCTTCTCCAACTCCTTCCTTGATCTATAAAAGATATTTCATGAAAATTAGTGAACAAACAGGTTGGAGAGTCATATAAATTCTGTATGCTCGCATGAAAAGTTAAACTAAGGGATACCTATCAGGATGAAGAGAAAAAACAATTAGAATATTTCACTAACACTAGAGTGTCTGCTCTCACGACTACTAACTATTATTTCAGGTAATATGTCATCATATACCAAGAGAAATCATGAACCATGCATAGTTTACATCACATTATCATTCATAGTTATTTAGAGGGTATTCTAGAAAGTTGTGCAAAAAAAAACTCAAATTCCTAATCAGGGGAAAATCAAAATAAAAAAACATGGAATAATTATAAGGTATATACACTAAAGAGGGTATACTATTGATTAAGGGAGAATGAATTAATCAGGAAAAACATGTTTGATAACACTCATGAATTTCACGAGAGCCATATACCACACAAAAAACATTGATGATTTATCAAAAAGATATCATGATGAACCTTAATAATGATATGGGTCTTGAAAATTCATCAAGACATGTTAGATAAAGCCACACAGTCCCCATGGGCATGCCACTTTAGTCTCTTGAATCCCTCTGCGCTCATTGCCCAAACCTTTTGACATCCATCAGATACAATTAAAGACTCATATAACGATGCCAAATCATTTCATCCATCTCAAATTGTCACATATATTCCTGGAAACTAGCTCTTGTGACCACCATTTGGCATTTTAGTCGATACTCATGACACCCTCCAGACATGTTGTTCAGGTCTCATGATGCCCTCCAGGAGTGTCAACCAAGACATGTGACACCCACCGAGACATGTCATATTGAATCTCATGACACCAACTACATCATTAATAAAACTTGTGTGAATGAAAGTATGGAATGTTGGATGGATCTACTGACATCCATTTGAAATTTCATCCATGTTATACGATGGATTCCAAAAAAAACCATCAGGATTATATGATGTCCTCAAGATAAGTTGGCCTTGATCATGCGACTACCATTGGATTCACCACCAGAGTTACCTTAAGTCCTATAGAATGACCAAATGGATCATTATGTTGTATTTGGATATGTAATAATGATTATATCCTATGTATTAGGACATGTAGACAATCATCACATGATAGGTAGTAAATCATGTCAAATAAACAAGGGAAACCTCACTATGCAATCACTGATCAAGGGAACTAGCGAGACTCTGATTCCCACCATATATATGATACACAGTAAATCATATAGAGGATCAAGATCCATTTTAATCATATTAGGTAACCCCATTCTGTAAGCCCTAATCTAGGGAACAATGAGGACTTTAATTCTTCCTAAAACAGGAATACATAGGACACCTACCCGTGTTTCGAGCTTCATATTACTCATATAAGGAAACCTCTGTGTTTAAGCCCCAATAAAAGGATAGACAATGAAAATAATTCATTCCATAACTAGGATATGTAGGAATCCTTCCATAGGATATATCTTCACACTAAACCTCTCAATTGTTGTCTCAATATGTAAGACCCTCACCTTCCAAGTAATGGCATTAATCTTTTTTATCCCTTATTTCTCAAATCGAGCATAGATCACATGGGATTAGGGAGTTTAAATTGATATATCATTCCCATAACGAGTCTACATAATAATAGGAAAAATATGTATGTAATCCCCAACAAGATTCATGTCACACTCGCTATTATACAAGTGCATCTCCCATCGTACATGTCCCAAAAGAATGATTGATCTACAAGAACTCTGATTCCTAAGATAAGCAGAATACATAGGATACCATCATAAGTCTCATTCCCAGAAAATTTATTTCTATGCATGCCTTATGTAGATGTTGTTTCAATTATTGGGACCCAATCATTCCCATGGGCTAATTTCTATACCTCATCCATCATCATATTGAGAAATAAAATAAACTACGATGACATTGATTCCTATCATACCAAGGTTATGTTGGACATCTCAATATTTCATGATCTCTATAAAAAATTCTCCCATGGATCTAACAGAAGAAAAGTACCACATCTTGATCAATGAAAAAATGATCATTTCCATCCCCTTTTTACATTGAATGTAGATCATGTGGGCATAGTGAATTGAAATAATCATTTCATATACACCATAAGTATATTAAATGATTAGATAAACCTCATGGTATAATCAAAAAAACATTAAATATGATATCTCTAATTCTATCAATAATTTTGATGTGTAGGATATCCCCCAAGACATGAACATGAACACCAGGCGTCCTAGATCACCTATATACATCATTTTCACACAATGATGAACTGCACGGGTCTACCAAACTATGTGGGATTTTATTCTTACAAAAACCTGTATATATAGGATTTCTCATAATAGTTCACTCCCCTTATAAGAATATAAACTACCACTTTGGGTGGATTTTAATTTTTATGTATTTGGTTATACAACTTCAACACATAAGAAACCACCCATTACATGAAAATGATGGAGAACCTGAGATACAAACTGAATGAATTACTAAAGATTCCCCAGTCCTGTTCACATGAAAAAAGAATTAATCCAGGATCATGTTTACGGTAACAGATATTGTATCAGGATTAAGAAGAGATTCATGAACATATCTTACATCTCTAAGGGGGTCCTGAAGTAAGAAATAAATCCCCCTAGATAGTGGGATAATTACAACCACCCAATCTTTGAATCAATGTGAGTCCCCAAGATTCATTGGGAATGCAAACTCAGATGATTTCTAGCCTTTCGAAAACAAGTCTGTACCCAGTTAGGGATGTGGGAACCATTGGGAGTATTCATTAGGACTGAAAACAGTAACACAATGTTCATGATTATGCACAACACAACCCCCAATAAACCATTGGGTCATACCAAACCCACTTCAATGAGGTTTATTGACCACACATCAGACAACAAAAAAACAAAAAAGGATAACCTACGTGATTCCCTATAAAATAAGAATGATTGAATTATCATCTGAAAATACATTTTTTCACTTGATATTCAACGAAAACTAAAAAAACCATCATGAATATCTCAAATGATATAATTATCATGTTATATGCCATATTTTTTTGAATACCCTATAAAATCAAAATCAGTATGATCAGAATGATCATATAGGAGATCCAACGTAACTAGGGTTCTCATGAAACAAGTCTATCCACACATTGAAAAGTCCCTGTAATAAAATGGTTAAATAAAAAATAACTGAATTTTTTATACCCATACATATTTCATTGAGCATATTATTCATACTTTATTACACTATTCAATATAATTGTTCTCTATCCTCTGCCCAAATGTTTCCAGTACTTTTAGCATCCTAATTCGATATAATTTCATCATCATCCATCCATTTCCTGTGTAAATCATCCTTGTATATAATTCCTGTCGGTCTCAAGGTGATCTCACATTCATGAAAAGTACAACATCAGGTGTAGAACATGATAGTCTTGGAGTAACAATGATATGGTAAAGTCCTGAACATGGATGATTCCTAGGATTTTCTCTAGCCACAACAGCCGGTATGTCCACATCACCCAAAAAAATGAAATTTCTAAGACATTTTCCCTCATCCCTACAACCAACCTCTTATGAAGCTTATCCTCAGAGCATGAAAAATACCACATTAAATTTTTGATGAAGGTGTATCATGATGCAATTTATGGCTTCCTTTTGGTTTAGTTTCTGGTGAGGAGTGAAACTATAAAGCGTTGCCACCCTCACCACCATGTTAGTTCCCACCCGTCGTATACTAAAGGTACCACCCGACATGATACCTCCTTTGATATGAAAACATGGGTAACAAATATGTCTCATCATATGTGTATGGTTCTCGATATCCAGTACAAGGTTTTTATCCCAACCATTACAAACAATTTCTTTTGGCATATTCTAGTAGGAACTAGCAAGCATGCTTAAATCCATGTTGACTCTGATCAAACCAATGTGCATATTCCTATAGAAGGCATGGGAGAGGAACATATTATTACCCTCTTACATAAATTCCATCATCATATTTCGACTACATGTGGAGGAAATAGTGGGAATAATTCCCACATCAATCGAAGACATCATCTAGTGTATAATGGATACATAAATTGTATAGGCTTATATTCTTGAACATACAATTCTTAAGTGAAAATATATTTTAGGAATATATTAATAACTCACCACTATATTCTATAACTATTGAAGATAAATTTATAGGCTCATAATCATATCCGTACAACCATGGGAAATAAACAATCAGATCATTGTGAACAAGTTGTTGTACTAGAGAAAACACATATTCCTTATCCCATACATGAGTATTATGAGAATATTTTTATATAGAATGAGGAATTTTATAGGGATCATACTATGGTATCTATAATAGATCACTATATGAGAGTGAAAAAATACATAGGATAGGGGGACATGCTGGTCAAAAAAGTCTGGTGGCATATTCCAAAGGCTCGGGATTAGAATCATATCCCTATTTTTGATCGGGCTCTCCATCTAAGAGGGGAGAAATCACTGATACAGGCTCATATTCATGTTGATGAAGACCAATGGCATTCTCAAAATACTTAGGATTAAGAATATATCTCTGTTATTGCTGGGGATGACCATGTGAGAGTGGAATAAGCCTCGAGATAGGGTGACATTCTAATAAGTGAATTTTCATAGCATATTCCAGTATATCAATGAATCCGTGCACATATTACTACTTCAACTAATGAATGATAGAACCTGAATCATTGAATTGAAATACATGAAGAGGATTATATACCTTCGACCAATTTGGATGTCTACTAGATATTTATGCGGTGAATTAAAATTAATACCAGACTCAGGTTCTTCATCTAATTGGAGATCATCATGTAATAGTGACACATGTCCCGAGGTTTGCTCAGAAACCTTCCATGAATGACCGACAACATATTCCAAAGCCTCAGTTTTAGTGTCATACTCCCATCTTGAGAGAGGATTACAAAGTGAGAGTGGAAAATTCCTTAGGAAATGATAATATTCCTATCAAAAATGAGTTAGAAGTCTAGAATATTCCAATAACTTATCAGAATCAGGCACATATTACCACAACACCAAATGGTTATATACAAGCTGTTATAACCATCATACTTTATCCTCACATCCCTACACAATTTTGAATGGAAGGTCAGCATATTCTAACTACAACCCAATACATGGCCCATATTCATAATCTTCCCAGTTGTAGTGCCCACAAGGTCATTATAGACTCGTTCTCAACACTATATGGTTTTGTCGACCCTTCCATCAAAGTAGAAGAATACACTCATTAACATATTAGTCCACCTTGTGGTAGTGGGGATATGGATAACAAGATCTCTAGTCCTAACAACCACTTTGTTCAACTACCCCACAATGATATCTCTCACAGACATGGAAACCATCCCCATTCCATATATTCTCTTTATATAGACGTGTTCAAAACTCTAGAACGTTCATATAGATAGGTGCTCAAAAAATTCTGGACAACTGTATGTGGTTCCACATTCACTTCCAGAAGCATTCCACTCCCATTAGTGAGAGACCATCAGAGCCATATTTTATGGATTGAATTGATGGAGTTATGTAAGTCGGTTTAATAGAAATATTTCATTGAAATATGGAAGAAGTTGTCCAGAAAAAACCTCCCCATTATGTTTGGGACTCATTCCACTCTGATGACGAGATCATAAATGAGCTAGAAATTGTGTGAATGCCTTATCTATGCCTGAATATGTAGAAAAATAATCTACAATTGAAGGCTTAACATATCCAATATCCAATTGTGTGCAAGCATTATCTAGACCTGAATGCTATTTACATGGAACAAGATCCAAAATTGGAAATGCATTGTGAAAATCTACAACATACTTGAAGCCATTGAATTTTCACCCTTTTGAATATGATCTCCAAATCCAAATCATCCATCCACATTGATGGATGGGGGAAGTACGGATCATTAAACTTTTACAAATACCTAAAACAATAGAACCCCAATGATTCATCATCATAAATTTTTATAGATTTTGGTGAAATTAGTGGACCGAGTAATTCTAGGGTCATTTTGTCACTATAATGGAATTCCCCGACATCAATGATTCCTAGAAAACACAAATAGTGGTTGAGGATTTCCAACATAATAAAGAACAAGGCCCCTCGAAGAAATTGTAATGCATATTGGAAACTGAGTCTAAACTTGTGATCATACGAGAAACATTTTGTAAATAGTGCTTTTCATCATGGGCTACCATAACACCGAGATCCCACAAGTGCATTGCTACACCACTTAAAATGAGCCATAGTAGCAGTTGGCATAGATGTCATCTGTGATTGTACCCACCCCCATGGGCCAACAAAATATCTTCCATTACATCAACCCCACGAATCTTCAATTCCATGGAGGATTCCTGACATATTCTTCATAGCTCTAAGTAACCCCCAACCCACTGGGTTAGGTGAATTTATAAGTAAATAAAATTATCTATCTTCATTACCCCCTAAGAGGTTCCTTTTTAAATTTTATTGTTATAGATCATCCCCAACCAATAGGTATAGTGGATTTTATATCTTCATGTATGTCTTAGGAATCATCATGTCCCCAACTAGAATCACAGGATCCCCAACAATGGGATATATCGGGGACAATATTGGCCCCAGATGACCCCCACTCCACAAGGATAGGGGGTATCATCATAATAATAAACACAGAGAGAATGAGTAATCTCTTGGATTGTAGGAAAACTGGAAGTGTCCCACCAATCCCTCCCACAATAAGAAAAACCACTCGTATTTGGGGCCAATACGACAACCAAAACTGGAGACTACCTTTGATTCATTGTTCATAGGCCAAGATCGGAGGAGATTATGTCAAAGGTGTTCATTGCCAACTGAGGTCGCATTCCAGAAAAGACGAATATAGAAAATAGTTCAAATAAAACCCAAATGAATGATGTTCAAGGTCCTCTAATTGCATTGAATGTAATGCCAGAACCTCCACTACACAATATTCCTATATGATTGTTTTCATTGTCAACATGGAATGAATTGATCAAGAAAAAAATGTTGAAGGCTAATACATAGAAAATATACCATGAGAGGAGGGTGTTTTGGGTACAACCACCTTGGCTGCACTAACTCAAAACTAGAGAAGTCTCCAATAGATGGCACCGCTAAATAGTGATATGCCACCTCCTAATCAGAACACTACCAAAGAAAATGGGAATAGTTTGGATATATATCGTTTAATATTCATTGGGTATTACCTTTATGTAGAAATGAATATTCTTCATCCCATTACTAATTCGCTAGAAAGAGTGGGATCTGAGAGTAGTATTGGATTTATATCTGTACATCCACACTATATAAATGAGGAAGTCAATAAGGATCATGTGTTACCGTAATGGTGGCTTAAGACTATCTAGAAATATAAAAATTTTCATTCATCTGATGATTCAATAAATAGCCAGGGATCAAGGCAGGAAAACCTCATCATACCCATCCCACTATATGTGGATGAGGGATGGCTCATACTACATTCCCAAAAGAATTGAATAACATCATTGACACCCTACCTACTCAAATTTATTTCATTGAAGCAGGATTTCAATAATTCCATCTTAAGAGGAATCCAAATCCGGAATAGATGGAAGATACTCTAACTCCACCCAACATCGAAAATCCTACCTTCTCTACCTTTTATAGTGCAGGAAAACCCAAACAAAATCCCAATCACTTTCTACCATGATGTGGGTTGATTAAGGGAATGAAAGATCAAATAGAATTATTAATGATATGTTTTTTTAATGGCTCTCATAGGGCTGACCTGGGATCAGTATATCACTCCTCTAGAAGGATCTGTTGCATGTTGGGATGACTATTCGCATCTGTTCCATTATTAATTCAATTATACACTCATGAAAATGATGAAAATAGGCCTAATGAAAATCAAGAAAGGAAAAAAATTGATGGTTTCAGATATCATAGTAGTATGTAAGGGTCTAAATTATTCACTCATCGTCCCTATATCATATGAGACTGTACTAGAACACTGTACAAAAAAGCTTGAAGATGAGTTGTAGACCCCATTGATTGTGGTGAAGTATCATGGTGAGATCTGTGAGTTCACTGGAATGGAAAAACATTTTGAGGAAGTTATTTAGTGAAAATAATCCAAAACTCGAATCCTGAACACATCAATGATGAAAAGGAAATTAAATGAATAATATGTATATATCACTCTCAAGCCATCTGTGGTCCCAATATAGTCACCTCGGTAGGATCAGGACCACCTAGAACCTCATGTCAATGGGAAAGAACCAAAAAATCTCCCTCGACCTAGAGCACTAAAAAATTAGGTTCACTCGGTGATTGAGGAATGTGTGAACAAAGTATACTCCTTATAAAATGAACAAGTCCCTATTAATTTAATTGAATCCATTAAAAATAAAACATTTTAGTATACCATAGCAGAGAAAGCCTGAAGATTCCATCCACAATGATCATCCCAACTACTACCCTTACTCTAGAATTTTTTCCCATAATGTGCATGATTTCATTATCATAAAATATGTTCTTCAAGGAATGGTCTATTATAGACACGTGGTATTAGGAAACTCCTTAGTACAGGTGGCTTGCATAACCGCTTTCTGGTCAATAGAATAAGAATGATGGAAGATCGTTTTGTCTAGTTGTGTGTAAAATTGGGCATCTAAATGACCCAAAAAAAATAGTTGATTGAACTCACACCACTCTGAAAGCATAGATAAAATACCCACAATATCATCACCAATTAGGAAAGAGTCATCGTATGTTCCTATCAAATGTGGGAATGACCAACAGAAGATAAAAGAAACAAATTTGGAGGAACCATACTCTTATCCAATTCCCATCCTAACTATTGTATATTTATTCCATGAAATATATGTAGCATGGGAACCACATCACCAAATGCGATCTTCATTAGAAAAATAAATCACATTAGGTAATATCTATGTGTTCACTTGGTATACCACATCTCTGATGATGAATATGATGGTGAATATAAGTTCCTGTTGTATCATAGGGTAACATGAGGCCACATGCACTAAAAAATGATGATACTACTGACATCTCTGACATGGTCAAACCTAATATTATGATTATATCTTTATTTAGGACATATCTGCAGCTGTGACTTTAGGAAAAGTGCACCACCATACACAATAGAGGCAGGGAGGTTCCCCTTAGCCTTCCAATAGTCACCCAAATCCAATTGTCTTGAGTAAATTATTAGAAGTTGTTAAATATAATAATCCCATGAAATGGGGATGTCCAATGTGACCTTCACCACTAGATGCAGATATTCCTTTGAAATTTTCATAACCCCCAAGTTTTTCTACCTCAAATGACTCGGCTCTAGAAACATATACCTCAAAGCATTCCCATATCAAGAAGTGTTGAACTTCAGTACAAAATTAGGACATTTTGAAATAAATTGATTTTTTATAGCCAATAAATCCATCCATGATGTTCTCTTTCTTTGAAAATATCATCAATTTAAAATTGTTTTTTCCATCCATACCCCCCAGGAGTTGGAGACCGAATTCACTGCAGTCAAGGTCTATCGAGTGGAATCTATGTGACCCGAATGTCCTAGTTCCATCTCATTCACTAGTCAATATAAATAATAGGTCATCCAAGGTAAAATAAAACCCCAATATGATCAGTTAGACTCAATAATGTTAACACCCAAATTGCATTGACTGATATTGTTCTAGGATCAATCTTATCCTAGTTTGAACACTTTGAATTTTGGGACATGGTGAAGGGAACCTGTCTCCCACAATGTATACCACACCATGATATGATAATAATGAGAAAATACCATTCATGATGACAAAATTCAAATCCTGCTTTGGGGAACTCAGATCAAATATATATTTCATGGTTATTATATATGAAACCACATATAATTTCCTTCTTGGGGGGGCCTAGACCCATATCCACATATAGGTACCCTAAAGATTCTATTAGTTTCTAAAGTACCCCATCAATGGAAATGTTAGCTTACTACATAGTGACAATTCTCCCTTATATATTGTAAGATGCATATATTTTGAAGCATATTTCTATTGGATGGGAAGAAAGAAACCAACAGTACCTGATTATATACTTTTTGTAGCACCTAATGGACTGGGAATCACCCATGTGAATCCCTAGAGAATAATCGACAGTGACTATGTTTTCCATATAAATCTATATGAGGTATCACATCTACTCCCAAAGGTCTAGGACCATCCTTTCCTTAGTGACAATATAATAGAATAACAACGACATCATTCTATGATGACTCAGATATAACGGGATGATATTGTCTCTTCTCATGACATCCTTCACCCATATAGTTATAGGGAAGCCCCCATGAACGCCCATATCACATTCATGGTAGGTATCTACACCACCATATATTAGAATATATAAATCAATCTTGGAATGGAATAATACCTATGACATACTCTCTTTAGTTCATCCATGAACCTCTAGGAGAAATAGTTATACATTGTGATTCTCAAGAAATGTTGATATGTGTACACATAGGGAAGAAAGTAAATTCATTGACTAAATATAGATGTGGTTATACACTATCTTGATCTATCTAATAACAATCAAGCCATAAAATAGGCTTCTATAAGGATGCACACCTCTCATGATACCAATGTATAAGTTGGATGTTGATATTCTGATCAAATACATCTACAATCAATAATTGCAATATCCATGATTTTTTACCAACAACATACCCATCAATAAAAGGATCAGGAAGATCAGTGTATACATTTAATTCAGAGAACATAATTGGAATTTCTCAAAGGATGAATTACAATTGATGATCACTAAACTATTCTTCGACACAAATACTAGATTTTATTCCCTTTCCTTTACAGATGGTTACCCAGGATACAATAAGATCAAGATGGTCCCCAAATATAAGGAATCCACTTCCTTCTGATTACATAAGTAGAACATCTAATATTAGGTCACACCATTTGGATTTAAAAAAAATTGAAACTACATATCATCATTCCATGAATCACATATTTAATTTATTCCTGGGAATGATAGGCGAGTGATATATCGATGACCTGGTTGTATAATCCTGATAATGATGAGATCACTCAATAGATCATCAGAAAATCATTGAAATATTGAGATAGCAATGTATGATGTTGAATTATGTGAGATGTTATTTAGCAGTTAAATAAAGTATGTAACTTGATTTTTTCATACACCACTATGACATTGAGGTTGATCCAGAGAAGGCTAATTCAACGTTAGAAATATTACCCCCCTAATCTAAAACAATTTTGGGGACTCCAAGGGCACTCACCTACATTTGGTGATTCATCGACAACCTGGCAGGAAAAAATCTCTGATTCCCCATGATAAAATATAAGTTCATTCCAACCAATGGGATGATGAATATCATTTGAAAGTGTCATGCAGTACATTCTACAACAACATGTTTTGATGCCTTTCGTAGAAGGGAGGAAACTCATCCTATATGTGGTCACAATGGAGGACTCAATGGGTTCCATACTCACATAGAAAAGTAATGAAATACCTGAGAATGGTCTCTACTACCTCATTTGGATGATTCTAGGTACTGAGACTAGATATTTTCATGTTGATAAAAACATCCTTTGACATATCTTTGAAGTGTAAAATATTAGGCATTACATCCATCAACACACAAATTTAAACAATTCCATAATATTTATCCACACATGTACAAATATGGATTCCCTATGTTAAATAGAAACTTAGATCGATGGTTTTTTATTCTATAACAATATGAAATTATGTTCTTTTCATAGCATTAAGTGAAAGGACAAGCCCTAGCTTATTTCCTCGCATCACATCCTACCATAGAAAATACACTAAAAGGAATCAAGATCATATATGAGGAGGTCTTCTATTTCCAATAATATCCTTGGAAATGGTTGACGTAGTTTTATGTAACATACCATAGTTTCATCTTCAGGAAGATGGAAAGAATAGTCCTCATGTAGAGACCCAAAACCTGACGTACATGGAAATTACATTACATTTGCAGAATACTTAGTACATAACAAAAAACACACACACAAGGATCGTAATAGTTTAGTGTCTTTGGAAACTCGGAATATAATCATCTAATCGTGGTGAAAGATCTTCAAAATCTCCCATAAAGATCTTCTTTTTTTTACCTAAAACCTTTCTTTATATCCTGGGGGAAAAGAAAACAGAAAAGGGTGAGCTCAAATGCTCAGTAAGGGTAAACAAAAGAAATATCAATCACATCATATACATAAGCACATAACTTTTGGAAATCTTAACCTGCAAAAGAGATCATAATTTCATAACATGGGGTAAATCATGGCAGTGAAATGTAATCATAATAATCATAACATAAAACATGAAACTTTGTGGCATTCACACATAATCATAGAGAATCATTTCTTGTTAGTCAAGACTCATTGCCAAGACTATCTTAGTGGACAAAGTCCCTTTCTGAATCGAGTATCCCTCGTTTCAGTCCTGTTTCACTGAACCGGTATAACCTACCATTCCATCCATGTCTATCTCATGAGATATAAAATCATTACCCAATGCATTGGAGGGAGATATAGGTCCCACCCATCTTATAATGAATCCTTTCTTATGTGTGCCACATAATCATAAATCATACATCATCGCATAACACATGTAACAGGAATGGGATTCTTGAAACATCATGACATCATAAAACAATTCATATAAGATAAAGGAATTCATAAAAATATTTCCATCACAACATAATCAAATCCATGTAATAATAGGGATAAAAAAAGAACCCTTTTATATCTTATATGGAAAATAATTTTGATAAAATACTTGAACTCCATTCTTGAGGAAAATATCCTTTCTTCTTTAAAAACATTTTTCCTTTCTTAAAATGTCATAAAACATTATACTAAAAGAATTTGATTAAAAATAAACATTAAAACTTGTAAAGGAAGCTTCTTGGAAATAATTTTTTTAAAAATCCATTCATTCCGCATAAGTTAAAAAAAACATTCTTTGTACTTTTGTCGGAAAAGTCAAAAAGTACCTCGTACGACAAAAGATTCCTTTCATACATATTACTAAAAACTCACTGATGGGTAAAAATGGATTTAAAAAATTGTAGGTGGATGGAAGTAATATTACATATTGATGAAACATGGATGTGGATAATAAAATACACCCCAGTAAATACTTACGACTAAACAATCTTGGATAAAAATGAGATTGTGAAATTTTCCCTTACCTTAGGTCCGACTTGCTTTGTAAGTGTCTGAAGCTCCTGTATAATGATTTAAATCATGTTATTGACTTATTCCAGAATCATATTAATTGTTATTATATCATATATGGTCCACTTACGACTTTATATTATCCGTTCTTTTGTAAATTCATGTTAAAGTAGCGTTTTGGGTAAAATCGTCTCATTTGTCGTTCGTGTTTTTAACTTGTAATTATTCATATGATTACATAGATCATGATTAATTAATTCCAGAATATAAAACATGATTTATATATATATATATATATATATATTCAGATAATACATATATAATAAATCAAAAAATGGAAAGAAATACACCGTTCATGGAGACGGTAGTCCGTACGTACGCATGAACGCTGTTTTCGTTTCCTTATTGAATTGAATGGAATTAAGTAGATGACATACATATAAATATAAATAATTCCAGTATCATTATTAGGTCATATATTTCATTAGTACTTATTATATATACTTTATAATCATTCATGAATGGCTAATCATTGAGAATGAATCTCATCGCGTCGTGGAGGCGGTAGTCCGTACGTACGCATGAGCGATGATATCGTTCCCATGGTCGTGGAATTGTGTTGAAGTGTATGTATACTATTTCAGTATCAATATCACTTTATAATAATAATATATAGTTACTCATTAAACCATTATACCCATCCAATTAAGGTGGTGGCGGAAAATAGATTACACTACGGCGTGGAGATGGTATTCCGTACGTACGCACGCGCGGTGATTTCCTTTTTCCGTAGGATGGATAGAAGGTTAATTAGAGTTGTTTCATATTTATAATAACATATCAGTGTTTAATTAATACTTATGTTATTACTTTATCATGAATCAACTAAAGAAGAAGAAGTTGAAGAAAAAATTTTGAAAAGATCGGTAATGGATATTACCTCTTCTTTGAAACGCCTCTTTGAATCCTCCACTTAGGGAACTAAGATTGGTCTTTGAAGAAGACCAGGACCTCTAGGATTATTCTAGGGAAGTGGAGAAGGTATTTTGGCAGAGGTTGGCCGATCTTGAGGGCTCAAATTGGTGTGAGGAGGAAGGGGGAGGAGGTACCCTTTTATAAGGGAGGAGAGGGGCACCTTAGGAATATCTCAAAATATTATTTTACATTAAAGTCAAAATCAGTTTATAATGGTTCCAAAGGGTCTTATTTCGAAGCTAAAGTGGGGATGGGTCGAAATCCTATCAACCAATAAGATTTAGACAAGTTTAGGGTATTATTTTAACCTTATCAATTAGATTTAACTCTATGTTAAATAATTTAACTTTTACCGTGTCTTTTTGTTTTCTTTCACTATATGGTTAATACACTTACTATAACATGCCAAACGAACCCCAAATAGTTTATTATTAATATATATATCCTTATCTAAGTAATTTGTCCGAACCATAGATTTTTAGGAATAAAATAACAATTAATAATATAATATTTGATTTAAAAACTATTTTGTGTCAATTTTGACACTATTTGATATATGATTTTTGTGAAAGTCATAAAAGAATTATATGTTCGAACCAAGTTGATTAAATCAACACTAATATATCATAGTAACCTATAAAATTATTGGAATTCATAAAAAGTCTCATATTACATTCATTTGAGCATTTATAACATCAATTATGTTAATATTTCCTTAAAATGGTAATTACTGCATCATTGTTGTGTCATAAATAAATTAATTTATTTAAAGTCTAAAAATTATAAATAAAATATCATTATGTAGGAAATATTTTTATATTTCTAATGAATATTTATAGTCGAATTTATCTTATGTATAACCCCATATTAAAAATGTTTTAGTTATTAAACATTGATTTTAACTATTTTAACTATTCATTAAATAAAATAATATTAAATGTCATAATCTAATCCAAGTGGACCTAAATGGTCATATTATATTCATAAGGTTGTTTTTGGTCGAATTACACTTATCTAATAGAATTAGGACATGTGTTAGGGTAATAGTAATATCATATTTACCCTTAGATACCCTATTTACTATTAACCGTGGTAAAAAAAAGTAAAAAGTTACTATTCACCAAAAATTATTTTCATCTCATTGAACCACATTTTAGTCCTTGATATTAACCGTGTTTGTCGGATTTTCGAAATTCCATTCACAGAAGCGGTAAAATTAAGTTTTATGCAAAATTCAGTTTTTAACCTACCACTTAGTGGTTTCACTATTCATCAAAAATTGAAAGTTTTCAGAAAAAATGCCAAAATTTCATCCTAAGCTATATTTCATATTCCGAATTCAAAAATGAAGTATATTTTACCAAATTCATAACATAAAAATTTCATTAATTAATTTTATAATTAAATCCCGCTGTTAAAACAAATAGCGTGTTTTTAAGAAAAAACAATATCTATCAGAAGATTGACACTTGATTATGTCTGGTTTAAATGTGAAATTACATCCAATGACCAACATTGTATTAAATTGTAAAAATATATTCTAAATATACTTTAAAACCACTAAAATTAATAATTTATCACTATTAATTATTTCAATTAAAAAAGTTGTTTTTAATTATAATTTAGTAATTTTCATTATTCATCAGAATATGAAAGTTATCCGAAAAGTACCAAAAATTCACCTTAGGCTAAATTTGATACTCCGAATCCAAAAATGAAGTCCATTTTGAGAGCTAAAATTTCTAAAATTTAAAAAGTGGTTATTACTATTCATAACGGCTAGTTTTAATAATATTTTAATAGCATATCGTTGTTTCGTGAAACTCAGTATTGCGTACTACACACGCTATCGAGGAAGGTTGCGATTGCGTGTAATGCAAGGCAAGTCAAGGATGCATGTTGTGTAAGCTCCTTTTTGTGTTGCGTACAACACAAGACATTAGTGAAATTAAAAAGAATATTTTTCATAAAATCTTGGGCTATTACATTCTACCCCCCTTAAAATGAATTTCTCCCTCGAAATTCGTCGGGGGTATAAATGGTTTTCTATTAGAAAGTTTCTTTAATAGAAACCCACATCGTAAAAAGGAATACCAAAACCAATATTTTAAAACAAAAGTATGAAACTTAACGGTTACCCAAATAAACTAATCACTGGGTTTCCACATAGGTGAAAATATGGATATGGAAGAAAAATCTAACCATCATGTTCTGATGGAGAGTGGTAGAGAACATGGCTATGGAAAAGCCAACAATCACAAATCCATAAATTTGTGACGATCTAAGGTACCATCCGATTAATCAGATATAATATCACTAGGACAACATTTTTTTGGTTTTCAAGATCGTTTCCCTAAAGTTGAAGAATTTGAATTAGAATAAATACTTACTTTATTTTGGTACAATCTCACTATTGTTCGTGCCTTGAACAATTTCCACTTCATCTCTTAAATAAATGAAGTTGAATTTGTTATTCGTGAAGTGTTAGTAGATCATGTGATAGAATGACGGTTCATTCCATCTGTCTCAAACAAAAGGATAGCAAAAATTATATACATAAGTCGATCTATAGTGAGATTAATCATATATGGTTCCTAAAATGGACTAATACTTCATATATCATTTTACTTAATATAATAAAACTAGTTTCTATTAAACAGGGACTTCCTGTAGGCCAGTGGTAGGTAATAAAGGCCAGTCGCACTTCGGTTGTGGGTTCGATTCCCACAGCCCTGTCCGAAGTGATGGGCTGTCGCCCGTCCTGCAGGTTGTCCTTTTTCTAAAACTATAATACTATAACATCCCATCAATAATATCGAAAAAAACTTCTATCCATAAACAATACTAACCTATTTCCAACATAATCCATTCCAATCTTTAGGCTTATCCATAATACTGCAGTCCACTCTCATAAGACAGTGAAAACGATTACCAGAGATTTAACACCATCGTCGATCCCCATATATCATAAGATATGTTTTGTTGGTCACATTCCAAACATTCAAAGTCCTTAATAATGTATTCTCTTGAATACCCATTGAACCATAGTGAAAACTTGAATGCAGTTAAAAGTTAACACTTTTCACATACCAAAATCCTCAAAATTCTATATACTCAAACCATGATATCACTTAGTCCTTATATCAATCATGAGCTCATGAATACTATCAAACATTTAATTTTCTACTTATCCCTTCATTATGCGCATATCATCTACATTCCAAAAATATCTGAATAACCATTCATGGATACTGGTAACATTAATCATACACTTTCAAAACACAAGGAAAGACAACAGTGTAACAATCCATAGATGTCTCTTTATTCCATAGTAGCATGAGATTACTTATACAAAATTACACATGATAAACATGTAATCATTCCACTACGTTCTTAAACCATTGACCGAGCTTCAAAAATTCTTTCATTTCACATATCATTTGTAGTCTCTTCATCGTCATCCACATAAATACTACCCATATGACCATACTGATTCTCTTCATGAGTCTTTCCCTTAGGGAATTTGTTTGAATAATTCCCATACATTCCACATTTAAAATACATAACCATTTTTGATGTCGTAGAAATACCATTATCCTCATCCATGGTGTTAACCGACCCTTTTCATTTACACTTACTTGCTTTGTGTCCTTCTTTTCCACACCCAAAGAATCTTCCAGTTCACTTGAAACATTCTCCTTGATGCCTCTTCCCACATGATATACATAGAGGAAATTGAACTTTCTTTCCTCTATGATCATCATGGAACTCCATCATTCTCTTATTAGTCGAGTCAGGAAACTTACCAAATTTTACTTTATTGATCATATTATGAGATTGCTGATTCGGCATAATAATGATGTTTGGACATCCAAATCCAATTTCATTTGGTTGCTCATGAAGAATATCATTCCATTGTCCATCATATCCTCTATTATTGTGAATCATCTTGTTTCCAGCCATTTTCTAAAACCCAAACAGAATAGTGTGAGAGGAAAAATAATGCTAGGGAAAACAACATAGTAAAGGGGGAGTACCCTTAATATCTAACATCTTAGGTTAAATTATATGATCGTTGTCGTAGTTCTAGGATTATATCCTATACGTATACTTATTCTTAGGGACATCCCTAGACATACCTTAGAAATATCTCTTGGGATCTCACTAACGTTTTCACATCCTAGTTTCCAAAGGTTGACTAAACCTTTCCTCTGATACCAACTGTAGAGACCCGAAACCTGACGTACATGGACATTACATTACATTTTCGGAATACTTAGTACATAACAAAAAAACACACACACAAGGATCGTAATAGTTTAGTGTCTTTGGAAACTCGGAATATAATCTTCTAATCGTGGTGAAAGATCTTCAAAATCTCCCATAAAGATCTTCTTTTTTTACCTAAAAACTTTATTGATATCCTGGGGGAAAAGAAAACATAAAAGGGTGAGCTCAAATGCTCATTAAAGGTAAACAAAAGAAATATCAATCACATCATATACATAATCACATAACTTTTGGAAATCTTAACCTGCAAAAGAGATCATAATTTCATAACATGGTGTAAATCATGGCAGTGAAATGTAATCACAATAATCATAACTTAAAACATGAAACTTTGTGGCATTCACACATAATCATATAGAATCATTTCTTGTTATTCAAGACTCATTGCCAAGACTATCTTAGTGGACAAAGTCCCTTTCTGAATCGAGTATCCCTCGTTTCAGTCCTGTTTCACTGAACCGGTATAACCTACCATTCCAGCCATGTCTATCTCATGAGATATAAAATCATTACCCAATGCATTTGAGGGAGATATAGGTCCCACCCATCTTATAATGAATCCTTTCTTATGTGTGCCACATAATCATAAATCATACATCATCGCATAACACATGTAACAAAAATGGGATTCTTGAAACATCATGACATCATAAAACAATTCATATAAGATAAAGAAATTCATAAAAATATTTCCATCACAAAATAATCAAATCCATGTAATAATAGGGATAAAAACATAACCCTTTTATTATCTTAGATGGAAAATAATTTTGATAAAATACTTGAACTCCATTCTTGAGGAAAATATCCTTTCTTCTTTAAAAACATTTTTCCTTTATTAAAATGTCATAAAACATTAAACTAAAAGAAGTTGATTAAAAATAAACTTTAAAACTTGTAAAGGAAGCTTCCTGGAAATAATTTTTTAAAAAATCCATTCATTCCGTATAAGTTAAAAAAAACATTCTTCGTACTTTTGTCGGAAAAGTCAAAAAGTACCTCGTACGACAAAAGATTCCTTTCATACATATTACTAAAAACTCACTGAAGGGTAAAAATGGATTTACAAAATTGTATGTGGATGGAAGTAATATTACATATTGATGAAACATGGATGTGGATGATAAAATACACCCCAGTAAATACTTACGAATAAACAATCTCGGATAAAAATGAGATTGTGAAATTTTCCCTTACCTTAGGTCCGACTTGCTTTGTAAGTGTCCGAACCTCCTGTATAATGATTTAAATAATGTTATTGACTTATTACAGAATCATATTAATTGTTATTATATCATATATGGTCCACTTACGACTTTATATTATCCGTTCTTTTGTAAATTCATGTTAAAGTAGCGTTTTGGTTAAAATCGTCTCATTTGTCATTCGTGTTTTTAACTTGTAATTATTCATATGATTACTTAGATCATGATTACTTAGTTCTAGAATATAAAACATGATATATATATATATATATATTCAGAATATACATATATAATAAATCAATTAATGGAAAGAAATACACCGTTCATGGAGACGGTAGTCCGTACGTACACATGAACGCTGTTTTCGTTTCCTTATTGAATTGAATGGAATTAAGTAGATGACATACATATAAATATAAATAATTCCAGTATCATTATTAGGTCATATATTTCATTATTACTTATTATATATACTTTATAATCATTCATGAATGGCTAATCATTGAGAATGAATCTCATCGCGTCGTGGAGACGGTAGTCCGTACGTACGCACGAGCGATGATATCGTTCCCATGGTCGTGGAATTGTGTTGAAGTGTATGTATACTATTTCAGTATCAATATCACTTTATAATAATCATATATAGTTACTCATTAAACCATTATACCCATCCAATTAATGTGGTGGCGGAAAATAGATTACACCACGGCGTGGAGACGGTATTCCGGACGTACGCACGCGCGGTGATTTACTTTTTCCGTAGGATGGATAGAAGGTTAATTAGAGTTGTTTCATATTTATAATAACATATCAGTATGTAAGTAATACTAATGTTTTTACTTTATCATGAAACAACTAAAGAAGAAGAAGTTGAAGAAAAAAAATTGAAAAGATCGGTAATGGATATTACCTCTTCTTTGAAACGCCTCTTTAAATCCTCCACTTAGGGAACGAAGATTGGTCTTTGAAGAAGACCAGGACCTCTAGGATTATTCTAGGGAAGTGGATAAGGGATTTTGGCAGAGGTTGGCCGAGCTTGAGTGCTCAAATTGGTGTGAGGAGGAAGGGGGATGAGGTACCCATTTATAAGGGAGGAGAGGGGCACCTTAGGAATATCTCAAAATATTATTTTACATTAAAGTCAAAATCAGTTTATAATGGTTCCAAAGGGTCTTATTTCGAAGCTAAAGTGTGGATGGGTAGAAATCCTATCAACCAATAAGATTTAGACAAGTTTAGGGTATTATTTTAACTTTATCAATTAGATTTAACTCTAAGTTAAATAATTTAACTTTTACCGTGTCTTTTTGTTTTCTTTCACTATATGGTTAATACACTTACTATAACATGCCAAACGAACCCCAAATTGTTTATTATTAATATATATATCCTTATCTAAGTCATTTGGCCGAACCTTTGATTTTTAGGAATAAAATAACAATTAATAATATAATATTTGATTTAAAAACTATTTTGTGTCGATTTTGACACTATTTGATATATGATTTTTGTGAAAGTCATAACAGAATTATATGTTCGAAAAAAGTTGATTAAATCAACAATAATATATCATAGTAACCTATAAAATTAGTGGAATTCATAAAAAGTCTCAAATTACATTCATTTGAGCATTTATAACATCAATTATGTTAATATTTGTTTAAAAGGGTAATTACTGCATCATTGTTGTGTCATAAATAAATTAATTTATTTAAAGTCTAAAAATTATAAATAAAATATCATTATGTATGAAATATTTTTAGCTTTCCAATGAATATTTATAGTCGAATTTATCTTATGTATACCCCCATATTAAAAATGTTTTAGTTATTAAACTTTGATTTTAACTATTTTAACTATTCATTAAATAAAATAATATTAAATGTCATAATCTAATCCAGGTGGACCTAAATGGTCATATTATATTCATAAGGTTGTTTTTGGTCTAATTACACTTATCCAATAGAATTAGGACATGTGTTAGGGTAATAGTAATATCATATTTACCCTTAGTTACCCTATTTACTATTAACCGTGGTAAAAAAAAGTAAAAAGTTACTATTCACCAAAAATTATTTTCATCTCATTGAACCACATTTTAGTCCTTGATATTAACTGTGTCTGTCAGATTTTCGAAATTCCATTCACAGAAGCGGTAAAATTAAGTTTTATGCAAAATTCAGTTTTTAACCTACCACTTAGTGGTTTCACTATTCATCAAAAATTGAAAGTTTTCAGAAAAATGCCAAAATTTCATCCTAAGGCTATATTTCATATTCCGAATTCAAAAATGAAGTCTATTTTACCAAATTCATAACATAGAAATTGCATTAATTAATTTTATAATTAAATCCCGCTGTTAAAACAAATAGCGTGTTTTTAAGAAACAATATCTATCAAAAGATTGACACTTGATTATGTCTGGTTTAAATGTGAAATTACATCCAATGACCAACATTGTATTAAATTGTAAAAATATATTCTAAATATTCTTTAAAACCACTCAAATTAATGATTTATCACTATTAATTATTTCGATTAAAAAAGTTGTTTTTAATTATAATTTAGTAATTTTCATTATTCATCATAATATGAAAGTTATCCGAAAAGTACCAAAATTTCACCTTAGGCTAAATTCGATACTCCGAATCCAAAAATGAAGTCCATTTTTGAGAGCTAAAATTTCTAAAATTTAAAAAGTGGTTATTACTATTCATAACGGCTAGTTTTAATAATATTTTAATAGCATATCGTTGTTTCGTGAAACTTAGTATTGCGTACTACACACGCTATCAAGGAAGGTTGCGATTGCGTGTATTGCAAGGCAAGTCAAGGATGCGTGTTGTGCAAGCTCCTTTTTGTGTTGCGTACAACACAAGACATTAGTGAAATTAAAAAGAATATTTTTCATAAAATCTTGGGCTGTTACACCACAATTGGGGTTTTATAGGGATTATTTTTAACTCTCTTGACTGTGAATTTTTTTCCCTACGCATTCTCAGTATCTGATGGTTTCAAAAATGGTGATCATAATGACATGCCATCATTAATGGATAGTAACTTGAATGAAAAATATACATATCCTACCTGGATATCAAAGGGGACTAATAATTGGTGATAAATTAGATCAATGGGGAAAATTCCATTAAAATGGACAAAATGGAACCTCTTAGTGTAAACATCATGAGACTAATGCTAGAGTTCCATTTTCAAAACCACATGCAATTCATTCATACCATATTATGTAAAACTATACAGAGATCATTCTAAACACATGTGGTAAAAATATATTCAGATCTTCCCCTTCATAAGAAATAAAAATGTATAAATACGTTATGGAAACAAGAATTTAAACTACACAACATCCTGAATCTGTACCAAGTGACACAAAACATCATGAATCCATAACATCCATCTCCATACCTGTCAAGTCACCCAGTTCCATATCATAGGATATTAAAATTTAGGTGTTTCTTATAATAATGTATGTAATAATTATCATTTATAATGAGTTTCAGAGGGATTTCATGATCTTATATCTTAATCCAGCCGCCACATTATAAAAAATTCCCCTATCTTTCTCATAAATTACTCTATAAGTTAATATAAACCATTTTCATTAATTTTTCTCACATTGAGCATAGATAACATGTGCCTAGGAGTCATGGTAAGGGCTTCCCATGACAATGAATTTGTGACAAATCTTGAAAGGACCGTATCCATCTTGAGTGAAAGACCATGAAGGGAATACCATGAGTCATATTTACCTAACATTAAATTGAATAGTTTATGTCCCCTACAAGACATGAAACTGCACTATCTTGCAGACCTTCCATGAGAGGACCCCTACATTTGATGTTGGTATTTTACAAAGACTCCATCAAATCTATCCCTCTTCCCATTGGGGAGCCTCATCCTTTCCTCCTGAAATTATACTACACATTTCATCATGAACTATATATTTCATAAATTTTCTTTTTTAGGAGATACATTGAAACTCCTAGACATCAATCCTTGGGCCTAGCTACAACACCACCATTTTTTTACACCGGTCCACCGTTTTCCATACATCATGATGATAAACTGAGTTCATTCTTATAAACTATGTGTGGCTTTATTTCTATCATCAAAGGATAAATAGTGACAACTTAGTCTTCAATCCTAATACTAATGAAAATAATTAATAGAAATAATTCCCACCGTTATGTATGATTTTGACCAAAATAGAATATTTCCTACTCAAGAAATATGCATGACTTGATTATTGTCCACATAGTGCACGTAGAAACATCATAATTTCTACGAACGGTATAGTCATAAAAAATCAATATAAAAATGTCCCACTTTTTATGCATAGGTCAGAACAGTGTAAGAAAAATCATTAAGGGCAATTTTTCGAATTTTTACCATTACCATGGGATATGTACAGACACCCTTAATTGCTTTAATCAACCCAACTGCAATACCACATTTTAACTTTGAATCTTCCATTTCCTCAATGCATGATGTTAAATTATATAGCTCATCATAAATACATGTGGTTTGATTATCATTTTCTTGAGATATGTATTGGAAATTGGACATCCACCCATGGTTCCATCCTCAACATTTCTATCCATTCATGTTAGACCATATCCATCCTCACTGCATGATTTTAAAAATAATGTCATTTCAAGAACTATATGTGAATTGATTCACATCATCATGAGATACATAGTGACATTCGAATCACCAATCCTGGTCCCCTTGGTAGTAATAGATGTGAAATTCACCCTAACTACATAGATAAAATGTCACATATGCTCATTTTACACACTTACAAGTCATATCTACATACATATTTCTTGTGTAAAAAATATATCACACACAAATTTTTTAGGTCGGCTCCCATTTCCTTACTAGATGAAATTAAATAGCATGGTAATACAACAATACCACATGGTGATACACTAAATTGAAGTATTTTTTATCACATGAAGTTATATTGCATGGAAATAATATTATCCAAATGGCATTAAAACATTACATCAAATATGTCCTTACCTTCTGACATTAATCACAATGAAGATGTCATTGCGGTATGATGTTAAACATCATGGAAGAAGTACCTACTATATGAAGATAAACTATAATGACTATAACCCTTTGTATCATTCCCTATCATAGGAAAAAGCGATACATATCCTCATCAATCAATGTATGGGGTTCTTCTAAAATCATTTAAATTAAAAACAATCCATGTTCCATAAAACATATCTTGAGTACTTCATGATTCCACAATCTATTCAAAGACATTGGAAAAGTGAATATGTACCTCCTCTTGTCTATTCTGTTGATGTGGAAGGGCATGGAACTCCCCAACTGGAGACATCATGGCCCAATTTATATGGGTTTGAAATCCATGTGATCTTGACAACACAATAATGGAACTTATCACTTGATGGTGTTTTGGGTCATCCCCATTACGATTGGACCATATCATAACTCATGACCTAAGAACATCATTATGGGATTACAAACACTTCCACATCCTTCTAAGAATGATGATAGAGATATCTTGACCATTGTTAACCAAATTTGGATCTTGTGTAATATCTCCCATACTACGTCCATGTATTTAATGAATATAATCTACCTTCATTTTGGGGAGAATTGTATGACCATAAGCTCTAGACTATAACGGTCCAAACCATAAAACCATTAACTACATTAGAAAGATATATAAAACATATAAGGTCGATACCCTACAAAGTGAGTTCTATATAAAAGTATAGTCATTGAATGCTAAAATCTTCATATCTAGGTTTTAGGATGAAGTTAGGGTGAAAATAAATAAGGAATAAATCATATGGAGACTACATTTTAGCCCTATTAAAGCCAACATATGCTCATCGCACTCCCCTGTCTTGAAATTTTTTTGGGAAATGATTATTCACATCTCCACACCATTTGAATATGTTCCCTAAGCTATGAAAGGATAATTAGGGTTCTTGAACCCTTCATGGATGTTACGTTCTCCATAAATCACAGTTAATGATTTGAGTGCATTGGGTCATTGAAGACCATCTCAAGCTATGGGAATGGAAAATTGAACTCTTGGTTAGGACATCCAATTTATGAAGAAGGTATTGTGAACCAAAAACCTGTGACATCCTGGAACAATGTAAATGTATATTTTATCCATGTGATCCTCATGTCACCGTGGGGGAACATAGCACCCAAGGGTGTTTTGATTATTCCCTAGTATGGTTGTCTTACAACTTATTTATGACTTTAACACATGGGACAATGATTTATAATCTCCATACATAACAATCCATGAATAATATATATACTCAATGTTATGTAGCTGTGTTCTATAACATTTTACAAAGAAAGAATGTGACTCTTCATTCCCAAACATTTTTATGGCCCATATATTGTGATATGATTCCATAAAGCATAAGGCCCATGCATTTCAATTATGAGTTAATTATGATAGGTTTCTAGAACCCTCCACAGAATGAAATATTTCCATACCCATAAATATTTTCTAGATACATGGATTTTCAAAAATCATTCATGGACCTAGGAAATAAAAATATATCCATTTGTTTGACCATGCTATTAATGAAGAATGTATTGAGAACCACCAACTAGAGGCTTCTTCCCCCAATACAAAGGGATTTCTAATCCTTGTGAGACTGGGGACACTGAGGTGGAACCTAACATCAAAAAGCATTACATGAAATAATAATAATTCCTCACCATCCCATATTTTTAGACACAAGAATTAGGGTTATGAATTACATAACATAGATTCCAATTATCCCTGACAACCTAATATATCTAGTATTTCTACCTCAACCTTGTTTCCACCCATAAATATTTTTTGACCATGTGAAAAGAGTGGAGATCATCTTTTCAAGGTCAGGGTGTTGATGAATAAAAAATTTAACAAAACAACTATATTAATCTCCTCATTTCAAGAAAGTAACTCCATTAATTGAGATCCCTAGAAACACCATGGCGGAAATCAACACATGAAAGTGTTTTGAGTCGTCTTTCCTATTACTACCCCATATTACCTACACAATAATGGTATGATCCAGGATAAAATAAAATATCGTATAGAAATCATATGATATATAAGATAATGAAATATAGTACAATAATGGTACATGATAGAAGAACATAAACTATAATACAACAATAATCTAAGATTGAAGACCCTAAAATAAATTACAACACATGTCGAATCATGATGGTCCTAAACTAATGTACATAAAAGGTATGCGCTTGAAGATCCTAAACTAGCGTAAAAAGAATTTCCTTTTTATATTCACATAAACAAAATTAATTGATCGTTTGAGGTAAAAAACATTCATCCAGAGCAATATCAGTTCCTATCTAAAAGACACTAATAATAAAGAAAATGTTATTTAAACTGAAAATGATTGTAAGGAAATCTACATGACCTTATCACAATCAAGGTACTCTATCCAAGCCTATAATATTTGAAAAAATATAGAGAATTATCCCTTCTGGACATGTATCCTTTCATATCAGGTGATCAAAAGATAATTACAACAGATCATCAGTAAATATTCTCTTGTTGGTGGGGATTCATGAGTACTTCATGAATGAAATATTTTACTATTTAAATATTCCAAACTAGAAAATTAGTATTACTTGATGTTATGAAAATGATTGTAGTGTTGGAAATTATTCTAATATCAGATCAATAAAAATCGATAAAAATATTGAATAAAATAAAATTAGATAACAATGTGGGAAGTTCATAGATATTATTCATTAATAGTGTGTATAAAAAGGGAAAAGTCAACATATTTCGGAGAATCTTAGATTTATAAGTAATATAATGCATCGCATGGGTCGATCTTTGGTAAATGTATATTGGATAAGATATTAAGGTTTATAAGAATCTTCCTTGAAGAGTCGATGGAACATTGTTGTATAGTTCATCCCACATCATCATATTCTACCACAAGAACAAGAGTATCGACCAATTCTATCAGCTCTGAAATCCTCCTTTTCTAGTTTTCAACTAAACATGAACATGTTGAAAGTTAATAACATAGAGGAGATATGATTTAATTGAATCTCTATATCTTTAGTTTCTGAGAATCAATTAGAGTTTTCAATTTGGATATCAATTGAGGACCCTGCTCGAATTCCTCCTATGTCCCCGCATCTCCCTAGAAACAAGGCCCTTTTCTATATTAATGATAAAATATTTTTCACTTATGTCTTGATCTTACTGAGTTAGAACGTTTTCCTTCATAATTTCATATAATGGTTTTCCCTAAAAAACACATATCCCAATGTAATGAAATAACTAGTGAATACATAACCTTGGTCGTGGAATTCATCCAAGGAGGAATTAATGTTCACGTTCGAAATATATTTCTAGATCATCCTACATTGTTATCATTCCTCTAATATTGATGGAGTAGGATTGGAAGTAGGAGGGATAAACAGTTCAACCAATGTAGAAATAGAGGGGAATCCCCATATTACATTATCCCAATAGTAGTATCATATGTAGCCTTTTTTACGAATAATTTACTCAAATGAATATTTTTGACCATCAGAATAGTCATCAAAAAAATGGATCTTGCGATCTGGACTCATGAAGCGGTCTTATTATTGGGGCACACAATATAGGAAAAATGTGATAAATCATAAAGAATTATAGTTATTGGATAAAACATTTATCCATCCCCCTATATATAAATAATTTATTTAAATTCTAACCATATCCTAATAGGCCAAACACCACCCAAGACACCAATTCTCTTTATCTTATAATGTCTCGGGTGGGCATTTACATTCCTCCGAACTAATCCCTTATCCCCAAGGAAATCACTACTGAGTGGGGGGGGGGGGAATTTGTGGAATCCCATGAAATGAGAATATACATATTAAAAAACTAACAAATAATTGAATATTGGTATCATTTTCCTTGCAATGTTAAATTAATAAGAATATGGTTGACACCTACAGATCGTGTGAGCCTTCATGGGACTCTCAATCAAATAATCACTATATGGTCACGTGAGAACTCCACACACTACACATAACTTGAATCAGCCCCCCCGAAAACCCTTTTGACAATACATCCAACTATTTCTAAGTCACTATAAGAAACCACTAAATGCATGGTGGTAGCTGAATAAGATCCCAATGCCACACTATTCTTCAACATATGATGTGTGACAAAACAAAGAAAAAATAATTTGAAAATTCATGAAAAATATCAAAAATATAAAAGACTCTTGTAGTGGATAAGAGGATGTGACAGATGACCAATGAAAATAATGGTAGTCCTCAAAAAATACAAGAAATCTTGTGAGTCATTGGATCCTTTTTAAAATAAAACAATGGAAATAAAGGGGGAGATGGAGGGAGTTACACACGGTCGTAAAAGACATGCATCATTCCCCTAGCGGATGAGAAGACATTGCAAGATCTTGTTAGATGTCCCACCTCTTCATTGAAAATAAATTTTTCTTGTCAGCCTAATCATGTGATAGGCCTCAAGTATATAGAGAAAACCATGAACTCCCCATTTGGTTCACTAAGGATAATAGGTTGAAATTTTCACAGAATGCAAGAATATCTTCATAAGACCTATATTGGTCATCATATGAATCATAAAAATGTAAATTAATTTTGTATTACATGACTTATGTAATTCTGAATGAAAATTTACCTTTTAAAAATAAATCAAATGTAATTAAATTGGTATGAGGAGAAAGCATCTGACATGTGTAAAAAGATTGCGATGGGTATTGGAAGTCCACAACATAGTCTCCTGATAGTCATAGGAGTGTTGGCCAGAACCTATGAAACGCCTCGATGAGTCATCACTACATCATTAAATTTCATAGGAAAGATATTGACCATCTCATGAAGACCTTTTAATATGGACTTTAATCTGGAAAAGGCCCCTGGACATGTAAATATGATAATTTTGATGTCCTTTCCCATTACTAGATGATCCACAAAATCCCCATATATTAGTAATAATACGTTAAAAGATTCATTTATGGGAGGGGCTCATGGTTGGAGGAAACTAGGGGATGACCTCAGAACGATCCATTAAAATGACTCTAAATGATTTGTTGTCCAGACCGCTTCTCTAACTCAATACTGGATCTGCAACAGATATTTACCACAAACTGGTGAACCATCAGGGTGGAGAGGCCTATAAATTTTCCACCCCAAAATAAAAAACAAACTCATGGGATACCTATCATGAAAAAGAGTTCTAAATATTGGTATTTATCCATGATGCTAGTGAATATTTCTCAGAGTGGTAGGTCTCATGACCAAGAACCCTTCTACCAGTTAATATGTTGTCGATATAACCAGAGTGGTCATGTATCATGTATAAAAAACTTCATGTGATAATTCATTAATCATGTTAAGGGATTTTTCAATATGTGTGGAGATCATACCATTTATCTTCAACATCATTAAAGACTCAAAATAATCTGGCACTAAAAAATCCAAGGCATTAATAATATATGGTTTAGAACAATGATTAATGGTGGATGAAATGAGGGAAAAACAAGTTGGTTGGCCCTAATGTGCTTCCTATGAGCCATCCAAGACATGCTATAACACTAGGATATGTAATCCAAATATCATGAAACTCTTTCAACTTAATATTTTGGTCATGGGAAATCGTCTTGAAATGTTAGATCATGTCACACCACCCCCCTAGGCATGCCACTTTTGTCTCACAAAACACTCTAGGAACGTCCCCAAAGCCTTGAAACATCATTCAGATATATTTATTGAGTTATATAACAGCACCATCTGAATTTTTCCATGTATAAAAATATCATATAGTCCTGGAAACTAGGTATCATAGAACCATTAAGGAATTTCATCCACGACACGTGATTACCACCATAAATTTTGGTTAGGTCCCACGATGTGCTCTATGAGTTTCGGTCAAGACAGGTGACACCCTCTAAGACAAGGCATAATGACTTTTAGGACACCCTCTATATTTTTCAGCATGATCAAGATAATTACACTAGTGAATGTTGGCTGAATCATGTGACACCCTTTATACATGAAAACCATGTTATACAATTGATTCCAGAATAAACCATATTGAACATGTGATGTCATATATACAAGTCATCATTGATGATGCTACATCGTTTAGAAATGCCACCCCAGTTATAAAATGACCATTAGAAAGAAAAATATGATCATATAGTTTTAATAGTATATGTCAGGAAGATTCTCTACTATATATTATGATGACAGGTCAATTAACCCAAGATTGGTAGCCATTCATGCCATATTAATTAGTCAAACCTCAGTGTGTAAGCCCAGTCAAGGGAACAATGGTGATTCTGATTCTATAAATAACCATGATATGTCGGACACATCCTAGATGTTCGAGGACCATATTAATTATCTTGGGAATCCATAGTGTTTAAGCTCGGATCAAGGGAACTGTGATGACTTCAATTCATTCCATAACCATGAATCATTGGACCCCACCGAGAGGCTCGAGATCTATATTAATCATCTAGGAAATCCAATGTGTGTAATCCTTGATCAAGGGAACATTAGTGAATCTGATTCAATCCATGACTGGGATACATAGGACACCTTACAGATTTTCAATATCCACACCAAAGATCTAAAGGGTTGTCCAAATACGTACATGCCTCACCCACCAAGCAATGAATTTGATCATTTTCAATCCATTGTTTCTCACAATTATCATATCAAATCCCAGATTAGGGTGTTGAAATGGAAATATAGATTTTCAAATGAGTCCCCACCATCTAAAGAAACATATGTATGTAATCCCCATCATGTTGCATGACACACTCACCTCAGCATAAGGGAATCTACATTGGGAATAGTATCAAAGGACATGATTAAACTATGAGAACATTTATTCCTCTGATAAACTGGATTGTAAGATTCCATCATAAGGCCCGATCTCAAGTAATCTTCCATTTTGTTGAATTATTTTTTTTCAATTCCATTTCACCCTTTAGGAACTAATAATTAATATGGGATGATTAGTATACATTGTCCATCAGTATACTATAAAATAAGTTATACTAAGATGACTCTAATTCCTTCAACAACTATGATTCATAGGAAATCTCACTGAGGCCTGATATCTACAACAAATACTATCATAGAGGTCACAAAACATATGTTCCACATCATGATAAATGTAAAAAATGATCATTTTCCACAACAAATTTCCCACACTGAGAATGGGTCATGTGGGAATAGGGAATTGTTACAATTATGTCATCCACGCCATATGTCTCTATTATGTTTAGGGAAAACTCTTTATATAAGACCCAAAATTTATCTATGACAACTATATTTATCACCCTAATCGAGATACATGGGATATGCCTTCTGGAAATGATCATGAACACCTATTGTTAGAGAACACCTATATAAGTCTTTTCAACAAGATGTTAACCTAAATTTTACCAAAAAACTATGTGGGTTTAAATTCCTACAATAACCAAGATATCTAGGATACCTAATGATAGATTAATAACCTACTCAAAATATTAACATCATCCTTTCATGGTATACATTCTGAAGCACTTGGATATATGGATTCAACACATAACAAAACCAACCACTACTGGAAATTGATGGAGAACCTCAGATACATATAGATGGACTCACAAAATGGAACCTAGTACTGTTCACATGAATGATAATAATCCCATGAACATTTTATTTACATAAGTTTCATCATAACAGGATTAGGAAGAGATTATTTAACATATCTTAAATCTATATGAGAGTCCCATATTATGATGCAATTCCCCCGAGAGGTTATGATGAGCCCGAAATCCCTTAATCTCAACCAATGGTAGTCCCAATGAGTCATTTGGATAGAAAAACCCAATGAAAACTAGCTTTTTTAATGATGGTTTGTAACTAGTTATGGAATAGGGAACCATTGGCAGTCCCCAGTAAAAATGACAATAGTAACCCGATGTTCATGATTGATCACAACACCAGCCTCCCATAATCAACCATCCAGTCAAACCAAACCCACTGAAATGTGGTTTCCTGATCATGCCTCAAATATAGATGAAAAAATAAAATAATTATTTCATTATAATATCATCTAAATAAGAGATATGGTGAAGAAAAATGATAATATTATTTAAATATAATTTGGTTAATAACATTACCACTATAGATTTCCTCTCTTAGATTTCCCCATAATCCACCTTGAATTGTATTTTGGTGAGACTAAATCAAATGGGGCATTAGGTAAATAGTTGGGGAGATATTTGGATTGAATTTTGTGAATATAATAATATTATAATGTTTGAGGAGAATGGGGGGTATTTATAATGGGGAAGAGGGGTATTTTAATATAATATTAAGTCGTTTATTATTTTTTATTAATACTAAATATAGTGGTTATTTTTTAAAATATATATAGTAATTTGTTCATATAATTTCGAGATAATGGTTACTGTAACACCAAGAGATTTTTTGAATTATTTTTTAAAATTATTTAATAATTTTTATATTATTCCTTTCCCGCAACATGGAATATAGCTTCTCTATATATGGAATAAATAGTTATGGATTTTTTATATGTAATACAATGTATATAATGATCTAAATAACATATATTATCATGAAATAAACAAAAAATTATTTGTGGAATGTATTGTACACAAGAACGAGTCCCTTAAATATCATTTGTTACAAGTATGTTCCATTTTTACTCAAATACAAAATACTATGAATATTATTTTTGAAATATGTTTATAGATACCATCCAGAAGTTGGAATGGAAGTTAAGAATAAGATCAAATATATATTGAAAATAATATTTATAGGGGTATATAAAATGAATCTTTGGATATCAATTAGCATTAATGATTGTAAGACCTAATTTAGAATGAAGAAATTTCTTTTTTATGAAAACTATTTTTCTATGTACCAACACTATTTTATCTTAGAAAATTAAACAAACTACTTTTAATTAATGATTTAAATAATACTTATATATTATACATTCAATAATTTTTTTATCCAATATATTTTATAGGAATTAGATATGAATATATTATATTTACGGAATAAAAAGATGTATTTTTCTAAAATGAAATTATACCGCTTTTAAAAGAGAACATAATTTCAATATATTTTTTGATCTTATATAAATTTTATATTTCGAAATGAACATAATTTTTTAACTAGGATCATAAAATATTTGGTTATGGTGAATTATTGGTATTTTATGTAAAGTTTCATATTTTTATGAATAGTTTACAATTTTGGATTTTTTATTAAAAAAATAATTTTCATCTAATTTATTTATAAGTTGAAATTATTTTTTTGATTTGATAAGAAGATTAATCACAAAAAATTTATATTAATTAATTAAAACTTATTACATTTGAATCCATTTAAAATTGTAATTGGATATAAAAACATACCATGTTTTTGGACATTTTGACATTAAAACCGAGTTTTTCATCCTATCTGTTGTAATAAATTAAAATTAATTTCATCAAATTATGTGATTTGAAGTTGTAAAAAAGGAGTAAATATTTTTTTAAACTTTAATTTATAATTTCAAATAAGTTTGACTATGTCTTTGACAAAAAAAATATTGAATATTATTGAAATTAATTAGACAAAAATGCATGAAAAAGACTAAACAAATAATGTAATAACAAAAATGACCAAGAAACTATTAAAAAATAAATTTTATAGAAATATTTAGATAATAAATCAATATTATAAATTTTATTAAATTATTCAATGAATTTTTTAATGTAAAAACAAGTCGGGAATTCCCTTTTGAAAAATATAAATGAATGCCATAGTTCCCACACTCTAAAAAGGCACTCACACCTCCATCTTATTCACCCCGCTTAAGACGTCTGTATCTCCCAAACAATAATCAAATAGTTACCCAAAATTACTCCATTTAAACTTTATTACTACCCTTGGGGGTAAATACAAACAAAGAATCCCTTTGGTTCAAACAAAAAGGGGATACCCAAAGAAGAGATAGCATCCTTCTTCAAATTCCATTATTTTATTCTCATTCCCCAACACATAAATTATTCTTATTTAATGATTATATATTAACGTCAATATCCTAATTATACTGATATGAGTTCATTCCAATGGTTCTAAAAACACTTACACACACATTAATCTAATGGGTAATGAACTTACCATTCTTTTTCATGGCAAACTACCACCTCACAAAATGATATTTTTTCTACCACCTATGACGGTTGGGAATAATGATTTAAAAACATTATTTTATATTATATATTATATTTATAATTTATATATTATTAAATAATTATTATATAAAACATACCTTTATTATTTCCATTTTTTTAAAAACGATTAATTCGTTTGTTGACGTGTAGACTACCACCTCCTCAATGAATGGTGATTTGTTCACACATAAAATGGAATGTATTAAAGATGTGTTTAGTAAATTAATATTATATATATGAAATAATAATATATAATTAATTAATATATGTATATATATAATTTAACTTCAAGCCTTATTTCAAAATTATAATTAAACTGAAACATCATTCATGCGTACATACAACCAACTATATCCATGAACGGTGTATTCCATTTAATAATTCTATAGTTTGTAGTTATTGTAAATATATTGAAAATATATGATATTTATATAGTTTTATAAATATATTAAATAAATAAATCATGTTCTATGAAATAGTATGAAGAATAATGAATCAAAACATATACAAAAAACAATGAAAATATGACCAAAAGTATAAGAATAACATGGAATTGACAATAAAATGGTAATATAATGTCATATATGGTATTAAATATAATAATATTTTTATGTGGTACATTTATAATAAAATCATATTTTTTAAATAGGAGGTGTAAATGAGTACGAAGAATGTCAAGACTTAAATATAGGTTTTGTCATCTAACATTTACTTTCCTTCAGATACGAGCCATGTTTACCAGATATTTATTATATGTGGTGAGTATAATTATAATATATGTATTATCTATTTCATATAACTAAATAAATGGGTATTGACATATCCATTATATGATATTTCTTTCATTGGAGTTGTGATTCAAATGTTACCAAATCTGTAAAGTAATTTTGCCTCAATTGTTTTTGATTCAAATGCCATGTTATTCATTAATAATTTCCTATGATGTGTATATACATCCTTATAACATACATATAATTAATATATTTATATTAAATATATTTTAAGATTTATTTAATGTTATTATTTCTAATTTATTATGATTTGAATAATACAAATTGGTAATAGTTTAATGCTATAATCTCATTTTTTATCCAGACTGTTTATGATTACACCTCCATTGGTGAAATAATAAGATCTATTTATCAAAAACTATCTAGAATTATCATAAGAATTTTACTCATTTTCTATAAAATTAATGATACAAATTTATAGTCTTTGGAATTCAAGATTATTAAGATATTTGTTTTATGAAAATCCTTCTTTATTTCACATTTTAGTTGGAAATTTGTGTTCCTTGAAAACCATGTTGTCTAAAATAATTTAAAAAATGTTTTACTATTATAAAATTTTGTGTAATGCCCCGACCCCAGTTACCAGGATTCGGTGCATTTTTACATAACATTGGCATGATCAGAAAGGATCATTTCCTAAAAGACCGATTAGTTTAGTATCTTTGGAATAACTAGATACATTCATAAAGTTTACATTACATCATAAAATGAAAACTACAACAATATAGTCTCAATAGTCCACACTATTATCCCCTCGTACTATCCCTACAGGTCATTCATAAAATACTTCTTCACATCCTGGAAAAAATAAAACATAGAATGTGGTGAGATCAAATGCCCAGTAAGGATAACAATATATCAGAAACTTTCATAAATACGAATAACCATTTAAGGAAATGTATAACTAAAACAAAAGACTTTTTTAGTTGAAATTCAGCATAATATGGTAGAAATAAAATGAAATAATGACATATACTTATTCACATGGATATTCTACAAGTCGAATAATCACATGCAATATCAATAACCACATTCATAATGATGGAATGCATAATGCCAGACTATCATAACCACATAGTCAAGGCCTCGTGCCAAGACTACAAATAAGATTTTGTCAAGGCCTTGTGCCAAGACACTAGTTTTTCTCATGAGATCTACCGATGCATCGAGCAGCTATAGTGGGCTCCACTCATCACTTACTAAGTCCAATGCATTCCTCATATGAAAATTTTGAATCATAAAATAAACATTCGTACTAAAACTAGCATATGAAATATCAATATTTTAACCACAAACCATGAATGGTATAAAAATAGAACATCCACAGTCAAGCATAACTCATTGGATAAAATATAGAAGATTGTATTATATCAGATTAACCTCAATCGAGAATAATGAATGATATTGACATAGATTAAAATAATCATCAAACTATTAAGAGAAATATCGCCCTTCTTCTTGAAAACATTTAAAAGTCACACTATTTGTCAAGAAGCCATTTAAAATAGATTTTTGAATCAATGTTTCCCATACCACATTAAATATTTTAAAAAGATTTTTGGTTTTAAAACATTAATATCCATATAATTAAATCCTTAAAACCATTTTTAAAACATGGACATTAATGAGAGTGATTTAGAATAATAAATCGTTAAAACATTTTAAAATGATAGTTTAGTTAGAGTTCCTGACCAAAAGAGAGACACTTGAATACAAATAATTGATGTAATAAAAACATTTTAATATCCTGAAAATAAAGGGATTTCTGATATACTATGTCTAATTACATTATATACACCATATAAAAGTGATTTGGTGTTTAACATCAAAGGAGTCTCAAGGGAATGTAAATTTAGATGATATCTCTCATAAAGTATATATCCTTATGTTAAGGATAAATCAATGAAATAATTATGTGTGACAAATATAAATACACTCAATATGATTGGATATTCAGTGTAAACCAATCAAATGACACTCACAGATATTCTTGTAAAGACAACACCAATGAATTTGATGTTTAACTCACCAAATGAAGATTGAGTAAAAATTACTCTTATCAAGTTCATACCGATGACTTGAGAATTTATCAATGGATTGATTATGTGTATCAAAATTATATCCATAGAAAGGGGAGTGGAAAATTTGACATAATGAAATGAATAGTGATTCCACACATAATCTTGGAGTAAAATAATCAACGAAGTATGCGTAAAGCCGAATGAGTGGAAATTGAAATTTCGAATTCCCTTATAGATTTGGTAACTTATGAAACATACAACCATAATAGAAGGATAATACAATGATGATGTAAATATACATAAATTAAATTATATTACAAAATGAATACAATCATGGGCAGTACACACAACACATGCAACCAATAAGTGCTGAACAATGGAAATCTCACGAAATTAAAAGTGAGATAAGAAACCCCTTACTTTGTACTTTTTCCTTGGTTGACGGTAGTTTATCCTTGTGTATAATGGCTAAATAATTGTTATTGAATTTTAAAAAAAATAATTTACATAAATATGATATCATATATGATCTTTTAACATTGATTTGTTAATAATATCTTAGTATTATCGTCGTTTCGGGTGTTAATGAATTCGTTTTCCTTTATATTATATGTTATGTGAGCTGTATTTGTTATGGATGGGATGTATATTATTCATATCCAGAATTATATAATGTCTCTAAAAATTATTTTTATTCATCAAATGAAATTTATTATTGAATGGATATGATGGGGAATGAATCTCATCGCATTCGTGGAGACGGTAATCTGTATGTACACACGAGAAATAATATCATTATTTTGATACTAAAATAATATATAATTGGATGGTATATCATATATATACAGAATCATTATCATGTTATACTTATTATTTACATGAATTAAACATCATTATTATACCCATCTAAAAAATAATATATTGAATAACAATTACACCACGGCGTGGAGACAGTTGGCTATACGTACGCACGTATGGTGACATGTCATTCAATGGATGGATAGAATACTGAATATGGTTGAAAAATATTTATAATAAATCTCAGTATATATAAGATAATAGATTTATTATTTTATAATGGAAATAACAAAGAAATAAGAAGTGGAAGAAAAAAGGAACAAGAAAGAGGGCGGTGAAAACAATACTTCTTCTTCGTGTTCTTCCTTTTGATTTGATCAAAAGGGCTCCTTAGGTTGGCTTTATGATCAAACTAAGGCCACTAGGTTTATGTGAGGGAGGTTTTGAGGATATTTGGGTAGAGGTTGGAAGATACAAAAGGATTTGAAGCTGTAAATAATGGGTTATAAGTGGTGTCATTTTATAAGGGGGAGGATGGGCTCTTTAGGAAAATCATAAATTATTAGTTTATAATAAATTCATATTAGGTTTATAATGGATAAAAAGTGAATTACTCAATTACTAAGGTAGGTATGGGTCTAAATACTTTCAACCAATATATTTTAGAAAGGTTTGGGTCATTATATTAACCTTATCTTTTAGTTTTAACTATAGGATAATTAGTTTGACACTTACCATGTCACTTTGTATTTTTATATTATATAGTTAATAAACATTCTATATACTTCCAAGAGACCCCCAAGTGTTACATTACTAATAAAACTATAATGATACAAGTTATTTGGCCGAACCTTATATGTTAATAAATTTAATATCAATTAATAACATATTATTTGTTTTAAAAACTCTTTTATGTCAATTTTGACACTATTTGGTATTTGATTTTTCTTAAAATCATAACATCATTATTAATTCGAAAAAAGTTAATTAAATAAATCATGACATGTCATATTAACCTATAAAATTATGGTAATTCATTAAACGTATAAAATTATATTTATTTGGGTATTTATAATATCAATTATATTAATATTTCACCAATAAGGTAATTACTGCATTATCATTGTGTCATAAATAAATTAAATTATTTAAAGTCTAAAAATTATAAATAAAATAAAATTATGTATGAAATCTTTTTATCTTTATAATTAATATTTATAGTCTAAAATATAACATATATAACCCATTGTAAAAATTGTTTTCTTAAAAGATATATGTTTATGTCATTTTTGTATTTACTTTAACTTAATTAATATAAATTGTCATTATCACTTATATGTGGATCCATGGGGTCCCAAAATCGTCCCAAAGATGCCCATGGTCGTAAATGTATCATCCAATAGGGTTAGGACCCATTTTAGGGTAAAATATTATTATTATAATATTATTATTTCACCCTTATTTACCGGATTTACCCTTTAACCATGGTAAATAAAATATTTACCGAAGTAAATATTCAAAATATCTAAAAATAAGAGTTACCTATTAAAATAATTTGGACTTCTTGATTCCCAATATAGAGTAAATTTTTTCAAATTCAAAACACAAAAGTTTCAGAAATTAATTTAAAATTAATTCCCGCTGTCAAAACAAAAAACGTGTTTTTAAGAGATAATAACTATCAAAATATTGACACTTGTTTATGACCAGTTTAAATGTGAAATTATGTCCAATGACTAAAATTGTATTAAATGGTAAAAATATATTCTAAATATACTTTAAAACCACTCAAATTCAAAATTTATCCTTATAAATTATTTTTATTAAAAAAGTTGTTGTTAATAAAAATTTAGTAAATTTCACTATTGATCAAAATATGAAAGTGCTCTGAAAAGTACTAAAATTTTACCCTTGGCTAATTTCGATATTCAAAATAAATAAATGAAGTCCATTTTGAAAGCTAAAATGTATAAAATTTCAAAAAGTTGGTATTACTACTCACAATGGCTTGTTTTATTAGTTGTGGTGTGTGTCAGAACTTGATGTTCCGTACAACACATACTACTGTATTATTCAGCGAGAAGCATACCGTGGAAGCTTGGGGTGTTACATTCTCCCTTCCTTTAATAAATTGCGTCCTAACAATTTTTAAAATTTGGCTTGGGAATATAATGTAAAGTCCCACATCTAAAAAAGAGACAATAAAACAATCACTTTAATTGAAAGAAAGGGAAGTACAAAGGTCACCCGAGATAACCTATACTAGGATTACAAGTATAAAAACATGGATATGGATGATAAAACAATTGTCAAGTTCTGATAGAGAGGGATAGAAAACATGATCAGGAGAAAGTTATCAAAACAATAAAACCACAAACTTGTGATGGGACGAAGGGTCATTAGTTTCCCAGTAGAAAAAGTAAATGGACAACATTTTTAATTTTTTAAGTTACATTACATAAAGATGAGGAATTCATTTCTAAGATTGACTTAGAACATAAAGAGATATACTTAATTTTTATGTAATGTTTCATTCTTTAATAAATTTATACTACTAACTCATTTTAAAATGATGAGTATTCCAGAAGACTTGGTCAAACTAGAAGAGCTAAAATAGATTTCTTATCGAATCACATGATCCATGAAGAATAAACTATATATTTACCTTGTCTTTAATGATTAATCAAAACCAAAATAGTTTGTATAATATTTGATGATACCACAAAATGTTATTTCATTAGAGAAAGAAACACTAATCTTAATTTCTATAATTAAACCAACAATACCCCAAAGATAAATAAATGGAATTCAATAAATAATTGTCCTTAAAATCCTTTAAGAAAATCCAATAATAATATTGAAACTCAAAACATAGAAGAATTATGTTATTTAGTCTCCCACGTTAAATGGTATCTCCAAATGACATCAATTACTCATAAAGTCACATACATAAAAGTAATTATCCTAATCACATATTCTCTATTATAGGTTAATCATTTCCATAAATAACCCAAATCACTATAAATCCCCAATAAAAACATAGATAAAAATCCACCATTACTCCTAAAATGAAATCCCATACTATTCTATTTTCCTTGGGTATATAGTGTTCCCAACAAAGCGAACATCTTCCAAAATAACATTTATCACTTAATCACCAAATAATTTTCCTATACTAAGGTTATTCGTTTGATAAGACATAAGATATAAAATAAAATTATTATTGATCAATAAAATCATTTAACTAAAAATAATAGTCACACTAACCAGGGACTTCAGGTAGTCCAGTGGTTGGTGATAAATCCCAATCTCACTTTGGTTGTGGGTTCGATTCCCACAGCATTGTCCGACACGACGGGTTGTCACAAAGTCTGTGTGTTGTCCTTTTTCAAAAACTATATTTTATAACATTAACAAAATTAGAAAAATTCCTCAAAATAACCATAACATAATTTAACGACAAATGTTATCTCATTCCTTGCATTTTCATCCCAAATTATAATCACTTTTAATTGCCTCAAACCCAATGATCATATAAAAAATGGTTATTTATAACTATATCAATAAGATAAAATATAATTCTTCCTCAAATATCATTCTCACATGGAAAACTACAGGGTTACAAATACAATATAAAATTATTCCCAAGTAATTACATCAACAAGGAGCACTAATACTTTTTCAACATGTCTCCAACCATTTATTTCCACATATATTCTTCTTTGACCAGGAAAATATCCTAAATAATAGGGCATTCAATCAGGTAATGTCCAGCTACCCTACATTTATAGAATAGGACTGTAAATGGATTATTGGGACCATTTTTATTTTTTCCATAGTACTCTTCATTTTTCTTCATCAATTCATCACTTTATGTCCTTCCTTCACACACGTAAATCATTTATTTGTCCCATTAAGACACTTTCCTGGGTGTCTCCTTCCACATTTCCTACATGATGGAAATTGTGGATTCCTTTCTCCATGGTCTCGACTGCTGGAGCTCTTATCATTCATCTCATTTCTCTTCTTTGTTGAGTCTGGTAATTGTATAATATATATATTGTTGATCATATTTTTTGAAAATTGATTTGGAATGAAGATGATATCTTTTATTCATATCAAAATTCCATTTTCTTTCTCATTTCCATCATAGTTCCCACCTTGTACATCATTCTCAATGTCACTATGACTTCTTTGGAATCCAGCCCTTGACTAAAACCAGAAATGATTGTGTGAGTAACAGTAGTCATAAAATCATTTAGAGAATTTCATGTCACCATATTCTCAATTTTAAACACCTGAGGATTAACCAAGGTCATTTACTCTCATATTATATATAATACTTCAAATCGGTTTGTAATGTAAATGTAAATTATCCTAAGCATGTCCCCCGGGAGTGTCGTAACCAAGAGTGCAGCAAGGCCTGTTGTCGTGCACTAGTTCCCATTCGAATCTAACTGAAAGTCATGTTTTCGGGTTTTACACCTAGGTACATCAATGGCAGAGCGGCCTCTACCTCCTCGAACCCAGATACAGATGTATTGCTCGGAAAACTCACAAAATCTCTACAATAAAAAAATTCAAGGAAGTTCTTCTATACTAATCTTCAAAGTCTATCTTGGGGCTATGTGCACTAATACAAGTTTATCTAAATCTATCTCCCAAGGTTTGTACTAAACTTCCTCCGATAACAACTGTACGTCCCAACCCCAGTTACCCAGAGTCAGTGCATTATTACATAACATTGGCATGATCACAAAGGATCAAGTATCGAAAGGCCGATTAGTTTAGTAGACTTGGAATAACTAGATACATTCATAAAGTTTACATTACACCATAAAATGAAAACTATAACAATATAATCTCCATATTCCACACTCTTATCCCCTCATAAAATCCCTACAGGTCATTCATAAAATACTTTTTCACATCCTAGGAAAATTAAAACATAGAAATGGGTGACCTCAAATGCTGAGTAAGGATAACAATATAGCAGAAACATTCATAAATAAGAATAAACATTTAAGACAATGTTTAACTAAAACCAAAGCCTTTTTAACTTGGAATTTAGCATAATATGGCAGAAATAAAATGAAATCATTCCATATACTTATTCACATGGATATTCTACTAGTTGAATAATCACATTAAATATCAATAACCACTTTGATAATGATGGAATGCATAATGTCGGACTATCATAACCAGAAATTCAAGGCCACGTGCCAAGACTACTAATAAGATTTTTTCAAGGCCTTGTGCCAAGACAATAGTTTGTCTCATGAGACCTACGGATGCATCGAGGATCTATAGCGGGCCCCACCTCTCACTTACTAAGTCCATGGCATTCCTCCTATGTAAAGTTTGAAACATAACATAAAAATTCTATTAAAAATAGCATATGAAATGTCAATACTTTAACCACAATCCATAAATGGTATTAAAATAGCACATCCACAGTCAAGCATAACTCATTCGATACTGTGTGGAAGATTGTATTGTATCAAATTAACCTCAATCGATAATAATGAAGGATATTGAAATAGATTAAAATAATCATCAAACTATTGATAGAAATATCCCCCTTTTTCTTGAAAACATTTAAATGTCACACTATTTGTCAAGAATCCATTTAAAAAAGATTTTTGGATCCAATTGTCCCATACCACTTTTAAACGTTTAAAAATAATTTTGGTTTGAAAACATTAATGTACATATAAATAAATCCTTAAAACCATTTTGAAAACATGGACATTAATGAGAAAGATTTAGAATAATAAATCTTTAAAACATTTTAAAATGATATTTTAGTTAGAGTTCCTAACCAAAAGGGAGACACTTGAATACAAATAATTGAGGTTATAAAATTATTGTAATATAATGAGAATAAATGGATTCATGATATACTATGTCAAAGTATATTATATACACCATATGAAAGTGATTTGGTGTATAACTACAAAGCAGTCTCAATGGAATGTAAATTGAGATTAAATCTCTCAAAAAGGTCATATCCTTAGGTTAAGGATACATCAACATAATAATTATGTGTGAAAAATATAAATACACTAAATATGATTGGATATTTCGTGTAAAACAATAATGTACATTCACACGTATTCTTGTAAAAACAACACCAATGAATTAGATGTTTAAATCTACAAATGAAGAATGGGTGAAAATTACTCTTATCAAGTTCATACCGATGAAATGAGAATTTATAAATGGAGTGATTATGTGTATCAAAAGTATATCCACAGAAAGGGGAGTGGAAATTATGACATAATTAATTGAATAGTGATTCCACAGATAAACTTGGAGTAAAATAATCAATGAAGTATGCATAAAGCCGAATGAGTGGAAATTGAAATTTCAAATTCCCTTATCGATTTGGTAACTTATGAAACATACAACCATGAAAGAAGGATAATACAATGATGATGTAAATATCCATATATTTAGTTATCTTACACCATGAATACAATTATGGGCAGTACACACACCACATGCAACAAATAAGTGGTGAAAAATGGAAATCTAATGAAATTAAAAGTGGGATTAGAAACCCATTACTTTGTAATTCTTCCTTGGTTTATGGTAGGCTAACTTCATGTATAATGGTGAAATAATTGTTATTTAATTATAAAAAAATCTTTTACATTAATATGATATCATATATTATCTTTTAACATTGATTTGTTAATAATATTTTATTATTATCGTCGTTTCGGGTGTTAACGGATTCGTTTTCCTTTATATTATTTGTTATGCGAGCCGTATTTGTTATGAATGGGATGTATATTATTCAGATCCCTAATGATATCATCTATCTAAAAATTATTTTTATTCATCAAATGATATTTAGTCTTGAATGGATATCATTGGGAATGAATCTCATCGCGTTCGTGGAGACGGTAATCCGTACGTATGCACGAGCGACAATATCATTATTTTGATACTAAAATAATATATAAATGGATGTTATATCATATATAAATAATAATATTATTTTATATTTATTATTTACATGAATTAAACATTGTTATTATACCCATCCAAAAAATAATTTATTGAATAACAATTACACCACGACGTGGATACGGTAGGCCGTACGTACGCATGTATGGTGACTTGTCATTTAAAGGATTGATAGAATAAGGAATGTGTTTGTACCATATTTATAATAAATCACATTATATATAATATACTGCAGTCATTATTTTATAATGGAAATAAAAAATAAAGAAGAAGTGGAAGAAGAGAGGAACTTGAAAGAGGGTGGTGAAAACATTACCTCTTCTTCAGTTTCTTCCTTTTGATTTGATCAAAAGGGCTATTTAGGATGGATTTATGATCAAAATATGTCCTATAAGTTTAAGTGAGGGAAGTTGGGATGATATTTGGGAAGATGTTGGTCGAACCTAAAGGCTTTGAAGGTGTAAAGAATTGGATAGAAGTGGTGTCCTTTTATAAGGGGGAGGATGTGATTTTTAGAAAAAACATAAAGTATTATTTTATAATAAATTCATATTCTGTTTATAAAGGCTCAAAAGTGGATTATTCAAATACTACGGTGGGTAGGGGTTTAAATCCTTTCATCCAATAGATTTTAGACAGGTTTGGGTCATTATATTAACCTTATCTTTTAGTTTTAACTCTTGGTTAATTAGTTTGACACTTACCATGTGATTTTGTATTTTTATATTATATAGTTAATAAACATAATATATACCTCCAAGAGACCCCCAAGTGGTCCATTAATTATACAAATATCATGATACATGTTCTTTAGCCGAACCATAGATTTTTATGAATTTGATATCAATTAATAATATAATATTTGTTTTAAAAACTATTTTATGTCAATTTTGACATTATTTGGTATATTATTTTTTTGAAAATCATAACATCATGATTACATAGAAAAAAGATAATTAAATAAATCCTCAAATATCATATTAAACAATAAAATTCGTGTAATTCATTAAAAGTCTCAAATTATATTTATTTGTGTATTTATAATATCAATTGTTTTAATATTTCACTCATAAGGTAATTACTGTATCAGCATTGTGTCATAAATATATTAAATTATTTAATGTATAAAAATTATGAATAAAATACCATTATTTAGTTAATATTTTTATCTTTCTAATTAATATTTATAGTCTAAATATAACATATATAAACCATTGTAAAAAATGTTTTTCTAAAAGATATATGTTTATGTCATTCTTATATTTACTTTAACTTAATTAATATAAAGTGTCATTATCACTTACATGTGGATCCATTGTAACATCCCAGGTAAATAAAGAATAAATAATTTTCATATTTATTAATATTTACGAATTAAATATTAATTATATGTTAAAGGGGTTGCTATGTTCGATAGCGTACCCGATACGCAACGATGAGTTTCATTGAAACTTACGTAGCACACTAGTAATAAAATAATATTATTTTAAATGTTAGTTAACAAGTAGCTGTTGTACTGGTGGGAATGGATATAAATAACTAAAATATGATTAGATATGTTTATAAATGTTTATACATTTACCCAATAAAAGATAAAGGCTTAAAATACGGAAAGAGTTCAATTTTAGGGCATATATACTCTAATTTTCACTAAAGGTTCACTTATCACCTTTTAATGGTGAACCATCATTAAATATAGTTTTGATCACTCTTATACTTTATTTTGGACCAAATATAACTCTTCTTTAGAATAGGGACATCAAAATTTTCTTTGTGTAAATTTTTGGTACCTTTCTGATAAAGTTCATTTTTTTATGAATAGTGTAAAATGATGTATTTTAATTCAAAACCACTTTTTAATCTAAATTATTTATATGATTAGATTATTATTTTAATTGTTTTTAAAGTGAAATTAGAAAATATTTTTACCATTTAATCCAATGGTGGTCATTGGAATCAATTTCACTTTGAAATTGGACTTAAACTAGTGTCAATCTTTAGATACTTATTGTTTCACAAAAACACGCTATTTGTCATGACAGTGGGAATTAATTATTAAATTAATTAATTTGACTTATATGTTTTGAATTTTGTAAAATGGACTTAATTTTTGAATTTGGAATATCAAATATAGCTTAGGGTGAATTTTTGGTAATTTTCTGAAAAACTTCAATTTTTGATGAATAGTGAAACCACTAAGTGGTAATCAAGCAAACTGATTTTTCAGTTAAATGAAAGTTTACCACTAATGTGTATTGAATTTTGAAAATCCGACATACATGGTTGTCATTAAGAAGTAAAATGTGGTTCAATGAGATTAAAATAATTTTTTGGTGAATAGTAACTTTTTTTCATTAATCGCGATTAGAGGTAATTAGTGTAGTTTAAGGTAAAAATGGTATTATAAGATTGTGAAAACACCATGACACTTGTCCTACAACTATTGGGTGAGTCATGGCCGACCAAGAAAAGCCATGGGCCAACTTGGGGACCCCATGGAGCCACTTTAGTTGGAAAATGAAAATAATATATTTTTATTTAATGGAAAAGTAAAATTAACACAAACATGATATCTTTTACTAAAACAATTTATTAAGTAGGGTTATACAAGTCATATTTTTGATTATAAATAGTCATTGGAAAGCTAAAAATATTTCCTACATCATAGTAATTTTTTTATAATTTTTAGACATTAAATAAATTAAATTATTTATGACATCATAATGATGCAGTGTTGACATCATTATTTAACGATTAAAATAAAATGAAAATATAATGTAATATATATGAACTAAACATGTCAAAAACTTGTAGGATGGGTGGATTTCGAACCCTTATAACCTTATCCACGAATTATATCAATGTGGGACCTTTTAAAACCGAAACACATTTTCAAATAATGTAATATTTCCTTACTTTCCAAAAGTGCCCCTCCTCTCCTCTTATAAAAGGCCCCCATCTCTACATCGTTTCACACACTCCTAAAGCCTTTGGCTCGGCCAACCCCTGCCCAATTACTCTCTCCACATACCTCTCCTCATCCTAGAGGATTCCCTTTGGGCAGAATCCTTTCAAAGGAAGCCTTTAGGCTCAAATCAAAAGGGAGTTACACTTTTAAAGGTAATTCATTCTATCTTGTTCATTTGTTTTATTTTGCTTCTACAACCCTCTAAACTCTTTTTATTTACTTCTTTTGTAACAACACCAGTATCTTAAATATACTAGTATGTTGTTATTATATTTATTTGAGCTACACGCTCACACAACTACATCAAATGGTTAAATAACATACGGTTTCCGTGGATGGCGAAATTCTGCCTCTCGAAACGATGATTGTTCAATACTCATTTAACACCTTCAAGGGTGGCCATTATGATGTCACTATTTTTATATATGATATATAATATGTTTATGTTTTCTTTAATCTTCTGTATTTTTCATTTTTGGCATACCTTTATGGTTTCCATTATGGGTAAACACGATATCTTCATTTAAGGAAGTGCGGACTACCGCCCCCTAAAAGTGATGTGATTCGTTAATGCCATATGTGGGACGTGTAAAGGATGGATTTAAAGTTATTATATATGATGTTATACTGGAATTATAATATACCTCTATATCATTATTATTTCTTTCCATTAAATTATGAGATAGAAATGAAAGTAGCGTTCATGCGTACGTACGGCTTACCGTCTCCATGAACGGTGCATTTCATTTCTCATCCACAAATGTAATGTACTATTAAAATTACATGTATATAATGTATATACATAATTAATGATATATCTAAATGATGAATATAATTCTGGAATTAAAATATACATACCTCTCATTTAGTTTTAATTCCATTAATATGAAAAAGAAATGAAAGTAGAGTTCATGCGTACGTACGGATTACCGTATACATGAACGGTGCATTTCATTTCTTACCTCTAAATGATTATGTAATATTATAAATACATATATATTCTGGATATATATGATACATATTATATCCAAATCGGGAATTTCATTCTGGATATAAAGAACATTTGACCACACGAACAACATGTAATTGTAAGAAGTCCACTTTCGACTTAAGAACCAAATATTGACAAAACAAACATTATTAACTCAAATGGTTACATAATGTTTATAAGATGGAAATAAGTGATATAAAAGTAATAATGAACATTAAAAAGGTTCTTAATCAAGTATAAATTAACTCAAGTTTATTATTCAGGACGTTAAAGAACGATTGAGTCAAGTCGGACCCGATGTAAGGGACTTCGTCTCAATCTCCTTTCATTGAGGCATATTTCATTTTATACAAAACATTCTTTTATATGGTGTATAAACCCCTTTGACTTTTACTTTTATACAAAAGGAATCTTCTTCTACGAAGCGTTTTACAAAATGATAAAAAGGAATGTTTCTTTTAACATACGCGGCGACAACGACCTTTTCCGCCACCGCGAGTATTATTTGGTCTTTGGCTTCCTCAACAAGCCGTAATGTTTTTAGAATAAAATAAATACCATATACTCTTTTATGTATTTTGGTATTGAAAATGGTTTTGAAAAAGGATTCTATTATGTCAATATATTTATGATATATTGTGTTTGAAATGTGGAAATGTTATCATTCCTTTATATTGGTTTTATGTTTTATGATTTTATACTGGTACTTGTACATTTTAATGGGTGGTTATGTTATAAACCATATGACGGGTGGTGCTGTGAATACCAGGACGGGTGGTTACGTTTTAACCTCCAATGCATTGGTTATGGAAGTCGGCCGTATGGCTATTCCATTAAGTATGTATGGAAATTGGCCGTATGGCTATTCCATTAAGAGATATGGGTGGAAGTCAACCGTATGGTTATTCCACTTAAGTATGTTTATGTCCCAAGTTACCTTTATATATTCTATGTGTTCTTTATATGGGTTTTATGGTAATCCTTTGGTTACAAAAAGGTAAGTAATGATACTTTATTCAGTGAAGATTTTTTTTAATACTTCATGAAGGTGAAGGTATTACTTTGATATAGTATACATTGTTTACATGATGTTTGAAAAACTAACAGTTTTCATTCTTTTTGTATCCCTTACTGAGCTTTTTATGCTCACCCCAAGTTTTTCGAAATGTTTTTCATAGGACTTAAAGTGGAATAAGGTCAAGGATGGGATCAAGGGAATTTCATGCTATCTAAAACATGGATTCTAGACATCTTTCTTTTTAAGAGTTTTTATTTTATGGAGACTTAGTATAAGTGTCTACTTTGTAATCTTTTAAGATGTAATAGTTATGTTCTAATTCTCTAAAACTCTAAACCTGAAAAGATCCTCAATGTGAATTATTCATTTAATTCAATATTAAGTAAGGTTTAAGGCTGAGGCCTTATAGTTGGTATCAAAGGTCGGTTTAGACAACTTTAGGAGTTAGAAAAGTGTTAAATTATAATATTATTGAAATGATATAGCATTTACGGATTACCATGTTGCTTCGCCTAAGATATTTCGGTGTTCAGAATGGTTTTCCACAGAGGAAACAAAGCAGCTATGATGGGACGACATCAGGAGGAAGATAACCTTCCAAATCCACAACCTGAGATGGTCGGAATCGGAACTGAATAGTTTGTTGCAGTGATGGCACAGCTGACTCAGGATATAAATGGTGGTGGTATCTATGCACGAGATCAGCCAGATCAACCGCAGAGGAACATGTCAGTGGTGGAACATTTTAATGAGGCAACATCCACCATCATTCAGAGGATCATTTGACCCTGTGCAAGCTGAAGAGTGGATTAAAGCACTGGAGAAGATTTTTGATGTCATGGGGTGTTCAGAACATCAAAAGGTTAGTCTTGCTGTTTACCGTTTTGAAGGTGAAGCTGATCAGTGGTGGTCGATGGTGAAAAATATAAGGGATAGTGATGAGATTGAGGATCTTCACTGGGACGAATTCAAAGGTATGTTTCTTGAGAAATATTTTTGTAAGGTGGTTCGTCTTAGGATGGAAAAACAGTTCCTAGAATTGAGGCAGGAGGATGATTCAGTGGCTGCTTATAAAGACAAGTTCACTTGATTGGAAAGGTATTCTCCAAACTTCATACGAGATCTTGATAGTAAAATAAACCGTTTTTACTCAGGGTTAAAGCCAAAGTATCGAAGGGCTTTAGCTTCTCGTGAATTCAAAAGTTATGAAAAACTTGTTCGATGTGCGGAGAAGGTAGAAATGGAGTTTGCCGATGATCAGGTGTTCTATGACAAACAACAGAATAAGAGGTCTAGTTGGCAGGAAAAGGGGAAGAATTCATCAAAGAAGCAAGGAGGTAAGAAAACCAAATATCCATCCTGTGATAAGTATGGTAAAATGCATCCTGGAGAATTTTTATCCAAGTCTGGTAAGTGCTTTCGGTGTGGTAAGTCTGGTCATATTGCTCGTAACTGTAAGAAAGATGATCAAGCAGAAAATGAAAAGCCAATGGTAAGATGTTTTAAGTGTAATGAAATGGGTCATTACGCAAACGAGTGTCCAACGAAGAACTCAACTGGGGGAATGCAGTCAGACTACAAGCAGAAAGGGGTGGTAAAATCCTTTGCAACAACTTCAGCATATGTTGGGCCATCGAATGAAGTGGTATCAGCTCCAGGGAGCTCAGTATTTTTCGAAGATTGACTTGAGGTCAGGGTACCATCAGTTGAGAGTAAAAGAAGCAGACGTTCCGAAGACTGCGTTCCGTACTAGATATGGCCATTACGAATTTGTAGTTATGCCTTTTGGGTTAACCAATTCACCTGTTGTATTCATGGACCTTATGAATAAAATTTTCCATGAGTTCTTGGATAAGTTTGTGTTTGTGTTTTGAGGTTTGGGAAGAGGTTATGTTTGCCTTGTGATTCACAGTTAAATAATGAGTTGTTATGTGAGGCTCATAGTTCCCCGTTTTCAGTTCATCCTGGCAGTACTATGATGTACAGAGATCTGCGGGAGTATTACTGGTGGGATGGAATGAAAAGAAATATTGCTGATTTTACGGTGAAGAGTTTGACATGTCAACAGGTTAAAGCAGAGGGGCAGTTACCGAAAGGGATGCTTCAGCCTTTACCAGTGCCAGAGTGGAAATGGGAAAACATATCCATGGGCTTTGTTGTGGGATTACCGAGGACATCTTGAGGTAATAATTCAATCTGGTTTATTGTTGATCGCTTGACCAAATCTGCTCATTTCCTTTCTATACGAGATACTTTCTCTCTAGATCAATTTTCCCGTTTGTATCTTAAAGAAATAGTCAGATTACATGGAGTTCATCTCTCCATTGTATCGGATCATGATCCCAGGTTTACTTTTAACTTTTGGAAAGGCCTTCAGAAGTCGTTGGGTACTGAATTAAATTTTAGTACAGCTTTTCATCCTCAATCAGATGGGTAGTCAGAATGAACAATTCAGACCTTGGAGGATATGCCACGAGCTTGTTCGATGGATTATCAGGGAAGTTGGGACCAACATCTTTCTTTGGTTGAGTTTTCTTATAATAACAGTTTTCATTCCAGTATACAGATGGAACCATTTTAGGCATTATATGGGAAACAGTGTCGAACTCTAGCATTTTGGGATGAAGTGGGTGAAATGAAGGCGATGGGACCATAATTGGTAGAAGAGATGGCAGAAAAAGTTCAGTTGATTCAGAAACACATGAGAACAGCTCAGAGCAGGCAGAATAGTTATGCAGATAACCGGAGGAAGGATCTATCTTTCGAGGTAGGTGATCATGTTTTTCTTAAGGTTTCTCCATGGAAAAGTGTGATGAGATTTGGAAAGAAAGGAAAGCTGAGTCCAAGGTTTATTAGACCATATGAAATTCTGGAGAGAGTTGGATCAGTTGCATACCAGGTGGCTTTACATCCGAGTTTATCTCAGGTACACAATGTTTTTCATGTTTTAATGTTGAGAAAGTATATGACAGATCCATCTCATGTTTTGAGTCCAGAGGTAGTTTAGCTGGAAGAGAACCTATCTTATGAGGAACAACCGGTCCAGATTCTTGACCACAGGGAGCAAATGTTACGGAATAAGTTGATTCATCAGGTAAAGGTTTTGTGGAAAACCCATGTGATTTAAGAGGCAACGTGGGAATCTGAAAATGCTATGAGGGATAAATACCCCCACTTATTTTGATAAGTGAATAAAATTGCGAGGACACAATTCCCAAACGGGGGGAAGGATGTAACATCCCAGGTAAATAATGAATAAAGAATTTTCATATTTATTAATATTTATGAATTAAATATTAATTTTATTTTAAAGGGGTTGCTATGTTCGATAGCGTACCCGATACGCAACGATGAGTTTCGTTGAAACTTACGTAGCACACTAGTAATAAAATAATATTATTTTAAATGTTAGTTAACAAGTAGCCATTTTACTGGCGGGAATGGATAGAAATAACTAAAATATGATTAACTATGTTTTTAAATGTTTATACATTTACCCAATAAAAGAAAAAGGCTTAAAACACGGAAAGAGTTCAATTTTAGGGCATATATACTCTAATTTTCACTAAAGGTTCACTTATCACCTTTTAATGGTGAACCGTCATTAAATATAGTTTTGATCACTCTTATACTTTATTTTGGACCAAATATAACTCTTCTTTAGAATAGGGACATCAAAATTTACTTTGTGTAAATTTTTGGTACCTTTCTGATAAAGTTCATTTTTTTATGAATAGTGTAAAATGTTGTATTTTAATTCAAAACCACTTTTTAATCTAAATTATTTATATGATTAGATTATTATTTTAATTGGTTTTAAAGTGAAATTAGAAAATATTTTTACCAGTTAATCCAATGGTGGTCATTGGAATCAATTTCACTTTGAAATTGGACTTAAACTGGTGTCAATCTTTTGATACTTATTGTTTCACAAAAACACGCTATTTGTCATGACAGCAGGAATTAATTATTAAATTAATTAATTTGACTTATATTTTTTGAATTTTTTAAAATGGGCTTCATTTTTGAATTCGGAATATCAAATATAGCTTAGGGTGAATTTTTGGTAATTTTCTGAAAAACATCAATTTTTGATGAATAGTGAAACCACTAAGTGGTAATCAAGCAAACTGATTTTTCAGTTTAATGAAAGTTCACCACTAATGTGTATTGAATTTTGAAAATCTGACTTACATGGTTGTCATTAAGAAGTAAAATGTTGTTCAATGAGATTAAAATAATTTTTTGGTGAATAGTAACTTTTTTTCATTAATCGCGATTTGAGGTAATTAGTGTAGTTTAAGGTAAAAATGGAATTATAAGAATGTGAAAACACCATGACACTTTTCCTACACCTATTGGGTGAGTCATGGCCGACCAAGACAAGCCATGGGACAACTTGGGGACCCCATGGAGCCACTTTAGTTGGAAAATGACAATAATATATTTTTATTTAATGGAAAAGTAAAATTGACACAAACATGATATGTTTTACTAAAACAATTTTTAAGTAGGGTTATACAAGTCATATTTTTGATTATAAATAGTCATTGGAAAGCTAAAACGATTTCCTACATCATAGTAATTTGTTTATAATTTTTAGACATTAAATAAATTAAATTATGTATGACATCATAATGATGCAGTGATGACATCATTATTTAACAATTAAAATAAAATGGAAATATAATGTAATATCTATGAACTAAACATGTCCAAAACTTATTGGATGGGTGGATTTCGAACCCTTATAACCTTATCCACGAATTATATCAATGTGGAACCTTTTAAAACCGAAACACATTTTCAAATAAAGTAATATTTCCTCACTTTCAAAAAGTGCCCCTCCTCTCCTCTTATAAAAGGCCCCCACCTCTACCTCATTTCACACACTCCTCAAGCCTTTGGCTCAGCCAAACCCTGCCCAATTTCTCTCTCCACATCTCTCTACTCATCCTAGAGGATTCCCTTTGGGATGAATCCTTTAAAAGGAAGCCTTTAGGCTCAAATCAAAAGGGAGTTACACTTTTAAAGGTAATTCATTCTCTCTTGTTCATTTGTTTTATTTTGCTTCTCCAACCCTCTAAACTCTTTTTATTTACTTCTTTTGTAACAACAACAGTATCTTCAATATACTAGGATGTTGTTATAATATTTATTTGAGCTACAATCTCACACAACTACATAAAATGGTTAAAGAACATACGGTTTCCATGGATGGCAAAATTCTGCCTCCCGAAACGATGATTGTTCAATACTCATTTAACACCTTCAATGGTGGCCATTATGATGTCACTATTTTTATATATGATATATAATTTGTTTATGTTTTCTTTAAGCTTCTGTATTTTTCATTTTTGGAATACCTTTATGGTTTCCATTATGGGTAAACACGATATCTTCATTTATGGAAGTGCGGACTACCGCCCCCTAAAAGTGATGTGATTCGTTAATGCCATATGTGGGACGTGTAAAGGATGGATTAAAAGTTATTATATATGATGTTATACTGGAATTATAATATACCTCTATATCATTATTATTTCTTTCCATTAAAGTATGAGATAGAAATGAAAGTAGCGTTCATGCGTACGTACGACTTACCGTCTCCATGAACGGTGCATTTCATTTCTTATCCACAAATGTAATGTACTATTAAAATTACATGTATATAATGTATATATATAATTAATGATATATATAAATGATGAATTTAATTCTGGAATTAAAATATACATACCTCTCATTTAGTTTTAATTCCATTAATATGACAATGAAATGAAAGTAGCGTTCATGCGTACGTACGGCTTACCGTCTCCATGAACGGTGCATTTCATTTCTTACCTATAAATGATTATGTAATATTATAAATACATATATATGCTGGATATATATGATACATATTATATCCAAATCGGGAATTTCATTCTGGATATAAAGAACATTTGACCACACGAACAACATGTAATTGTAAGAAGTCCACTTTCGACTTAAGAACCAAATATTGACAAAACAAACATTATTAACTAAAATGGTTAAATAATGTTTATAACATGGAAATAAGTGATATAAAAGTAATAATGAACTTTAAAAAGGTTCTTAATCAAGTATAAGTTAACTCAAGTTTATTATTCAGGACGTTAAAGAACGATCGAGTCAAGTCGGACCCGAGGTAAGGGACTTCGTCTCAATCTCCTTTCATTGAGGCATATTTCATTTTATACACAACTTTCTTTTATATGGTGTATAAACCCCATTGACTTTTACTTTTATACAAAAGGAATCTTTTTCTACGAAGCGTTTTACAAAATGACAAAAAGGAATGTTTCTTTTAACATATGTGGCGACAACGACCTTTTCCGCCGCCGAGAGTATTATTTGGTCTTTGGCTTCCTCAACAAGCCGTAATGTTTTTAGAATAAAATAAATACCATATACTCTTTTATGTATTTTGGTATTGAAAATGGTTTTGAAAAAGGATTCTATTATTTCAATATATTTATGATATATTGTGTTTGAAATGTGGAAATGTTATCATTCCTTTATATTGGTTTTATGTTTTATGATTTTATACTGGTACTTGGACATTTTAACGGGTGGTTACATTATAAACCATATGACGGGTGGTGCCGTGAATACCAGGATGGGTGGTTACGTTATAACCTCCAATGCATTGGGTATGGAAGTCGGCCGTATGGATATTCCATTAAGTATGTATGGAAATTGGCCGTATGGATATTCCATTAAGTGATATGTGTGGAAGTCAACCGTATGGTTATTCCACTTAAGTATGTTTATGTCCCAAGTTACCTTTATATATTCTATGTGTTCTTTATATGGGTTTTATGGTAATCCTTTGGTTACAAAAAGGTAAGTAATGATACTTTATTCAGTGAATATTTTTTTTACTACTTCATGAAGGTGAAGGTATTACTTTGATATAGTATACATGGTTTACTTGATGTTTGAAAAACTAACAGTTTTCATTCTTTTTGTATCCCTTACTGAGCTTTTTATGCTCACCCCAAGTTTTTCGAAATGTTTTTCACAGGACTTAATGTGGAATAAGGTCCATGATGGGATCAAGGGAATTTCATGCTATCTAAAACATGGAATCTAGACATCTTTCTTTTTAAGAGTTTTTATTTTATGGAGACTTAGTAGAAGTGTCTACTTTGTAATATTTTAAGATGTAATAGTTATGTTCTAATTCTCTAAAACTCTAAACCTGAAAAGATCCTCAATGTGAATTATTCATTTTATTCAATATTAAGTAAGGTTTAAGGCTGGGGCCTTATATCCATGGGGTCCCAAAAATGACCCAAAGATACCCATGGTCGGACATGTATCAACCAATTGGGTTAGGACACGTTTTAGGGTAAATTAATTTTATTATAATATTATTTGTTACTCTTATTTACCGGATTTACCCTTTAACCATGATAAATAAAATATTTACCGAAGTAATTATTCAAAATGTCTAAAAATAAGAGTTACCTATTTACACAATTTGGAAATATTAATTCCAAATACGGAGTCCATTTTTCAAAATTCAAAACACATAAGTGGCAGAAATTAATTTAAAATTAATTCCCGCTGTTAAAACAAAAAGCGTGTTTTTAAAAGATAATAACTATCAAAAGATTGACACTTGTTTATGTCAGGTTTAAATGTGAAATTATGTCCAATGAACAAAATTGTATTAAATGGTAAAATATATTCAATATATACTTTAAAAACAATCAAATTCATAATTTATCACTATTAATTATTTTGATTAAAAAAGTTGTTTTTAACAAAAATTTAGAAATTTTCACTATTCATTAAAATATAAAAGTTATCCGAAAAGTACCAAAATTTCACCCTTAGATAAATTAGATATTCAGTATATAAAAATTAAGTCCATATTGAAAGATAAAATGTATAAATTTCAAAAAGTGGGTATTACTATTCATGATGGCTAGTTTTATTAGTTGTGGTGTGTTTTAGAACATTAAGTTGCGTACAACAGACGCTACTGTATTATTCAGCGAGAAGCATACATTGGAAGCTTGGGGTGTTAAATTTTTTATAAATAAATTTTCACTCATTAATTTCATTTAAAAAAACTAAATTTCATTATCTTTTCTTTTTCCAATCATTTCACTTTACTTAACTTTTATGGTGAAAAAAGAATTTTCAGCATCTACAGACTTACCCACTTTCATGACTTTCATTTCCTTGATAATTCCATTTAATGTTTACATGTTTGTTTTATAATGATATTTTTCCTATTATTTTTGATTTTTTTATTTTATAATTTTTTAATGGAAATGGTTTTTGGAATATTATTTTATGTTTAAATTGTTTTAAATGACCTTAAATGCATCCCATATACCATTTCAAATTGTTTCCAAAATATCATCAAACATATTTTATTAATTTTCAATGAAATATTTTTTTAAAATTATTTTAGGTTTCTTTATATGATTTCATAGTTATTTTCAATAAAAATTGTATTTAAAATTCTTTTTTTTGAATAGAGTATTGAAAATCCTAAATTATATTTTCATCAAGAAATGTTTTAATTGTTTTTTCAGGATTCCTTTATCTTTTTTAAATGTTGTATCATGGAAATTTATTTCGAAAATTTTAAATGTTTCAAAAATTTATTTTCAATGAAAATTTATGTTCTTAATAATCTATAATAATCATTCTCCATCTAATAAATCAAAAGTAGTTATATAATATGAATTACTATGGATATGATTGAAGGATACCGTTCAAATTATTTATTTAAATGGTCTATTTTTTGTGGCATGATGTTTAAGAATCAAATTTATCCTCAACGAGTTCTACTTTGATTAATTCTTATGAAAATAAGTTCCCTTAATAAGTTATTATAGTATGAAATTATTAGAAAACATATCTTTTTTCTATATGTTATGATAAGATTAAATTTGTATGATTCCCAATTCATTTTATGGGTTATTATATGACGTTTATGAAAACCAACATATTTTTTAGATCAAGATAGACTGATTTTTATATATAACACATATTTATGACATCATTATGAGATGGGTGGTACCCATATATCTATCCAATGGATTGGGTAATTATTTATATCTCATTATAATATTATGGGAAACAAGTTGATGGGCTTGATCCACATTGGGAAAAAGGTGTGTCCTGATCCATAATGGGAATCATGTCTGTCCTGGTCCATAATTGGAACAGGTGCATCTTGACCCACTATGGGAAATATGTTTGTCCAAGTCCACTAAATTAATGGTCTTAGAAGATAAACATGAAATATTAAATGGTTTTCTATTTTTATGATGGTTCCATAAATATATGACATGATATTATGGCCCATGATTGTTTTATGATGATTTATAACCCTTATGATTCATGTCTTATAAACATATGATCTTTAAGCCATAATTTTGTTTTATGAAATTTAGTTTGAAAGGTATGATCTTATAATGTCATTATTGTAATATGATACCCTTATAGTCATATTTATTCTTACACATCAACATTTTTACCCATTTGAGCATCTGAGGTCACTTGTTTCTTAGAATTCCGTTCTAAAGGTCAAGAATAAGAGTTTTATGTATATTCACTAAAGGGGGTAACTTTTTTGAATAAATTGAAGATCATTCACCATGATATATTAATGTTTTTTAATATTCAAATTTCACTAAAGTATTATTATCCCTGATAATATATTTATTAATGTTCAAAATATTTATCTTAAATGATGTAACATCTATATATAATAAACATGGGTCTCCATTGTAGGTATCAAAGGAATTGATTAGAAAACATTTAGAAACTAGTAATATAAATATTATGTGATACCATTATTCATATTTATAAGGATATTTCTATGGATGTATATAAGGATAATTATAAGTATGAGTTAATGTTTTGGAATATTTACTTGATTTTTGGTAACTATTGAAATGGGTTGTTTACTTCCAATACATGCATTCCTAGATTCAAAAAATGGTTGTGGATATGGAATATATGTACATATGGTAACTAATAAATAGTATATTTATCTAGACTTGTATGGGAACTTGTTCAAAAGAATGGGTCTTGATGCACACCTGGTTTGAAACTCCCAGGGGATATGATTTGGAAATTCCAAAACACATTTTAAAGCATCATAAATTATTTAAATAGTAGATTAATGTGAATAAATACTGATAAACCTATGGTTTCATTAGAAGGAAACATAATTTTGACATAATATAAGTGATATTTTAGTATTATGTGTTCTTCATCTATGATAAATGATTCTCACACAATTATTTTTGGGTTTTGTAAATAGCAGGAACTAGAATGATCAAGGTTATTTTTAAATGTTATGGATGATTTTATGTTGAGAATTCAAATGATATGATCACTAAAGTCAAGTATTTTGTTATCATTATATATTAGATTTCATGGAAAATGATTAACAGTATATACCCTGACTGGCTCTCAAACTCACCAATGATGAGAAGGATGGTGTTTTCTGAGAGTTTAGGTAAAACAAAACACAGGGGATAGATGATTCAGTTTCCTTTGTGATAGGAAAGTGTATATAATAACATAAGTTAATGTATTATAGGGACTAGGAAAAGTTTTTTGTTATGGAAAAGGACTATAGCCTTGTAACTACAATGTAAATATTAAGAGTTCAAACAAAGCAATGGATGGTAATATTATCCTCTATATGAAATTGATAGAGTATAATTGCTATATATAGGGAATGAAATTTAATTATACACATTGATGTCCTATGTGAAAAGATCCAAAGAGAATAAAAAAGTTTGTATGAGTAATGGTTATAAAACCGATGAAAGCAACACAACAAATGAAATGTCAATAGAAATATGTGTTAAGTAATGTGATGATGTAGACTTCTAATGGCCAATTGATTAAGTGGATAATTGATGTTTTTATGTATTTGTAGTTAATAATTTTTTTTATATGAATGGAGAAATATATAAGGATTGTTCAGTTCTTGTTTTCAAAAAAATATTTAAAATAATTTTATTGAATGGTATTGATATACTAGAAAATTTATTAATGGATTGGTGGTGTTCAAATAAAACCCATGATTATGGGAAATATATCCATTAATATGTTCCACAGGTTAACAAATTGTTTTTTGGATAATGATATGTTGGATATGAATAATTAAATTTGATAGTGTTGATTTCATATTAAATAATAAAGGACTTGTTTAAAAGTTGTCTTTGAAATAATTCATGAAAATTACAAAACTTTTTTGAATTAATAAATATATCCCATAAACATTAGAATAAGGGAATATTCATGTTTTCAATAAGGATTTTTTGTAATTTATGTTAGTAACAGATTTCAGGAGAATACATGATAATGGTTTTCATGTGTTTGGTATGTGAAAACAAGAGCTACATTAAGATATATATAGGATCAATGGTGCGTTTTTTTTGGAAATATAGTGACCCTATTTATATATTTTTGTATTTTCAACTTTTGGGAGGATTATAAGGTCAACCATTTATTGAATGGTTTATGTTAAAATATGGATTATGGTTTGGAAATTAATGTATTATATATCCAAATGAGTATTTATGCAAATTGTATAACCAGTACTAACCAATTTTGTGTGATAAAAAATGATAGATGGAATGGTTTATCATTATTTTTAGAGATCTCGTTGCAAATTTTTTCTTCAATAATGAATCATTCATCTTCATTACCTAAAAATAGAGAAGAATTTGGAATTTATCGTGGAACAACCAAATGAAGAGATTTTGAATATGGAAAGATATGAAATCAATTAGCTATATATTCAAGTGAACTTTCTTCAACAATAGAAAAAACAGATCTTGAAATTGAAAATTTTATCCTAGTACCATCATTTCTGAAGAATCAAATGGCCACTAATATCATAATACATTTATATATTTTTTTTAAAATTTATCTTAACCATCATATCTAATATTATCCCTTAGAAAAGGAGAGTTATGTTTCTCTTCCATGTCCATGTTTTCACTTCCAACCTATATTATCCTCAGTGAGTTACCTTGGGTTACTATTATGTCTCAAAAATGCCATTTTTAAAGGAAGATTTAGTCTTAATTTTTATGATGTGTGTTTATATGATAAGACAATTCACATATCCAAATTTTAATAACCTAAAAAAATTAATCGGAGAAATTCAATTTAATGTTGTTATAATGTAACACCCTGAGAGTTTTTGAATTATTTTTTTGAACTAATTTAATATTTTTGTTATTATTCACTTCACACAACAATAAATATAGTTTTTATATGGAATAACTAAGTGTGTCTTGATTTTAATGCAACACAAATAAATGATACACTACATGCAACTCTTATATAATATTTTGGTAGATGGAATAATATGTTGGACTAGAATTACAGATAATACCAAGCCCCTTCTATATCTATTATTACATATAAAGTTTCATTTTATTAATTAACATAATAATGTAAATATTATTATAGCTACCACCTAGCCATTGGAATGGATTTTATGAATTTAACTAATTAAATTATGAAAATATTATTTCCACATATTTATAAAATGTATCTTTTGGTTATAAATTTATACACTTTAATGTAGAACTATTTTAAAATAATGAAACTAATTTTCTAAGGAAAATATATTTCAATGATTGAAAACAATTTTATCTCAATTATTTTTTAAAAACTCTTTTGATTAATATTTAAAATAATATTTATATATTAGAAATTCAATAAATATTTTTGATACTCATCCTATAAATGTGATATGTGTATATAAAAATATATATAAATTTTGGAATAAGTATATGTTGTTTCTAAAGGGTAATTATAATGCCTTTTTATGGAGATCAAATTTTTAATCCAATTTTTGGAAATTTTAGAAATTATTTATGTCAAATAAAAAATAAATTTTTATTCTGCAAGATAAAAATTATGATAGAGTAGATGTTTTTAATTTTTTTATGATGTTTTTTATTAATAGTGTAAATGGTCATATTATTAATTCAAAATCACATTTTTGTCTAACTTTTATAAGGATAAATTATATTTTTATTAGATTTAATTATTAATTAGATAAATTTTATATCAATTATTCCAATATATGTAATTTTAATCAATTTCACATTAAAATTTGATATTAAACCATACCAATCATTTTAACATTTTTTACTTTAAAAATATACTTTCTCATCCCATCTGTGGGATTAAATTTTAATTAATAACTTCTACTTATAGGATTAGAATTTCTCATAATTTATTTAATTTATTTTATAATCAATACATATAATTTCTAAACAGCTAAATTAGTTTTTTTACCAAATAATAGTGAATTTTATTAAAGTTAATTACAACGATTAGGAGACAACATAGCCTAACAAAGCACTAATGATTAAAACCATGGACCTAAATTGGATATAAACATGTAAAAAAAGCCATAGTATGGGAATATTTATACTATATACACTATTTTATCAAAATGGGTACATTATTGAAGCCACAATTCATTGGAAAATGAGGGTGAAATTAACTTTTTAAAAAATTTATAAGATTAACACTCCTCCACTATAAAAAAGCACGCACCCCTCGTACACATTCACACTTCTAAAAACATTAGGATCAACAAGAAACTGATAAAATAAGCTCTCAATATCCCTCCCTTCATCCTAGATTCCTCTTTGTGGGAATAATGACAACCATGTAATCTCATTTGTAAAATCTAAAAGGAGTTACCCAATAAAGATGTAGCATCCTTCGCCATGCTCATTTGTTTTAATTTCATTATCGACAAAGTAAATTATTCTTAATATATGATTATATAATGAATTATGATTTTTTAAATAAAATTATATGATGTAATAATAATGTTTATACCTACACATACACAAATATCCTTGTATTGGGTATCAACCGTACCATTCATATGTACAAAAAACATTGGCCTCACAAAATGATATTGTTGGTTTTTTCATTTACCACATCTCATGGTTAAGAATAATTAATGAAAATCTATTTTTAAATGATATTTATTATTTATTTAATATTATTTTTTTTGTATAAAACATAACAACATTCACTACATTTTCTATAAAATTGATAACATCAATTGTGGATATGTGGACTACTGTATATTCCAAGAGATGGGATTCATTCACACATTACACGGAATGTATTATGTATCAATTTATTTAAGGTATATTCAATATATGAAATAATAATTATACTTTAATTATAATATATATATATATATATCATTTAATTTATTTATTTTGTTCAAAATTATAAATAAATAGATTCAGTGTCTATGCGTACGTACAAATTTCTATCTCCATGAACAGTGTATTACATTTGATATTTCGTTATTTTTTAATTTATTATAAATATTGTTAAGTTATATGATATTTATATCATTTTAATCATTCTATAAATATGTATTTCATGATCTAAATAAGAGGAAAAAAAATAATAAGTGCAAACATGTAAGAAAAAAACCAGATACTACCAAAAGCATAACATCGACATGGAATAGTTAATAAGATTGGAATATAAAGTCATATGTTATATTATATATAATAATATTGTTTTTTGGATGATTTATAGTAAACATTTATTTATTAAGAAATATATTTTTATGAGTAAAAATAAATTCAAGACTTGTCCAAAGGTTTTTCTTATCTCGCTTTTATTTTTTACGAGACACATGACATAATCACCTCCTATTTGTTATATTTATTGTTCATATTTCCAATGGATTTGGTATATTATTATTATACTTATATTTATGGGTATCTAAAAATCAATTTTATGATATTTATTTCACGGGGATTATGTTTCAAAAGTTACCAAACCGGTAAAGTAATTTTTTCTCAATCTCCATTCATTGAGAAACATATCCTGTTACGTAGATATATTTTTATATGACTTTTTTATAATATCCTCAAATATTATAAATTAAAAATACATATTTTCATGATATTATAGTCTACACGTACTGTTATTCTTACTCTTGTATTCTGATTAAAATTTACCAACGCTGTAATTGTTTATTTATACAGTCTTATCATTTATCAATATTGTTTATTATTATGGTTCCATTAATGAAATCATATTATAAATTCCTCAATATATATCATAAAAGTATTACCATTTGGATATAGTTGTTTAATCCATGTATTGGTACCATTTTTTCCACTATTTGTTCCATAATATAGATAAAAAAATGTTATTATGAAACACCTTCTTTATTAGTCCCTTCAGTTGGAAATTTGGGTTCTATCAAAACCATGTTTATTAAAAACAAAATTCATTTTTTAAATATTATAATATTATATTTAAAGAATATTTTTACCCATTTAATATATTTTTACATATAATTTTCAAAATGAATGTTCTTTTCCATTCTTATTGTTGTGAAGAAATAATGTTCACTGTGTACAGTCTTACCCACTACAATAACCATCATTACCATGATGATTAATTTGATTTCATAAAATGATATCTTATAAAGGATAGGTTTTCCTAAATTTTATATTAAATGTTATATTTTATAATGGGTTTCAATGAGACATGGGATTTAAAAAATAATTAAATGTTAAAAAACTGTTTTAAATTATTCACAATGCATCCCTTATATGTTTTCAAAAGGTCAATTTCAATGAAATATTTTTCAATTATATAAAATTTTATTTTATAATTTTTCAAATTATTTTTTGTGAAAAATTTATCAAAAATGTTTGTAGACTTATGTTACAAATTTTCAATGAATAGTTTTTTATCAATGATTTCACGCTACATTGTATTTTTTAAAAGTTATTTTCGATGAAAATTTTCATCAAACTGTATTATTTTATAAAAAGAATATTAAAAGAATAATATAAATTTCAATCAACATTTTTTTAAAAACTTTTCCTGATTCCATTATATTTTTTCAATGTGGTGTCAGGGAAAAGTAGTTTGTGCATTTTATATCATTTAAAAATAAATTTTCAAATAAATTTTATATTCCATGTGATATTTCAAAATACTTCTCCATCTATGATGACTTCCTTAGTTATATTTTATGATTTAATAGTTATATTTTCCAAGGATAAAAATTATATTAATTATCCTAATAGTCCACATTTTGGTGGCTCCATGTTTAGAAATTTGATTTCTCTTAAACTGGTTATATCATAATAGATACTTATAAAACACGCTACATGTTTTGGGTTATTCTAGGAAAACAATATTTTGAAACATATATATTTTAAAAAGGTTATGATATAAATATTTTTTATAGTAATAATTTTATTTAATGGTGTATGATTTTATGTTTATGGAAGACATTCAATTTTATGGTTCTTGATAAGATGATTATTTTATATAACAGGTATATAAAATTTCATTATAAGATGGGTGGGTCCTATATCTCCCTCAAATGTATTAGGTAATGATTTATATCTCATGATATAATTATGGAAAAAAATATATATTCTAGATACATAATAGGAAACATTTATTTCTTGGCCCAAAATGGCATGTAGGTGTGTCCTGATCCACAAGGGGAAATAGATGCATCCTAATCTTCTATGGGAAGTAGGTGTGTCCTGATCCACTATGATATGTGATGGATCGGATCCCTCGGCCCAGCAATATTGTCCGCTCTGGCCCAGTTGCTATCCCAGGCCTCACGGCTTTAAAACGCGTTGCTGAGGGGAAGGTAGGCACGGGAATTTCAAGCACCCACCAATCTCCCTCCACAACCGATGTGGGATTGGTTACCGGGGCACAGGCGCCAACAATCCTGGCGGGGGCCCAACAATCCTGGGCCCAGGACACAACATCCCCCCCCCCCCAAGCCCACACCGGTCCCGAGACCAACCACCCTCTGATACCAATTGATGGATCGGATCCCTCGGCCCAGCAATATTGTCCGCTCTGGCCCAGTTGCTATCCCAGGCCTCACGGCTTTAAAACGCGTTGCTGAGGGGAAGGTAGGCACGGGAATTTCAAGCACCCACCAATCTCCCTCCACAACCGATGTGGGATTGGTTACCGGGGCACAGGCGCCAACAATCCTGGCGGGGGCCCAACAATCCTGGGCCCAGGACACAACATGAATTGTAGTCCATTTCTTGTCCATCCTTGGTCAACTTCTTGGCAATCAAATGCCTATCAACACAAACACTTAAAACACAATGTTAAACACATATGAAAGTGATTGTGATCATGAAAATCAAAGAGTGTGGGGTACAACAATATGGTCTTGGTAGTTAACATTGAAACATGAAATGTTTTTCTATATTTATGATGTTATTAAATTATATGACATGTGATTATGGTTCGTGATAAATTTATAATAATTTATCACTCTTATGATACATGTCTTACGAACTTCTAATCATTATGACTTGATTCATTTTTACGATCATTGATAGAATGGTATTAATAAATAATGTCATGATCACATTCTCATATAATATTACTCATTTTTATGATTACATATCACCACTATTTAACCTTACTATGAATATGACATCACTCAATTCATATGTTTCATTTCACCATGTTTTGAAGAATGGTTTTATATAGAAGTACTAAAGGGGAAGATATCTTTTGAAACATTGATGATATTTCAACAAATTAGAGGACTTTGTTCCATGATTTCAAAGAAAATAAATTATTACAATCCTCTTGAAATTTTTTGATGTGTTATATATTCATCTAAAATGATGTAATATCAATGTATGTTACTCTGGGGTCGCTATAGTTACTTCCATGATCTATTTATCACTTATTTATGTGTTTAACATATAATGTAAATATAGTAATTTACATTATTTCACTATTTAAAAGACATTTATAAATATAAAAAAAAATCACCTGAGGCTACTTTAAACATGGATATTTAAAAAATTACATCAATTTAACAAAAATTAATTCATAAATATGACAATTTTAATTTATAATTTAATATATTATATATTTTGACAATATATATTTTTATAATATGATTAGTAAATTGAATATTTAAAATTTTTTATATGGTCTGATAAATTATTATTTTTATTATGAATGTTTTTTATATATCTATATAAAAAATTATGAAAAATGAATTTTCTTAATTATTTATATTTTTTATAACAATTCAAATGAAACATATAAATTTTATAAAAAATACATACACTTATTTTATTAGTTTTATACTATTTATTTATTTCCATTTTTATATAAATTTATTTTGTTTTCATTTTATATTATACATAAAAAATTATAATTCCATCGGTCATGTTACTATTATAATGGAAATGTTTTAAATTTTAATGTTCTTTTACTATTCCAATGGTCAAATTACTATTCTAGAAAACAAATTTATAATATTCATATAAATTTAATAACTTCTATAATTACCTAATATTTCCTTCATAAATTATTTTGTTACATTTTTCCCTAATTTTATATTGTTCCTTTTCATAATTTTTATTATATGAATAATGTTTCTTGTTTTTTATAGTCCTGATCATGAGGATAATTATTTTAGGGGAAAACAATGATTCATATTTCTCTATTATAGATATTTTATATCTATATAATTTATTATTTAATTTTGATATTATTACAAATAATAACTCAAATTACTATGTAATTTTAATGTACAAATCAATATGAATGATGTATGTTGAATTTCATTTTGATCATATGTTATTTATATGTACTACATTACTAAATATAACTCATGTATATGTTTAGAAGGGAAATTCCATTGATGTAATTTTAAGTCAAAAAATTATTAGTTCATGTGGTTATTATATTTCATAAAAAATATGGTGTTTTAATCCATATAAATTAAAATATAATTTTACTTATGCACTCCTAAAAGTAGACATAGCACTTAATATAGTTACCTTTTAGGATTATTACTTTAGTATTTCCCTAGAGATTACATGTCTTACTATTGGGACCAAGTTGAATGTAAGATCCTTGAGGAAGTGTATAATGGGGTATATTGGAGTATAAAAAATTCTACTTCGAATTCCCCTTTTAATTAAAATCATATTCTATTATTGGAATGAACATGTTCAATAAATATTTAACTTTATGGTGTTACCTCTAAAACATAAGCAATTATGAAGAAAAAAATAAATAATATAGAATGAGGATTTATTGGTCTTCCAAAAATGGAAATATACATGGAAAATAAATTACTGGTTTAAAGATTCCTGAAATCAACTTACGGAATCGTTTGATGGATACAATTTTTAGGTTGTTGTCACTCAACGTTAAGGTACATTGGCATTTCCTAGTATAATAATGATGAAATATTAATCAAAGTGTCATTTTATATTATTATCCTTTATATACTACATCAAGATGAGTGGTTCTATTTATATATATGTGGGTCTATCCAGGGTTAGCATAAAAATAATGACTATTAGTGGTTGGAAAGACCCACGTAAAATGAACAAATGAATAACAAAATAGGTTTTTTTGGATTATTTTTGCATGTGAATTTAATATACCATATAGTTTTATGTTTTTTTGGTTCCAAACCAAACAAAACGTGTTAAAACAAAATGAACTTCTTTTTTACATAATTTTATCTTTTTTATTCCAAATATTCCATGCATCCATTCAGTAGGAATATCACTCTTTCATATTTTAAAATTTTCAACCATTTATAGATAAATTTGATATTTTCATAGTAGTAATTGGATTATATAGTACTTACATGTGGATTATTAAGTATAAATTCTATTCAAATTATTTATTTAATCAATATAAAATATCATGCAACCATATCTATTATGTTAGTAAAAAAATAGATTGATTCATAATTCAAACTAAAAACACAACATATTGATGGTTTATAAATATTTTCTACCAAACCATACCATTATTTGGTGGTTTTTATGTTTAAAAACAATTTTAAAATTTATTATTTTATTCAGTTTTTATTAAAAGAAAATCATTTTCCATCCATTATTTATTTTTAGCAATATTCAATCCCAAATATATAATCTATTTAAATACATTTTCACTACTCTCTTATGTATCATGGTAATATTTAATCTTCATCCCAATAATGAGGTAGGTAGACTAATTCCATGATATATAAAAAACACTATAATATCTTAATAAATAAAAATTTATTAATTAAATTTTATTCTTAAAATATGTATTCAATATTCAAATGTACCAATGGAATTGTATTCCTCTTCATAGAGTCTTGTTATTTAAAACAAAATAAATATCATCACTATTACTCCATTCCTGAATCTCAACTATTCTTCCTTTTTTAATCCAAAATTATTTTTCATTACCTACTCTAATTTATAAATTATTATGGGTATCTTTTATAAATATCATTTTTCATACAACCCATAATCCTTTGGATTTGGATTCATGTTCATTACTTTAATCATCTATATTCATGTTAAATATATTGTATGATTGAATGTGGTCAAATAAATCCAATTATGTTTATTAATCTTCCCAAATCTTATTTCAATACAATCCATCTCAAATATATAAAAAATGGTAATGATATTTTCGAAATATGAATGATCATGGTGTGAAACTATCCATTAAAGTGTTGTTTGTCAAAATTTTATCTATACAATTTTGATAACTATTAAACTTTGTAATTTTAATTGTTCAATATAAAGTGAATGAAATTTATATAATATCCAATTTAAAATTCCTCTATGATTTATTGTATATTCTTCTAAATATTTATTATACTACACCAATAATGTGAATGTTTTAGTGTGACACGAGTTTTCATGGTAAAAGTAACAAAAACCTAAATAATGAAATAATTCTAAAATTATTACAAAATTATTTCCCCCATATAATAATGACTATTTCATTGCACAACTCTTCTTCGTATTCAAATTGTTGTCGTGGGATCTTCTTATTGTGGTATAAACTTTGAAAATATGGTGTTATCTATAAATTTACAAAATATAATAATCATAAATTTTTATTCATTCAGAGTTTTTGGGCCTCACTAAAGATAAAATATATAATTATACAGGATAAAATTATATATTTATTTTATGGTTTGGTTGGTGTTGGAATAGGATATTTACCATTAGGTTGAATCATTGTGGAAAAGACAAATCAAAGAAGTAATGTGGTACTTGAATTTAGAGAGTTAACTAGGGCCTTATGACATTGTTGGTTCCTTTGTTAAGGAAATGTGGAATACTACCACTAATCTAGTTATTAGGGCTATCTAGGATTACTATATTTGTAGTTATCTGCATAGAGCTATTGGTACTTCCACTATTGTGAATATTACAAAGTTCAATGAGCCCAATTTATTTATCCATAATATGACTATAGGGTTATGTAACTCCTATTATATAATACATACTATCATTTTCAATAAATGGATTGGATATATCATACCATGAATTATTTTTGATGAAAAATATATCTCTCTAAATAGAAGAAGCATTCAGGGGGTCATTTTCATTCTTAAAGAGACGACTGAAGAAATCAACTAGAACACCAAAGGATTATTCATTATGATTTAGGGGGATATGGATAAATCCTTTGAATATATGGAATTTATATTAATTTATAAGGTCATGACAAAATTTGGTTTCATGGATTGGGCATGTTACTTCTTCTTCTAATGTTACACTTCTCTATGGATCCCAGTTTCATACATGGGATGACATTTAGGCTTCTTTAAGATAGTACAACTTCTACAGAAAGGGATATGGTATCATCAATATTTTAAATATTTGATGAGGAGTCCAATTCCAAATAGATAATTAATCACTTATTAGTTGGAGAGATACATCCTTACTATAATTGAATCAGATCAGGTAATATATCTAAACTTAGATTCATGGATGAAATGTTGTATTTTATCAATCAAGGGAAAAACTCAAATATTGGTTTCAAAATAATGATGGAGGACAATAAAAAATGGAGTGGGAAATGGGTTATGTATATGAAAATTAGATTGCGTATATTCAAATGGTGTGGCCACAGGTGGAGAAAAAAATTCAAGACAAATCAGGAATTAATAATGGAATATTTCCCATGATTTATTTAAGAGTTACCATCTCAAATGGAATGATATTTGTTTTAATATTTATTAAGTAGGATATGTTACTTCTATAATTGGAAATATAGATTCATAGCATTTGGACAGATAATTACTATTTTGAATAGTGATTTTTCTTCAATGCTTATGCATATTTAGTTTGTGATTAGTGCTGCCAATGGATCTTTCAAGACATTTGAGAAGATAAAGACACCATTTATATGGGATGCCAATCAGGGAAAAATGTATCACTAGTTAGAATGTGGAAGAATATGTAAAAAATTGAATAGTTTGGTATTAATCTACATATCCTTATGCACACAATGTATGGTATGAATGCATGTTTGGCATGTGATATTATTCAATTATCTTTCCTTTGGGAATGGTTCATGTTAAACTGATATGGGAATTATTGCATAGAATGTGAAGATAGAGAAAAGAAACCATTAAACATAGATAGATGCATGATGAAATATCTATATATCCCAAGATATAGGGTTCAATGTATGGTGGGATGTGGTAATGCTGGATTCTAGAAGGACCACTAAGAGGGCGACGTTCTCTCCTTATTGGGTGTCTGGACACATATATTTGCATTCATGAGGAATGAAAACACCTGAATATTATTTTTACGATGTTATATATGTACAATAATATTGTCACTGATAACATTATAATATTATAAGAACCTGATAGGTTTATTTTCACTTAGACAAAGTTAGGAATGTTCAACACTAATGTTTTTAGCTCCATAGACTGTGATGAGTTTGTTTTTGATATCTGGGTGAGTAGGGGATTTTGTAATTAAATTAAAAATGAAATGAATTTATTATATTGTAATGTTATGAATCCTACCTTACACATGGATGTAAATAATTAGAGAAGTATTGTTTCCCTTACATCATGCTTGCTCGTGCTACGACAACTCTAGTTTGTAATATTCCTAGCATCTATTTATTTCCCAATGAGTGGGAGATATTCATTTGGGAATGTATTGGTCAGTATCATATTATATCTTTACGTGGAGAATATATGTATATATTTGATGATTATTGGTTTAAATGGAATAATTTGAGGGATTTTCCTGAAAATATCTCATACTTGTATTTCTATTGGTGTGTTGGATTTTGTGGGATGAATAGAACGACTTAGGGAGGGTCATCGCTACTCTCTCCTTATATTATGGGTTCATATTAAGGCACTAGTGGAAGAAAACAGAAATATCATTTTGGTTGGAAGGGCCTCTAATAATCTTATTGGAATAGTTCCATAGAATGATAAAATGGTTCAAATATGTGGTTCATATTTAGCTAGACACTCTATTGTTTGGAAGCCACTAAACAGTGGTTTCACATTGAATATCGATGGATCTTGATTTTTGAGACAGATTCATGTAGTAGGTTTGTTCTAGGATGAAAAGGGATTCATACTACACAGTTTTGTCTCATTGTATGGCCTGGGGAATTATCCTGGGGTTTAGATCAAATATATTTAGAGTTAACTTGGTGTAAATTTTATAATATTGGCCTACCTATAGTGGAATCTGATTCTATGATTTTGGTGGAACTGTTTAAATGTAAGGTTGCAATTGTGTGGGATCTGATCAAAATTATTAGAAGGTGTAGAATATCAATAATTAATGACATGGATATCACTCACAATATGAGTATAAGTCATTTCATGACTAATTGTCTTGCTTTAAAAGGTAACCCTTATAGTATTCTTATTATTTATTAGCGTCTTGGGTCTATTCCATCTGATTTAATGTATCTTTTATATAGTGATGCGCTTGGACAACAAAATTACATCCCACCAGAACTCTCCTTTTGTTTAAAAAAATTGGTAACATTGATGATGATGGTGGTGTTAGAGAGACTAGTGTATGGTGGGGATGATAGAACAATTGGCCATGGGAGGATATTTAGTGACACCAAACAACTGTCCATAGATTCATTAAAAAAAAAATTATTTCCATTATCCATGTGGTCAAGAGAATTTCATTAAAATTATAAATAATTATTTATGTTTATTTGTGTTTTTAATTTGAAATAATCATATGATATCATCACAACAGTTAGTATATCATAATTTAATATGCATTAGGCTCCCACTTGAAAATTTGAAAATAATGAGTCAGTTAATTTTTAATAAATACATTCTTGATACCTTGTGATGTTCTTATTTTATTATCAAGGTGGTCTCCCCTCAAGAGCACATCTTTTCTTTGGGTGACCCACAATATGATTCAAGTTACGTATCATGTAATTGACACCCACATTGTTCACCATTATTTATTTCATATTTACTTCTTTTGATGAATGTTCATCATTTGATATTGTTTGGGAAAGAGGTTCAACAATTGATTGATTATTTAGTTATGTAAATCACTATTGGTAAAATTATTTTATGATGAACATGAAAATTATGATTAAATAATCGTGGGTAGTGAGCAGGTGGATTGAGTGGAAACAAATGAGACTGACTCGAAAAGGATGACGATGATGATTGAAAATGAATTTGATGTTGGGAAATAACCTTGATTTTAGATGATGATGATATATTGATTTATGGTAATGATAATAATGATGTTTTATAGATGTATATAAATCAATGAGGAGATATATATTATGAGCATAAAAAAACATACTACTATACTGACTACTATATTTTCCTCTATGCACTACACTTAGATATCATGAATCCATAAATATCCCACAATTTGGGATGTAGATAAAGGTCATGTCCTCCTCTATATGTCCAACATATGATATACAGAGAAAAACAATATGACCATTTTAATGTATAAATTGTGTGGATTGGGACCACATACAATGTATATACATGAATCTGAGTGGATCCCACTCTATGTATCCATATAGATGTTAGGTAGTCAAGGACTAGAAAAGATAATTTAGTAGTACCCATCATGTCACTCCCCAGTGGTCTGAAACCTCTTTTACCTCTCTTAATCACTCCATGAAACATGGACTTTCATACCATGTAGGGATAATGTACCTGGAATGCTGATTGATGAGGGACTACATACCATGTACTCCCTCAGGGAGTTCGATTTACTTTTTCTACCTTAGTGAATTTTCATATTCACTTGATCAAGACGTATATTAGGGAGATATGATAGTAATTTATTTGAGTTTTTCAATTTGGAAGGAAATGGATTTTATAATTTCTATATCTTATATATGAATTAATATTTGGCATGTTAGAACATTTTTTTATTAGAAATAGATGGTAGATTAGTAATGTGGTTTCATAGTTTACATATAGGGTTATTTATAAGCCTCTCATAACCATGGTTTTACAAAATATATCATACGATATACATACAGTTTTATTATATTTACTACATATAATAGGTATGAAATATTTAATTTTGTCCATTGGGTTTGATTTATTATATACACCTGGTTCTCAAAGGGGTAAGATCCTCTATTAGCATGATTGACTCTATATTAGGTTTTTGTATCCTCTAACATTTTATGTTGTGATATCATCAACTATGACTTGAGGTAGTGTTAGTTATACAACTTATGTGTTGGGGAATACATCATCTATCTAAATTTCAATTTCCTAATAAGGCATCATATAAAGATGTGTTAAATCCTCTACAGAGTTCTTGATGTTCTGGGAAATGTGGTGAATGTTGTTTGAATTTGGATTCTTTGGATTCATCAATATTTTTAGTATTTCACCAAGTTACTTTTTTATGATAACCTCTATAACTAATATTGTGATATTTCAAAGGTGATTTTTTCCCCAATGATATTTTTTTTGTCATTGTTACATAAGGAATGGGATTAATGGAACAGTACTCCCTCTTGAATAGAAACCATGATCTAGTGATGACTATAATCCTCTTCAAAGAATATAGAAGTAATATTTGATTTTTTAGACATATGAATCCAAGAGTATCTCATGGGTTTCTCTTGAGAATAGGTCTTCAAATATATATAAAATTTACTTCAGATTGTTATCAGTACCATGAGCACCATTGGATCCTTGGGTGATGGGACCCATTGTGTTTTTGGAGTGATGGGATCCACACATTCTTGTATTCCTATGACATCTAGTTGTACATAACAAATTGTATCATTTTCTTCTCTCCGTGTTGATCTATTTTCCTACCAATTAATTTTATAAGATGTTTTATATTTTTTCCCCTATTAGGTTCTCATGGAATCCTACTGATTTGGTTTAAACTCACCCCTATATAGACCATGTTCCCACACATGTTGTGCATAAGTAGATGATGCATCAATTTGATGATGGTCTGGTTATATATGAAGCTAGTGTGTATTTTCAATGGAATATGCCTTGTGATTATTGTGGATGTATTTGGTGGGATGGTGTTTCAAGATGGAGATAGTTTATATAGTGGATGGATAGTGATCCATGAGTTCATGTGTCGTGGATTATATTTTCATTACAAGGTGTTTCAAATAATTTTCAAACATGTTATTTCCCTTTTATTTGCATTTTGGGTTGTATATTAATTAATTTTCTCATGCATACATTGTATATGGTTCAAATATATTATATATGATGTCAATATTTTTCGTTTTTCTTTGGTATTGGATATGTGGTTCTTTAATGTTGTTATTGGATAATACCTTCCATGTTGACAGATATTAATAATAAGTGAATCTCTCCAACCCTGGGACTAATGTTATGTAGTACTGGGCTGGTACTCATACCCTACTATCATCCTAGTTAGGGCCTAACATAGATATGTAATTTTAGTGTCGCATTAGATCCTCTTTTTACCTTTGGAATGTTTTTGGAGTTAGTAGTCATGTGAGTTCTTGGATTTCGGACTTATAGTAATTTTTTCAGGGGGTTCTTGTGATATGTTATCAAAATAGGGAGATAATGGTAGGTTCAATAGAAAATATATCCCTTCACTAGGACCATGATAACCTGTTAGTCAACCCAGAACCATGTGAAATCATTTTAGTGTACATCTTACTTTGGATCATGGGAAATATAACAGTATATTATAATTCTAAAATTTCTCTTTGAGTCAACTCATAAAATATTTTTTAGTACTTCTTAGTTTGTTCTATCTAGTGATTGTAAACACTCTATGATAATTATATGGTGCACCGATTTATGGTCACAAAAATATTTTTCATGTTAATATGTACTTCCACTATCAAATTTTAACTAATGAGGAATTATTTTTGAATTATAATGACAGATATTCTTATAGTGTAATCAAAGGAATCATCTTTTTAATTCATTCATAGTGCATGATTATTATGGTGTAAATTATTATTTCAATCATGTTGCACGATCTATAAGTGGTTGATTGTTGTTGGAGTTCAAATGATAATATAAATCTTGATCACTAGACGGTTGGAGATAATATAGAATATCATACTCCTAGGTTTCTGTTCAGTACATCCATACATTAACATCACTATGATTCTTTATTTGATATACATTTATGAAAATAAGATAAGTATTAGTGGGATAATATTTCTTTTCTTGAACTAACATAGGAGTCACCCCATCATGTCTTGTGTTTGATCCCTTTAATGTGATGGGGAATTATTTTAAGACATTTGACTTTTGATAAGACAATATTACTATGCTTGGATATATGTCGTGGAAACAAAATTTTAATGATTTTATTTAGATAGTTCTTGTTTTGTAACTCTATGAACATTATATTCGGTTGTTTTCTCTAGTGTAAGAGTCGATGATATAGGGTTTCACTTTCATATTACACCACCTATGTTGGAGATACATGAGTGAGTATTTGATGTTTAGGAATGCTTATGAAAAATCACTATAGATATTAGAGTATGATATCATATCACATTTCAATAAAAAGTGTAGTTTCATTTATAGATATATATATATTAGATGGTATAATATTGTACCTCCTTGATAGTAGGTCTTTCTGACCATTAAGAAGATTTTTTTAAGAGAACAGGGTGATGTGAAAGTAGTTAGATTTGGGTTACCTTTCAATCTTATCATGTAAAAACTACCATGGAATAGTTCATGATATGTACATATTATTGTTTTTATATGTGGTTGGAAGACATGTTCCTAAGTATTACTGTGCTCGGGCAATGTCTAATGAAAATCATAATTCAAATTTTGATCATTCATCATAGATCCTCATGTTAGTTGATTTACACATAGGTTTTTAATTTTAGTAATATATTTAGAAGTTATATATTCTAGTGGGACCTAGGATATATATTTTTCATCAATAGAACTTTTAACTAATTGAAAATACTATTAACTCACATATTATTGTGATGTATGTTTTAAAAATTGGGGCAAAAGATATCATTTTTTATGTATCATTAATGAAGACAAGTGTAATGGATTAAATTTTCTCAATATGAGCTATTTATCCACCTTGAGAGTCATGTGGTGTTGGTGAAATTAAAAATGATGTATATTTTTCCTCCATCAGTGTGATTGACACATTAGTCATTGAATACATTAGAAACACCCTGAATAATATGTTTTTATCCCATTAAATATTGGGAGTGGATATATACACAATGTACATGGAGAATAAATTCTCATCCTAATAATTCAAAAGAATGAATGAATTTTTTATTAATATATCCATGTTTTTGCATTAACAAGATGATATTATAGGATTGGGTATACATTCTATGAATGATTAGTACATTGTTCGAGTTTTTCTAAATTAAGCTACATCTGTCTTTAAGCTGATTCAATGTCGATATTGTTTTTTATTTTTGGGTTCTCATTGTGAAAACCCCAAATTTGTGTAGTGTATATGAACATTATAACATTTAATCCATATTGGATTAAGATATTAAATATTCACAGTAGTGGTGTGGGGGATGGTACGTTTCAATAAATGATGTTATGTCTTGGAAATGTGGAAGTAGCTATGCTTTTATCTTTAGAAATCTTATTGCATTTAGCAGATTGAAATTTCTCAAATTTAGTCAATTATAATTGAATCTCACATTTACCTTATGTGGGGGAATAAATTGTGGGGATATCAACAAAATTGTCATGTATGTCTATACATGAAGTTGTGGAAAATTAAAACACTTCCCCTGGTGCATAATTATTTTCTCTTATATATAATGATCTCAAATTTAATTTTTAGATGATCATTCTAGGGTGAAACCAATCTAGTAAATATTTCGTCTAATTATTACATGACTAATAGAATAATGTTTGGGTACCGATTTCATTAAATTTTATTATCATATGGAATGTGTTATCATGTGATGTCTTTTAGGTTGGTCACATGTGTTGGTTATTTTTTTTGATCTAGGGATGACAGTGCATGGTTGCCAAAATATCCATGGCTATTTTCTATTAATTTTTGAAGAGTATGTAACCTTATGGTATATGGTGTGATTTAGAGTATTTGGTCGTGACGTTTTTTGTGTATTGTGCTCTAACAAATGAAATTTTTAATGATTGATGATAACACAACTGAGTGATATTTTCTAGTTTGCGTAACTCTTTTGGAGAACATACCCCAAGAAGATGATTCCCATATATATTTATTTTGAAATTTTTCAAAAAATAATCCACGTTGATCTAGTGTAATTATCCCCCACATATGGAACTTCTTCCTTGATAGTAGGTTATTACTGAGGAAATTATATTAAATCTAAAGAGAATGAATCCATGATTCCTGTTATCTATGTACATAGAGAGAAATGTTGAAGTTCATTGAGGGGTGTTTTTGTGAGACATTGATAATTTATGAGATATTTTTTCTTCCCAATAAATTTAACTTCATTGATATACTACTTCACATGAAACAATATTTTTTAATGAAAATCAATATATTATTAATATTATTAATTAACCATGACTTTTAAAACTTAGTAATTAATCATGGATGAATGGAGAAATGTAATAATTCTTTAAAAAAAATTAGAGAAATGTATAAGGTAAATAATATATATTTAAAAATATTTAATTAATTATTACTAAAGTCTTTATATGATTTTTAGACAATTATTTCTAAAAAATTTGTTTATATAAAAATTTGTGAAAAAATTATAAAATTAAAATTTTCCACATTTGAATGTGTTATATGACCTTAATAAATTCCTTTTTGAAATCAAAATTTCAAAATTATACTTGGGTGAAATTTTGGATTTTGGTAAATGAATAAATGTTTAATGAATAAAAAAATACTAATTTTTATTATAAATTTTATTTTTGGTTATATAATTTAAAATCAGAAATCTTGTTTTAAAATGATTTAATTATTAAATTAGATAATTTTTATTATATTTTTTATTTAAAATTTATCTTTAACTGTGAAAATATTCACATTGGAAATCCACTTTTTTGTTATGTATACAGGATTAGATTTAAATTATAATTTCAAATTATATTAATTAATATTATAAAAATGGATTCCAAATAAGGATTAAAAATCATTAATATTATATAGAATGTTCAACATAATTTTTTTAATTTTTTTTAATATAAAAAGTAAAAACATTACTACGTTTAAAAATAAAAGGATTACTAAGGGTTAAACGAGACATATAATGGTTTAAATAACCTCAATTATTTTCCAATAACAATTTTATGGAATTATCTAGACCATATACAATTCCAGTTTCTGTAATTATTATTTTTAGATACTTATGGAACATGTAAAAACTGGGTACAACTTTTCATTTTAAAAAATTAATTGTTTGTCCTCTTATAAAATGCCATGTAGTCTCCTTCCCACATCAAAAACCCATGTCATCTGGTTTGTCCATTCCCTAAAAAAATATATTTAATAATTCCATCCATACTTATTAATGACAATATTCGTATTATGTAACTCTCCTAAAAATGCATTAAGTATAAACCAAAGTAGGTTCCCTAATGATGTGGTACAATTCATAACAATTATTTTTCATTTAATATATTCTTACAACCCCATCAAATATGCATAAAATTTGATGATATAAAAGAATATATATCTGTTATACTATTATATATTATTATTCTATTGTCATAACCCACGTACATCTCCTCATCCATCAAATTTGAAAGGAAATCAAGGATCATTTGTATAGTAGACAACCACCACGTGAACCTATGTCATTCGTTTTCCATGAACATTTAACACATATGGAGATAAGAGCATTTTTAAATTATTTTATTTGATATTAATGAAATATTAATAAAAATATAATCATAAAATACCATGAATATTATTATCTTAATTTCTTTTGGTAAATGATAATTTCACACGTTGGTATATGTGGACTACCTCCTCCATGAAACATACGTTACTCATTTTTTATTTTATTTTCACATGGATGGTAATAAGGATATATTTAACAAATATATATGATATATATTTTATTATATGTATTAAAAAATGGTGAAATAATATTTTTCATTATTTTTTCATCCATAGGAAAATTGGAAATGATATTCACGTGTACATAAATCATACATACTCGATCAATGGTGTAATTAATTTTCCCTCTAAATAATTTCTAGATTAAAATGAATAAATATATAATGAATATATATTATATTATTATAAATGTTATAAATTTTAATATTAATCTTTTGTGATAACATTATATTGATCAAAACGACCAAACCAAAACAGACATGAAACATGAACCAGTTATTGCCAATAACAATGATTTTAATAAAGAACTGATAATAATAGGGTGATAAAAAGATTTATGAATGAAATTTATTGTATGATATATATTACCAGGGTAATATAATGTATTAATAATAAATTTAAAACTATTTTAACGCATTTTTTAACTGATATGAATAAATTTGTGCCTATGGTAAAGGATTTTCATCTGTCATTTATTTTCTTAGGACACATTCCACATTAGCCACATGATTATTTTGTGCGGTAGATAAAATTCCCATGATTTTATTTTTTTATTCTAATAATGAAAATTATGGGGTATAATTACACATAAAATTTTATACACTTAATGTGGGTTGTGATTCAAAAGTTACCAAAGTGGAAAATTTTTTATGATATAATCTCATTGGGTGACGAGTTTCTTTATTTTTAATTTAAGATGATGAAATAATATTATATCCCTATAATGAAAAAGATTTATTTTCATATCCAATATTGATTTCAATACAATTCATATTTCCCTTTAATTTTCATCTCTTTAAGTACACAAAATATAAAAACGATTTTATATAAAATTTGTTATATTTATTCATTCATTAAAATATATGATATCTTCTATGTCCAAGTATTATAATAAGATTATTACATTTATCTTAATATTATAAATGATTTTAAAAATTCATTCATTTAACTATTGATATTTTTAAAAAATTCTTTAAAAAGAGTCTCCTTTTCATTTTTCAAGTGAGGTACTTCTCCCTTTTTATAGAAAATTATAATGTGATATTTTTTAACATGTACCAAATGAATGTTATTTAGAACCATAATCATCACTAAATTATTTTAACTGTACTTTTATATTTTTAAATACTATTTAAAAATAAATTGGTTCCCCTATTATTTTGTAATTTTTTTTAGAGAAGTGATTTTAAAATCAAATGAGTATTTTCATTACGAATGATTTAATTATATTTATATGGAATTCATAATCACTAATGACAATTACCAATGGAATTATTAATTTATTACAGGGAATAATATCCATTTCTACTATAATTATGCTTCAAATGGATTGTTTATTATTATGATAAAAATATGAATAAAAACCATATTTCATTCTTATGGGATATTTTGTAATAAATTGTTTATGAAACATGTTACCCTTTCATTTTTTATGATAAGATGACTTTTTTATGATCTAGTGGCATAGAAATGTATTAATATGTGATGAATCAGACCTATATCTCACTCAATTTCATTGGGTAGTGATTAATGTTATATGTGATAAGAGCATACAAGGGAGGTTTCAAAAGGCCAAAATAGGGTATATGGGAGGTAATCCATTTATCCGAAAAATAGTGTACATGGGAGGTTATACCAAACCAAAATAATGGAACAAAGGAGGTTACCCAAAAACTGTTATAGTTATAGGAGTGGTTACCCTAAGCATATAATATTATGAATTTATTATTGTGTATAATTGATATAATATTTTATACTATTAATTGTATTATTTAAATATTTGTATTATGACAATGGTATGAACTCATGGATTATGTTCATTGACTCTTTCCTGATTTGTGTCACAAAAAATTCCATGATTTATGATATGAATCATGTTTATGAGATATGATTTTTAGAGTATAGTTTTAAAATTTTATTATCATGTTCGTATACCCTTATTCTAATTTTTTTAGATATCTCCATTGTCTCCCCTTATTGATCATTATATATCACTCTTTCATTTGACATATTTCCCAAGGTAATGAATAAATGTAAATTTTAGGATATGTATAAGAATATTTATAGTTTTAATGAACATAGTGGGTGATGATGTAATTCACTTATGTACCATATTTTTATGTATCCATGTTTACAAAGGTAAAAACCCATATAATTACGGTGTGGAACATAATGTTATATAATAGATATTCATATATTAAGAATTAATATCTATTTAATTAATGTTTTGGTGGTTTTTATTGGAATCAATGAAAGGTGTAGTTGACATTTTAAACAATGCTGAGATGAATTTAGGGAAATCTCTAGAGATAAATAGGAGGATAAATTAATTTGTATAAAACATGATATGCATTTTATTTATGTGAAATGAAATTGGTTTCCAATAAAATAAAACCATACCTTGGTAAAACAAGATGATGTTGATCTGACATATTTCTACATAGGAATAATAAATTTATTATGGGTGAATTATGTTTTGATTCAATTGTCACTTCTGTTATGATAAATGTTTTTGCTAATAACATAGTTTTACTCCAATCATATATGTTTTGGAAATTATAAATGTTTTATAAAAATCATGAATGACTTGAATAATGACCCTAAATTGCCAAGATTAATCCACAGAATTCATAGGTTGAAAATAATATGTCATTATTTAAATAACGGGTAGGTTATTTTTAATCATTATGTTGTCCCCCACAATGATTAATGTAGATTAGACTGTGATTTCTAGTTTTAGTTGATGTCTAGAAGTAGAAGTAATTGGATCATGAATTAAGGTTAAAGAAAATTAACTTCTTTTATCTCTAGGAAACAATGTTTTATAGTATATAAAATGAAAAATATCATTTATATGATCATATAAATTTTATATTCTTGGAATTATGTTTAAAATCCGAAATATAAAAATATGTAACATAATTTTGTTGAGGCTTTTATTATGGAACATCCAAATCCATTAATTGGATTCAATCACCCAAAATTTATTGAGAAATTAATCAATACCGTCGAAAAAATATTTTACATTCCCCATTATTTATATAATAAAAAATTCAAGTGGTTCACTAATCATTGGCGTTGAAATTGGGTTCACTGCTTAACAATTTTCATGATTATGGAGAAACAATATAAAATTTAATCCATGGAGTTGGATGTGTTTATTAGATTTCATTTCCATAAGTACATTCCTTTTATTATTAATATGAAATTGGATATGGAATTACATATGATAAATTAAAAGTTTGAGGAATATGTCAGTGCTATGGAGAAAAATATTAAACGAAAATTTTGGCATTCTTTTGGTATTATAAACTATATTGAAATTAAGGTCGATCGAATCTTCAATGGAATAAATATACGAATATGAAGAGAATTATCCATAGGGGTCTTTAGTATCTATGATGAAATGATTATATGTTATATCATGGTAGAAAATAAGATCGGGGTTACCCAAAATTCTTATGGGTTTAATAGGAAAATAAAATAGAATTCATATTAAACACTAAAGACCCTAGGGAGAAAAAGAAGAGATTTCTTTTATGTGTGAATAATGGAAGGAAACATGGAGGAAATTTCCTTCATTAGACAACTAATTTTTTTTATCTGTGAAAGGGAATATAAAAAAGGATATAAATTATGATGTTATGGGATAACGTATGATAATAATACGAATAGAGATAAATCTATAGAGAATGCACAACCCACACAATAACACCCAGAGATTTTGTGAATAATTTTTTAAAATTAATTAAATATTTTTGATATTTTTCATTTCGCGCAACACTGAAAAAAATTTATCTTATATTAAATCCCCACATATAGATAGAATTATACGTTATAGTATGATAAAAATATGCTACAGAGAACATAAATTTTAGCATCCGCTTCCCAAAAAACTGAGGTTAGCTTAGGTTACACGCAAGACTAACATTCCTCTATGACTTACGTAACATGCAAGACATACTATTACTTTAAAATAATTCCGTATTAAAATATTATTATTTAACATGATATTGAATGGCCATTAAACTGTATATTATATGATTAACTAAAATATAAATATATATTGTTTAATTCATTCTTACACATATTATTAGATAACAATATAGAATCCTAATAAATATAAATAGACTAATTTTATAAAATTCTATTTTTATCAGAAAAAATTGATATATAAAAAGAAGTTAAAATAATTAATAACAGTGTAATAATATTAATTAAATGTATATGTAATATATTAAAAAATATTTTTGATAATCATTCAACTGATTTGATTGATATATGAGAAAAAGAGACCATATTTTATGCCTAAAACCCTTTATTTTTATAAATATTTTTTAACCTCTTTTTAAGGGATAACCGATTATAAATCCAATATTTGGAACAATTATAGATTAAATATGTCCAAATAAAAATTAAATATAAAATAGAAACGTAAAAATTAGGTTAGGATTCATTTTTAGTATTTTTTTGTAATGTTTCTTTTATTACTGACTAGTTAAAAATACAGAATTGTAATTCATTGCTTCTTTTTCTACCAATTCATTTGTAAGGTTAAATTATAATTAAAATTTGTTTAAATGATTAATTAGATATTAATATTATAAATTAATCCAATTTAGGTCATTTAAATCAATTTCACATTGATATTGGCTATAGAAATATATCAAAATTTGGGACATTATTTACTTCAAACACTCACAGTGTCATCCCATAAGCGGGATTAAGTTTATATTAAGTTCATTTAATAATATGATTAAAATTTAACGAAATGGATTAAATATTTATAGTCATCATAATTTATAAAATATAGTCATTTTAAAAAAAATGACCAAAAATATTAGTGTAAGTGATTAATATGAGTTACAATGATTAAGTGAAAAATTTGGTTCACAAGGAACTAAACATTAAATTTAAGACCCATAATGACTGATACACTTGTCCAACACCCTTTCTACATACATTATTCATCCATTAACTTTAAAATATTGGGGATTTTGGGTTTTTATTACTTTAATTTGGTAAAAATGTGGTTATACATGTCTTGTTTTAAAAAAATGACCGGTATGCCCTTTCCCTTCCCTATAAAAGGCCGCCAACACCCCCTCTTCTCCACACCTCTAATAAAATGTAGGTTTAACCAATATCATCCCAATAAACTTCATAACATACCTAAATTACTCTTAAAATCCTACCATTGTGCAGAAAATAATCCATTGATTCCTTTTGTCACAAACTAGAAGGAGTTACACGATTAAGAGGTAAGGACTTCTCTAAAGCTCGATTATTTTATATTATTTATCCACCCCATCCACTCTATTTACTAAATTATTGAATATCAACACCACAATATTCAATATAATATGATAATATTATGATAGGGGTTCTACCTACACATATAAACACAACCAACTAGTGGAAAAAACATACACTTTATGTGTACGATGAACTACCAGCTCCAAAAATGATGACTGTTCATTTTTCCTTACCACCTATCATGGTGGACATTTAATGGGATACAAGTTTATATAGGATATATATGACATATATTATGTATTTTTTTCATTAATTGTTTTAACATAAATCCTTATATGATCAATTTTTTAAAAAAATAATAATTTCTTTAGAAGAATTGTGGATTACCGCCTCCTCAATTCGATGCAATTCATTCACATACTACATTGAATTTATTAAACAAAGGTTTAGTGAAATAATATTTTGTTAAATATTACAATAAAAATAGAAACATTGTTCATGTGTACGTACGACATAACATCTACTTGAAAAGTGTCTTCCATTATAGAATTCTATATTTTATAGATTATTATAAAAAAAATATAGTAAATATAAATGATATTGACAACATTATGTAAATTATAAAAAAATGATATTATTATAAGGACCAAATATATATAAAATTAAGACACTTGAAACGAACAAAGTAGATATTACCCGATGTGAAGACTTAGGATTAAATTGTAAACAAGGGGTTAATAGAAGGTTATAATAAAATCATATAAGGTATTAGATATAAAAACATGGTTCTCTAGAATATTTATAATAATGTTATAATTATCAAAATATAGTTTTTAATGAGTTCGATTAGACTCAAGACACAAGGTATGGGAATTTAATCTCACATTTTATTTATGTGAGATACATGCTTTAATATCCACACATTTCTTTTGTGTGGTGTGTATTCTAAAAATGGATGCATTGTATTATTATTATACTTAAATTTATAGTTACATACATTTCTATTTTTCTATATTTATTTCATAAGGATTGTGTTTTAAATGATAACAAATTGATAAATGATTTTGTCTCAGTTTTCTTTCTTCAAGGCACATGACTTGTTATACAACCATATTTTTTATAAGGTTTATATAATTCATTTGAAATAATATATAATGAATATGTTACTATTCATGATGTTTTAGGCTTAATGTAATTAAATATTTTTAAAATGTTGGTGTGGTTCAATGTTATCAATTGGTAATATATTATTGAAACTATCTCATTAATATTATTGATTGTTATTTATTATGCCTTCCCTGATGAAATATCATGATCAATATATCAAGAAAATTGAAGAATTTTATTATTCTATATTTACACAAAATCTTTTGATTTATTTGAACAATTTTTTAACTCTTTAGTACATAGGATATTTAATAAAAAAAATTAATAAATTTCGGGCAATATTTCCCTTTTCATACAAAAATCTGTTTTTTTTAATTATATGTTTACCAATATGTATTGAAAATATTTCATGATTATTTTAGTATTTTTCAGGTCAATGTATTTTCAACATAATTTCAATATTTATTTATAATATTACAAATTAATTTGAAAAATAAATGGTTTTGAAAATATTTTAATTCATTATTTACATGTTTTCAATTTTATTATCAGAGAAATGGTTTTCAAAACGTATTCAATATTTTTTATATAATTATTAAGTATCAAAAATGAATTTTTGTTATAAAAATCATGAATTATTTATTTTTATTCAAATTATATTTAATTATATGGTTTCTAACTTTTTTTTCAAGATTTTTTTAAATTGTTTCAATTTTTTTAAAAATAAAAAGATTTATTAAAATGATTTGAGGCATATTCAATATGTTTTTTTGAAAGAAGGTTCCAAAAATTATTTAAATTAAAATTTATAAGTTTTAGTGGTATTTTATAATAATATTATTTTTAAATGGGTTTATGAATAAAAAATCCTCTTATAAAGATGAAATGATATTTTCCTGAATATTATTCTTATGATACTTTCAAATTATTTTTAGATTTAGATTAAAATCATTGAGGTCACTCAAGACTTTCACAGAAATAATTTAATGATTCCAATCATATTATTTTTAGAATGTGTTATGAATAATGTCATGGTCTTTGTTAAAACCATTTCAATTTTATGGGATATTTTTTATTAATCTATTTATCTTTCACATGTTATATATCCATGACATCCATTTATCTTTCATAGCTTATTATTTTGACGAAATTATTAAGCAAATTTTATCTTTTTCCACAATTTATGATATCATTACATTTTTATGATATCCTTTTTACTTCATAGGTATGATAAGATTATTTATTAATTTTCTGGAACATGTATTTATTATTTGATTATGAGATTGGTGGAACCTATATCTACCACCAAAAAATTGTGTAAATATTTATACCTAATAAGATAGAAAAATATAGTCTTTATAATTAACCATTGCAACTAATATGGCCATGGGAGTAAACCTTGAATATCAAAATAGAATGAGGATTGAAATCATGATACTAAGATGACCATGGGAGCGAACCGTGACATCCAAAATGGTAATGTTAGTGAACCCCTACTACAAAAATTTTATTAGAAGAAATTCCTTGGTTATGTAGAAATAATATAATATGATTATTTTTTCCACACTATTCCATGTTTTGTTCAAATGTTATGCTTTCATGGATTTTGTTCTTTATTGAATTATGATTCGCTTCATATGAACATCGGATAATTAGTCAATATTTAATGTATATGATCTTTGATATAATGATTTGGATCGTTAAATTCCATGATAATGTACCCATACCCAAATTCTCATGACTATGCTTACATATCTCCCTTATTTACCCTTAGTGACTATTTTAGCTCACCACTTTTTATGTTTCATTCCCCGTGCTTTGAAGATATTTATTATATTCGATAATTCCATGAAGGGTGATAGTCCTGAATAATATAGTTGGAGATAATGTTGCTCATTTATGTATCGATTTTTATACTCTTCATGTTTACAAGGGCACCAAACTATTATAGTTGTTGAGAATATATTTATATAATGTTTTATGTATTTGGAAACATTTATGTAATATTATTGTATGAAAATAAATGATCCATATAGTCGGTATCATAGTAATGATTTAGTTTAATATTTGAAAATAGGATGAATAAAAATTATTGATATCCATAGGTATATTTATATGAATATATCTATGGCTATCTCTAAGGATAAGTATACGGATAAGTCAATTTTTTTGAAAAAGACCTAGAATTTTGGTAGCAGATAGAGTGAGTGGTTCCATTGTTTAGATACTAAATACAGATGTGGATCTATAATTGATGTACATTGTGGTAACAACTCCAACATTATGTCCCAATCCTGACTCAGGGTAATCTGGTACATGACAACAGGACATGCTTCCCACCAGGTATGACAATATCTAGGGATATTATTTGGGAATTAAAAAACTCTTTACAAACCATGATGATAGATTAAAATAGTCATATTATATGAATAACATAGTATGAACCTATGGTTTCAAAGATTAATGAAGTGAGATCCATGATTTAGGAACCCTATAAGTAACATTTCATGTTTATATGGTCACCCAATATGATAAATGATTCACACAAATTGATTTATGGGTTGAATCAATAGATATAACCTTATATAACCTGGTTAAAATTTATTACTTCATATGTGTAATGTGTAGGAATTATGACAATATATTTCGAAATTAGAAATATCATAAACATAATTCAGATGGTGGTACGAGTATTTGTTAGACATATGAAGATAATGAGATTGAAAATGACCTGTGAAACGTTTGTGATGTTATTCTAGTATTTTTTACATTAAACATCTGAATCATGATTAGATTGAGGTTTAGGAATCATAATAACGATTAATATTTAATATTTTAGGAAATAGGTATTAAGGAATATGATAATGAAGCATATGTATTGGTTTAAGAATAATTTTGGATTAATTATGTATTTACAGTTTGGAATTAAATGATTTTTTTATAGTAATCATTAAATATAAAATTATTTCCATAATAATTTTGATAGAAGGGTTAAAATAAAATGTTGAATGCATGTGAAGACATATAAATTAGACATTATACGATGGTAATATTTTTATTAGGGGGAGGTAACCCTTAATTAGTGCCCAGGGTTGAGAAATGATGCTTGGATAACGATATAATAGATATTATTAAGTAAATTAGAAAATACATATTAATCTAGAATAGATAATTTACCATGAATTATATAAAATTAATGATGATGTTTACAAATTCGATGATTTATATAACAGATCCATTAATTATTTAAATAATGAAGAATTCATGTTTTGGAAAATAATTTATGATAATTAAGGTTGTTTCCATCTATCAATGGAATATATGATGGCTGTATTCATAAGTTTGGAATGTAACAATTTATATCTACTTTGTGTTTTATTGGGGATAAATGTAGATTTTATTTCATGGTATTATTTCTAATGTTTTTTATTTTCATATATTATAAGGTTTAATAGGTTTACCATTCTGGAAAAATTTATGATTAATTTTAAAGATTGTATTTCTCTATTGATATTGTATTGAAACCATTAGATAAATTTATTTTTAGGGGTTAACCTTATTTCTGTGATTTCCATAATATTTATTTTGGATATAATATATGTGTGGTTTTAGGAATGTTTATCATGACTTTTTGGTGATGAAAAATCAAGTCATATAGGGCCTCGAGTCTTCAACATCAGACCAAAGGATGATAAGGGTTTCACACCTACCAATATCTTTCATTATGTCCTGGTTAATGTATAATTATTTTTTATGAATTATTATTTATTTTCAAAAGCTAGTGATAATTGTTTTGTTCAGAGATTAATGTTTTAGCCAGATTGATTCTAAAGGATTGTTAGAGACAAATAGTTTCACTTTTTCATTCTTTTATGGGACCTCATATCATCTAAATGTGTATGTTTTTACATCTAACATCAATGTTAATTCATAGGAATCCATTTCATGAAGTAATGGATGAATTAAAAATAGAAAAAATCAAATAAAAATTGACATTTTATATATAGAGACATAAAAATTCTTTATATTTATGTACATTTAGGGTTAGTAAAACAATTACTTAAGGATTGTATAATTATAGAAAATTGTGTTGTCGTTAAATTTTGTAGAACCACTATCCTTTTAAGTCATCATAGATTTATGAATTTGAGGACATCAAAAATTAGTTTATAATTCAAATGTTTGTAATTAATGACCTTAATCAATCCTTATGAATATTTATGATTTTCCACCAGTTCCATGTTTTCAATTTGCACATATATTATCCTATATGGAATCATAGTTATATAATAAATTGGTTAACCATTATGTTTCCTACAATCCCCTTTTAAAGGATGTTTTATGATTATGTTTTACAATGTGGGTTTCTATGAATGGAACATTAAAATATATAACCCATGATAAACTAAAATAATTTAGAGTTCGAATTTCATTTTAAGGGGGTAGAATGTAAAACCTATAAAATTTTTCATTTATTTTCTTCCAATTAATTTAATCTCTTTGATATGTTTCATTTCACACAACACTTAAAAAATTATATTTTATATTAAAGCACTATGTATAGATTATTTTAGATGTAATAGTATGTTAATAATTAAATATATACAAAATAAATTTTCTATTTTTCTATATGTAACACTATGGTCAGTTAACATTAAACTCAATAACTAATTTCCATGATGGATTATATAAAACACAAGACAGAGTGTTGCCAAAAAATAATTCAGTATTTAAATTTTTTACATAAGAGGATATAAAATAGAAATTAAATTGAATATTATAGTATTATATTACATATTAAATTATATAAAATAATTCATTGGATAAATAATAATAAGAAAATGATATCATGACCAAATGAATATAATGAGACTGATTTTATAAAAGTTTATTTCTATGTGAAAAAATGATTTATATCAATATGTTAAATTAATTACTAATAGTGAATTTTATTAATTATATTTATATGGTATATATAAAATTAAATAATTTTAACAATCATCTCATTGACTTGATTGATATAAGCTTAAAAAACCCAATTTTATGCCTAAATCCTATATTTTTTAAAAGGTATTTTTCCTCCTTTTAATAGAACACACATTTTAAATCCCATTTTTGGATTTTTTTATAGATTTTATATGTCAAAATATAATTCATATTTTATGAATAAACCTAAAAATTTGGTTAGGATAATTTTTTTACATTTTTCAGTAAGGTTTTTTTAATGAATATAAAAAAATATTAAATTTTAATTCAAAACTACTTTATCATATACTACATTTATAATGTTAAATTATATTTAAATTTTTTTGTAATATTTAATTAGATAATAATTTCATATATTAATCTAATTGAGGAATTTGGAATAAATTTCTCCCTGAAATTGGGTATAAGAACATAGTAAATATTCTGTCATTTGTACTTTAATAACATACAAAGTCTTCCTATGATCATGATGATTATTAATTAATTTTTTCAATTTATTTGATTATAATTTAGAATAATGGATTAAATATTTTGTATCAAAATAATTTATATTGTCTAATAAGGTCAAATTTGTTTTTGAAAAAATATATTATTTTATGTGATTAAAATTAAGTACAATGATTAAGTGAAAAATTATGAAGAAAACGTAGTAAACATTAAAATTTCGACCAAAAATATTCTATATACTTGCCCAAAACCCATTTTCTATCTGTATGTCTCTAGATAACCATATACTATTTAGTTATTATCATTTTTTATAACATTTCATTTGAAAAAACATGGTTACACATAACATGTTTTAAAAAATGTCAATTGTGTCATTTATATTCCTCATAAAAGGACAGCACCTCTCCCACTTCTTTACACCTAGAAAAACACTTTGGAACTTCCAATATCATACCCATAAAGTTTAAAAAATTTCCTCATTACACATAGTAGCTGTCCATTAGGATTAACTCAATCCAATTAATCTTTTTAGAAAAAAACTAAAATGAGTTACACAATAAAGATGTAACATCATCTCTCATGCTTCTTTATTTTATTTTCGTTCTCCCCCCTTACATTCTATTTTAACATTTTTGTAAAAAAATATCAGTATCATAATAATAATAGGTTTTTATGATATTTATTTCAAACAACACTTACACACACCTCAATCTAATGGGTAACTAACGAATAACTTTTGTGTTTGGTAAACTATAACTACACAAAACGATGAATGTTCATTTTTTCATAACATATATCATGGATGAAATTGTGATGGAAAATATATTAATATATTTTATTTATTATATTTATCAAATCATTAATATTCCTTAATTCTATTATAACACATATATGTTGACATTCAGTTTTAGGTTAATATGATAATTTAATTTCACGAAATGTAGATTATCGCCCCTTCAAAGTGAAGTGATTTGTTCCAAAACTACACATAATGTATTAAGGATGGTTTTCTTGAACATATATGACATGTATTTTATAATAATTATAATTTAATAATATTCTATATATACATATACATATATTTCATTTTCTATGTTTCTATTAATACAATAATAAAAACGGAAACATTGTTCATGAATACATATGGAATAAGAACTCCGTGAACAGTGTATTCCATTTAATACATATATATTATATATATTAGTATAACACACATATGATGAATAATAAATAAAATGTATAATTTTATTTAAATTATATAATTCATGATAATACTATAATTACCATAGATATTGAAAATCATGACAAATGTAATAAATAAAGAAGATAATAAATAATGTGAAACCTTACCATATGATTAATAACAATTGGGTTATATTACATGATAATAAAACCAAATAAGGTATTATATATAATAATATTCCACATTTATATATTTATTGTAAAAATTTATTTATTATATAGGCGGTTTGAAGGAGTATGATGTAATTCATGACACAAGGTAAGGGAATTTCATCTCACTTTTTATTTCCATGAGATACTTGTTTTATTCAATACCCATTACATCTGTGTGGTGTGTATAAGTACCATGGATATATTAGAAGATTGAATAAATATATTTATGGATATTTCCATATTAATTTGATTATATTTCTTTCATGCGGACAATGTTTCAAATGTTAGTAAATAAGTAAAATGATTTTTTCTCAATTTTCCTTCTTGGAGACACATGTTTTGTTATGCACCAATATTTTTCCATGAGATGTATATAATAAATTTTCAATTTTATTTAATAAATATAATTAAATTTATGTATACTAGTCTTCTTTTAATTTAATTCTCTTAAAAGAGGAAATAGTCCAATTTTACCAAGTGGTAATAATTTATTTTAACAATAACATCACTTTTCAGGATTGTTTATGATTATAAATCCATTTTTGAAATCTTCTAATACATCTCTTAAAAATATTCATATATTTTATTCTAATATTTTTACTCAAAATGTATCCATTTATATGTACCATTTTCGGTTCTTTTTTACTTATGATAATTTAGAAAATATTTTAAGAAAAGTATGACCATATTTGCCTTTTCAGTTTGAAATCTATTTTATTTCAAATATTGTATTTCCAAAAATGATATCAAAACTATTTCATTATTATTTCAAAATTTTACAATTAAAAATGTTTTTGAAATTTTTTTCAAGATTTAATTATAAAATTTCATAATTATTTTAAAAGGAATAGTTTAAAACTGTTTTTGAAGTTTTATTTATAGTTTTCAAAATTAATTTCAGTGAAATTTATTTCGAAAACAATTCATGATTTATGTATATTTTTTAAAGAATACTAAATGATGTTTTTTCAAAATTATTCTTATATTTATTTGTATGTTTTGAAATTATTTTTAGAGAATTCGATTCCAAATTTTTTTCAATATTTATTTTTAAATTTTTCAATGTGCATTCAATTAAAATAGTTTTCTAAGTTTTTCTGATTTGTAATATATATGTTTTATTCGAAAAAAGGACTTCAAAATGATTTAATGTATTAATTATAAGTATTGTAGTTAAATTCTAGGAAAATGATTTCCCAATTGTTTTATGTATTAATAATACTTTTTCAATGAATAGATGATATTTTCATGAATATTTATTTAAGATATTTAAAAATTATTTTCTATCAAGGACAACATTCAATGATGTAACTCATTACTTTCTCGGAATTGATATAATGTTTTCATTAATATTCATTCTTTAAATAGGTTATTCCTAACATTTTTGTATTTATAAAACCTATTTCAACTTCATGGGTCTTATTTTTATTAAATCTATTTTTATTTCAAAGGATAAATGGTTTTTGAAATAAATTTCTCTCTCATAGGTTTTTGTTTTGATTAAAGGAAATGGAATCCTATATCGTTTTTCTCAATTATGACATATTTACATGTTTAGGATACTCTTTTAATTTCATGGGTTATGATAATATTATTTATTAATTTTTTGAACAAGTATATATAATTTCATTATGATATGTTTGGGTCCTATATGTCAATTTAATTCATTGGGTATATATTTTAAATCTATAAGATATACTAATATGGTCTTGGAGATGAACCTTGACTAATATGATAGTCGTGGTAGTGAACCATGATTACCAAGAAGTTTTGAGGAGTGAATTCATGCTATTACAATGGATATGGGATTAAATTCCGAGTACTAAGATGGTATGGAGAGTGAACCCACACTACTAAGATGGTATTGGAAGCATTGTATTGAATATTATGGAAATCATATTATATGATTTTTTGTTTTCAAGAATACTATGTTTTGTTCATATATAATGATTTCATGGATTTTGTTCATTATTTCATTATGATACAGGTATAATGAGCTAGCATGATTTATTTTGTGGTTCATGCATATGATCATTGATATGAAGGGTATGATATTTTTTTAATGATCATGTTCTCGTAACCATATGATCTTGATTATACTTGAATATCTCCCTTGTTTAACCTTATTTAGTATTATATCTCTCCCAATTCTATGTTTCCTTTAATATGTTATGATTATATTTATTATGTTTGATTTTTTGAGAAGGGTGGCAGTCAAGAAGATCCTAGTGGGAGATAATGTCGCTCATTTATGTTTAAGTGTTTTTGTTTTCATGTTTTCAAAGGCACTAGACTACTATGGTCTTTTGGAATCTGTTGGTATAATTTATTAATTATTCCAATAATTTTATGTAATGATATTATATGAAAGGTGAGTTTCTTTATACACCATATTGTATTTAGAATATAAATATTATAGGAATTATGTGATCTAGAGAACAAATTTGAATGTTAAGGATGATGCCTAATGACAACAACCTCTTTAGCAGAGAGGCAATATGAAATCTCAAGTGATCATTTTTTATGATGAAGGGTATGATAATGACATAGTCAATGGAACACATAACATAGAATATATAACTTATAATGTAATATTTTATTGTATATCTACCTTATAATTTATCTTTATTTAATTTTATAAGGGTATCAAAATAACACCCAAATGATTAGTGTTGAATTAGTAGTGAAAACCAATAGTTGGATTATGATTTCTTTCACTAGTATATGATTGTTCCCTAATTTATGATTGTGTAAATATGCTTCCTAAAAATCATGTTATCCTCCCTTAATATGAATTGGATTTTATCTTGGTCATTGATTTTCTTTCTCTATATAAATCTCAAAATAATTCAGGAGGAAGGGAAGTCAACTTTTATATTCCAAACAAACCTAATATTTTTAATAAGTTAGAGGATAAATATGAAATTATAATGGGGATGAAATCCAATTTATTGGACTTTATTCATATAAAAATTTAATTTTCATTTTTTATCATTGTAGAAAAACTCAACATAATTCATATAACTATATTGCGGGAGATGGTAGATGTTTTTCCATAAGTGTTACTAATGTTTTCTAGAATTGTGGTGTTATGTTCCAAATAGAACTCATATATAGATACAAACATATTTAAAATAATATTTGTATAGTACACCAAATAAGTATCATAAATTTAATAATATACTCTAATAGAATCATGGAATGGGATTTATAAATCCATTTATGTCACCATAATATAACAGCTAGATGTTTTTGTTAAATATCTTCAACAAATAATTTGAAATATTCAGTAGCATTCATTTCATTCATTCGTGATTTTAAGAGAACCAAAATATTCCCTTAAAATAAAATGTCCCTTTTAACAATTCCATCATGTTTTAGGGAATAAATATGACTAACTTATTAAAATTTATGCTGACGTCATTCACTACCAATTATTTATGAAAAATAAAAATAAATTATATATTTCTCTTTATGAATTAATAAATTGAGTTAATTATTGTTAGTAAAATAATTAAATTAAATATATATGTTAGAAACTTCATAAAATATTTTTCATTTTCATCTAATATATTGTTTTGTCATAGTAAATGAATAAACCCCATTTTATGTATAACAACCTATATTTTAAAAAAGTGAAATTTTATACATTTTAATAAGGAACCAATTTTTAAGTACTGTTTTGACAAATTAAGGATTTTTATCTGATGATATATACATGTTTTATGGAAGTTATATATAAAAATTCACATTGGATGAAATATTATATTTTTTATATAACGTAAATATTTTCATGAATAGAAAAATTATAGAAAATTTTATTTAGAAAAAAAAATTCATGTTATTAATTTTTATGGATAAATTATAAAATATAATGGGTTTAAATTATTAATACAATATATTTTTATCATTGAATAAAATTTATTTCATTAGAATTAATTTTACATTGAATTCAGATGTTAAAACATTTCAATCTTTTGCGATGTTTTAACTTTTAATACACATTCTCCCTTTGTTACAAAGGGATTAATTTTAAATTAATTTCTGAAAATTAAATTATTTTAATATTAAATGGATTTCATATTTGTAATTAGTTGGTCCAAATTATGTAATTATATTTTCATAATTTTTTTCATTATGAATAGTAACTTGGGTAGTGATTATTAATAAAGTAAAAGGGTAAACATGGTTATTAAGGGTAAGAATACTAATATAAAATTACCAAACAAATGAATTAACATAATTCGATGTGTTTGTATCTACCTAATTAATTATTGGGTAGATGTGGTATCCTTTGGAAGCCAGTGGGATGAGATTAGGATATTAATTTATTTTTATATAAAGTAATGTTAAATATATATCAATCATATTTTAAAAAGAAATTAATTTAATATATAAGGTACTATTGAAGAAAAATTTGATTTTAAATAATAATTTGAAAGATAAAATATTTTTATTTATCATGGTAATTTAATTGTAATTTATAAGAAAAAATAATTAATTTAATGAATTCTACATTTAAGATGTAAAAATTAATTAATTTCTGAGAAATAAATACTTTTTTTATTAAAATGCTAATAAAAATTAAAAACCCAAACACATGAAAAAAATTTATTGGTCAATTATATCTACTGCATAACCATCCAAGGGTATAGTTAGTGGCCATTTGGAGCCTTATATAACAGATTTTTATTCTTATAATATTTAATTTTATGTGATTTTAAATATTTCACATTTATAATTTAATAACTATAACATTATAAATATTAGATTTTACAGATGATAAATAATATTTAAAATATTATTATAAAGGATATTATATTTTTATTATTAATATAAATTTATTTTCAATTTTTATTTCACAAATATGTATGTTAAATAATAGCACAAAATTTATGAAGTAATTTTATTATAAATAGGGATAACAAATAAATGTTATTAAATATTAAAATATATATAATTTTCGATAATTAATAAATATAATAAATATTATATATGACCTCTACCACATATAAAGATAATAATATATTTTTTTTGAGTTTAAATTGTTCTCTTAATTTTTTTAAAAAAACAATTAATTGAATAGTGTTTAAATTGACACTATTGAATGTTTATCAAAATATTGATTTATTAGATTACTTAAAATTCATAATTTTTTTTAAAAATATAGAATAATTTTTATATTGTATAAATTGGTCTATGATATTTATTTATGGTCTATTTGAAATCAAATAATTATATATTTCACCCTTTTAATATTGAAATATTATTTACCCTAGTTAAAAATAAAACATAATAACTAAGCATTAAATAAAATGATAAGGATTAAATTGGAATAAAAACATGTATAAAATATATTGGTTTATTAGATTATAACTATATCTAATATTATATTCTAAATTGGGATATTTTGGAGGTTTTTTTATGGGGTTTGATTTTTTTATAAATTATTATTTTTCGCGATCCAAAAAATGTCCATCCCATCAATTATAAAAGGGAACCTCCTTCCTCGACTCTTCATATCACATTGATCCTTCAATCATTTCCATACCATTTAATTTTCACGTATAAAATCCCCTAGTAACATTATAAAGGTTATGGTCTTCATCAATGTCAATTTCTTGTGTGAAAATAACAGATTTATAGGAACTATGTTGAAGAAGAGATAATATCCTCTACTGATTATTTCAAAATTATTTCGTCATTAACTACCTATTCATGAGTTATTTCACAATTTAGTAACAAATATAGTATAAATTATATAATTTTATGTTATTATTATTATGTAATAAAAATATTCTAGTCTCTATCTATCCTATAAAAAATGAAATCACCACCTGTGCATAAGTACGACTTACCGTCTCCACGCCAAGGTATATTCAATTTTTCAACACCACCATACATGGATGGGTATAATGAAGTAAATAATAACTATATATGACTATTATAACATTATATTTATACAAATATACTATAAACCATTAAATTCGATAAAATTTAACAATTATGGGTATGATATCCTCGCTTGTGCGTACGTTCGTCCAAACATCTCCATGATGCAATGTGAATCATTCTACCTGATATTCATTAATGATTGATTATATAAATTTATATAATAAATAATTATTATATATATAATGTTAATATGATTTTATAATGATATAACATCGACAAATTATGGAAAACTATTACTTATTTGACAAAACATACATAAGAAAATAAAGGAGTTAATACCCGAATAACAAATAATAATGTATTGTTATTATCTAATTGATGGTAATATTATAATATATGATAACAATAAAATTATTATTATTATGAAATATTAAATTAAATTATTTAAAATATTATACATTAGGTTTAGATACATATAATGGAAATCAGTCCTAAGTTAATGGATAATTATTCAATCTCAGTATTATCTGAGATTCATTATATGGGGTAAATTTATCATTCACGTCCATGTTTCCTAAATATGTAATATTAAATGTAATATTATAAAATTTTTCAACTTTATTTTTACCCATTTATGAATTTTTATTAAATCGTATGAAATTAATATCTTGTTATTATTCGATATGATTCACATTTCAACATTTCCAGCAAATGTATGAGCAGAATATATTTTAAACTTATATAACATGAATTGATTATTATGTTGTCATAACATGATCTTTAGAAAAACAATCCTATAAAATATTTAATGTTTATTTTCATATAAATTAATTTCATTAAAAATTTATCAACATTTTGAGAAAATAAAATGTTTTTGAAGATGAAATAACATTTTCCACAAGAATTAATTTCACGAGTTATATAAAAAAAGTTTCATATAAGATTTAATTATTTTATTGGATTATTATTCAAGTAAAATATACTTATTTTTATTATGATTTCATTGTGTTTATTATAATATTATATTAATAAAATACATTTGTTTTTGATGTATTATCTTATGATGAAATTATGTTTAACGATACACATATAATTCCACGAGTTATGATTAATTATTTATGTTATTGTAAAACACATAGGAAAGAACTCATTATGATATGGGTGAGACCTATATATCCCTCTAATTAATTGGGTATGTATTTATATCTCATGAGATAGGAATGTATATAAATGGAAATGATCTCATTTTAGTAGTGTAGGGCTAGAACGAGAAGTAGACTCGGTTCAAAAATGGAATTTTTCCACTATGGTGTTATTGGAAATCAGTATTTACTAAAATGAAATTATTTTCTACTATTATTTGTATAACACAAAAAATCATGTTATATGTTATGAATTTTGGGATTCTTTTCATTTATTCTAATGAACATTATTGGTTTATCTCATAGAAATGTGTCACAATCATTCATATCCATGATAGTATTTTGAAATGGTTTAGTCTTATGATTTATAATTATGATATAATTGATATATCACATGTTTACCTTTACTGGTCTTCTGAGATCATCCTTTCATATGTATATTTTCCCCAGGTCATGAATAAGTGTACAATGTATGTTATTTCAAAAATGGGTTTCTTAATGTTGAAATAAGTTGGAGACAATAAATATGTCTTATGAATTAGTTCATTATATTTCCCAGTTTCTAACAACATTATACCTATATGGCCCTATTGTTTCTTTGTTATATATTTTAATGAATATTATTACACTTTAATGTAATATTAATTTATTTAATTCATTTTTAGTTATAGTATGTATCAAAGGAAGGGTATAGTTAACCTTTGGAAACTAGGATGATAGAACCATAGTATGAACTCAAAGGAAATGTAAAAGTATATGTATGAATCATAGTACATTAGAAATGTTCATGAATAATCTAGGATAATAAAAAATGTGTCCTAAAGAAAAATTTTATTCTATATTATGTGTTTCTAAAATTTGATTAGTATTGCTTACATTATGCATCTTTCTTTATGTCAATTGCTGGAACCTGAAGGAACCACATTAATGCTGAATGCGACGGGAAATGTAATGATTTTCCTCGTTAGAAACAAACTATCATGGGTGATTGAATGACAAATATATTAATTTTTCTCACCCATCTATCTCATGATTTGAATTTTAATGGTGTTCCAACTGAGAAAAGGATGGAAACAATTTCTATTGACTCCTTCATGAGGCATCTTCAACCATATTTCTTTGGGTCTTCCGATCCATTAGTGTTTAAAAAATGGATTAGTACCACTGAAAAGTTATTTTCAGTTCAATAATTATTAGAACATGATAATTTCATATTATCAGTATATCTTTTAAAAGGGGAAGTTGAACAGTGGTGTAACCTTATCAAGTATATGAGGTAATGAGAGAAAATTTAATCCAGGGAATGGGATGAGTTCAAGGATAAATATTTAATATGTACTTTCCTATTATTTTTAGAAAAATTATGTAGAAGGATTTCCTTGATCTTACAAATTTGGATGATTAATAAGTTGGTAACTACAATTTTTTTTTTAGAATATATGGAAGGTTCACTTTTGAATTATTATCTAACATGAGAGTAAAATTGATCGATTCCTTACTATCTTAAAACATTGTATCATAAGTGAATTAAAGATAAAAGACATCAATATCCATGAAGAAATTATTCAATGTTATCTCAAGGTTGAGATGTATATTAGTGTAACTAGTTAGTCCTATGGGTTTGATAAGTAGGGAAAATTATATTTCATTGGAAAATATATGGCCACACTAAAAAAAGATAATTCTCCGCATATGCTCAATGTGTGGAATGAAAAATAGATGAAATTGTTTTCATGGGGATTTTAAATTATTTATGTGTGGAAATGAAGGTCGTTAGGAGTTGAATGAAAATGTGAGGGAGAAAATGTCTATTACTGTGAATATATAAAAGGCTACCCCAAATATACCACCTACAGTTCAATATTATTTTTCTTGTAAATGAGGGATTATGCCAATAAATTCCGTAATATAAGGGTTATTCATGATGATTGAGGGAAGAAAACAATTCATGAAAAAAAATCAAGTCACAAGAGATCACTATTAGTATTTTGGAGTAAAATAATTAAGTGGTTAAATCTACACTTACTATCCACTCTATAGTAGGCATTGTTTTTGGATTCTTAGTACACCAAATATTTTATTTATGATGAATTTTATAATGGCATCGCTGTTTTACCTCAACAATTATATGTTGAGTTAGCTATGACAACTCCTAATGGAACAATGGTAACATAAAAAATTTATAATTATTCTCTGGTTGATGTTTGTGAGAATGTACTTCCATAAAATCTACTGATCCTTCATATAGTGTAATTTTATTTGATTCTAGGAATGGATTGTATTTATCTTTATTGAGATCATATATATTTCAATGGTAGTGATGTCAGATTTCATATTCCAGATCAATCTAGGATCACCTATTAATGAAATGATTAATATAAAATTATAGTAGAAATAAATTAAATCTTATGGTTCTTGATCACTATAAATTAATGTTCTATATCTCATATGGTTGAGGATAAAATCACAATTAATAATACAACCATTTTCTGGGAGTTTGATGATTTCGTTTCAGAAGAATTAGAAGTTATTCCAACAAAATTGTGATGTTGAGTTTTTAGTAGAACTCATACCGAGTTATATTCTTATTTGAAAGATGTCGTATATAATTTCCCCAATTTAGTTGATGGAATTGAAGAATAAACTCCATGAAAATATTGAAAATGGATTCATACACCCTAGCATTTCACATTGGGGATCACCTGTTCTTTTTGATAAAAGGAAATATGGATCAATGAGAACCTTCATTGATTATCTATAACTTAACAACATCTCAATCAAAAATATATCATCTCCCCCTTATTTATGACTTATTCGACCAAAAACATAGAGCTAAATATATTTCAATGATTTTTCATAACATAGTATATCATCCATTAAGGGTTAATAATGAGTATATTCCTTATCATTCATTCCATACAAGGGATAGACACTGTGAATTTTTGCTTATTCATTTTGGTCTTACAAATTCCACCACTATATTAACGGATCTAATGAATATAGTATTTAGATACTATCTTGATTTGTTTATTCTAGTCATTATAGATGTTATTATATTCTATTAATATATAAAGGAATAGCATGAAGATCACTTTATAATTGTTCTAAATACCCTAATAAAAGATATTCTTTATGAAAAATTTACAATGTGTGAATTTTGGTATTAAAAGTTTTCATTTTTGGGTCACATAATCTCAAGTGAGGGGATATTATTAAATCTAGAAAAATTGAAGTTATTGAAATTTGGATGAGACCAACAACAAAAACCGAGATTCCAAGTTTTCTTCATTTTTCTGGATATTATCAACATATGTTGAATTCTTTTTCATGATTATCTAGTACACTCATCAAGTTGTCTCATAAAGGTGTAATGTTTTTTGTGGATAGAGGAATGTGTTTTGAATTTCAAAGATAATAAAAATAAGTTTATCTAGGGCACCAATTCTCACACTTCCTTGTATTTGAGAAAGGTCTAAGATATATAGGGATGCACCTATAGAGGGGTCAGGTTGTGTTCTCTTGAAAAATGATATGGTGATAGATGATGTCTAACAACAGGTTTTTTATGAAAAATTTTCTCTAAATAATTTTAATTTTTAAATATTTTCCATTACACACAATAATGAGTTTAAACAAACCACAAGATTACCATAGTATAAAATTCCCATTATTGCATAGTTTTTTGGTTAGTGGGAATATATATAACTAACATATGAAAAAATATGGTGAATTCTTTGGCTAATAATTAATTTTGTAAAATATGAATAAATTATTTTTGTTGTTAATAAATAAAGTGAATTAATTTTTTTTAATTTAATTAACTATATATATGTTATATATTTAATATAAATATTTTTTATATTCATAAAATAGATAATTTATTCATAGGTATGAATAAACACTATTTGATGTATAAAAACAGTATTTTTCAAAAGGATAATTTTATGCCTTTTAATGGTGGACCTCTTTTAAATTAATATCATGACACATTTAGTAGTTTTAATATGATAAAATAAATATATTGTTTGGAACTAGGATATTAAATCATTCACAGCTAGATTTTATGATATTTTTCTGATAACATTAATGTTCTGATAAATAGAAAAAATACACAAAATTTTAATTGAATCAAATTTTTTCATCAAAATAATATATATGGATAAATTAGAACATTGATATTTTTTTAATTATGAATAGAATATATTTTTGTAATTCAATATAATTTTTCTCATTCCCATTAAATTTACATATAATTCATCTATAAAAACATTTCAATCTTTGGAAATGATTTATCTTTTCAAACTCGTTCTATCATTATGACTATTGGATAAATTTCAAATGAATTACTAAAATTTTTTTGATTTGAATTTTTAAAAATGGATTCCATATTTGGAATACATAGTTCCAAATTATGTAAATATATTTATTTGATTTTTCCTAATTATGAATAGTATCATCATAAATTTTTATGGAAATGATAAAAGGGTAAATAAGTTAATTAAGGGAAAGAATACTATTATAAAATTAAACTAATAGTTGTCTAAATATAATTGGATGTGTTTGTTTCAACCTTAATCATCCTCAAGTTTAAAATGTGTCCTTTAGAAGCTACATTGAGTAGATTAGTACATTTAATTTATTTTATTTAATGAAAAGTTAAATCTGTCACATTTAAATTGTAATAACTATATAATTTTTAAAATAAGGTTATTTATAATATTAATTAGATTATAAATTCTCATTTGAAAGAAAAAATGTTTTTATTCATCAAATAAGAATATTATATAATTATACAAGATTGTTATAGTAATTATGATATTAATGGATATAACAAATAAATGTTATTAAAAATATTAAAATGAATATAATTTTTGGCTAATTAATATATCAAATGAATTTTTTAAATGGACTAATTTTATTATAAATATATTTAAATATTTTATTCAATGTAAAATTGTAATATTAATACTTTTAAAAATCAATGAATTTAATAGTGTCAAAATGACACTACTATTTGTTTAGAAAAAAATGTTTCATTAAATTATATAAAAATACTAAAACATTATTAAAATTATATAAAAATTATTATATGGTCTAAATTGTTAAAATTTATTTATTTATGGTCTAATTTACATCAAATAATTACATATTTCCCCATGTCAATATTTAAATATTTATTACACTAGTTTAAAATTAAATATAATACCAAAAAATTATATACTATTTATGTTTATATTGATAGAAAAAATGTCAAGAAAATATTTTATTAGGTTTTTACAAACATATCTCATCTTGTATTCTAAATTGTGACATTTTGGAGATTTTTGGGAACGGATTGATTTTAATATAAATTATTATTTATGGAGTTTCCAAAAATACACCACTCCTCAATCATAAAAGGTAACCTCCTCCCTCACTGCATCACATCACATTGAGAATTAAAGCCTTGCAATAAACTACCCATTTCCATTAACAACATCCTTTGTGACATTATAGATGTGTTGGTCTTCTTCAAAGACCTACTCTATTGCTCCATGTAGAGATTTAGATGAAGCATGTCGAAGAATAGGTAATATCATCAACTATTTCATTCAAACTTATTTCTTATTCTACTTCCTCATCGTGAGATATTTAATTATAATGTAATTACTCAAGAATTTTTTATACACAAAGAGATTATTTTAATTATTAAACAACCACATTTAACTTTATATTTATCCTACAAAAAACAAAATCACCACACATGTGTATGTATGGCTTACCATCTCTACATCATGGTGCAAACTATTTTTCCAAACCATCTTAGTAGGATGTGTAAAATTATGGAAATAATAAATATATATGATAATTATAACATGATATTTATTATGAAATATTATACATGATCCAATTCAATTCCATTCATTAATTATTGGAATTATATCGTCATTCATGAAAACATACGACATACCATCTACGTGATGCGATGGGATTTATTATGCATTTTTTTCCTTAAATATTGATTATAAAAATAAATTTAATTAATAAATATTGAATATATTATACCAATACAATTATATAAATGATATAACTATAACCTTAGAAGTGGAACTTATTCAAAAAAACATGAAAAAGAAAATTAATGAGATAATGCATGATGGATGAGTAATAAGGTTACAAACAAACATATAATTATATGATTATATGATTATATATGATATCATAAAATTTACAATGATTCATAAATAAGTCAATGACATTTTTTAAATATTTATAAAATATATTTGGTCACATACAAAAGAAATCAGTCCTTAGGTAAGGGATAATTTTTTAATCTCATTATTTTTTTATATTATTTATTTAAAATAATTTAATGGGTGATATTTATCATCCACATCTATTTTTCTAAAACATGTATTCCATATATTATTTTTATCCTTATTAATTATTTTAATGGAAATTTTTCCCAATGGTGAATTTTTTGTTATATAGTATGAATGGATCCTTCTTCATTATCAAAATGGGGTGATTAATCTCTTTCCGAAAAAAATTATAAGAAGAATGTTCTCCATTAACATATACGACATGAAATTATTTTTTAACATTATCTTAAATACTTCTTTTCAGAAATATAACATTACAAGATTTCATTTTTTTAATTAAATTAAAATATTTTAAAATTGAATGATATTTTAAGAAATGAAACATTATTTTAGGAAGAAAAAATATTTACCTCAAGAATTAATTTCAATTCTTCAATAAAAAATATTTTTAATCTAAGATAAAATTCCTTAACAGAGTCATATTTCATGTATACTACCCCTATAATTTCTATGGATAGATTTTGATTATGATGAACATAAATTTATGAAATCAATCTATTTAATGTATATTATGTTATGTTGGAATGATGATAAAGAAATCCATTTTATTCCATTGGTTTTTTTATGATGAATGACATATGTAATTATGCAACATATAAGAATGATTAAATATGATATTTATGAGACTTATATCTCCATATAATTCATTGGGTAATTATTTATATCACATGATATAGAAATGGATGGAATGAAAAATGATATCGGTTTCGTAATACAGGGCTGTAATGATGAGTTAACTCGGATCAGAAGTGGTCTTCATGCACTATGATGGTCTTGGAAATGATCCTTGACTAATATGAATTTATTTTCTGTACCTATTTATATTCCACAAAACATCATGTCTTGTCGTTTTAATTTTGGGATTACATTAATTGATTCCAATGATCTTATATGATTTATGCAATTATATGACATCATTATCTTTAATATGTAGGATAAGTTTTTCAAATGATAGGTTATAATGTTTTATTATTATGATATGACTGATATCCCACTTGTTTACACTTATAGAGAATTTTTGCGTACCCTTTTATATGATTATTTTCCCAAAGTCATGAAGAAAGGTATTAAATAAGATATGTCAAAACATAGTATATTTTTTAATAAATATGTGGGACACAATTAAGATATATTATGAGATAGTTGGTAATGATTCACAGTTTCAAAATATACTATACATATAGGGTCCTATTATGGATTATTTATATTTTGTAATGAATATTATTCAACAGTGATGTTATATTAATGTATGTAATGTTTGGGTTGTTATAGTTGGTATCAAAGGAATGGTATAGTTTACCAATGGAAACTAGGAAGATAAAACCATAGTAACAACCCAATGGATGTGTTGAAGTATAGGATACAATCCGAGGTTTTTAGAAATGATCATGAATATCCTTGGATAAAACATATTATTTCTTAAATTTTGATTTTATTATTGATTATGTGGTATTCCCATTATGATTATTGTTTCTCACATTATGATTCTTGGTTTTAGTAAGTCAATGGAAACTAGAGAAACTGCATTAATGATAAATATGATGGGAAATGAAATGATTTTCCTCCTGAGAAACATGGTTTCATGGAATCTAGAATTAAAAATATGGTAACTATGATCACGCATCATTCCCATGCTATGATTCACGCAGGGATTCCAGATGAGTAAATGATGGAACAATATCCATTAGATCCTTTCACGAGGAATCATCCACATTATTTCACCAGGACATCAAATCAATTAGGGGGTGAAAAATTGTTCACTACCACTAAAAAGATAATTTCAGTACTCTAATGTTTTGAACATGAAAACGTCATGTTAGGAGTCTATCATTTCGAATGTGAAGCTGCTCAATATTGGAAGATTATCATAAATATAAGGCAAAGACGTGAAATTGAATACATGAAATGTGATGAGTTTATGAACATCTTTTTCAATAAGTACATTAAATGTATTATTAGAACAATTATAGATATTCAGTTCTTTTAACTTAAGAAAGAATATGATGAATCTGTTGGTACATAAAAAGAATAATTTATAAGTCCTTTCAGGAATGCTTATGGAATTATTATCCAACTTGTCATTAAATTTGAACTATTATATAGTGTCTTAAAATGAAGTCTATAAAAGTAATTAGGCATAAGGGTGTTCAATATCGTTAAAGAATTTTTTAAATGTGATCTCAAGGTTGAGATAGATATTAGAGTGACCCGTCCCTCATATGGGTTCGATAAGATGATAAAAATGGAATTCAATGGAAATCCTAAAGGCCACAATAGGAATAATATTAATTTTCCCTTATTCTCAAAATGTGCAAATAAACGTGAAGTAAATTGACTTAAAAGAAATATTATATTTTTTAAGCGTTGAAAAGATGGTCCTCGGGGTAGTGGAATGCCGATGTGATGGGGAAAAGATCTATTTTTATTTGAATAGTGAAAAGGATATACTGATTTTACCCCTAAACATAAATGTTAAAAGTTCAAGGAGATGGGAGAATAATGACAATTAAAGACCTAATATAAGGGTTATTGATGATGATCAGAATCAGAAAACTCTTAAGGCCAATGAAAAAGGCACGTCACATGTGATTACTGTCAGTGATGTGGAGTACAATAACGATGTGGTAAAAGGTACACATACCATCCAATATAAAATAGAAATTGTTTTATTTGATTATGGATACACCCACTCTATTATTCCTAAATAATTTTCAAAGGGTATCACTATATTATATCAATAAAAATATATTCAGTTAGTTGTGACTACACTAAATGGAACAAAGATCACATCAAAAGTTTATAATTCTTATCTCGTTGAGGTTTTTGAAAATGTGCTTACTAAAAATCATATTATCCTTTATATAGTGGAATTTTATGTAATCCATGTCATGTATTGGAGTTCTATATATGGATCACTAATTATTTTACAAGGGAAGTCGCATTTCATATTCCAGATCAATCTATTATCATCTATTGAAGCAAGGATGAGTATGACCATCCAGTGAAAAAGTATTCCATATTATTGGACTTTATTCCTATAAATGAAGGTTTTCTATCTGAAATGGTTGGGGAAAAACTCCCAATTATATAAAAACCCATTGTACTGGAGTTTGATGATATCATTATGGATGAATATTAATGTCTTTCACTAGATCATGAGGTTTATTTTTTAATTGAATTCATATAATGCGTTATACCTATTTTAAAGTCACCTTATTAAATGACCCCAATTTAGTTTCAAGAATTGATGAAGAAACTCCAAGATATATTTGAAAAGGGATATATATATTCTAGTTCATCACCATGGGATGGACCTATTCTGTTTGTTTAGAAGATAGATGTATCAACGAGACTCTTCATTGATTATATAGAATTTACAAAGATAACTATCAAGAACAAATATCATCTTCCCAATTTTTATGACTTCTTTGACAACCTACGAATAGCTTTATACTTTTCAAATATTGATATTCATTCAATATTTCATCAATTATGGGTCAAGAAGAATGATATATCAATGATGAAAAATAGTACATATTATAGACACTATGAATATATAGTTATCCCTTTTGGTCATACTAATGCACTCGATATGTTCATGGATATAACAAATAGAGTCCTTAGATACTATCTTGTTCAGTATGTGGTAGTATTTATAGATGATATTCATTTCTATTGGAAGATAAATTAAGAACCTTAAGATCACTTGAAAATTGTACTAATGACCCTCTGAAAGAAAAATCCTAATAAAAAATTTACCATGTGGGTATTTTGGAATTAGAATGATTCATATTTCTATAACATAATATCAAAATAAGGGAGATCTATGGATCCATCGAAAACAATTTTTATTCAAAATATTATGAGATAAAAAATGGTAAATGAGATCTAATGGTTTCTTGGTTTTCCTGGATATTGTGGAGTTTTTTTGAATGAATTTTCACATCTATATTATCCAATCACCATGTTTACCCGGAAAGGAGTTATGTTTTTGTGGATGGAGGAATGAAAATATAATTTCAAATATCACAAAAGAAGGTTTTCTATTGCACCTATTCCCACACATCCTTATAGTAGAGAAAAGTTTGTGATCTATAGTTTTTCATCCAAAAATGGGATGGGATATGTTCTCATTAAAAATGATATGGTAATAGATTATGGCTCACGGTAATTGAAATTCCTTGAGAAAAATTACCCAAATTATTATTTTGAGTTAGTTATAGTAATATTTTCATTAATGATGTGGATTCATTATATTTATTCAATAAGGTTTGATATTTATAATTATTATAACATTTTAAAATACATTTTCACATAATTAACCAAATATAGTGGTTGGAGTTGATTAATTATTAAAACCTCTCAATAGCATACCACTATAGGAAAGAGAACATTGTGGATGATGCTTTGAGTTGAAAGGACCATGCTATCCTATCCATGATGAGGATCAAAATAGATCTACTATTTCTGTATTATCATGGGATGGATCTTAAAATTTTAAAACAAGGGGATAAATATTATCTTTCTAAAATAAATTTTCAACCATCTGTATAAGTGATGAATAAGGAGGAACATAAGGAAGAAGTATATCTAAAAAAGAATATTAGAAATGTTCTTGAATACGGAAATTATTTTGATTGAATAATAAGGTTATGTAACCATGTTTTTATTTCTCTAATTACAGAATTAATGATGGAGACAATTTAGGAGTTTCATTCTTCATCATTATCTGTTAATAATAGAATAAAAATGATTAAAAGAAATATGAAAGATTATTTTTCATTGGATTATATGAAATAAGATGTTGTAGAATATGTCCCTCTGCGTTTAGATTATCAGAATGTTAAGGATGAGAGTCAAAATTATATGGTGATGTTACAACTATTAGCCATACCAAAATCGAAATTGGAAAACATCACATTTGAAATTTTCTTTATACTTCCCAATACATCTAAAGGTCATAATTCTATATGTGTTATAGTTGACCGTTTTATGAAGTCGTCACACTTTATATCTATTAGAGATGATTTATCTATTGATCATATTTATTGTATATATCAATTTGAAGTGGTAATATTTCATGGAGTACGATTTTAAATTATCTCTGATTTGGAAAATAGGATTAAATCGATGTTTTGGAAATGTATTCAGCAGGATATGGATACAGAGTTAATTTTCAACACTGCTTATCATCCTCATATAGATGGTGAGTCAGATAGGACAATTGAAATTATATGAGAAATGTTTAGAGCCTCCTTAGTGAATTTGAATCGTTGTTGGGATTGACACTTACATTTGGTGGAATTTTCTTACAAAAATGTCTTTCACTCCAGTATTTAGATAGCACATTATGAATCCATGTATGGAAAGAAGATTATAACTCCAACATTATGGGATAAATTTTAAGAAATAAATATATTAGGACTTAATATTTTTTATGAAATGGTAGAAAAGATCATATCTATTCAATAACACATAAGAGTACCTCATAGTTGAAAAAAAATAAATGCTAGAAATAGAATAAAAGGGATACATTCTGATGTGGGTGAAAATGTGTTTCTATGAATATCTCGCTAGAATGGAGTTAGTGATTTGGAATGAAGGGAAAGCTGAGCAATGAGTATATTGGTCCTTTTGAAATTATGGATTATGTTTCTAAGGTAGCTTATTGAATAGTGCTTCTAATGAATCTCTCTCATGTTCATGATGTGTTCCATATATCTCTCTTAAAAAATTACAAACCTATTACTTCATAAGTACAAAACATTAAAGTCATACCACTAGAGAAAGATCATTCTTATGATGAATCATTGATTGAGATTACGCATCATAGTGAAAATGTTCTATGAAACAAGACCACTCTCTTGGTTAATGTTTTCTGGTGGATCCACCAATTTGAGGAATCTATGTGGGATCTTGAGGATATGGTGAGGTAGATATATCCTATTGTTTTTTATCAAGGACATTAATTTTGAGGTTTAAATTTATTTTATGGGTGGAATAATGTAACACCCAGTTTTTTTTATGAAATATGTTCTCAAAATAATTTTAATTATTCAATATCATGCATTATAAACAATCATGAATTTAAAGGAACTGAGAGATGTATTTAATATAAATTTACCATTATATTATAACAATTACGGTGGAAGAAATAAATATAATGAACTTATGAAAATGTTTGGTGAATTCTTTGGAAACTAATTATTTATGTAAATATAAATCAAATATATATATGTATTTGTGTATTAATAATTTATGTGAATTATAATTAGTAATTTTAATTAATTATATATAAATTTTTAATATTTATGAAAATATTTTTGATATTCATAAAATATATAACTTCGGCATAGGGTATGCATAAAACATATTTGATGTATATAAACAATATTTTTCCAAAGGATAATTTTATGAATTTTAATGGAGAACCCCTTCTAAATGTAGATTTTTAGATTATAATATCATTTTCTAAGACAACATCAACATTATCTTTGTATCAAGAACATAAAAATTTATATTGGATGTATTTTTATATTTTTCTGAGTACCTTCATAATTTGATGAATAATAAAATTTACACTAAATTTTAATTGAATGCAACTACTTTCATTGAAATAATTTTTATTGATAAATTATAAGTTTGGTTTTATTAAAGCATCTGGTTTTATAATCTAATTAATTTACACATTAAGACTAAATTAAATTTATATTTGTTAGAAAATTTATATACAATGAATTATTAATATTATAAGGCCCCAGCCTTAAACATTACTTAATATTGAGTTATTACAAGATTACACATTGGGGATCTTTTCAGGTTTACAATTTTAGAGAATTAGATCATAAATCATGCATTAAATTCCACATTTAAAGAAAGTGGATACATAAAAGATAGTACTCATTTTCCCCACCAATGGAAACATATTTAAAATATAACATGGATTATTTCATGACACTTCCTTGACCCTATCATCACATCATGTACCTTTCCCTTGACCTGTGAAAAACATTTCAAAAACATGGGATGTGCCTAAAAAGCTCAGTAAGGGATATAAAAGTATGAAATAAAAATATTTTTCCATGTATGAAATCATAATTTACTCATAAAACTTAATCATTTTAACATACCTCATCAAATCATGAATAAATCATAGAAATCATAATACATAAAGGAAACTTGAGGCATTCATAACATTCTTATGTAGGGAGTAACCCTCATGGTAACGTTTGGAATACCCATCACAGTATATTCCCTAAATCTCTTCGGAGAAACCTTAATGTTTAACACCTTCATGTTACCAAATGCATTGGAGAGATATATCAGGCTCACATGCCCATAGTTTATCATGGAACCACATGTCTTCATAAATAATTCCCAAGAACCATAACATAATTGTAACACATAAAACATGCATATAGGAAACATAACATTTCAACATTTCAATTACAAGATATCAAAAACAAATTTATATAATCAAAACATTATCAAATCAATTTTCAATACCAAAATAAAATAAAAGTAAAACATGGTATTTATTTTTTTCATTTAAATAAAAGTTATGTCTTGTAGAGGAAGCTGAAACTCAAATAATGGTCCCGGCGGCGGAGAAGTCTTTGTCCCCACATATGTACGACAAAAACATTCCATTTTTTGTTTAGTAAAATGATTCGTATTAAAAATATTCCTTTTTGATAAACGTAAAATTCAAAGGGTTTTATACACCATATAAAATAAAGTTGTGTATAAAACCAAATATGCCTCAATGAAAGCAGATTGAGACGAAATCCCATACCTTTGGTCCAACTTGACTCGATCGTTCTTTAATGTCCTGAATAATAAACATGATTTAATTTATACTTTCATAAGAACAATTTTTAAGTTAATTATTCCTTTTATATCACTTATTTCCATGTTATGAACACTATGTTGTTATTTAAGTTAATAATGGTCGTTTTGTCGATCATTGGTACATGAGTCAAAAATAAACTCTTTATAATTACAAGTTGTTCATGTGGTAAAATATCCATTATATCCAGAATTATATTCATGATTTAGATATCATATATGTCATATATATCCATTATATACATGCATTTACAATATTATATAACATTTAGAGGTAAGAAATGAAATGCACCGTTCATGGATACTTTAAGACGTACGTACACATGAACGCTACATTCATTTCTATTTCGTATTTTATGGAATGGAATCATAATGATGTAAAGGTATATAATAATTCCAATATAATATCATATATAATATCATATATAATATCATTAATTCCATCCTTTATACATCCCATATATGGCATTAACGAATCAAATCACTTTGAGGGGGCTGTTGTCCGCACTTCCTAAAATCAAGATATCGTGGATACCCATAATGGAAGCCATAAAGGTATTACATAAATGAAAAATACAGAATCATAATGAAAACATAAAAATATTATATATCATATAGTGACATCTTAATGGCCACCTTTGAAGGTGTTATAATAATATTGAACAATCATCGTTTCATGAGGAAGAAATTCGCCACACACAGAAACAATATGTCCTTTAACCATTAGATGTAGGTGTGTGTAAGCTTAGCTTGAATAATTCTTATAAAAACATCCTAGTATATCTAAAATACTGTTGTTGTAACAAATGAAATTAATAAAAAGTGTATAGGGGGTTGGAGAAGAAAATTAAAACAAAAGAACATTAGAGAAGTCTTTACCTTTAAATCGGTTAACTCCTCTTGGTTAGAACCAAAAGGGTTTCATGAAGAGATTTCTGCCTAAAGTAATGCTTCTAGAATTAAAAGTGGGATGTGGAGAGATAAAAACAGCAGAGATTGGCCGAGCCAATGGCTTGAGAAGTGTGGGTAAGGAGGTATTGGTGGGGGCCTTTTATAAGATGAGAGGAGGGGAACTCTTGGAAAGGTATAAAATGTTACATTATTTTCAAATGAGTTTCGGATTTTAAAGGTCCCACATTGATGTATTTCTAGGATAAGGTGATAAGGTTTGGAAATATACTCATCCAATGGGTCTTTGACATGTGTATGTCTAAGATTTTACATTATCTTTTCATTTTATTTAAATTGTTCATTAATGAGGTAATCACTACATCATCATGATGTCAAAAATAATTTAATTTATTTAATGTCTAAAAATTATAAAAAAAATACTATGATGTAGGAAATATATTTTTCTTTCTAATGAATTTTTATAGTCCAATATATCATTTATGTAGAAAAAATTAAAAAAAAATTACTCAGGTGATACATTCTTTGTTATATTTAACCTTCTTTAGAAAATAAAAAGATCAAAAGACATTATCACACAAAAGTGATTCCTTGGGGTCCAGAAGTTTGGAAAAAGGAATCTCATGGTCGGCCATGAAACTACCAGTAGAATTAGGACACATTTTGGGGTCATTTGATATTATTATGATATTATTTTATTATCCTTAACTACCTGATTACTAATTAATCAAGATAATTAAAGATAATTATCGTCATAACTATTCATAATGTCCAAAAAAAGAGTCTTGATTACATAATTTGGACCTTATGATTCCAAATATGTAACACATTTTACCAAATTTCAAACATATAAATTGAAATAATTAATTTAAAAATAATTCTCATTGTCAAAACAAATAGAGAGTTTTTTAAAAACAATATCTAGGAAAAGTTCGGCACTTGTTTATGACCAATTCCAAAGTTAAATTAGTCCTAATTACCTCCATTGGATTAAATTGTAAAAATATATTCTAATTAAACTATAATACCAATTAAAAATATAATCTATCCATATAATTAAATTATATGAAAAAGCAGTTTTGATGTAAAATGCAGTATTTTTCACTATTCATTAAAAAAATGAACATTGTTAGAAAAATACCAAAAATTAACCTATAGTAATTTTAAATGTCCCAATCATAAAGAATATGTTTATTGTGACAAATAATACTAATAATATTGTCAAAATTTATATTTAAAAATAGTTTTCCATCAAAAGGCAGGCTTCATAGTTTAAGGGAGTATAGCTTGGTGGACACTTGGTCAGGTCTTGGCTGATCATAAGAGGCTTTATTGTTGTGGGTAGTGGGTAGAGTTAGTGGACATTATAGGTTAAGAAAAGTAATCACATGGAATATTTAGCAAAAAATTAGGTGTGCACATGTTCTTACCTAAAATAAGTCTTACAAATCCAAAATAACTCATTAATTGAAGGTTTATGGAAGGAATATGGACATATAATGGGTTTTTTACAAGTGTCTTGGTCATTTTATGCCATAATTTATAGTTTTATTCCCAAATTAAGCTATATTTGGTCGTAAGTGTTGTGATTAATTTAAATCACCTTTACTAATCATTTTGGTAAAAAAATAAAATTCCCTCATCAGAATCTAAATATTAAACTAAATAAAATATTGTACAATAGTTTTTTGAAATTCACATCATATAAGTGAAAAAATTAAGATTAGTTCTAATAATGCTTATGGGACAAAATAATGGGGTTTTAATGTACAGAAATGTTTAAATGTTCGTTATTATTTTATATTCGGTTTAAAAGTGAAATTTATTCTAATTATTTAAATTTTATAGTTATATTTAATATTAAACTAATTTGACCATAAAAAATATTTATAATATCATTTATAATTAATAATTAACTAGAAAAAAGTACTTTATAACGAAAATGTTGTATTTTTAACTATTCATCAAAAAATGAAGTTTCTCAAAAAAAATCCAAGAAATTCACCCTAAGTTAATATCGAAATTATGAATTAAAAAATAATTTTTTTATAAAATTTAATTTTAAAAAGTCTCTAAACATACATTCATTATTAGAAGACGTTTATTAGAGATAACTATGTTTTCAATCATAAAATGTACTTTAACAAAAATCATAGCTTTTATTATAAATTTGTTTTATTTATCTAAAAAATTATAAATAATATTTGAAATGTATTTATTACTATTAATATTACAATGATTAACATCTACTTGATAATTATCATATTTCGATAATTAAAATAATAAAAATAGATATTTCGTAAAATCATAGTGTTGTGGGTGTTGTACGCCATTTGAGTGTTCCGTGCATAATACGGAAATATGGTGTTGTAAGTAATTTGCGTCGAGTCAGTTCCATGTGAATGGAAAATTTTACTTAGTGCATTAAATGATATAAATGAAGATTTAAATTTATTCTAAAAAATAGTGCTGTAAAAACATGGGGTATTATAGGTATAGTGTTATGCACTATGTTTTTCATTTATCATAGATTTGAGAGTATCACACTATCACTTCTCAATTTATTGACATTGATGATGTTGATTTAATTATAATGATACCTCGGTGAAGAATCCAATTCATATTTTGGATTAATATTATAATGTATATTGAGGTAATATTGTTTCGTAATTATGAGTGTTGTGGAAACAAGATATAATTCAGAAGGAAATATTATAGAGGTAGAAGGATATAAAGGCACAATGGAATGATTTTTTTAACTTGGAGAATCGGTAGTGTTTTGTGTTTATAATTAGTCTCAACGGTGTCCTAGGGGTTCATGGAATGAATAGAGTGAAAAGGGCCATCCAATGCCTATTTAATGGTTAAAAACCCACTAGTAATAACCATTCACAATAACAATATATTCATAGGAGGAAAGTTAACTGTTTGTAAAACATGCAAGGAGGGATGGAATTTTTTGGTTTTGGAAAGTGCCATTCTACATATTAACCATGTAGTTTTTTAAACAGTGTGAGCTCTCTAAGAGACTATGTGACCTGGTCCCTCTTATGATGAAGGTATTTCACTGTTAATGCATGTTTTGTCCAATGGTGTGGCCAAAAAAATAACATTATTGGAGAGTGGGCATTTTCCCATTTCCCCCCTTGAAAAGATATGGTTTATAAACAATATTTCATCCCAATTATTCTTCTAGCATCCTAGGTGACAATTCATTTCCTCCCAATATTCCATGGGATGTTTCATCTTAGAATCATGGGTTTTTATAGTGTTTTTGGGTGATAATTTGATATTTTGGTGAGTCTAACACGCCACTAACTTTTATTTTCTTGAAAAATCCTTGTGTAGTTTTTCTACTCCATTTGAAGCCCTCAAGCATTGTTTTTCCTGCAGATCATAATTTGGGTCTTTGAATGATGTTTTATTTCAATTCAATGGATAATATTAAACGAATACTCATCTAAAAACATGAGGTTGGTGGTCAATAATATATATCCCATAGTCCTGATTCCCATATTTTATTTGTATTTGGTTGTGTTATGGTATCACCTTGTTATTTATTTGATTTCCATGTTATGAAATGATTATTAAGTAAATTGAATGATGAATTTAACCCCTCATTATACCTTTGGGATCTGTTGATAATGATTATACATGGACTACCTATACCCATAGGATGTCCCTATTCCTTGATTATAAAATAACAATTCGAAATGTAAAATCGAAGGGTTTATGAGGTAGAACCATTTATAATTTTTTTTACATTATTAAATGTTATATTGGGTTATTTGGGCCAACAAAAATGTATTAAATGTGAATAATTGTTAAATTACAATTAGTATGTGAATGAATTGTATTAATGGGTTGAAAAAAATTTACTATTCTCACATAGGTCAATCAATACTAAATCATTAGGTCTCTCTGAGGTAGTTCTTAGGTTGGGATGTAAACTATGGATCTATTAACCTAAGAAATTCATATGATGTGAATTCCTCGACATAGTCTTAAGGGAATTTCAATCCATTTATTATTTTTACAAAAACAATTCCCCATGATTTAGGTAACATGACTCTCCTTATAAATAGTATATATTATTGGTATTGATCGAAGCATAGTTGTTAGCCATGGGTCGCCCATCAATGTAATGATGAAAGTGGACATTGTATAACTTTTTAAATAATGGAACCAGTTTTATATATTTTTTACATTTTTTATAATATTTCAACATATATTATTTATATTGGATATTTTTTATCTGCCATTTATAGTGGAATACTAATTTTTACTCACATGAATATTGTTCATTCAATGTATACCTGAGAAGATTTCATGGGTGTAAGACAAGAAATGGGAACCGCCCCAATTCAAGATTATTTATATTTGGATTAGGGATGTGTGTGGTTGAGGGAACCAAACTTATGTTTCATGACCCATTTTGGTGAGTATTTTTGTTTACATTATTTTGGTCATTCCAATTCACTAGGAACTAAATTAAATTATAGGGAATATTTACTATTAGATGGGGTAATGTATATAGTTTTGGGTAATGGATTATTGATTCATGAATATTGGTTATAATGTTTCCCTTATTAACTATTCTATATATTGTGGTGTACTCTAATTTAGAGGTTTTAGTCTCCTCAAACTTCTCATTAGAACTACACAACTTGTTAGAGGCCTCTCACATATATGGATGTGTTCATAAGGTCATGTCATGCTTCAGATCGGGCTACGCATTTAGTGTCTCACGGGTGGGGGTATGAAAACATTCCACAACCTCATGGGGAATTATTAGATTTCTATGTCGTATTTATCTTATATCGTAATAGTTATTATGGTTTTTACAAGAATGGACCTCAATTTTCAACAGAATGATCATTGTCTGGTAGTATTTTGTTACCTAATGTAGAGGCGGATTCGTTCCTCAATACAATGGTTTTGTAAGGAGAGTGTTCTATTAAAGGACTTTTCAACTTGTCACATATGGGTTTAGGATTCATCTTTATGTATTATATGGTGGTAATATATTATGTTTCTTGGTAGTTAATTCCCCACAAGAATAACATTTCCACCCATGATATCAAGTTAGTGGCGATTTTGTTTACGCTGACGGTGTGGCAGTATTACCAAATAGATGAGCAATTTATAATTTAATAGACCAAAAGAGCCTAAATTATTATCTATATCAACATTATTTTAATTAATTGGAGATAACATGGATATATTTTCACAAGTATTATGATTTTGATATATCCTACAATCAAGGGAATAAGAATGTAGTAGTTAATGTGATGATTTGGAAGACCCAAGGAATGTGGTTTGAATTTCCATTAATGGTTTGAGAGGGATGTTATATCATTCAATGGAGAATAATTATATAGATGAAGTTGGTTCTATAGGATGTCTTTATCAAATGATAGTTGAAACAATCTTGGTGAAACTGATGGAAGAATATTAATGGGAAGAATTTATGTTATATGTGATGTAATATCATGTTTTCCAGGGTGATTCCCCAAAGGGATGGTTATTGAATGATCAAAACCAGATGTTTTTTCATTGGAGGATGTTCATTATATTTGAGATGTATAATGGAGTTCCTTAAGACTCCATAGAGTACAATTGGCATTATGATTATGTGTGTCTATGATATAATATGGGTTAAGGAGGAAAACATTGTTGATTGGGATGAAATTTTCATTGGTGGATATCATTGTGTTTTCATTGTCTATTAATAAGGGAAATCCATGAACCATGTACTTAAATTGTTATTAATGTATTTAGAGGTGTACCAGTGGAAATGAGAGGACATTTTGATGGATTTGTCAATGGTTTACCCATTTATCAAGGAGTATATGAGGAAATTTGGATGATTATGTACCATATGATGTGGTCATATTAATATTTGGTGATCTTTGAATTATTTTTAGCAGATGTTTCAGTGGGGCGGTTTGTGAATTATTTGTTTATGCTTCTGGGGATTCTAAGTAAAATCGTCTCTAATTGAGATATCTGTAATGACCCAATGTTTTTCAATAGAAATTATATTCTTATAAAAATGTCATTAAATCAAATGAAATCATAACATAATGAACTACTAAGTGCTATGTTATCTTTAAACATATTTTTTCCACTTCGGTGTTTGGAATTTCGAAAATCTGACATACACGGTTCTGATCAGTAAGTTGTTTGGAGTCCAATAAGAAAAACTTAATTTTCTGTGAATAGTAACATTCTCTTATGAATCTTAACATTCTCATATGAATAGTGATATACCCTAATTAATTATAACCTTACCTATGATAATATATCAATAATATTCAAGTGAAGGTATGATGTGCCTATATTTTTTAATAATTAAAAGAATGTTTTAAAACTGGTTTTTGATAATAAATTATGATTTTAAATAAATATTAAAATAATAATATTTAGATAAATATTTTTGAAAAATGGACTTCATTTTTTAATTATGATTATCAAAAAATGGTTGGGAAGAATTTTTGGTATTTTTCTGAAATACTTGAATTTTTTATGAATAGTGAAATGCCATAATTTACAAAATAAGCTAAATAAGATAATTATAGAGTCATGCAAGATTTTCTGTTGATATAAGACCAATTGGTTCGGGATCACATGATATAAATACTATTATTCATCATAGAAGACTCAATATTAATTTTCTTGTGGGGAAATAATAAATTCATGAATTTTATATTGAGAAATCCCCTCCCCCAACCACTATAAAATCCACCCTTTACACCCTCTTTTCATCACACCTCTCAAGCTTCAATCCTATTCTAAACTCTACCCAAGAATCTTCCCCATCCCTTTCCCCATTACCAAGATCTTCTGGTCTCATCAAAAGACCATGCCTGGGTCCCTTATGGAGAAACCCAAGAGGAGGATTCAAGAGGTAATTTCCCTTTCTCTTTCCTTTAATTTCCATTCAATTTGTAGTTCTTTCATTATTATCTCCCGACCTATATTCATCCACATGGTATGGAAATTATATTATCATACACATACTATAATTTTATGATACTTATGAGATTTTATACCATCCAACCTATAACGACCCATACTTTACATACATTTTTAATACTTCAAAAATTGAAGCACACTTATTACAACATATGATAAAACTACAAAGGACCGTATAGGTATAGTGCCTTTAGAAACTGGGAAACATAAACAACTGGTTCATAAATCTTCTACAGTGTCTCCCATTTATTTCATCATATCTAGGGTCCCTTTTAGCATATTCTACTTAATATCCATCTTCCTGACCTGGGGAAAAGAAAACATAAAAGGGTGAGCTCAAATGCTCAGCAAGGCAAATAATGGAAATAAAAATCATATCATATCTTTTTGAAAATCATAACCTGCAAAAGAGATCATAATATCTTAACATGGAACAAATCATAGGAGTGAAAATGAGATCCCCATAATCATAACATAAAACTTGAAACTTTGTGGCATGCACACATAATCATGGAAAATCATTTCTTGTTAGTCATGACTCATTGCCAAGACTATCTTAGTGGACAAAGTCCCTTTCTGAACCGAGTTCACTCCTCGTTTCAGTCATGTATCACTGAACCGAAATAACCTTCCGTTCCAGCCATGTCTATCTCATGAGATATAAAATCTTTACCCAATGCATTGGAGGGAGATATAGGTCCCACCATCTTATAATGAATCCTTTCTTATGTGTGCCACATAATCATAAAACATACATCATCGCATAACACATGAAACAAAAATGGGATTCTTGAAACATCATGACATCATAAATCAATTCATATAAGATAAAGGAATTCATAAAAATAATTTCATCACAACATGATCAAATCAATGTAATAATAGGGATAAAAACAGAACCCTTTATTATCTTAGATGGAAAATAATTTTGAAAATCACTTGAACTCCATTCTTGAGGAAAATATCCTTTCTTCTTCAAAAACATTTTTCCTTTCATAACATGTCATACAACTTTAAAATAAAAGAAGTTGATTAAAAATAAACTTGAAAACTTTTAAAGGAATCTTCTTTGAAGTTATGTTTTAAAAATCCATTCATGCCGTATAAGTAAAAAAAACATTCTTCGTACTTTTTTCGGAAAAGTCAAAAAGTACCTCGTACGGAAAAACGACAAAAGATTCCTTTCATATTCTTTACTAAAAACTCACCTAAGGGTAAAATTGGATTTAAACTATTGCAAGTGGATGGAAACAATATCTCATATTGAGGGAACATGGATGTGGATGATAAAATACACCCCAGTAAATACTTACGAATAAACAATCTCGGATAAAAATGAGATTGTGATATTTCCCTTACCTTAGGTCCGATTAGCTTTGTACGTGTCCGAAGCTCCTGTATAATTGTTTAAATAATGTTATTGACTTATTCCAGAATCATACATATTTATATGATATCATATATGGTCATATTATTAGCTTCTTGTTAGTAATATTTCATTGTTACTTGTTACTCGGGTCTTTATAACTTTTTGTTCTTATGCGTGTTTTGTCGAATAAATTCTTATTCTTATCTTTAGGTTATAGATAATTCATTTTCAGAATGGTATTAGTGTATTATATACCATATTCATTCATCCAATTCATTTATATAATCATTATGAAATGAAGATCATGTAGAACGAGTCGCATCACATCGTGGAGACGGTATTCCGTACGTACGCACGAGTGATGATATCATTCCTATGATCGTGGAATTGTATTGGAGTATATATATATTATTTCAGTATCAATATTACTTCATAATAATCATATTTAGTTACTCATTACACCATTATAACCATCCTTGTAAGGTGATGGTGGAAAATAGATTACACCACGGCGTGGAGACGGTATTCCGTACGTACGCACGCGTGGTGATTTCATTTTTCCGTAGGATGGATAGAAGGTGAAATAGGGTTGTTTCATATTTATAATAACATATCAGTATGTAAGTAATACTGATGTTATTACTTTATCATGAAACAACTAAAGAAGAAGAAGTTGAAGAAGAAAGAAATTGAAAAGATCGGTAATGGATATTACCTCTTCTTTGGAACGCCTCTTTGAATCCTCCACTTAAGGAACTAAGATTGGTCTTTGGAGAAGACCAGGACCTATAGGATTATTCTAGGGAAGTGGAGAGGAGAAAATGGCAGGGGTTGGCCGAGCTTGAGTGCTCAATTTGGTGTGAGGAGGAGGGGGAGGAGGTGCCCTTTTATAAGGGAGGAGAGGGGCACCTTAGGAATATCTCAAAATATTATTTTATATTAAAGTCAAAATCGGTTTATAATGGTTCCAAAGGGTCTTATTTCGAAGATAAAGTGGGGAAGGGTCGAAATCCTATCAACCAATAGGATTTAGACAAGTTTAGGGTATTATTTTAACCTTATCAATTAGATTTAACTCTAAGTTAAATAATTTAACTTTTACCATGTCTTTTTGTTTTCTTTCACTATATGGTTAATACACTTACTATAACATGCCAAACGAACCCCAAATTGTTTATTATTAATATATATCCTTATCTAAGTCATTTGGCCGAACCTTAGATTTTTAGGAATAAAATAACAATTATTAATATAATATTTGATTTAAAAACTATTTTGTGTCAATTTTGACACTATTTGATATATGATTTTTGTGAAAGTCATAAAAGAATTATATGTTCGAACCAAGTTGATTAAATCAACATTAATATATCATAGTAACCTATAAAATTAGTTGAATTCATAAAAAGTCTCAAATTACATTTATTTTGGTGTTTATATTATCAATTATGTCAATATTTCATTAATAAGATAATTACTGCATCATCTTTGTGTCATAAATAAATTAAATTATTTGATGTCTACAAATTACAAATAAAATATCATAATGTAGGAAATATTTTTAGATTTCTAATGAATATTTACAATTGAATTTATCTTATGTATAACCCCATATTAAAAATGATTTACTTATTAAACTTTGATTTTAACTATTTTAACCCTTCTTTAAATAAATTAATAATAAATGTCCTAATCTAATCCATGTGGGCCTAAATGGTCATATTTTATTCCTAAGTTTGTTTTTGGTCGAATTACACTTGTCCAATAGAATTAGGACATGTGTTAGGGTAATATTAATATCATATTTACCCTTAGTTACCCTATTTACTATTAACCGCGGTAAAAATCGTAAAAAGTTACTATTCACCAAAAAATTATTTTCATCTCATTGAACCACATTTTAGTCCTTGATATTAACCGTGTCTCTCGGATTTTCGAAATTCCAATCACTGAAGCGGTAAAATTATGTTTTATGAAAAATTCAGTTTTTAACCTACCACTTAGTGGTTTCACTATTCATCAAAAATTGAAAGTTTTCAGAAAAATACCAAAATTTCACCCTAGGCTAATTTCGATATTCTGAGTCCAAAAATGAAGTCCATTTTGAAAAATAAAATTTATAAAATTCCAAAAAGTGGTTATTTCTATTCATAACGGCTAGTTTTAATAGCATAATGTTGTTTAGTGAAACTCGGTATTGCGTACGACGCAAGCTATCGAGGAAGGTCGCGATTGCGTGTAAAGCAAGCCAAGCAAGTGTTGTATAGAAAAAGATTCCTTTGATGATTTATATAACATAAAAGTCTCGGGTGTTACATTCTACCCCCCTTAAAAAGAATTTCGCCCTCGAAATTCGTCACTTTGCAACAAACAGATAAGGATACTTCTCCCTCATCATATCCTCAAGCTCCCATGTAGCTTCTTCAAGTTGCTGGTTTCTCCATAAAACTTTCACCAAGCGAGTGGTCTTGTTTCATAGGACTTTTTCGCTACGATCCAGAATCTCTATCGGCTGTTCTTCATAAGAAAGATCTTTCTCCAGCGGTACAACTTCTGAGCTGAGTACATGTGAAGGATCTGGTATGTACTTTCTCAGGAGAGATACATGGAACACATCGTGAACTTGAGAGAGATTCGGTGGAAGCGCCAATCGGTAAGCTACCTTCCCAACACGATCCAATATTTCGAAAGGACCGATATATCTAGGGCTCAACTTCCCCTTCTTTCCAAATCTCATAACCCTCTTCCAGGGAGATATTCGTAAGAACACTTTATCACCCACTTCAAACTCTAGGTCTTTTCTTCGGTTGTCGGCATAGCTTTTCTGTCGACTCTGAGCTGCTCTTATGTGTTGTTGAATAGATCTGACCTTTTCTGCCATTTCATCAACGAGATCAGGTCCTAATAGCTTTCTTTCCCCAACTTCATCCCAGCAAGTTGGAGTCCTGCATTTCTTTCCATAGAGAGCTTCATAAGGAGCCATTTGAATACTGGAGTGAAAGCTATTATTATAAGAAAATTCCACCAAAGGTAGGTGTTGATCCCAACCTCCTTTGAAATCCATAGGGCAAGCTCTCAACATATCTTCTAGGGTTTGAATTGTTCTCTCAGACTGACCGTCTGTCTGGGGATGATAAGCAGTGCTGAAACTCAACTCTGTATCCAGAGTATGCTGAAGACTTCGCCAGAACTTCGAGGTAAATCTCGGATCTCGATCAGATATAATAGAAAGTGGTACTCCATGCAATCTTACCACTTCCTTTACATATATCCTGGCAAGCTGATCTAGAGAGAAATCCTCTCTAATAGGAATGAAGTGTGCAGACTTTGTGAGACGATCAACTATGACCCAAATAGCATTATTGCCTTTGGATGTTTTAGGAAGTCCTGTGACAAAGTCCATAGTGATGTTTTCCCATTTCCATTCGGGTATGGGTAATGGTTGTAACATCCCCTTAGACTTCTGTCTCTCAGCTTTAACTTGTTGACAAACCAAGCATCGAGAGACATATTCAGCAACATCTCTTTTCATGCCATCCCACCAGAAGTACTCTTTCAGGTCCCTATACATCTTCGTGCTTCCAGGATGAATAGAGAATGAAGAACTATGAGCCTCATCCAGCAGCTCTTTCTTTAATTCGGGGATGGGAGGAACACAAACCCGATTCCTGAACTTTATTATCCCATCACAATCAAGGTTGAATTCAGGAACATTTCTCACCTTCTTTTGTAACTCGACATCTTCTTTCTGTGCCTCTTTAATCTTCTCATGTATAGATGGTTGAACATTCATTTGAGAAAGATAAGATTTTTCCCCTTCCATTATAATTCCAAGATCCATCCTTTGTAAATCCATAAATATTGGATCTTTTGTGATCCTCATCATGGATAAACTAGCATGGTCTTGTCGACTTAATGCATCTGCCACCTTGTTTGCTTTCCCAGGGTGGTAATGGATTGAGCAGTCATAATCCTTAATCAGCTCCAACCATCTTCTTTGACGCATATTCAACTCCTTTTGTGTGAAAATATACTTTAAACTTTTATGATCAGTATAAATATCACACCTTTCACCATAAAGGCAATGCCTCCAAATCTTTAATGAAAAGATTACCACAGCCAACTCCAAATCATGTGTTGGGTAATTTTGTTCATGGATTTTCAACTGTCGTGAGGCATAAGCTATCACCATATCATTTTGCATAAGAACACACCCCAATCCCTTCTTGGATGCATCACTGTAGATCACAAACCTTTCTCCACTACAAGGCAGTGTGAGCACAGGTGCACTGGATAACCTTCTTTTCAACTCCTTGAAATTCTCTTCACATTCCTCTGTCCAGACAAACTTAACTCCTTTCCGAGTCAACTTGGTGAGTGGATTAGATAATCGTGAAAAATCTTTTACAAAACGTAGATAATATCCAGCCAAACCAAGAAAACTTCGGATCTCAGTTACTGTTGTTGGTCTCGACCATCATTCGATAACCTCTGTTTTTGCTGGATCCACAGATATCCCCTCTTTTGAGATTATGTGACCCAAAAATGCAACTTTTTGAAGCCAAAATTCACACTTGGTAAATTTGGCATAAAGCTTCTCCTTTCTCAGGGTCTTCAATATAATTCTCAAGTGATCTTCATGCTCTTCCTTTCTCTTTGAATAGACAATAATATCATCTATAAAGACTACCAAAAATTGATCAAGATAGTCTCTAAAGACTCTATTCATTAGATCCATGAAGATAGCATGGGAATTAGTAAGACCAAATGGCATTACTATAAATTCATAGTGTCCATACCTTGTACGGAAAGCCGTCTTTTGTATATCCTCCCTTTTGACCCTTAATTGATGATACCCTGAACGAAGATCAATCTTGGAAAAGTATTGAGCTCCGCGTAGTTGGTCAAATAAGTCATCAATGCGTGGGAGAGGATATTTGTTCTTGATAGTGATCTTGTTAAGTTCTCGATAATCAATGCAGAGTCTCATTGATCCATCTTTCTTCTTAACAAATAGAATAGGTGCTCCCCAAGGTGACGCACTAGGGCGTATGAATCCCTTATCAAGATTCTCTTGGAGTTGCTTCTTCAATTCCTGCAACTCAATTGGGGCCATTCTATAAGGTGTCTTTGAAATTGGCAAAGCACCCGGTACGAGTTCTATTGAAAACTCAACTTCACGATTTGGTGGAAGACCCGGTAATTCCTCCGGAAAGACATCATAAAACTCCCTTACAATGGGCATATTCTTAATCGTGAGTTTCTCACCAACCATTTGAGATAAATAACCTTCATTTAGTGGGATCAATACCCATAAGATGGAAGAAATTTCCACTGGAAGGTTATGTTCATCCTTGCATTGGTATACGATCGTAGATTGATCTGGATTATGAAATGTGACTTCCCTTCTTTGGCAATTGATATGAGCTCCATGTAGAGAAAGCCAATCCATGCCAAGAATCACATCAAATTCCACTAAAGGAAGGATCACAAGATTTGCAGGAATCACTTTCCCACAAACTTCGATCGGAGAAGAATTATAAACTTTTGATGCGATTGATGTGCCATTAGGTGTTGTCACAGCTAACTCAACATCTAATTGTTGAGGTAGTACGGTGATACCCTTAGAAAAGTCTTCAGAAATAAAAGAGTGGGTGGATCCAGAATCAAATAAAACATTTGCTACTTTAGAGTGGATGGTAAGTGTACCTTTCACCACATCGTTATCGTACTCCACATCGCTGATAGAAATTGCATGTGACTTTCCTTTGTCTTTAGCTTTAAGAGTTTGTTGACGTCGACCATCCTCATCAACCCTTGGATTTGGGCATTGATTGGCATAATGCCCCATCTCCTTGCACTTGAAACATTGAAGTGTTGTAGGTTCATTCTGTGTATCCCTTCCTTTGTTTGCGTCATTAGACATCTTCTTCCCATTATCACGGCATTCAAATGCCTGATGACCTTCCTTTCCACATTTAAAACATTTACTTGTCCCTTTAAGATAACTCCCTCCATGTTTCTTTCCACACTTTGAGCATAATGGAAAGTTCATCTTCTTTTCAGTGTGTTCTTTAGAGTTTCCTTTGAATTCCATCTTCCTCTTCTTATCAAACCCATGTGACTGATGGGTTACTCCAATCTCCATCTCGACTTTGAGAGCACATCGAACGATTTCCTCGTAGCTATTGATGTCCCTTATGGCTAACGCCCTTCGAAGACTTGGTTTTAAGCCACTAAAGAATCGATCGATCTTACTCTCAGGTTGGATAATAATACCAGAAGCGTACCTTGCCAGTCTTGTAAAATTTTCTTCATAGGTACCAACAGATTCATCATCCATTTGCTTCAGTTCAAGAAACTCTTTCTCCATCTTTGTTCGGAGAATACGAGGGAAGTACTTATTGAAAAATAAGTTCTTGAACTCGTCCCATTCCATAGACTCAATTTCATCCCTTTTCCTCGTATTCTTAACAAGATTCCACCATTGATCAGCATCTCCTTCCAAACGATACACTGCTAGGATGACTTTATCATGTTCAGAACATTGAAGAACTGAAAATATCTTTTCAGTAGTACTAATCCATTGTTCAGCAACTAATGGATCAGTAGACCCGCTGAAAGAAGGTGGACGCTGCCTCATGAAGGATTCAACAGAATGTTGCTCCCTCCTTTGCTCGTTTGGAAATCCTGCATGATTCATAGCTTGAGAAAGTTGTGTGAGCATGGCTACAAGATTTTGCATTCCAGCTCCCATATCGTTTGGTTGCTCAGGGGGACAATCATTGCATTGCCCATCGCATTCCGCATTAACACGGTTCCTTCGGGTTCCAGCCATTGACTAAAACCAAGAAGAATAGTGTGAGCAACACTAATTATAATAGGAAACCACATAATTCAAGAATAAAATTTTCATGCTTATGGTCTTATCCTAGGTTATTCAAGGCCATTTCTAAAACACTAAGATTGTGTACTATGCTTAGACTTATCCTTAGGGTTCTTACTAAGGGTTTCACATCCTAGTTTCCAAAGGTTGACTATACCTTTCCTTTGATACCAACTATAACGACCCATACTTTACATACATTTTTAATACTTCAAAAATTGAAGCACACTTATTACAACATATGATAAAACTACAAAGGACCGTATAGGTATAGTGCCTTTAGAAACTGGGAAACATAAACAACTGGTTCATAAATCTTCTACAGTGTCTCCCATTTATTTCATCATATCTAGGGTCCCTTTTAGCATATTCTACTTAATATCCATCTTCCTGACCTGGGGAAAAGAAAACATAAAAGGGTGAGCTCAAATGCTCAGCAAGGCAAATAATGGAAATAAAAATCATATCATATCTTTTTGAAAATCATAACCTGCAAAAGAGATCATAATATCTTAACATGGAACAAATCATAGGAGTGAAAATGAGATCCCCATAATCATAACATAAAACTTGAAACTTTGTGGCATGCACACATAATCATGGAAAATCATTTCTTGTTAGTCATGACTCATTGCCAAGACTATCTTGGTGGACAAAGTCCCTTTCTGAACCGAGTTCACTCCTCGTTTCAGTCCTGTATCACTGAACCGAAATAACCTTTCGTTCCAGCCATGTCTATCTCATGAGATATAAAATCGTTACCCAATGCATTGGAGGGAGATATAGGTCCCACCCATCTTATAATGAATCCTTTCTTATGTGTGCCACATAATCATAAAACAGACATCATCGCATAACACATGAAACAAAAATGGGATTCTTGAAACATCATGACATCATAAATCAATTCATATAAGATAAAAGAATTCATAAAAATAATTCGATCACAACATGTTCAAATCAATGTAATAATAGGGATAAAAACAGAACCCTTTATTATCTTAGATGGAAAATAATTTTGAAAATCACTTGAACTCCATTCTTGAGGAAAATATCCTTTCTTCTTCAAAAACATTTTTCCTTTCATAACATGTCATACAACTTTAAAATAAAAGAAGTTGATTAAAAATAAACTTGAAAACTTTTAAAGTAAGCTTCTTTGAAGTTATGTTTTAAAAATCCATTCATGCCGTATAAGTAAAAAAAAACATTCTTCGTACTTTTGTCGGAAAAGTCAAAAAGTACCTCGTACGGAAAAACGACAAAAGATTCCTTTCATATTCTTTACTAAAAACTCACCTAAGGGTAAAATTGGATTTAAACTATTGCAAGTGGATGGAAACAATATCTCATATTGAGGGAACATGGATGTGGATGATAAAATACACCCCAGTAAATACTTACGAATAAACAATCTCGGATAAAAATGAGATTGTGATATTTCCCTTACCTTAGGTCCGATTAGCTTTGTACGTGTCCGAAGCTCCTGTATAATGGTTTAAATAATGTTATTGACTTATTCCAGAATCATACATATTTATATGATATCATATATGGTCATATTATTAGCTTCTTGTTAGTAATATTTCATTGTTACTTGTTACTCGGGTCTTTATAACTTTTTGTTCTTATGCGTGTTTTGTCGAATAAATTCTTATTCTTATCTTTAGGTTATAGATAATTCATTTCCAGAATGGTATTAGTGTATTATATACCATATTAATTCATCCAATTCATTTATATAATCATTATGAAATGAAGATCATGTAGAACGAGTCGCATCACATCGTGGAGACGGTATTCCGTACGTACGCACGAGTGATGATATCATTCCTATGATCGTGGAATTGTATTGGAGTATATATATATTATTTCAGTATCAATATTACTTCATAATAATCATATTTAGTTACTCATTACACCATTATAACCATCCTTGTAAGGTGATGGTGGAAAATAGATTACACCACGGCGTGGAGACGGTATTCCGTACGTACGCACGCGTGGTGATTTCATTTTTCCGTAGGATGGATAGAAGGTGAAATAGGGTTGTTTCATATTTATAATAACACTCAGTATGTAAGTAATACTGATGTTATTACTTTATCATGAAACAACTAAAGAAGAAGAAGTTGAAGAAGAAAGAAATTGAAAAGATCGGTAATGGATATTACCTCTTCTTTGGAACGCCTCTTTGAATCCTCCACTTAAGGAACTAAGATTGGTCTTTGGAGAAGACCAGGACCTCTAGGATTATTCTAGGGAAGTGGAGAGGAGAAAATGGCAGGGGTTGGCCGAGCTTGAGTGCTCAATTTGGTGTGAGGAGGAGGGGGAGGAGGTGCCCTTTTATAAGGGAGGAGAGGGGCACCTTAGGAATATCTCAAAATATTATTTTATATTAAAGTCAAAATCGGTTTATAATGGTTCCAAAGGGTCTTATTTCGAAGATAAAGTGGGGAAGGGTCGAAATCCTATCAACCAATAGGATTTAGACAAGTTTAGGGTATTATTTTAACCTTATCAATTAGATTTAACTCTAAGTTAAATAATTTAACTTTTACCATGTCTTTTTGTTTTCTTTCACTATATGGTTAATACACTTACTATAACATGCCAAAAGAACCCCAAATTGTTTATTATTAATATATATATCCTTATCTAAGTCATTTGGCCGAACCTTAGATTTTTAGGAATAAAATAACAATTATTAATATAATATTTGATTTAAAAACTATTTTGTGTCAATTTTGACACTATTTGATATATGATTTTTGTGAAAGTCATAAAAGAATTATATGTTCGAACCAAGTTGATTAAATCAACATTAATATATCATAGTAACCTATAAAATTAGTTGAATTCATAAAAAGTCTCAAATTACATTTATTTTGGTGTTTATATTATCAATTATGTCAATATTTCATTAATAAGATAATTACTACATCATCTTTGTGTCATAAATAAATTAAATTATTTGATGTCTACAAATTACAAATAAAATATCATCATGTAGGAAATATTTTTAGCTTTCTAATGAATATTTACAATTGAATTTATCTTATGTATAACCCCATATTAAAAATGATTTACTTATTAAACTTTGATTTTAACTATTTTAACCCTTCTTTAAATAAATTAATAATAAATGTCCTAATCTAATCCAAGTGGGCCTAAATGGTCATATTTTATTCCTAAGTTTGTTTTTGGTCGAATTACACTTGTCCAATAGAATTAGGACATGTGTTAGGGTAATATTAATATCATATTTACCCTTAGTTACCCTATTTACTATTAACCGCGGTAAAAATCGTAAAAAGTTACTATTCACCAAAAAATTATTTTCATCTCATTGAACCACATTTTAGTCCTTGATATTAACCGTGTCTCTCGGATTTTCGAAATTCCAATCACAGAAGCGGTAAAATTATGTTTTATGAAAAATTCAGTTTTTAACCTACCACTTAGTGGTTTCACTATTCATCAAAAATTGAAAGTTTTCAGAAAAATACCAAAATTTCACCCTAGGCAAATTTCGATATTCTGAGTCCAAAAATGAAGTCCATTTTGAAAAATAAAATTTATAAAATTCCAAAAAGTGGTTATTACTATTCATAACGGCTAGTTTTAATAGCATAATGTTGTTTAGTGAAACTCGGTATTGCGTACGACGCAAGCTATCGAGGAAGGTCGCGATTGCGTGTAAAGCAAGCCAAGCAAGTGTTGTATAGAAAAAGATTCCTTTGATGATTTATATAACATAAAAGTCTCGGGTGTTACACAACCCCCTTTCCCTCTTCATTTTTTTTATAAAAAAACGTTTTTTCTGAGGTGTTAATCTATCTCCTTCAAGAACGACATGTTTTATTTTTTCAATTTATACTTTAATATCAGGTCATTAACCGGTTTTTTTGATTTAATAAAATCATTTTATATGTATTATGTCATATTTTACTATCTTGAACAATCTTGTGTACATGTTACTAAATGATTAATCAAAACAAGTCTGTTGTGGTCGAAATAATGCGCAAATTAACTCAAAAAAATTATCATTTAATTCTTATCAAATGATTAATACGCAAAGAATATAATATAATAGATTATAATATCATTTAGACTCTTGTAATATAATTAGTAACATGTAGTATCAGTTATTTATTTTTACCCATGTTCTACTCGAACATCAATTTATGAATACTACTGAACTGCTCAAGGAAACCATAAAAACTAAAATTACCGAACTGTGTTTTTAAACACTATAACTCAACCAAAGGCACCTAAAATAACATAATAAAACCATAATTAACCATATACATGTACACAAGGTTCTTAAATTTTTAATTAATGAATTTTATGTGGTTATACAGGACATTAAAATGAAGGAAACGTTTGAATATAAGGTAAGGGGAAAATCTCGAACCCAATTTTCATTCTTTCGGTTCTCCCTATTTCACCCCATATTTGTTATGGTTACTCATTAAAAATAATATTTTCATTATTACATTACATTTTATAGGATATAAATTTTTTTTACTAATGATTTTGTTAATAAAATGTTTTCCATAAGAACTGTTCTTTCAAAAACACACCATTTACTTCTAACTCATGGTATATGGTTATTGTATTTGGTATGTTATTCCCACTAAATTTTGGGAACCCAATTTTTATGTGTTTTTTATTATGAGATGAAACATATTCATTTTCAGGGTTTAGTTTTGTTCATTTTTATATATTTTCATTGTGGTATGCTTGATAAATGATAATGTTATGATGTGGCGGGTGCACCTGAAATTATATAGCGCAATACGAATGTTTCAATGTGATGGGTGCGCCAAGAATTATATAGCACTCCAATGCATTGGGTAAAGTGATTTATCTCATGAGTTAATTGGAAATTATGTGTGAACAATATTATATATTTTTTCACAAGTATGTGTGATAAAAAACACTAGACAGGATGTTTCATTTTTATGTATTGCACATTTCAAGTCTCTTATTAATTCTTCCTCTCATGTTCATGATCCTTTTCCTATGTTATGGTTTTTCTCACCCATTTTTTTATTTTTCATATAAATCCTATTAATGGTATTTTAACTCAACCATTTTAATATACTTCCTCAGGTTGTTCCATGTACTAAAGCGAGGTCAAGTTTTAATGAGAATCTAAAGAAGAAGGAATCAAATAAGTGCTTATGTTTTATGTTGTAATTGTTATGTATGGTCCTAGTTTTCCCAAGACACTAAACATTTGGATCCTCTATGTATAATACTTTTATGTTATTTATCTTAAAAATTATGTAATAGTAATTTAATAAAAGTTTGGGTCTCTATATTTGGTATCAGATGTAAGGTTTAGTTAATTTGGGAATTTGGATTAGTGAACCCTAGATAAAAACTCTAGCATGGGACTAAGTACAAATATACATACAAGAATAATTACATAATGATCCTATATGTTATGATTTTAGTGAAAACTAGGAATATGAATAAGTTATTAAATTTGAAATTTTTGAATTATGTATTGTTCATAGCATTTCGTTTTTAGAAAATGGTGGGAACTATGAGAAACTATGACAACAACTCATGTGAGGGACAATGAAATGATTTCTTGAACGTGATACAAAAGTATTTGGGTTGTGGAGTTAAAAAAATCATGAAGATGATTACAAAATTATCTTATCTTATGAACAATAACCATAATAATGGGTAACATCCTCCTTTACCAAGGAGGGAGAAACTGGCTATTGAATGTTTTATGTGGCAACAACCGTCGATGTTTAGTGCATCTTCTGATCCACAAGTTGTAAAATAGTGGGTCAAATACGTGGAGAATATCCTTTCTATGCATCACTATTATGATATTGAGAAGGTGAAACTAGGTGTTTATGATCTAGATAGAGAGGTCGATCAATGGTGGGCTTTAATTAAGAACCCCAAGCCAAGGGATAAAATTGAAGAGATGGATTTGGAAGACTTTAAGATAATGTTTCTTAAAAATTATTTCCCATGAACTCTTCACATAAAGATGGTGATAAAATTCGTAGAGATAATGATAAATGAAGCAGAATCTATCACATCCTATGAATCTAATTTCACATGGCATGCAACGTACACTTCGGTTTTTATTAATAATGATAGAAAAATTGAAAGATTGTTTAGTGGATTAAAACGAAACCTTCAAAAGGATCTTTCAATTTGATACTTTCGGAGTTATTATGAAGATTCTAGATGTTCTCTCAATGTGGGATGGATTTTGGAGAATGTTCCCCTAGATATATTGATATGAAAATATAGACGTAGATTCAAGTTGGAGGATCTAATGAAAAAAAGGTGGGAAGAAAAATCAACAACCCACATGTAAAAAATATGGGACGATGCACCATGGGAACTGTCTCAATTGGACGAGGAAGTGATTCAGGTGTGGGAAAGAAAGACACCATGATCAAGAGTGTCGAAAGGACATTAAAAGGAAGAAGAATGTATCCACATAAAAGAGAGAACCACCAATAGTTCAATGCTACAATTGTAGGGAGCTAGGGCATTATGCAAGCCAGTGCACTAAACAACAAGTTCTCATGGGTAATCAGCATCAGCGGCCACCAAATACAAAGGAACAAGGGAAGTATTATTCCATAACTAATGTGGATGTGGAGAAAGATGATGATGTTGTACAAGGTATGTTTATTATTCACCCAAAAATAGAAAACATCTTATTAGATTCTCTTTCTATGCATTCCATTATATCTGGAATGATTTCTAGAATTATAGAATTGAAGCCCCTGAAACGTGAAGTAGAGATATATGTAAAAACACTAAGGGGTGATATCATTTCAAACCAAGTGCTTGACTCTTCTCTTGTTGGTAGATGTGATATTATTCTTGGAGTGAATCTTGTAATACATACCTTGGTGTAATTCAATGATATAATGTGAATGTATTGGAAATAATTATATAGAGCACATATCAATTTTTGAGAAAAGGTAATATCATTTCATATTCTGAACTATCACATTATTATCTAAAAATTCAAGGATGTTCATGAATATCCTTTGAAATTTCCTTCAATGGTGTGGGTGTTGATTCCCTTTGAAGAAGCATAACTCGCCCAAATTTTTGTGCCAAAGGAATGTTCCAAACATGAGGAAATGCCAATTGTAAAGGAATACGGTGATGTATTTCTTGAATAGTTACCCAGAATTCCCTAAGATTGTGAGGTAGAGTTCTCAATAGAACTCATACCCAAAGATACTCCTATCTCAAAATGTCCCTACAAGATGGATCCAATCGAACTAGAAGAGTTAACGAAGCAACTGCAATAGAATTTCGACAATGGGTTCACACACCCTAGTGCATCACTTTGGGGTGCTTCAGTGCACTTTGTGAGAAGAAAGATGGAACAATGCATTTGTGTATCAAATATCGAGAACTCAGTGACATCACCATAAAGAACAAGTATCATCTGCCAAGGATAGATGATATGTTCGATCATTTAAGAGGATCTCAATATATCTAAAAGGTGGATCTTCGTTCTATATACCATTAGATAAAGGTGATGAAGGATGATATTCAAAGACAACCTTCCATACAAGGTATGTGCACTATGAGATTCTAGTGATTCCCTTAATACGTACTAATCCCCCTACCATCTTTATGGATTTGATTAATAGAGTCTTTAGAAATTACCTCAAAAAAATTGTGATAGTGATAATTGATGATATTATCATCTACTCCAAAATAAAGGAGGAACATGAAGAACATATAAGTCTTATGTAGGTGACATTGAGAAAGGGGAGGTTGTATGCCAAGTTAAAAAAGTGTGACATTTGGAATAATCAAGTCACGTTCTTGGGACATGTGTTCATAAGTGATGGAATTTATGTGGACCCTTCAAAAAGAAATGCGATTGAGGAATGGATCAGGCCCTCTAGTGTCCCAGAAATCAGTAGTTTTCATAGATTATGTAGATACACAATCATGATATATATGAACATTACATTACTTTTTTGGAATACCTAATACATAAAAAAACTTATACCAAAGGACAGTAATAGTTTAGTGTCTTTGGAAACTCGGAATATAATCTTCTAATCTTGGTGAAAGATCTTCAACATATCCCATAAAGATCTTCCCTCTTTTTTTCTTACCTAAAAACATTCATTATATCCTGGGGAATAGAAAACATATAAAGGGTGAGCTCAAATACTCAGTAAGGGTAATCATGTAGAAAATAAAACAAACCATATACATTTGAACTTCAAAACATGAAAATAATGTTTACACATCAAATTCTTGAGTTTTTAAATAAATCTTGTCAGTACGTAAGGAATATATTATAAAAGAACATAAATCATGATAAATATCATGGGAATAAATAATTTAATTATTTAAAACCATTAAGCACATGATATGATTTCCATAGTACCCAATTCATTGCTTCCAAGACCATCTTAGTCGACAAATTCCATTTTTGAAACATGTCCACTCATCGTTCCATTCCTGTGTCACTGAAACAGATTAACTTACCATTCCATCCATGTCTATCTCATGAGATATAAATATTTACCCAATTCATTGGAGATAGATAGAGGTCCCACCCATCTCATAATGAAATTATTTTTACTTGTTCAACAAAATGGACATAAAACATTCATCATAACCCAAAGAATAAAATGGGTTTCATAAATATCATCCAATCATCACATAATCTATATAAAAAAATGGATATCATTTCATCATGAGAAAAATCACACCATGTAAATAATATAGACATTATACTTGAAACATAAACATGCTAAATAATTTCATCTTAGATGGAAGATAGTTTTGATAAAAAACTTGAAATTTATTCAGGAGGAAAATATCATTTCTTCTTCAAAATAATTTTATTTTCACAAAATCCCACGCAATTTTAAAAGAAATGGATTTTATTGAAATTAACAATGAAAACTTTTAGAGTAATCTTCATGAAAATTAGGCATTATGAAACCGTAAAAATCCATTCATGTCATGTAAGTTAAAAAAACATTTTCCTCGTACGTTTTCCAGAAAAGTCAAATAGTTCCTCGTTTGGTAAACAAAAGAAATATTCTTCCCATAACACAAATTAAAAGTCAAAAGGGGGTAAAAATTACATTAAACATACATGTAATAATATTAAACACTTTATGAAATACATTTTTATGGACATGGATGAATAATATATACCCAGTAAATACTTACGTATAAGCAATATCAGATAAAAATGAGATTGCAAATTTAACCCTTACCTTAGGTCCGATATGATTCTTATGTATATAAACCTCATGTATAATGATTTTAATATTTTCATTGACTTATTAAATAATCATATTCATTGTTATTATATCATATATTTTTCACTTATGACTTTATATTACCTGTTCGTTTGTAAATTCCATGTTAAAGCAGTGTTTTGGGAAAAATCATTTTATTTATCATACGTGTTTGGAAATGTTGTTATTGCTATTATTATTACTTATATAATGATTTAATTACATAAAAAATATAAATAATGATTAATATATAATATATATTCAGTATATAATATATAGATAAATGATATAAAATACACTGTTCATGGAGACCGTTTGTTGTACGTACGCATGAACGCTGTTTTCCTTTCCGTATTCTCTTGAATGGAAGTAAGTAGATGACATGTATATATACATAAATACAATATATTTATCATGTCATATATTTCATTATTATTTATTATATATACTTTATAAGCATTCTTGAATGGTTGACATGGAGAATGAATCTCATCGCGTCGTGGAGACGGTTATCCGTACGTACGCAGGAGCGACGATATCATTCACATAATTATGGAATTGAAATGAAGTGGAAGATATAATATCATATAATCAGTATGATTTTATAATAACTATATATATTTATTCTTCACACCATTATACCCATCCAATTAAGGTGGTGGTGGAAAAATTGATTACACCACGGCGTGGAGACGGTATTCCGTACGTACGCATGCACGGGGATTTTGTTTTCCTTAGGATGATAGAAGGTTAAATGGGGTTGCTTCATATTTATAATAACATATCAGTATATTAGTTATACTGATTTAATTACTTTATAATGAAACAACAAAAGAAGAATAAGTTGAAGAAGAAAGAAAACATAAATGAATCGGTAAAAGAGATTACCTCTTCTTCGACGCACCTCTTTTAAGCATCCTCTTCAGGATCTAGAGTTGGTCTTTTGAGGAGACTAGAACCTCTATAATGTTTCTAGGGATGTTGAGAGTGGAAATGGGCAGGGGTTTGATGATCTTGAAAGCTCAAAATTGTGAAAAGAGAAGAGGGAGGAGGTGCCCTTTTATAAGGGAGGAGAGGGGCACCTTAGGAAAAAATTAAAATATTATTTTATAATAATATCATATTCGGCATATAATAGCTCCAAATTGATTTATTTTGAATCTAATGTGGGGAAGTGTCTAAATACTATAAACCAATAGGTTTTATAAATGTTTTGGTTACTATTGTAACCTTATTATTTATATTAATCTCTTTGTTAAATAATATAACTTTTATCATTTCTTCTTGTTTTCTTACACTATATGGTTAATAAACATAAAATAACAAGCCAAAAGAATCCCAAGTGGTTCATTATTAATATATTTAACCTTATATAAGTCATTTTACTGAACCGTATATTTTTAAGAATAACTTACAAATTAATATTATAATATTTGTTTTAAAAACTATTTTAAGTCAAATTTGACACTATTTGGTAATTGATTTTTTGTGAAAACCATAACAGCATGATTAGTTAGAAAAAAGTTAATTGAATCAATACTAACATGTCATATTATCCTATAAAATTAGTGTAATTCCTAAAAATTCTCAAATTACATTTATTTTGGTATTTATAACATGAATTATGTTAATATTTTATTAATAAGGTAATTACTGCATCATAATTGTGTCATAAATAAATTAACTTATTTAATGTATAAAAATTATAAATAAAAAAAAATTAGAAAATATTTTTAGCTTTCTAATGAATATTTATAGACGAATTTATATTATGTATAACCCTATATAAAAAATGTTTCAGTTATTAAACGTTGATTTTAACTCTTTTAACTCTTCTTTAAATAAAATGATAATAACTGTCCTAATCTAATCCAAGTGGACCTAAAGGGTAATATTTTATTCCTAAGGTTGGTTTTGGTCGAATTAAACTTATCCAATAGAATTAGGACATGTGTTAGAGTAATAATAATATCATTTTTACTATTAAAAACCCTATTGACTTTTAACCGTGGTAAATAAAAGTAAAAAGTTACTATTCACCAAAAATTATTTTTATCTTATTGAACCACATTTTACTCCTTGATATTAACTGTGTTTCTCAGATTTTTGAAATACAACTCACATAAGTGGTAAAATTATGTTTTATATAAAATTTTAAATTCTCATAGTATGTGGGTACAAGACGGTGATAAGTTCAATAAAAATTTTATATATCTTAAATTATTATAAAATGACTCAAATGAGTTACATTGATCATATATAGGTACTATGTATCATTTTTGACCTAAAATAAATTGAAATAAAATAGATACTTATTTAAATAAGAATTCGGGTTTTAAATAGAATCCTAGTGTTTTCACGATTAATCATAATTTGAATGTTTCCAGAAAAATACCAAAAATTCACCCTAGGTTAATTTCGATATTCCGGATCCAAAAATGAAGTCCATTTTGAATGATTAATTTTATAAAATTTCAAAAAGTGGGTATTACTATTCATAACAGCTACTTTATATAATATTTTAATAACATATCGTTGTTTAGTGAAACTCATTATTGCGTACAACACACGCTATCGTGGAAGGTCACGATTGTGTGTAAAGCAAGAAAAGTCAGGGTTGTGTGTAGTGAAATAATTGTTTTGTTGTTATGTATAATAGAATCTAACCATATTTAATTTATACATTGAATATATATATATATACACTCAATGTTGCGTAGAATAATTTCCACAAAACGGACATGAAATTGATTGTAACACGAGCCAAGAATATTGTTGCATATACAGAAAGCTGATACGGTGTTTTGTATAGTACAAGCTAATCATGTTGTAGTGTATAATAGAAAACATCAACGAAATTAAAAATAATATATCTCATAAAATCTCGGGGTGTTACATTCTACCGCCCTTAAAATAAATTCCGCCCTCAATATTCGTCGGGGTTATAAATGGTTTGCTACTTGAAAGTTTTTTTCATAGAAACCCACATCATAAAAAGGAATACTAAAACATCATTTTGAAAAGGAATGTTAGAATCATAACAGTCACCCAAAGTAACTCATTACTGGGTTTTCACATAGGACGACATAAGTGAAAATCTGGATATGGATGAGAAATCTAACCATCATGTTCTGATGGAGAGTGGTAGAGAACATGGCTATGAAAAAACCAAGAATCACAAAGACATGAATTTGTTATGATATAATGCACCATATAATTCATCAGATATGTGAGCAATAAGAAAACATTTTTTTTTTCAAGACCATTTCTCTAAAGTTGAAAAAAATTGGAATTAGAAGAAATACTTTCTTGATTTTGGTACAACCTCACCGTTGGTTGTTCCGTGAACAATTTCCACTCCATCTCTTAAAGAAATGATGTTGAATTTTTTCATCGTGAAGTGTTAGCAGATCATGCGATAGGATGATAGGTAATTCCATCTATCTCAAACAAAATGTTATCAAAAGTTATTAAATTTACATAAGTCTATCTATAGTGATATTAATCGTATATGGTTCCAAAAATTGACTTATAGTTAATATATCATACCACTTAATAAATTAAAAAAAAATTATACCAACCATGGACTTCCTGTAGGCCAGTGTTATGTGATAAAGGAATGTCGCACTTCAGTTTTGGGTTAGATTCCCACAGCCTTGTCTGACGCGATGGGTTTTCGCTCGTCCTATGGGTTGTCCATTTTCTAAAACTATACTATTATAATATTCCAGAAATAATATAGAAAAACATGTTCTATCCTTAAAAAATACCATCTAATGTCCAACATAATTCATTCCAATATTTAGGCTTATCCAAAATACTTCGGTCCAAGCTCATAGTATAAAGAAAACAATTACTAGAAAGGTCATCTACCAAGAATGTGAATACCATCATTTATCTCCCATATATCATAAGATATATCGTGTTGGTCAAATTCCAAATATTTGAATTCCTTAATCATGTATTATCTTGAAAAATGAATACCCATTGAACCATACTGAATACATGAATTCTGTCAAAAGATAACTCTTTCCACATACCAAAATCCGAAAATTTCTATACCCTCAAACCATGATATCACTTTGTCCTTATATCACTCATGAGATCATTAATACTATTAAACATCTCATTATCTGATTATCCATTCATTATGCACATATCATATACCTTCAAAAAATAACTAAATAAACATTCATGGTTACCCGTACCATTCAACATATACCTTCAAATACTTTAGGAAAAAAATAGTGTAATAATCCTTATATGTTTCATAATTCCATATTACCGTAGATTATTCTTGATAAAAATGAAATCATTCCACTACGTTCATAAACCATTGACCTAGCTTCAAAACTCCTTTCATCTAATATATCATGTGTAGTCTCTTCATCATCATCCACATAAATACATCCCATATGACCATGATGGTTCTCTTCATAAGACGTTCTCTTAGGTAATTGATTTCTCTAATTCCCATACATTCCACATTTAAAACATTTAACCATTTTTATCTATTAGAAATACCATTATCCTTGTCTATGGTGTTAACTGAAACTCTTCCTTTACAATTACTGGCTTTGTGTCCTTCTATTCCACACCCAAATCATTTTCCAGTTCCTTTAAAACATTCTCCCTGATCCCTCTTAGCACATGATTTATGTGATGGAAATTGACCTTCCATTCCTCTACGGTCATCAGAAAACTCCATATTTCTCTTATTAGATGAGTCAAGAAACATACCAAAGTTGAGATTATTGATCATATTATGAGATTTCTGATTAGGAATAATAACGATATGTGGACGTCCATATCCAATTTCATTTTGTTTCTCATGAAGAATATCATTCCATTGTCCATCATATCCTCCATTATCATGAATCTTCCTCTTTCCATCCATTTTCTAAAACCCAAAAAGAATAGTGTGAGAGGAAAAAATCATAATCAAGGGGGAGTTCATTCAATATCTCACATCATAAGTTAAATTATAAGATAGTTACCGTAGTTATAGCTCTATAACCTCTATGTATAATTAACATTAGATACTTCCCTAGACATACCTTAGAAATATCTCTTGGGAATTCACTAATGTTTTCGCATCCTACTTTCCAATGGTTAACTAATCATTTCCATTGTTACCAACTGTATAGACCCAATCTCTAAATACATGTTCATTACATTAATTTTTCAAAATACCTAATACATAACAAAAATTGACACCAAAGGATCATAATAGTTTAGTGTATTTGGAAACTTGGAATATAATATTCTAATCTTGGTGAAAGATCTTCAACATCTCCCATAAAGATCTTTCATATTTTTTTCATACATAAAATATTTCTTTATATCATGGGAAAAGAAAATATATAAAGGGTGAGCTCAAATGCTCAGTAAGGGTAGGAATAGAGAAAATAAAACAAACCATATTAATTTGAACTTCAAAACATGAACATTAAGTTTACACATCAAAATCATGAGTTGTGAAATAAATCATGGCAGTACATAAGGCATAGGTCATAAAGGAACATCAGTAATGATAAAATAGACTGGGAATAAATCATTTAATTGTGTAAAACCAATAAGCACATGATATGTTTTCCATAGTAGCCAAGGCATTGTTTCCAAGACCATCTTAGTGGACAAAGTCCCGTTCTGAATCGAGTTCACTCCCCGTTAAAGTCATGTATCATTGAACCAGATTAACTTACCATTCCAACCATATCTATCTCATGAGATATAAATAATTACCCAATGCATTAGAGGTATATATAGGTATCACCCATCTCATAATGAAATCATTATTACTTGTACAACAAAATAAACAAAAAACATTCATCATAACCCAAAGAATAAAATGGGTTTCATAAATATCATCCAATCATCACATATTCCATATAAAACAAATTGATATCATTTAATCATAAGAAAATTAACACCATTTAAATAATAGATACATTATACTTGAAACATAATCATGCTAAATAATTTCATCTTAGATGGAAAATAGTTTTGATAAAGCACTTGAAATGAATTCTTGAGGAAAATATCCATTCTTCTTCAAAAGCATTTTCTTTTCACAAAATTCCACACAATTTTAAAAGAAAAGGATTTTATTGAAAATAACCATGGAAACATGTATTGTAAGCTTCATGAAAATTAGGCATTATGAAATCGTTAAAATCCTCTCATGTCGTGTATGTTAAAAAAACATTCTCTTTGTATATTTTCCGGAAAAGTCAAAGAGTTCCTCTTATGGTAAACAAAAGAAATATTGTTTCCATAACACAATATAAAAGTCAAAAAGGGGTAAAAATGACTTTAAACATAAATTTAAGAATATTAAACACTTTATGGAAAACATTTTTATGGACATGAATGAAAAATATAACCCCAGTAAATACTTACGTATAAGCAATATCAGATAAAAATTAGATTGCAAAATTATCCCTTACCTTAGATCCAATATGCTTTATACATATCCAAACATCTTATAAAATGATTTATATAATGTCATTGACTTATTAAAGAATAATATTCAATGTTATGATATCATATATGGTTCAATTATGAATTTATATTACCTGTTCTTTTGTAAATTCCATGTTAAAGCAACGTTTTGGGTAAAATCATTTTATTTATCGTATGTGTTTGGACTTGTTGTTATAGATATTATTATTACTTATATCCTGATTGACGTACTTCCATAATTTAAATCATGATTTATATATCATATATATTCAGTATATAATAGATAGATAAATGAAATGAAATACACCGTTCAAGGAGACTGTAGGATGTACGTACGCATGAACACTATTTTCCATTCCTCATTGACTTGAATGGAAGTAAGTTGATGACACATATATATATATATACATAAATAAAATAACATTATCATGTCATATATTTCATTATTATTCATTTTTTATACTTTATAATCATTCTTGAAATGTTACCATGGAGAGTGAATCTCATCGCGTCGTGGAGACGGTAATCCATGCATACGCACGAGCGATGATATCATCCCCATAATTTTTGAATTGAATTCGAGAGGATGATATAATATCTCATAATCAGTATGATATTATAATAACTATATTTATAGTTAATCTTTACACCATTATACCCATCCAAATAAGGTGGTGGTGGAAAAATAGATTACACCACGGCGTGGAGACGGTATTCCGTACGTACGCACGCGCAATGATTTCGTTTTCTATAGGATGGATAGATAGTGAAATCGGGTTGTTTCATATTTATAATGACATATCAGTATATTAGTGATACTGATGTCATTACTTTATAATGAAACAACTAAAGAAGAAGAAGTTGAAGAAGAAAGAAAACTTGAAAGAATAGGTAGAGCTTGAATGATCAAAATTATGTAAATAGAAGAGGGAGGAGGTTCCCTTTTATAAGGGAGGAGAGGGGAAACTTAGGAAAAAATTTAAATATTTTTTTATAATAAAGTCATATTAGGTTTATAATAGCTCTAAATTTATTTATTTCGATGCTAAATTATGTATGGGTCGAAATCCTCTCAACCAATAGGTTTTAGACACGTTTAGGTTACTATTGTAACCTTATCATTTATATTTAACTTTTATCGTTTCTTCTTGTTTTCTTACACTATATGGTTAATAAACTTACTATAACAAGCCAAAAGAATCCAAAGTTGTTCATTATTAAAATATAAAACCTTATCTAAGTCATTTTTCTAAACCGTAGATTTTTAGGAATAAAATAACAATTAATAATATAATATTTGTTTTAAAAACTATTTTATGTCAATTTTGTCACTATTTGGTAATTGATTTTTGTGAAAATCATAACAACATTATTAGTTAGAAAAAGGTTAATTGACTCAATACTAACATGTCATATTAACCTCTAGAATTAGTGTAATACATAAAAAGTCTCGAATTACATTTATTTTGGAATTTATAACATGAATTATGTTAATATTTCATTAATAAGGTAATTAATGTATCATCATTGTGTCATAAATAAATTAAATTATATAATGTCTAAAAATTATAAATAAAATACAATTATGTAGGAATATTATTGTATTTCTAATGAATATTTATAGTCTAATTTATATTATGTATAAACTGATATTAAAATTTTTTTATTTATTAAACTTTAATTTTAACTCTTTTAACTCTTCTTTAAATAAAATAATAATAATTGTCCTAATCTAATCCAGGTAGACCTAAAGGGTAATATTTTATAACTAATGTTTTTTTTGTTCGAATTACACTTATCTAATAATATTATAACATGATTAAGGGTAATAATAATATCATTTTTACAGTTAATTACCCTATTTACTTTTAACAATGGTAAATAAAAGTAAAAAAGTTACTATTCATCAAAATTTATTTTTAACTTATTGAACCACATATTTCTCTTTGATATTAATCGTGTCTCTCAGATTTTCTAAATTCAACTCACAGAAGTAGTGAAATTATGTTTTATGTAAATTTTCAAATTCTATTAAGAGGTTGGTAAAAGACAGTGAAAAGTTCAATAAAATTTTTATATATCTAAAATTATTATAAAATGACTCAAATGAGTTACATTGAACTTATATAGGTATTATGTATCAATTTTTACATAAAATAAATTTAAATAAAATAAATAACTATTTAAATAAAAAGTCATTTTTTAAATAGTAACCTAGTGTTTTCACTATTCATCAAAAATTGAATGTTTTCAGAAAAATACCAAGAAATTCACCCTAGGATAATTTCTTTATTAAGAATCCATAAATGAAGTCCATTTTGAAAGATAAAATTTATAAAATTTCAAAAAGTGGGTATTACTATTCATAACAGCTAGTTTATATAATATTTTAATAAAATAAAATTGTTTAGCGAAACTCGGTATTGCGTACAACACACACTATCATGGAAGGTCACGATTTTGTGTAAAGAAAGCCAAGTCAGGGTTACATGTACTGAATGATTCCTTTGTTGTTGTGTATAATAGAGTCCAATCATATTTCATTTATGCGTTGAATATATATATATACACTCAATGTTGCGTAGAATAATTTCTCCAAAATGAACATGAAATTGTGTGTAACATGAGCCAAGAATATTGTTGCATATACTGCAAGCTAATACGGTGCTGTGTATAGTACAATCAAATCTTAGTGTAGTCTATAATAGAAAACATCAATGAAATTAATAATAATATATCTCATACAATCTCGTGGTGTTAAAGATTAGCTGGGTACTATCAACCCTTTGTGACAAATATCTCATGATTGTTAAAACCACCAACTAAGTTATCCAGGAATGGGTAAATATATGTCTGGACGGAAGAATTTGAGGGAAGCTTCAAAAATCTAACGAGAAGGCTGATCACTACACCTCTACTGACAGTATTGAAATGTTGGTAATGTTTTGTGATATACAGTGATGCTTCACAAAATGTCTTGGGTTGTGTACTCCTAAAAATGATAATGTGATAGCCTATGCCTCATGACTATTGAAGATACATGAGAAGAAATACCAAACGCCTGATCAAGACCTGGCAGCCACGATTTTTTCCCTGAAAATTTGGCGGAACTACCTTTATAGCAAGAAGTGTGACATATACACTGACCTCAAGAGACTAAATTATTTATTCCCAGAAAGGGTCTAAACATGCATCAAAGAAGATGGTTAGAGAGAATCAAGGATTACGATTTCTATATTCACATTCTTCCTAGAAAGGTGAAAAATGTAGATGATGATCTATGTTGAAAATAACCCGCTACTCTATCCTTGTTATGTATTGAGAGAGAACCTATCTTATTGGATACGCAAAGGATTGATTTAGAAATCATAAGGGCAGGGGATACATCATACCTTGTCCAAATTATTGTGAAACCATCCATACAAGTGAATATTAAAGAATAATAAAGGGAAAATGTATAGATACAAAAGAGGGTGAGTGTAGTAATGGGGGGGATCTACAAGACGTCCATATCGATGATGATTGTGTGATTCGGTTTGGAACATAGCTTTGTGTTCCTACATCACCCTGAATAAACTAGGATCTATTGGACAATGCACATAACTCAACATTCTCTATCCATCCTGGGAGTACCCAGAAGTACCATGATCTCTGAGAAAACTTCTTTTCAGATAACATGAAGATGGAGATTGTAGAATATATCTTAAGGTACTCGGTATGTCAGCATGTTAAAGCAGTGCGATGACGGTCCAAAAGGTTGATGCATCCATTGCCTATACGCATGTGGAAATGGGAGAATGTTACAAGGGACTTTGTCATGGGTCTCTCGAAGACGTCGATGGGAAATAATTTGATATGGGTTGTGGATGACCGACCCACCAGGAATTCCCATTCTATTTATATTTGGGAAGATCTATCGCTTGAAAAACCTATAAGGATATATGTGATGGAAGTGCAGATACTATATGGTGTTCCACGCTCAATTAGCTGCGATTGTGATCTAAGGTTCACATCTAAATTTCGGAGGAGCCTTCAACATGATTTGAGTACTGAATTAAATTTCATAATGGCCTATCACACCCAAACCGATGTCCAATCTGAAAGAACTATTTAAAAGCTTAAAGATATGCTAAGAGCCTTCAGTATAGAATTCCATGGTGAATGGAATTACCATATCCCATTGGTTGAGTTCTCATACAACAATAGATAGAGGTAGAGTATTCAGATGGATCAATATGAAGATCTGTTTGGAAAGTGATGTAGAACTCCAACATTTTGGGATGAAGTTGGAGAACGAAAGATACTTGGACCCGATCTTGTGCAAGAATTGACATAGAAGGTTCATGTCATCTAGAAACACATCAATTCTGGTCAGAGTCAGCAAAAGAGCTATGGTGATAACCATAAAAGAGACTTTTAGTTTGACGTTGGGTATACATTATTCCTTCTAATATCACCATGGAAGGGATTCATGTGATTTGGAAAGAATGTGAAGCTTGTCCCAAGGTGCATTGGCCCCTTTGAGATCCCTGACCGCATAGGAGCCATGGACTATCAGCTTGCACAAACACCAAATATGGCTCATTTTCATGATGTGTTTCATGTATCAAACCTAAGGAATGTACATACCGGACCCCCCACATGTACAAAACCCAGAGGTGGTACAACTGGATGATATCTCTCCTATGAGGAGAAGCTTGTTGAGATTCTGGATTGGAGAGATAATGTTCTACCAAACAAGACAACCCAACTTTTCAATGTTTTGTGGTGGAACCATATGTTTGAAGAAACTTCATTGGAACCATAAGGGGCGACAAAGGAGAAGTACCATAACCTGTTTATGTAAAATGAAGTTTTGAAGGTGAATTTTTATAATGGGAGAAGAATGTAACGACCTAATTTTTTTAAATGGAAATTACATTCTTATAAATATTTCATAAAGTCACATGAAAACACAACATAATTAACAACTAAGTGTTATGTGATGTTTAATCATATGTTTTCCACTTCTGTTATTGGAATTTTGAAAATCAGAAATACACGGTTGTGGCCACTATGTTGTTTGGAGTTCAACAAGGAAAACTAAATTGTTGGTGAATAGGGACATACCCTTATGAATAGAAACATACCCTTATGAATAGTGATATACCCTTATTAATAGTAACCTTACCTATGATAATATATAAATAGTATTCAAGTGAAATTATTATGTACCTATAGTTTGGAATAAGTAAATGAATGTTTTAAAACTGGGTTTTGTTAATGAATTATGCATTTAAATAAATATTAAAATAATAATAGTTAGAAAAGTATTTTGAAAAATTAACGTCATTTTTTAATTTTAAACGTTGAAAAATGGTTGGGTTAAATTTTTTGGATTTTTCTGAAATAGTGTAATTTTTATGAATAGTGAAATACCATAATTTACAAAATAAGATAAATAAGCTAATTATAGAGTCATGAATGATGTTCTACAGATGAAAGACCTATTTATTTGGGATTACATAATAAAATTACTATTCATTATCATAGAAGACTCAGTATTCCTTGTCTTTTATAGAAATAATAAATTAAAGAATTTTATATTGAGAAATCCTCTCTCACCTCCACTATAAAAACCACCCTTCACACCCTCAATTCCTAACACCACTAAAGCTTCAAGACTTCAATAAACTCTTCCATAGCATCTTCCCTAGACCCTTCCTCATTCCAATATCTTCTATTCTAATCAAAAGACCTATCCTACGTCCCTTAAAGAGGATCTCAAGATGAGGATTGAAGAGGTAATTTCCATTACTCTTTCCTTTAATTTCCTTTCAATTTCATAATCTTTTATTATTATCTCCCCACCAATCACCATTCACATGGTATGGTATCTCACGTATCATAAATATACTGTAATTTTATGATACTAATGGGAGATTATTCCATCCAACCCTTTTCCCTCTTCCTTTTATTTTATAAAATAAAACGGTGTTCGTGAGGTCTTAATCTATCACCTTCAAGAATGACATGTTTACTTTTCCATTTCTACTTTTAGATATGGTCATGAAACCATTTTATTGTTGAAAAATAATATTTTATATTTATTATATCCTATTATATGATCTGAAACTAAATTATATACCTATTAAGAAATTATTAATCAAAATAAATTTGTTGTGGTCGAAAAACTGCCCAATCTAACTCAAACAATAATCATTTAATTTATATCTAATGATTAATCAACATGGTATATAATATAATAAATTATAATATCATTTAAACTCTTATAATATAATTAATAACATGTAATATCAGTTCTTTATGTTAACCCATGTTCTACATGAACATCAATTTATAAATACAAGTGAACTGCTTAAGAAAATCATAAAAACAAACATTCCCAAACAATGTTTTTAAACTCTAAAACTCATCCAAAGGCACACTAAAAAAATTAATGAATCTATAATGAACCATATTCATGTAAAGAAGGTTCTCTAATTTTTAATTAATGACTTTATTGTGGTTATACATGATATTAAAGTGATGGAAGCGTTTAGATATAAGGTTAGGGGAAAATCTCGATCCCAAATTTTTTTCTTGAGGTTCTCCCTCTTTCACTCCATATTTGGTACGGTCCATCCATATAAATCATTTTTCATAATTATTATTCCTTTTATGGGACATAAAAGTTTTCTACTAATGTTTATGTCAAAATAAAAGTTTTCCAAAATACTCTTCTTTCAAAAACACGCCTTTTACTTCTCACTAAATGTTGATGGCTATCGTAACAAGTATGTTATTCCCACTAAATTTTGGGAACCCAATGTTTGTGAATGATTTATTATGAGATAAAACCCATTTATTTTCATGGGATAGTTATGTTCATTTTTTATATATGTTCACTGTGGCATGAATGATAAATGATAGTGTTAAGATGTGATGGGTGGGCCCAGAATTATATAGCACAATATGAATGTTTCAATGTGCATGGTGCTCCCTGAATTTTACAGAAAAGTATTTGTTGTAGTTATACACTAAAAGGAAAGTGAACCTTGGACCAATTGGCGATGACTCCTTAAGTGCATCTAAGAAAGCCAGGATCTAATCCTGGTGGATTCTAATTTACGGTGTATTTTATAATGAACTTTAGCAGGCACTGTTTGGCACTGTATTAGCTGGGAATAATCCCTCGTTTGGGCCTTTAAGACACTGATTTTTTACCTGAGTCCTTTAAGGCCTTCGGAACACCCATGCCATTAGGTTGGAAGGGCCTTCGGGCCACCTAAAGGCCTTTGGGCCACCTTAAGTGCATATTCAAAGCAGACAACCTACAAGGAACAAGCTTAAAAAAGGGGATGAGCAAGGAGTTTTCACCATACCAGAAGCTAAATGGATTTGTAGAATAAGATGGTATGGAACCTACCGTCGGGACAAGATTGTGTATGCACAAGAATTCCTAGCTGAATATCCATGTGAAGGTGGAGAGCTGATTTCAAGATGAAGATGTTGGGGAAGTGATGTTCCAAGTTGTTAGTCTGGTTTGTATGTAATGTTTGAAGCCTATGAGAAATAAATTAATTTAAGGCCAACGAGTCATGTCATACTTATGCCTACATGCCTTTTAGGGGTTCCGTCTCACCCCTCGAATGTTGTATTATCAAAAATAAATAAAAAATGATGGCCTTTGGTCCATTGGAAGAGTTAACCACAAAGAAACGATGTTTCATTTTTATGCATTACCACATTTCGAGTCCCCTAATAATTATTCATCTCATGTTCATGATCGTTTTATTATGTTATGTTTATGCTCACCCATTGTTATACTGTTCTTATATATCCTATAACTGGGCTATTAGCTCACGCCATTTTATGTATATCATCAAGTGGTTACATGTACATAAGATTGGTCAAGTGCCAATGAGAATCTAGAGAAAATAAATTATATAAATTTGTATGCTTGATGTTGTAATTGTTATGTATGGTCCTAGTTATTCCAAGACACTAATCATTTGGATAACCTATGTGTAATAATATTATGTTTATTATCATTAAAATGATGTAATAGTAATGTATGAAATTGTTGGGTCGCTATAATATGTGTTTTACATCATCTATTAATAGAGGATTTTAACAAGCCTTTACCTCCCAGTTTAACATTAGCTAGTATTTTATTGCTCAAATTAAAGGGAAGATTGAACATACAATCGAGTCTCGAGAATATATGTTGCAACTGTATGCCTCAGATATTGGAGAATCATGGGTAAGGAACCTACCTCATGTTCAGTTAACCTATAATAATATCTGTCACTTGTCCATTTATATTACTCTATTTTAGTAATTTTACATGTGGTCAAGTCATTCACCATTGTGTTGGATAGAGGTCATGGTGTCAGTGTTTCACATACCAATGTAGTGCATAGAATGAAAGAGAATCATCAAATGTTTTATGAGTGGATGAAGGTCTCATTGGACCATCATAAGACTTAAGATTATTGTATTTTGATTCCCCTTATGAATTAGGTTGGAGAAATCATTTTCATGTGGGTATCCTATTATTGGGGGAGGCCAAGGTTTGGAAGAGTGAGTATGATTTCTCCCTAATTTTTCAAGACCTTATGAGGTTGGTGCATGTTTTTAGGGGTCTTATTATTTTATTCTACCACCATAGCTTGACCTGATCTGCAACATCTTCTATATATCCCTACTTTGTCAGTATCTTCACAATTTCCCCAAAAACATTGACTAGGGGGAGTTTTATATCCAAGGTGATGGAAAACTCATGGAGTTACCTGTAGATACCCTTGATTAGGGATAGACTGTGATGTGTGAATCAATCCTCCCTTTGAATCTTGTGATGCAAAATCATGATGGCTTGCAGGAGCGTACTAGGGAGTATGAAATGTATATTTCTTCATTGGTCCATGAGTTGTTTTAATTTTTTCAATATTTTTTAAAATAGTGATTTAATGTCTAAAATATTCTAAAATCAGGAGATGTTTCTTTTTCCCTTTACTAAATATTATTGGATGGTATGTTTTTGGTTATAATGAGATCCTTGATAGGTATCTCATGGAATAGTTTTCTAAAACATCCCCATTTTTCTCTTCTTACTATTTTTTCCTGATTCATGAGGATAATAATCAAATGAGTGGTATATATTTTCTGTTTTAACTTTTTATTAAACTGTTACATTGTTGGTTTGGGATTTTGAGGTTTTTAAATGACAATTGAGGATTGTTATTTGGATTTTTGGAGGAATTTTAACAATAAAGGGTTATTCCATGTGTGAACCTCCATTCATGACATGTTAGATTATTCATGGCTTGGAACCTATAATTTCATAGATTGAAGTTTTTAAATGGGAACATTGTGATTAATATATTTTCAAAAATAGAAAATTAATCATTGAATGAAGGAAATGGATTCTTAGGCATGATAAACTTCCTTGATTATTTTTCAATTTTTGAATTTAATCCATTCTTAGCTGGAACCAATTTAATTGTCTATATTTTTTGTTCTCATGAATAAAATTGTTTTGAAATGTTTTTTTCCTTCTACGAACGTTCCATTTTGTAATATACCAATGAATATATGTGTCTCCTCTATTTCACCACATTCATATCTCATTTATCATGATTTTTGTTAAAATCGAAGCTGGTTTGGGTTGATCATTTAGCCCCCATTCTCATTAATTTATCCTTGGATTCAGTATTATGATCATCATTAATAAGTAGTGAATCCTACTTATTTCCCCTTAGGATAAATATATTTATCTCTCGGGGATTAAAGTTGGTGATATTTTTTTGATTCACATAGTTTCTATTCTATGATTTTGATGAGCCTTTGGAGTTATTCAAGTTGATCTGAGGTTTCCAAGTGTGGATGTAGTATTCTAGTCATTTAATCATTTTCCTGTTATGGGTTGTGATAGGGAACCATCCATGAAGTACGAGATCCTCATTATCACCCTCTTTATGTTCTTTTGTGGGGGATTTAATGTATTTTTATTCTTTTATGTTGATTTTTTTGGTCAAAAAAATGAGATAATTATTTAGATTTAACTGAAATTAAATGGGAATCAGAATAATCCAATGTATTAACAACCTATTAAAAGATTTGTAGTAGAATTATTATTTCAGATATATTTTCACTGAAAATAATTTGTTTGGGAGATTATTTGTGTTATATATGTTATGGTTATGAATCTACTATAGTGTTGATTGTTTGATCTCATACTAATTAAAAGGATAAGAACATATATATAGATAAAGAATTTTTTTCTCCATTAAAATATAAATTATTTATCGATACCATTGTTTATTAATGATGTAATATGATTGAATCTGTTTTACTGAATCTAAAATGTTGTGTTATGAATGTTATAATTCCCACTATGCATTTATGAACTTAATGGTTATGGGAACTCAATTAGGGATAATGTGCTTAAGTTAGTAACTAGATTGAATGTTGAATTTATTGGGAAACAATGTGATTGTTTTTTTTCATGGGATGTGATGTGGGTTGATGTTTCATTGATTGATAATGGATATTGTGGAGAAATAATTGTGTTGTGGAATTGGAATGACACATTTCATGTTGTGTCAAAGATGGATGTGAGAGGGGGGAGTTATTTATTCCTATGTTTTTTTGTTGAAAGGATGGATATGTGATTGGTGATATGTTTCGTAGTTTTGGGGTTAGTTGATTTAATATCCATAGAATTATTTGAATTGATCAAACTAAAATATCATGTACTGTTGTTGGTGTGAGGTAATAAACTTAAGATAATTAGTTCAAAAAATATATGGGTTAGTAAATGAATGAATCAGGGGGTGAAACATAATTTTTGATTGAATTATTAGTGAATTAAATATTGATGACTAAAATTTTCTTCTAATTGTTTTGTTATGAAAAATAAATGAACACATAATTTATGTTTGAAATTGTGTAGTTATATGTGGTGGTTGTGTAGAGGAACACATCTGGTGATAATAATGGTCATTATGGATGCTGTGTTGTGTAGTGGTTGTGTTGTGGAGTATTATTGTGATGTTTATACTAACCCATAGGTGGGATATTCTTTTCTATATATTAATAATTGTATTTCATGCATATATTTTAATGTATTTTTAGAAATAAATTCTTTTATTTAATTGATGAATATTTTCATTTTTAAATGATTTTATTTTTTTATGTTTTATGGAAGGAGAAATATATCTTATAAAAAATGAATGAAAATCGATGAATCTTGGACCTAAAACATAATTCACTCTTTGGGAATCGTTCTTGGTGGGAAAAAATATTTTTGAAGCTAATATGGAGCTGGAAAACTGGAGTAGAACGATTACATGTCATGTAAAGAAATTACATGATGTGACTTCATCCAAATAACCAACATCGATAGAACATGTCTTGACAACATTTCATGCTGTGAAAACAAATAAAACATTTTCAATACAAATTTCATGCTGTGAAAATAGTCAATGTTTGAAATCGTTGAATGAGATTCCTACAAGATTCATGTAGATTCAGAAAATAAAAGTGGTATCCTTAGATCCGGATTACATTATGTATAAACACATTATAATTCATGAATGTTGACGGGTAAAGACCATACATTACCTATTAATAGAGGAGTTTATTCTTACATTGTGATTAATTGAACATGGATCTCAATTAGGATCCACTACATAGGATGTGAAATTCCTTAGATCCGTGTTTCACCATTTTCATCAGGATTTTTTTATTAAATTTTTTAAACCTTCTCATGGTTAGTATGAGCATCTAATTTCATTATTTTGAGGCATGAATGATTAATGGGGGTTTATTGAATGAGGTATTTTATATTTTAAGTAAATTTATGTTGTTATTTCACATCTGTTGTTTATTTATATTTCTTTCTTGATTTCTTCATGCATGACCATTATGAGTGTGGTTGGGGAATGGGTTTAATTTATTTATTTCATTCATAATGACTGTTTCATGATTTGATTGAATTCAATCATTGAATGTGAATTCTAGGGTTTAATGTTTCTCTATGACCATTGGTTTTATCACATTCCGATGATTAAATAATGTTATAGGTTACTCATTCTTTGTAATCTAATGTACCATACCATGATAATAGGAAAATATTTGACGAAGAGAATTTATCATGACCATTGGACTCACTAGGTATAAAGACCAAGATTTTCAATATAATTTTTTAAAATTATTTGGGATAATTAAAAATCTGTGAAAATTTATGGCACTTGATTACAAGGACCGATATGCCCAGAATGAAATTTTGACCTTTTTGAAGGTACATTCCATAAAGGTGGGAGAGGGAATTTCTATATTTTGAACTGGTGCTCAAAATTGAAATATGAGGGAACCATTCAACTCGCAAAGTCGAGATTCGCTTAAGGGAGACTTATCTTCGACTGTAGTAGGTCAGGAGAAAAATATAGTTTTACAGTATTTTTGTAGAATAATTAAATAAAATAATATTATTATTTTTCTTTTCTACCACTTATTGTGTGATGGTGGTGGTGAAAATAGGGTGTTATGACTTTTAAAAAGGGATATTAAATGCCCGGTTACACATCAACTGTGTAACCATTCCTTGTTTAATTAATGTGGATCATTAATTACAATAAATAATGTACCATTATATGAAAAGAGGATTAATATCTTAATACAACCCATGATATCTTAATACATTCGAAAATGGAGAGGTTGGTGTGATATTGTCGGAGAACACTGAAGAAGCTCCAACAGTCAACCCTTCCAATGAAGAATAAAGGCTTGGATGGAAATGTTGGAGGAATAAATCTATAAATGACGAACACCGATGGATACATCAAATGTGGATTATTATTCGATAACCATGACATATCCTCTGAATCTGAGGTAGGGGGTGTTATTAAATTGAATTTAATTCTCAATTCAATTCCTCATTCATGAAAAGCATGATGAACGTGCATCAATCAAAATAAGTTGATACATGATTTGTATGGAATTGTGGGTGGTTGTTGTTGGAGATTTTAGTGGGTTTTTATCATTATATATGTGATGATTTATTTACTACCCACTTGATATGACGCTAATGTGGTGGGCGTGGGCCAATCAAACAATTCTCAGACCCTCCGACACTTCATTTTTGTTATGTTCTTTGGGGAAGATTTACAACTTGATGGAATCCTGAATCCGGGAGCCACGAAGTGGTGACATCATCCTGGGAGACCTGTAGGCACAAATGGAATGTAAAATGGACCACTGGATCTATCATGGTTGCCCGTGAAATCCCCGCCGGTGCGGCACTGACGCGGCGGTGCCGGCGGGCGACGACCGCGGAGGAGAGGTGGTGCTCGGAGACGTTGTGTCTGCTAGCAGGGGCGGTCGGTGATAGCCATCCATAGTGGCAGTACGGTGGAGCTCTATCATCCATCCTAGAAGAAGGTTGAGTCATTGAGCTGTGTCTAAGGGGAACCCAACCCCACGGGTCCCGCTGATGGGGAGGCGACACCACATGGTGCCGCCGTTGCAAAACCGAACCGACCATTGTCCATTCTAGAGGAGCAAAGACCCCTACACTGGCCACCCAGCTGGGGGTCGAGAAACCCGGCGGGCTGTGCCCAGCCAAGGCTGGCCGAGCTGGTCCATATCCCAGGCCCCTCCAGCCATCCCATCTAGTTAGGTTCGGGCCAGGCCTGGCCAGGGTCGGACCCAGACTGGGTCGGGTGGGCCTAGACTAAGTTAGGTCGGGCTGGGTCCCCAGGCCCTTTTCAACTCAGTTTTCCTTAAAAGGTCGTATCTCACAAACTAGAAATCATTATGAAGAACCATATATGAAACATGAATAATTGCAACAAGTCATTCCTACAGAGATACTCCACCTGCTTTTTTGAGAAATTTGGAGAATGGCTGGGTTGGATCGAACCCGAATCCAACCGGGCCCTTGGTATTATAATACTTATAACTCACTGACCGGACATCTGATTGACACAATGTCGATTGAGTTGGAACCCATATGACATTCTGGTACACTTTGTTACACATTTTTTTAACTTCGTGGCAGTTAAAGAATAACCAATATCCTAAAAATAAGATTCTACGGACCTCAAGCGCACCGAGTGTGGGAAATCTTTTGGATGGATGTCAAATGAATAGTGACCCTATGGGGATCAGCATCATAGTGACCCTGTATGGATTAGAATCTTAGAAAAACTTGGTGGATCAGCATCATACCGACCCTTTGTGGATAAGTATCATAGAGAACCTCTGTGGATCTGCTTCATTGTGACCGTATGTGGATCAGCATCGTAGAGACCCTGTGTGGATCATCATCATAGAGACCCTATGTGGATCAGCATTCTAGTTATGATGTTTGGATAAGAAGTGTGAAACCTAACGAGGACCTTCCATAGAGAGGACCATCGTGGATCAATGACAAACGACCCTCTGTGGATACACAATGGATCAAATTCATCGTGATTTGGTTTTGGAACTTCCTAAAAGAATAAAATGATATATAATAAGACTTATCATCTTTATACGTAATCTTTGACTTCAATACCATATATGAACTATCTCTACTTTGTTAATTGTGATTGAGGTCATTCTTTTTATTTTTTCCTTTGTGAAATTCTTGGAGACCTTCGGGGGTCTCAACATCCCTACTAAGTATTGTTATACTCATTCTACATCGTCTTCACCCCCAACTTGTTGTGTCTTATGCAGACGATGAGTAGCTTGGCTGAGACTTTAGATAGATAGGACCAGGTGTTACATGAATGTTACTGGTAGACATGGAGAGCTATAGAGATGTGTTATACCTACCCTTTAGGATGGATCCCTGGTGGACGATCTTATGAGTTGTTTTCTGTTGTAGTTGTATCTTTTTAGTAGGGCTTGTATTCCATCCCCTTTACATTCAGTGCACACGTTTACTATTTCATTTTAACAACGTGGTTTTCATCTTGCTGCTTTCTTCGTCTATGTGTTTGAATGTTTAAAGTCAATGCCTTCCCACATTTAGGGATATGTATTTCTGGAGCTAGTCTCCATTCCATAGGCAATGGAAGTTGGACATGTGGTAGTCATGTCATGGGCCCTAGGGGACAGTTCGTGACAATGTGGTATCAGAGGAGTCGGTTCTACGAAATAACTAGGAATCTGATAATTAAAATGGATAAATACTATTATGTGTTTCCAGTTTGGTTTTTATTTTGAGGAGTCTAGATTTGGGGCGGTGGCTAATGTATCCTTACATCAGGACCATGAATTCTGATTTACGACTTGATGCATGAAAACACTGATTTTCTGTGTTTTAGAAATGTTTTACTTTTGATCTCTTTTGAGTTAGCTCACTAGGAATAACTAATTGATTGTGGAACACTTGTATTTCAAGATACCACCATGTAGACTTCTAGCCAAGATTCCAGAAAGAGTTCACAATGACCGCCCACTTAGTGATGAGGCTTCAATGCAGGTCCCTCTTATAGTGATAGCACCTTCGGTTGGTTCACCAACAACACCACTACTAATTGGGAAGATATTTCCACTAGCTCCACTAGCTGATGGTGCAAGCTGACATATTACATTTAAAGAGTTCCAACGGTAGAGGCCTTCGAGGTTTTTAGGCGAGACAGGTCCCTAGGCGGTTGAGGACTAGCTGGAGGCTCTGGATAATGTTTTCTACATAGTTGGGACACCAGAATAGTTGATGATTATCCTAGATAATACTCTTTTCTTGGGAACGACAATGATATGGTGGATCCTGAATCTCTAGTTACACAATGTGTTGTCCCTCACCTGGATGGACTACAATAGCCTCTTCATGGTGGAATTCATTCTTATGACACTACGCTATGTGTGAATTCAAGACCTCCTACACTTACAGTAGGGTATGCTGACAGTGGCCCTGTACTCATTAAGATTCACTGAACTCCTACGCTACTCCACTGACATGGTATGAGACCCTTTATTTATGACCTGGACCATTGACCAGGGTCTCCAGTGGTAGATCATAGGGTTGATGATATCAATCAGTAACCCGACGCAGGCTGGAGTACTCGAGTGAGGTTTTTTTGGTAGAGAGATTCTTAGTTGAGCATGCACTAATGGTGAGCACCACCACCAGAAAAAACATAGTTGAGTCATCTATAGAAGGAAGTAGGTAGAAGATGCAGAGGTCCATGTGTGCTAGACCATCCAGAGGAAGACCCTTGGATGCAGGGTTGGAGGTGCAGAACTCACGAGGTAGAGAAGGCCAGCAGAAGCAGACTGTGCTTCGTGTGTGGCAGGCAGGGCCACATGCCTCGTGACTGACCAACCCACCATACTGATGATCATGAAATGATCAAGGGACCACTGATTTAGATTCATAGATTCATGTGAGATGTTTTGTAGGGTGGTGGATGCGGTAGTGGAGATGTCCATGAAACAGGTTGAGGGCGGTGATTTGAGGTTCTACTGCCACCACCTCTAGGTAGTCCACCCCAACCTCAGGGAAAAGAGAGATAGGTATGAGCAAAACTTTAGGCAGCTGAGGCCTACAACCACGATACTCGATAGATGATTTGAGGTTTGATCTATGTCTACTTCACCCTAGCTGCAGTACTTATAGACATAGGTTCTCGTCACTCTTCCATTGACATGACGCTCATTTAGAGATCAGAGATTCTGGTAGAGCCTTTGGCATGATCCTTATTATTAGAGACCCCAATGGTAGAGGGCTCAATGGTCACACATTGGTGCTGGATGTGTGAGGTTACTCTAGGAGGTGAGAGCATTGGCTGGGATCTATTAAAAGCAGCGTTGTGCCCTTACGATGTCATCATGGGTATGGACTAGTTATCCATGTTTCAGACATAGATTTATTATTTTAGAAACAAAGTGTGGTGTGTCCATGTGGATGGAACTAGATTTTCCATCACCAGTGAGATGGGAACCATTGTAGCTCAGGATGAACATTCTCGGAGGAGGGTGCATCTGATCACACGTGAGTTGGCCAACCTTACCCTTAGAGAAGTTGATGGGAGGAGTCCGAGTTATCCTGTATTGGTGGACTAGTATGCTGATGTCTTTCCTGATTTTTTTCTAGGACTACCTCCTCACAGAGAGGGAGACCTCTACATTGACTTGTACCCTGGAACGTCATCGATATATACATTATCATATTGGATGGCACCTACAGAGCTTCTTGGGTTGCAGGTACAGCTGCAGGACTTTCAGATGAAGGGTTTCATATGGCCAAGTGTTTCTCCATGGGTATCACTGATTTTGTTCTCTAATAAGGCAGATGGGAGTCTAGGACATTTCATGGACAATCGTCACATGAACCAGGCGATCATGAAGAAAAATTATCCACTCCTGAGGATTGATGATCTCTTCAACAAACTATTGGGATCTCGATGGTTTTCGAAGATAGACTCAGATCAGGCTATCATAAACTCAAGGTACAAGATGAGGACATGCCAAAGATGGCCTTAAGATGACAGTATAGCCACTATGAGTTCTTAGTGATGCATTTTGGCATGACCAATGCCTTTGTAATGTTCATGGGACTCATGGACGATATATTCCAGCCTTACCTCAACCACTATGTTCTACACTTCATTTAAGATATCTTGGTGTACTCAGCATCGTAGGAGGAGCACTACACACACCTGTAGATAGTTCTCGATACACTCTGAGAGCTCCAGATTTATGGAGGCTCTTGATGTTCTAGTACTAGATATGGGAATTCCACATCCTGGGAACTTTATCTTGGAGGCTGGAGTTGCAGTGGATTTGGTGAAGATAGAAGTAGTGCATGATTGGCTGCAACCCAAAAGTGTGACCAAGGTGCAGAGTTTCCGAGGATTGGATGGATACTACCTGAGATTCATACCTGACTTCTCTAGGGTAAGTGTCACCCATTTCAAACATGATGAATATGTGGAATATTTTCATATAGATGGATAAGTTCCTCTAGAGTTTCCAAGAGATGAGGTGGAGACTGACGAGTGCCCCCATCTGGAGGCTACCAAAAGACGACATTGGATATGTAGTATATTGCGATGCATTAGGGACTAGACTAAGGTGTTTCCTGATGTAGGAGTGAGTGGTGACTGTCTATGGATCATGAAAGTTGATAAATCATGAGTAATAACTATTATTCCTATGACCTAGAGTAAGAAACATTTGTCTTCTCCTTGAAAATTTTTCAACGCTACTTGATGGGTGAACAATTTACTGTTTACTATGATCACAAGAGTCTCAGGTATAACATCTCACAGAAGGACCTAAACCTGATATAGTGACAATGGATATAGTTCCTCTAGGATTATGACTTTGAGATAGTATACACTACTTGGAATGGGATCATGGTGGAAGACGCACTCAGTAGGATGTCTGGTCTATAGTTGCTATGTGATGCGATAGAGAAGCTAGCTGTGTTGCATATATCCTTCATTGATAGAGATGGCGCTTCTTACCTCCAGTATATGACTACAAATCCCCAACTTCATTAGTGTGTTTTGGAGGCAAAGCATGGAGAAGTTGACTGTGAGGCCCGCTATGCTCTGATATCCTCAGGACAACCTCATGAATGATTTTCTGAAGGAGAAGATCATGTTGTTCTTTTCATAGAATGAATCATGGTACCGATGATTTTATGTGATAAGGTGTGAAGGAAGTTCCCTACAAACCCTTTGGTAGTACTTCCTAGAGTTTCGAAGATGTACCAAGACCTCCGGCATCAGTACTGGTGGCCTAACATGAAGAAAATGGTGGCATAATTTGTATTGTGATGCCTCACTTATCGTTAAGTGAAGGCTGAGCACCAGGTACCGGTAGACTTAGCATAGCCACATGAGGTACAAAAGTGGAAGTGAGATAGTATATCGATGGACATTGTAATAGGGCTACCACATACGCCTAGGGTCCATGATTCAATATGGGTGGTCATTTATAGACTCACTAAATAAGCCCACTTCCTACCCATCTGCAAGCATGGATAAGTAGAGAGATCTGAAAACCTATATGTACAAGAGATTGTGAGACATCATGTGGATCCATCAATGATCATCTAAAATAATGATACTCATTTTACATCCCGCTTGTGGACAAGATTAAAGAGCATGATCTAGAATCAGTGATGTTTGACCACCGCCTTCCATCCTCAAACAGATGGTCAGATGGAGTAGAACATTTAAACAATGTAGGACAGGCTTCGTGCTTGTTTCCTTAATTTTGACCATAGTTGGGAGGACCAACATCCACTGCTGGAGTTCACTTACAAAAATAGTTATCACTCCACCATCCGCCTGGCTCTGTTTTTTTTTCCATGTATGGGAAACATTGTAGGTCACCACTATACTGGACAACCCTAGGAGAGTCAACACTTATGGGTACAAAGGTGGTACATGCTACCACGGAGAAGGTGCAGATCATCCAGTAGAGGATAAAGACTTCATAGAGCCAGAATAAGTCTTATTCCAACAGTATATAGAGACCCTTGGTGTTTGAGGAGGGATACCATGTCTTCTAATGGGATTCACTAAGATGAGGATTACAGAGGGTCGGGGCAGTAGGCTATCTATGAGGTTCATAGGACCATTCCTGATCTTCAACAGAGTATGTGAGGTGGCATACCATCTACATCATCACCCATAGATGCACTAGGCACATCATGTTTTCCATGTGTTGTAGCTGAGGAGGTATCTGCATGATCCATTGTAGATCGTTGACTGGGGCGAGTTACACATCGATGATGGGGTGATGTATGAAGAGTTCATGGAAATGATAGAGGATCGATAGGAGCGGGTCATTCATGGGTGTTTGATTCCTATAGTGTAAGTTCAGTGGTAACACGGGATCCTCTTGGAGGGAAAATGGGTGTGGGAAGATCAGATGCGTGCTCATTATGACCATTTATTTCCCTAGATTCTTTGTAACATTCTTAGATGAAAATACTTTAGGTTAAAATAATGTAAAGTCCCAGAAAATCTACATAATGTTTTTTAATATTATTTGAGATTATTAAGATTCTGCAAAAATTTATGGAGCTATATTCTGAGGCCTGGTGTGCCTGGAACTGAATTTTGATCTTCCCTTAAGGTACATTCAGTAAAGGTGTGAGCGGGAATTTCTATCATTTGAACCAATTCTCAAAATTAAAATTTTAGGTCACTGTTGAACTTGGAGAGCTGGGATTCATTTACGGGAGGCTTAACTTCAACAATAGTAAGTCAGAAGAAAAACATAGTTTTATAGACATTTTGATGAATAATAAAATAACATAAAAATGATACTTTATTTTTCTAACACCTGATGAGTAACGGTGGTGGGGAGCACAGAGGTGGTCAAACTTTTAATAAGGGAAATTAAATTCCCAATTACACATCAATTGTGTAACCACTCCTCATTTCATTATTGTGGTTCATTAATTACAGAAATAAATAAAAAATTATTTGATAAGAGGATTAATATATAAATATAGACCATGGTATTATAAAATGATGGAAAAGGGAGAGGGTGATGTGATATGGTGGGAGAAGTCCAATGAAGTGCCAGTGATCAACCCTTCCAATGAAGAATGAAGTCTTGGATCGAAATGTTGGTGCAATCAATCCAGAAAAGACGAATGCTGACAGATTCATAAAATGTGGATTCTTATTCCACTATCATGACATCTTCCTTGAATCCAAGGTACGGGTTGTTATTAAAATCAAGTAAATTCTTGATTCAGTTCCTCATTCATGAAAATCATGATGAATGTGGATCAACTTAAATGGGTGGATTAGTGATGCTTTTGAAACTACGAGAGGTTGTTGTGGGAGATTTGAATGGTTTTTTATCATTATCCATGTGATGATATATTTACTAAGCAATTGATACAATGCTAATGTGGAGGGTGTGGGCCAAACGAACGAGGTTCAGATCCTCCACTACTACATTTTTCTTGTTTTATTTGGTGGTGGATTTATAACGCGATGGAATACTTAATCCGGGATCCACACATTGACAACAACATCATGGGAGGCTCGTAGACGAAAACGGAAGTGAATACGGACCACCAGAGCTCACATGGTGGCCCGCGTAAGCCCCTCCAGTGTGACACGAGCACGGAGGTGCCGGTTACCAGTGCCATGACAGCATAGAGGGGCGGCCAGTGTCTGCTGGCAGCAATGAAGGGGACCTAGGCACCATGGGTCCCATTGACATGGAGGCAGTTCCACATGGCATCACCATAGTAAAACTGAATGGACCTTTGTCTGTTTGGGATGGAGAAAGATCCCCACACAATCAATAGAGCTGGGGGTCATGCCATCTAGTGGTCGGTGCCCTGCCAAAGCGGACTGGGCTGGTCCCCGGCCCAGCGGGTCGAGCCCACCATTGCAATCTTAATCGGGCCATCCTAATCTCATTGGCATGGGCAGAGCTAAACCTGGGTCAGAACCAACTAGGTGGGGTCAACCCAGAATGGTTAGGGTTGGTCCGAGGAGGTCGGACTGGACCTAGACACTTTTCAGCCTAGTTTCCCTTAAAATGATATATCTCTCAAACCCGATGTATGTTTGATGAACTGTCTACGATGATGGAATACTTTTAATGAGAAAACCCTTTTGAGATAATCCACCTGAGAATTGGGGAATTTTGGAGTACAACAAGGATGGATCAAACCTAAATATAACTGGGCCTTCAGTACTAATATGATTTTAACTCACAAACTGGGCGTCCGATTGACGCATCGTCTATCGCGTTGGAACCCTTGCGACCTGGTGGTCCTTGGGGTTACATATTTTTGGAACATCATTGAAGTTAAGTAATGATCAATATCATGAGAATAAGATTGTATAGTACTCAGGCTCACTGAGTAAGAGAAATATTGTGGCTGGCTGTCAATGGAATTGAAAACCGGTGTGGATCAACATAATAATGACCCTGTGTGGATCAGAATCATAGCAACCCTGTGTGGCTCAACATCATAAAAATCCTATGTGGATCATCATCATAGCATCCATGTGTGGATCAGCATTATAGGGACCCTGTGTGGATCAACGTCATAGAGACCCTGTGGGGATCAGCATCATAGAGACCATGTGTGGTTCAACATTCAAGAGACCTTATGTGGATCAGCAGTGCGTGAATCCATGACCACCAAGCATAGAGAGGCCCATCATGTATCAACAACATACGACCTGGTGTGGATTTGTAATGAAATAACTTCTTCGTGGTTTAGTTTCGGAATTTCCAAATGGAATAAAATGATAATGATCAAGTCTAATCATCTTTATTCATGATCTCTAGGTTGTATACCTGGTGCGAGTTGTCTCAAATTTGTTCTTTTTGACTGTGTTCATGCATTTTGGTTTTTTACATTCAGGAATTATGGGATAGTTTCAGGGGTCTCGGGGTCCATAATGAGTATTTTTATACTCACCCCTACATGGGATTCTCCTACACCTTATTGTGTCTTGTGAAGATGACGAGCAACATGGTTGATATTTTAGGGAGCCATGACAAGGCAGTACACAGAGGTGACTGGTTGAAGTTTAGAGCTGTGGAGATGAGTTGTACCTACCCTTCAGGTAGGATCCCTGGAGGATGATAATAGGATCTATTTTCTATTTTAGTTGTATCTTTTCAGTTGGGCTTGTATTCTATCCCCTTTACATTCAGTGCACACTTTTACTATTACAGTTTTACTACTTAGTTTGAATCTCGTCGTGTTCTTTGTCTATGTTTTCATAGGTTAAATGGAAATGCCTTCCCACTTTTAGGGATATTCCTTTCCAATACTAGTCGACAACCCCTTTCCTATGGAAGACAGTCTTGGTGTAGTCACGGAACGGGCCCCTAGGGACGGGTCACGGCACTAGGACCTCCTTTTGAAGGCTTCATAATTGGTAATTAATTATTTAATTTCAGGTCATACCATTAACCGAGATTCATTGTTACCCAACACCAATTTTATATTTTTCTTCCCCCACTCTCTCAACTAATAAAATGCTCAATAACTTATATTTAATTTATTCTAATGGAAATTATTTTAGGTATATCATATTTTATTAATTTTTTCTCTAAACCTGTCTCTATGGATTCAACCTTAGACATTTAATTGTTATACTATAATGTAGTTTAGTGCATTGTTTGTTTTGTGTTTTTAAATTAATAAATTCAGAAACCCTGTGAGAATTATTGTTGACCATGGTGCTATCTTTTATCTACATTTTTTCATGTAATTTTTCATTCCCCCTACCAATGTGTGAAAACCTTCCAAATTCCCAAATATTTTTGGTTTTGGTTTTTTTCCAGGATATTAACTCTAGTGGGAAATTAGATGGTTTTATACCCCATCTTCTCCACTCTTCCTTCATAAGTGATGATAATGACATGCATTTGTGTTGGATACGACCTAGTGATTATATGGTTTGGTGTTGGGGAACATATAGTGGTGATGGGATGGTTTTAAATTTCATATACAGTTGATGAAGATGAAATATATGCTGTAGATCATGCATGGTATACGGATGGCATGAGGTTTATGAACATTAAATTCATGGTAAATTATTTTCAGGTTTGTGTCTATTAGGATATGATGTGATAGTGACTGTTTCTAGAATTGAATGCAAAACCACGAATGGGTGGCCTATGTAAGGACACATCTCAACCCACATGATATATTTATGGATATGTGATGTGATATATGTGAAATAAATATAGAACATGATGATTGAAGTCAGGGTTTGAGATTGAAAACATGTAGGGAAGTAATTTCGTGGTACCTTTACATTATGTTATTTTGATTATATGTTATTATGTTATATGTGCTGTTTGGTGATCGTGACATAGTGATGTTGGGATTGTTTAGTAGAAATGTTTAGGTTGTTGTTGGTTATACTATTTATTGACTGGTGAATTTTTCTACTAATTTCACAAGTGAATGAGAGACTAGGGGTATGATCATACCAAGTATAATTGATATGATAATCATGCATAACAGTAATCTCTTTTTCAGGTATCTATGTGGATTTAGGGGACCGAGGTGGACATTACTAACGTGGATATTGTGGTTTTTGTTAAGTCCATATCATCGGACAAGTAATTTGGTATATAACAATAGGATTTTGTTTATATCTATTGAAATCGTTCATGCATTATGGGTTGGATGAATGTACCTTTATAAATTATGTGGTCCCAATTAATGGATGTTATTCATTTTATCTCCCAATACTATATGATTATGAAAGCTAATTCCTTCTATATAATAGATTTGTTTACCATAAATTCTAGTCACCATCTCGAGGACTATCGAAGGCACGACTAAGTGGTAATTATCAGTCATTCAACACTGTCATATCATGAGGCTTTCCAATGAGGGGTGGATGTGTTGAAATAATAAGTATCATATTTATTGATTATATTCACTTTTGATAGAATTTATAAAAATAAGTGATGGAAAACGAATTACATAACTTTGTGGAAACTACAGTATATTTGTATAGAGGGATGTTTCCAATTATTGATGGATGAAATGAAATACAGTTAAATAATAACTCAACATTCCATAGATATATTTATATCTTAAAAATAAAATGTATGAATAAAATATATCCCTATAAATATTCTTGTAAAAAAATCAATGAAATAAAAATCACATCACTTCCAAGATGTGGTAGTCTATACGTGTGTGTGTGTGACACTAAAAATTTACAATGGTTGGGAAGAAGATAAATTCACATACCATTAACATAGAAACATATAATAATTTTGATAATTATTATTAAATCTTTTATGTATTTTTAAAGAACATTTTAAGGAATTTTATGAATAATGAATCATGAAAAATATTTGTATGAACATATATCTCTTCTTCAGGTTTCCTCTTTTAGAAATCATTTTAAGGATTCATGGATTGGTATTTTGGGAAGATAATAACATTAAGGTCCTAGATAAAGATTTTTGGATTGTATTTTGGTATATTCTAGTCAATTTAACGGTGTAATGAGTTATGAAGAATATATGAGATGATATTCCATTTTAGAAGTAATTTGAGTGAAACAATTGTAATTATTATGAATAATAAAATATAATAAAGTTTTTATCATAGTAAAGATGAATTATATTAGTTATGTATTGAATATATTATGATATATGATGTAAATAAATTTATTTAATTGAATTTAGACAGGTTTTTAGATCATTTTAACCCCTATGTCCTTAGGTTAACACCCCCATTAACCCATTTTACCATTATCGTAGTAACAAATTTTTATCTTGATTACTGTTAATAATATAAAAAAATAAAAGTGTGATCATTGAAAAATTTATTCTCTATGATATAAAATATGAGAATCATTTTATCAAATTTAATTCATATAATTTTCATAAAATCATTTCAATATAATCATGAAAAACATACAAATATGGTTTTAATAAATTGAGTTTTTAAATAGAAAACCTAATTATTTATCATTCATTTCTTAGTAATAAACCTAAATGAATGATAATGTATTTCATTGAATATAAATTAAAAAATTAAATTCAATTAATTCGTTAAAATTTATTATAGAAAATTTATTATAACAAATACCTAACACATATATAAACACAGTTGTTTAGAAAACATCTATATTTCAATTTTAATACATATATTTTCATTTCTACCCTACCTATAACTAGTAAATACTTTATTTAAAATTGGGAAAAATAATTTCATGAATTTATTATGTCTTACTAATATCCACTAATTCAATTATTTGGTGATACATTCCTCATTTATTAATATAATTTAAATTGTATATTGTTCTTCGTCTAATCATGGTGTTGTGTATAAAACAAAATATCTTGATCTTATTCAAATTAATATAGAAATATGTTATAAAATATTAGTGTATTATGTTTCAACCCGTTATAATAATATATACCTTGAAATTCAAATACCCTGATACAAAAAACTGAGGATACTTTCCCTTCCACACATTATCATGATCCCATACTGCTTACTTAAATTTGTAGTTTTAGAATATTATTTTTATAAAGTGAGTATTAATGTTCCACAAAACATTCTATATTCAATAAAAAAATATACACATGTTATTCTTCATAATGGATTCCATGATCCACTTGTATAAACTCTTATTATGTAAGTTTGATCGATTAAGTATGTACTTACTAGAAATAGAAAGAGGGAACAAATCATGTACTTAAGAGAGATTTGGGGGGAAGCAACAAGGAATAAGATACCATCCTAATATGATCATGAATATATAATGGGATGATATGAATATTTCCTATCATACCCTTATGTATGAATCTCAAAACATTCTACCCAAAATATATTAATAGTAATAAATTATCACAAACATTATATTCTAGGTATAATCATTGATTTACATCATAATCTATTTTTCAAATATTATCTTCTTAGATATGCTGATAAACGTTCTAATATTTTTTCTATTTTGCCACTTGTATCAGGTCCCAATTGATTTCCTTCTCTAAATTCAACAATGATCATTGTTGTTTCACACTTCATTCACAATAGGGATTCATAATGGTCCATCGGGATTCTAGAGTGGAATTTATTATTTTATGAAAAAAACTACATAAATTTGATTATAGAAACCACATTTTAAGTCCACCAAAAATGATATCAATATATCATTAGGGGTTTGAATATCTCTCTTAGACTGACCATGCTTGATAGGACGATTTATAGTGATAAAATCCATCTTTCTATTAATGTCTTGCTGAGGAATTATCTCAAAACATTATGTTATTCTATATATCCTGATCAGATATAATCGAATGTATTATTATATGAAACCTTACCACTTCCATAAGGTTTTTCATGGAATGTTTATAAGGATATAAACATTATCTATTTATAATAAAACTCGATGACATTTTAATGTGATTTACTACAACATAAATTTCATTCTATCATCAGATGCTTTCAAGAGTCTGATAATGGAACCATGGTGATATTTATCCATTTCATCACTATTATGGGTACTATTTGAAACATCACCTTATACTTTATTCTATCAGAATTATCATGTCAAAGTACCATGCAACGAGATGCATACTTTTCAATATTTTTTTTCAGGTTGTCCCACCAAATATACTCTTTCATAACTATATATATTAATACTTCGATGATGAATAATGAATTATGATCTTTATTGAATAACTCATTATTAAAATCTGGTATTTATAGGACACATACTCAATTTATGGACATTATCATTCCATAAATGTCATTCCTGAACTTAGGAATACTCTTCACCTTCCACTCGAGTTCGACATATTCCATCTATGAGTCTTTAATGATGACATGAATAGTTATTTGAATATTAATATTATTAATATTGAATACATCTCCCATAATTATTATTTTGAAGTCCATTTTCTATAAATCCAATTGTAATGGATCTCCATAAATTTTCAACATTGAGAAAATTAAACGGTCCTTCTAACTCGAGGAATCAACAAAATTGTTCAACATTATAAGGTGGTAGTGTATTAAGAATCAAAAAGTGTTAATCAACTCCAAAAATATAATTCGGAACATATTCAACTCTTTAAGATTGAATATAAACACCATTATTTTATGATAAGAATATATATATATATATTCTTACCATACAGATAATTCCATGATATTTTTTTAAAATAAATTTAATTTTTAATTATCGAAATATGTATTTGGGTAAATATTATACTGAATTTTTAATTATTGTGAGGAATAATATATCACTAGATGACTGAACATGATGTTGAATCCTACTACCTTCACTAGTTCATCAGTATATAAAAAACCTCATCCCTGGCATTGTAGTGTGATGAGGGTGCACTAATATACCGTCACTTTATTTTATTGAAATTTAACTCACATTAATATATCCTATATAAATTGTCTCCCTTACCAATAAACCTAGTTGTAGGATTTAATATAGTTATGAAATATATCAAGTATTATTATTTTCCATCCAACCCAAGAAAACTATGTATTCTAGTCACATTAGTTAGTTTAACACATCTCTCAATAAGATTCAACTTTGAAGGAACCACTAATATACCATCAGTTGTAATTATATGTACCTAAGAATGATACTTTCTATTTCCAGTATTCATAGTTTCTAAATTTTTCATACATCTTCTCCTTCCATGATGATTACAACATAATACACATATGATCTTCATTGATATCCTTCATATTTAGAAATTAAAATAATAATATCTATACAGACTACCAGAAATAGATTAAAGTTTTCAAGAAAGACTATTCTCATTAAATCCATTAATATACAATGATAATTTGTATGTATGAAGGGAATCACAATAAATTTCTAGTGAAAATTTCTCAAACAAAAGGTAATCTTAGGTATATCCTACTTCCTGCCCCTCAATTATTGATGTCCAAAATGAAGCTCAACATAGAAAAATTGTTGAGATCTATATATTAAATGATAAAATTCATCAATTTAGGGTAGATAATACTTTTTCATGATATTAATCTTGTTATTATCTATATTAACAATGAAATAATGAATTGTTCAATTTTTTAATTAAAAAACTGTATGTGTACCTCTTGATTATACACTTGGTAATATGAATATATTATCAATATTATCTTGGAGTTACTTCTTTAATTCCAATAAATAAATATATCCATTATATATAGAGTTTTTGAAATTAGTTTTAGACCATGAATGAGTTTTTTTGAAATCCCATTTTCATGATTTGGTGAAAGAGTGGAAAATTTATCCAAAAATACATCAACATATGCCAAATTAATAGGATTATATTAATTGTTCTATTTCTACCAAACCATTTGAGATAAATTACCATTAAAAAGGGTAATGAGACCTATAAAATGGATGTATTTTATATTTTTATTAAATTTTATTCATTATATTGAAATATTATCATTGGTTGGTTTGGAATAATAAATGTGATTCCCTTTATAAAAAATTGAAATGTGTTCTACATAATGAAATTAAATAAATTCCCAAAATGTCATAAAATTAATATAGATGGATAATATCATGACTTATATGAATAAAATTATCACAATATTCTATTAAAGAGTAATTATAGATATGAAGGTTTCCCAAAATACAATTTTTAGAATTTCATTGATAATTCAACATATAATCATTGTGGTGGCGGTTTCATTCACTATGAATATTCCTCATATATAAAATTGTTTGTAGAAATAGAATCAAATAAGATATTTTTAGTTCTAGAGGGGATGATATATGTACCTTTCAATAATTCATTCACATGGAACACTTATGATGTTTTGATCACATGAGATTTCCCCTTACCACTAGGATTAAGAGGTTTTTGACATCTATTATTGTCATTAATCCTTTTTTTCATGAATTGGATATAGTAATTCCCATATTCTATGAAATCATACCATTGGAGTGAGGGTGTCCCACTAAGATGGGCATTATCCCAATTTTTTTTATTGTATTACCTATTTTCATCTCTTTATCAATCACGTTCTCATTGTAATTCCTTTCCACACATGATAAAATTATAACCCCTTGGAGAAAATTTCACTCATTATTATTCCACACTTTTTCTATATAGAATTATTCTTTTTCATCACTCCATGTGTTTAATGTGATGAATTTATTTTTGAAATATATATTTCTCTTCCTATCAAAACCATAAGAATGATGTTAATCTCAACACTCTAATTTTAGCAAGAGATCACATTAAACAATTTTTTCATTACTTCTGAACTACCCTCATGGGTAACACCTTTTGGAGACTTTGTTTTAGTCCACATAATAACTAAACAATTATTATAATATTTTCGATGATAAAACTACAAGTGTACCTCAGATATCTTTTAAAACATGTTTCATAATTAACAATAGGTTCATTATCCTTCATTTATTTCTAAATGAATTCCATTTCTATTTTCTTATAAATATTTTAGTGAAATTACATAATAAAAAATACCGTGTAAATATCATCCATTTTCATTGATTAAACCTCTCATTCTATGAATGTATTCATAATAACATTCCACTATTGGTACTCTTCACTTTAGGAAATATACACATCTATGAAAATTGTTTCGTTCTCCAAGAATAAGAGTATGAAAAATATATTTTCTGTGGTAGTAATCTATTTCTCAAGAACTTATGGCTCCACAATCCCCCTGAATAAAGGTAGATGTTTCATCCTGAACCACTCAATAGTTTTTAGGTCCATTCTATTCCCATTTGAAATCTCAACATGATTCATGGACTGAGAGTGTTCATTGAGAATATAAATATTCTTTTTAACCCATGCTCCCATGATGTTCAGTATCTCTAGAGGCCAATGATTTCATTATCCACCACATTTGTTGTTAACATGATTACTAATACTTCAATGCATTTAATAAAATAAAAATGCATAGTGTATTACTCAAGGTACCGTAATTATAATGAGAAATCATAAAATCAGGAAAATCATTTAGGATATATAAAAAATTATGAAACCTTCTTATCAAACTATAACGCTTTTAGGTTCATCTAATATAACTTTTAGTTCCTTATAGGTTTTATTAAAATTAATCCTTATATAATTCATAACCTATCCTCTTTAAATATATAGTCATTCTTATGACACCATATATGTTTAACCAAGCATAAAAAAATTTATTTTACATCATTTTACACTATAATTCAATTAATTTCACAATAGTACATTCCCAACAAAATTAAATGATTAAAATCTTCTATGAATATTTAAATAATAATATTTATCTAAAAAAAACCTTCAATATATTACACTAATTATTCTATCTTTATTCTATATAAAGATATTTAATACTTAAAACATTTCATCATAACCTATGGAAAATGGAAATATAAAAAAGTGTGAGAACATATTCTCATAAAGTTTTACATGGTAGATATCAGTAGATGATCATATGATATAATATCATGATAATAATTATGTGATAAAATGACTAAAACAGAAAATATTTTTCCCAATCAATAATATATCATAAATCATGATTCATGGAATAAATCATCAGTAAATCAAAACAAACGAGACACGAGAGTGAGAAATCACATATAATAATTCATGTCCAATTAAAAATATCATAATCTTAATAAAATATCATAAGAATAATAGAAAAATCATAATCATCAAAAATAATTTAATTACTGATGGTTCACTTCCATGATTATCATAGTAGAAAAATTCCCAATATAGTTTGGGTTCACTCCAGATTCCATTATTTCCATACTAAAGGTTCAATCCCATGACAATAAAATTATTAAGATTCTCATTCTAATGTGGGTTCACACTAGATTATATTCCACATTATCCAATGTGATTTCAATAATTACCCAAACCATTAGAGGGATTTAATAGATAAACTAGTCAAATAATGAAAACTATAAATATGTAAGCCACATGTTCATAAAAACATTCATCAATTCATCCTGGAACAACTCAGGGAAAATAAATGTCATTCAAAAACATTTATTTATCACATAATCATAATCCATGTTGATAATAACATAAATAGTATCATTATCTATTATCCCTATTTAATTAATGGAAACATCAAAGGCTATTTATATAGATGAAAAATACCATTAACCAAGAAATTGAACATTTATTTGGATACATGGTAAAATACCATTTTCCTTATGTATCGTAACAAATTGAAATATCGAGAATATTCTGCATAAGAAATTTTTTAATATAAATATGGAATCATTCAATATAAAAATAAAATTAAATATATTTCATAATAGTGGGAAAATATTTCATAAGGTAAATGTTTAAAATTATTATATTCACACTTTTTATAGAATGTTCAAAATTGAATTCTTTAAAAAATTACATGAATATTAATTTCAAAACAATACAAATATAGTAAAATTTGGTTGAAAATGAATTTAAAAATTATTTTATCATAAAATATAACATTAGTGTGTTTTTAATAACTTTTAGATATAAAAAAATTCATCCACCGAAGATGAAATAAATTAGAATTTTCACAAAAACATTTTCTCAATAAATTTGTCATATAAATAGAGTAAAATGAATGGAAAAATAGAATAGCAAAAAATAAGAAGAGTAGAGTAAAATACTGGGGTTATATTGGATGAACATAATATAATTTATCAATGTGGCATATTAATATAGAGAATCCTTAAAAGAAATGATATTGTAAAACAATCCCTTACCTCATGTTACGTCTTGCTTTGTACGCATTCAAAAGTCATATAAAATAAATATAGATGTATTATAAATATATTATACGACCATATTCATATATAAAAATCAATTTATCATTCCATATTAATTCCCAATTATTCCCTTATTAACAATTATTCTTTAAAATAATCAATTGGGTGAAAAATTTTCAGTTTTTTTAATGTTTCAGTTGATAGATCTGACACCTACATATTCATCATGGTTTTCATGTCTATAGAATATTAAAAATTTATAAAGTTTAAAATTTATTCATAATATAGTCTATTTATATCCATTAAAATAATGTGGTTAGGAAAATTGAATTACATCACAGTGTGTATAGGGCAGTTAGTACATACCCAGAAGTGAAGATAACAATTTTCGAAGGATGACATTTTATAGGTAATTAATAATTCACCTATTAATAAGAATAATTATAACATAAATTTCATATATATTCACTAAAAATATTATTATTATCATCTATGTAATTAGGAAATGAAAAAAAATCACATCGTTTATTGGAAATGGTAGCCCAAATATACACTTCAACAAAATTGAGTTTTAACAGTTATAGTAAAGGTCCATTAATAGTCCTTATAACGCAATGTTTACACCTGAATTGTTAAAGGTTAATCATCAATAACTATTGAAAAAAGTTATATTAAAGGCATCCTTTAATAGAGCTAAAAAATCATTCATAAAAGACTCATTTACCATTGCATTTTACAACTATTAAATTACCCCTTTATCAATGCCTTTTACTATTGTTAAAGGAACCCTTTAACGATACCTTTTTTATAACTGATAAAGTGGTGCTTTAAATATACTAAATAAATACACTTGTATTGTGGTAAAATTTTAATTTTTAAACCTCTAAGAGACCGACCATTTTATCACATCCACCATACCTTTAACAGCGATACCCCCTTTATAAATGATTTTCACCCCACCATTTACTTATTTGAGCATTTTGAAATTTTCAACCTCCTAAGCCTGACTGGATTCAAACCATGAACCCGTCCTTTAAATATGGAATGCAATTAGCACTGCACCATGTGGTTTTATTGTATGTATAATTATATTTCTGTTTATTTATATTTATATATTTACATATAAATTTTTATTAATTTGATAATATAATTAATTTTAAATAAGTTTATAAATATATAATATATTATTTCATTTACATATACTATAATATAAAATAATAGTATATCCATTCATTAATACACATATATGTTTATATAAATAAATATATATATATATATATATTGTATAATATACAAATTGGTTATAGATTTATATATATACATTTTAAGAATATGAATTTGTATACCTATATTATAATATAAATATGCATATATATTTGGTAATTATTGAAACATACAGGTTTACATATAAACATTAATTGTATATGTATATATATTTTTATAAATTCATTTTTGTAATGTAAATAAAATGGATAATTTTTTACATTAAATAAAATGAATAGTAAATATTTATTTGATATATAAAAAAATAAACTACTATATAAATATGTTGATATATGTGTTTATAGGAGTGTTTTATTTTATTTATTATAATAAAATAATCATATATCTAATTAAAAACCAAACTACACTATGAAAAATGATAAAATTTAAAAATGATATTATTAATGTTAATGTATTTCCATGGAACGCATTTAGTCTTTAATGAAAAAAACAATATGAACCCCAAAATGAGGCTGAAATTCCATCGAATGTAGAAAAATTGTGATACACTAACAAAAAATATAGTTTTGGAGGCCTTATGAGACTCTTTCCATTTAAAATCATGAAAATGGTTTGAGAAGGACTCTTGGGAATACAACATGTTGTTGGAATCATTTAGATATGTGGTAGAGACCAAATATACACCCATATCAAATATTATTTATTGTTTGATGTTTGAGTTGCATTTTCTACATAATTTATTTCATTTAATAATTTTACCATTTTTTTATTTAATTTTTTATTAAATGACTATTAAATTGTAATTATTAATAGTTGGATAAATAAATATATATAATTTTGTTATTTTATAATCCATTTTAACTAAATATCATAAATAATTTGTGTAAATGCCTCTATAGCCCTATAAAAATAATAGTTTAAAATTATATATTATATTTAAATAAATATAAATATGTTTATATATTTATATATTAATTTTAATAAAACCTAATTCATTAAACATAGAATCTATCAGCACTTGAGAAAAAGTTATAGTAATTGTGTGTGTGTGTGGGGGGGGGGGGGTTCTTTTTTAGCTCTTCTATAAAATCACTGATAAAATCACTCCTATTATTAGTGATTTATCACAAGCTCATATAAATTCCCAATTTTATCATTACATTTTAACTCGCACTAAGAATGGACTCAGTCATTATCACACCTTTTCTAGTAACACTAATAAAGGGGGACTTCACCAATTCTTTTTTACAATAATTGATAATGGGACACCATTAAATGAGCCTTTTTAATTTTTTTAAATATCCCCTTTAACAGTGAAACTTGTTGTTTTTAATGTCCCCCTTAAATAGAACATTTTTCAAGAAAAAACATATGGGATAATTGAAAGACGTTTAATCTTGAAAAGTAAATTACCTAGAACTGTATAAACCTATTTTTGATGTACTGGTAATCACTAGTGATGTAACCATTTTCTAATGGATAAAATGAATATAGAAAATTGACATAACAATGACATAAAAACATTAAGAACAATTAATGTAATGATACCATAATATTTTTATGGTAAAATTATATTTTTTCTATGTTTAATAATAATTTAACATTAAAAATATCAATCAAAACAAATACATCTTCATCAGGAATCCTACCTTGAAAAGAACATTAAAGAGGCATGGATGGATATTTTGGGAATAACAGAACCTCAAGGTCATATATTACGATGTTAGTAGAGTATTCAAGGTAGAAATTTTTTGAGATAATGGCCTCTTGTGGTGTTGAGTGAGATGAGGGGAGTTTCCATATTATAAGTGAGTGGAGATTAAAAATTATAATTATTAAGATAACATAAATATAATAAGCTCATCCTCTATATAAAGTGGAACCAAATTTTCACAATTTAGAATATATGATAAAATCATATTGTTATGAATTTATATTACCAGATTTTGATATTTTGTTAATTCATTATAACCCTTATCCCTCAAGTTTATCCTTATGTTTACAATTTTAATCATTAATATAGTAATTAATTTTTTGTGTTATTACTGTTGGAAAAAGGTCAGGTTTTATTCACATTTTACTAGGGAAATAATGCCCCTCTTTGAAATGTTTTACGTGGGAACCCATTTCATTTCCCATATACCCATAGGCAAAAAAGCCTATGATAATCCTATCTTATAGGTCATTATATTTTGTAATAGTCATGTGGCTCGTAGGCCCAAAATATGAATTGAAGGCCCCATCCCATATAAACATTATTAAGATAAGATACCACCATTTGGTGATTATCCTAGAGAACCAACAAATGCACCTAATCCTTTTTCCATGGTTTCCCAGTTTACTACCACTACCTCCAACCGTCATTTAGAAAACAACCCCTCGAGTTTGACAACTTCTATCACAAACTACTAATGAACTCACTTTTATCGTCTTCTACTTACAACATTTCATTCTTCCCTTGATCTCCTCCAACAGTCACATCATGCCTTCCAGGCCTTTCCTCATCTTCATCCATCCACAGAAAAATAAATTGGGAAAATTCCTAAACCCAGTGAAATGTGGGGTGAATTATGATGGGTTCAAGAGTCGAGCCCCATCCAAAGGATGTAGTGGCTGAGCAAAAATAATTTTTATATATTTTTTTATGAAAAAATCTTTTTACATTAATGTATTATTTATTTTCATTTATTACTAACTGATAACAAAGTAATATATTTTTTACAACTGTAGAAAATAATTTCTCAAAATTTATTTGGTCTTATTAATAACCAATAATATAATGGCTTTGAGGTATTGGATTCTTTTAATAATAATATTTAAATTTATATAATGGATACTTTAGAATAATTATTTCATTTATATTAATCTATCAAAGGAAAAAAATTATTTAAATATAAACATATCACAATATATTTGGGATTTACATATTTATAGTTAGTTTGAAATAACCAAATGTTTGTACTTTGATTTGACCCCCTTGAGTTTAAAAACTACTATCATAGACTAATAATACAATCCCTTGTCATATCTACCATGCACCACCTAACATTCTTCCTTTTATCTCCTCTACCACTCACTCCCTATCATTATATTGTTGTTTCATATTCTTCCTTTACCACAAATATTATTTCTGGGAAATTATTACACCCCAATAAAACATGGGTTGAAATCATATGGTTTTAAGGGAAAAACCCCATTCAGTTACTATACTGTCTTTAATAAAAATTATTATGTTCAAAAAGCAATTTTAAAAAATTAAAATATTTTTTACTTTAAAATTATTTTCTTTACATTTATAACACATTTAAAAGAATGAAATCCGTTTTATACATTGGTAAAAAATATTTTTCATAATTTTTTTCCCATATTCATAATTATATATCTAAAGATCAGGCGATATATTATACTTTTAATAATAATATTTCAATAGTATCTTGTGAATAATTTAACTCACTATTGTATTTAAATCCTGGTAAAAATGGAAAAAAATAATATAAATATAAATATATCATAAAATGTTAGGTTGTTACATTATTAGTGTTTTTTAATAGTACCAAATTTTTTTACTTTGATTAATTTTATATATGATTATTTGAATATTAATAATATATCATATATCATATTATTTAATATTCCTCATGACTTTAATGTAGTAATTTTCATGATTATATGTCGCATTGATAAGGATGTAGTAGTTACCTGCTATGGTGAGATCCGTAAAAAGATATGACGTTAGTCATAAATATATTTATATGGTATAATAATGTTTTAATATAGGACACATAGAATTTTATTGATATGTTCATGTTTGGATATGCGGAATTGGATTTTATCAGGATTTTCAAAATAAATAACCTACATCATGGGAGATGATGAAAACAGACACTCTAATAGAAATTTCACATGTATTGGTGTCATCATATATTCCTATATGAGAACATGTGTGAGTATCCTTATACATTAGGTTCATTATTGTTACCGATTACAACTCATGCACTAAGATTCAATTCACAAACTATGATGATATAGTTCAAGTAGAAGGAATATGTGTAGGGTGCATCTTTGTGTGATGTGTTATTAATGAATATGTGGATGAATCATTTGCCTCTCTAATCTTTTTTGATGTTTATATCTCTACCCATTGAAACTATTCCATCACATTAAATTACATGCCTATGTTGTAACTATGTGTTTATTCCAGATACTTCATGAATGAATTATTATTCACATAGGTTGAAGACATGGATGTGCTACCAGCTTGATGGGGTACTTGAAAAAAGGAATTATTTTACCCAACAGGAATCCAAATATGGTTTTCTTCATTGTGATATTATGTTCATTATGTTGGGTTCATTGACCCATTTCTAAATCATAATCGTGGACATTAGGAGGGGCCATAAAAATCCTACAAGAAAGAATCCTAGAGGGTCTCACACTATGTGTTTTTGTATATATTGATTAAATTTTATTTGAATTTAATTAATGGAAAAAATATTATTAATAAGACAAATAAATAATTTTATTAAATATTTATTGAGAAAAAATATTCACAGGATAAAAAAAATCTTTTTACATGAATATTAAATAAATATTGATTTATATAATTTTTAATAAAAATTTATATTATTGAATAGTGAAATATTTTGTTAATTATTTATTCTGGTATTCAATAAATGTAATGTAACTTGATTTTCCAAGAACATGATGAATGATGATAATTTATTTCCATGTTGGTGAATGGTATTTATACTTTCACGAGTTTCCACATGTCATAAAAAATATAATTCTTATTGTTATTTTATAGATGGTGTATAATAATATGTACTATATTATTTAGGGTTAATACACACTTAAATATTATTTTATCCAAAACCCTATCTGTATAATAATATGTTAGGTCTATTATGTATGAATAATTTTGATTTGATAATTTTTATGTAAAACATACTACTATCAATATTTCTCCTCTTCTCATCAACTTAATAATGATAATTGGTATAGAAATTCCTTCAAGATCGAATGAAATTTTTGTGATCAACATAAATAACACAAGAAAAATGATTCACTAAACTGGAATTACTAAATAACATAGCACCATTAAAATATCAATATAGTGTATGTGGATCATTACTAGAGATATTTATTCTTTGATCCATAATGAACAATAAAGGTAATTTACAAAGTTTTTTTTGGATGTTTGAAACCATATTCATGGAATAAATATTATAAGAAGACACTACAATTTCATGCAATCATAAATAGATTTATTATTAATTTAACAAGAATGGACTTCTCTTTGAGTTACGAGAATGTATAACTCCAAATAATTTTTAATTTATCACCATCAAAGGTACTTCCACTCGTCCTAGAACATTCAAGTAGTATCAGAGTGGCCACATTTAAAATTAAAAATTAAAAATTTTATTTTTTATCTATGAACACAATAAAGGTTAAAAATATCATTTGGGGAATATTAATTCATAAATTTTCTCAGTAATTATATTTATTTTGAAATTAAATTATCATCGTCCAATGATCCATTTTCTAAAATTATAATTAATTGAAGATTAATGATCAAATATTCCATTGGGACGTACCAATTTTTTGCTAGTGAAATTGTGTGATGAAATATGTAGTCAGAGCACATGTCATTTACCTAAGTGTCGTGTATATGGACAGGTCGTTGGATACATGACCTACAATATAGTAACTAATCATGGTGTATTTATTGCAGACAGAATGTATTTTAGGATAGTCTAGAACACATGTTGTCATATTACATGACCTTTTTCTAGTGATCACATCTTATAGTCTACTTGTATTCGAGGGGAAATTAATTAAAGCAGTGTTATCAGATAAATAGACAAACCATGTGATAATGGAAACCTGGATAATTAATGAGATAAAAAACATGTATCTAATGAACATGGAATTTTTTTCATTGTTTCTTGTGTCTAAAATACAAGAACATTTTTTCATAGGATTGTGAGTACACACGGTAAGAGATACTGATGTTGTATAGATTGATTATACACTCGGTGTAGTCCAATAGTGGTACACACCAATACCATAGGCATGTAGGATATGTAGATGGAAATCATGGTACATGGAGTGTAGCTTGTAAGTATAATCCCTGAATCCTACCAATAATGGATAGAAATAAATTACAAAAGAATTATAATTACATCAACAAAATATTAGTTTGTTTATTTTAACCTATTTCATTTAATTATTTTAAAATGGATTTATATAATTATTAAATAGTAGATTTATTTATTGTAATTATATATATATTTTTTCATCCATTTATTTCCCATGAATTCATTTATGTTGGGAATATCCAAGAGAATTTTGATTTCATTAGTGTAAAAAGGGAATTAATTAGTTATTTAATTAATGTATATTTATCTTAATAATAAAGAATGAATAGAAAGAAATGTTAAACAATTTTACTTTTTTGTATTTATTTCATGTCTATGGAAATTCATAACATTAAAAAAAGACTTATAAAAGCATTGGAAAATTTAATTTAATTAATTAATGGTTTTGACATTTAAAATTATTAAATTAAATATAATGGCCGACGAGTCATCCCACGATCTATTATTATGTAGGACATGTATATCCTTGGTTATTTATGTAATCACCATTAAAGAATCCTTTGGTTCCCCTATCCTATGTGTGAGTTATAAATTGTGGTAATAAATTAAGCATCCCACGACGTGTGGAGGTGGTTCAAGATAAAACAATAATGATGCCAACTTAGGTTATGAACATGTAAAATCATGTAATTTTGTAACATGGGCCAAGACCGATACAAGGAGTTCTCCCATAGGTCAAAAGTTGGTCTATTTTATACTCAATAAATCAACAGTTAGATAGGACCATGATCTGGTCATTTAATTATATATTAATTTCATTATTATGAATAGTTTATTTTATGGACACAAGACCATGTTCACATAATTAAATGAATTAATTTGAAATGATGGAATATAAAAAATGTATTATGTATAATTTTTTATCAAAACATGATTAATAACTTAAGTAAAATCCACATAATATTAAAAACACAAATAAAATATAAAAAATAAATTTTTATTCATATTAATACAAAATATATCACATAAATATTATTTCATTAAACCTTCTTCCATCTAAATTAAGATGAACAAAAGGTTTATGTGTCAGTTTAACAACATTTGGGAGAACATAAAATGATTGGGAATTCATAACAAATATATCAGTTTGAAATATCATAATTTTAATTGGGGTTAATGGACTTTTTCTATCCAATATAAATTTGGTAGTCATGTTTCGAGGAAATACATGTAAGGTCTTTAGTATTGGGGAGTCTACTCAATAGATAATTGAGGTTCAAGGTAGCTGTTAGTAAGACTACCTCTAAAAATACCTACAAATTTTCATGGTTGTCGTATGGATTATTAGAAATAAATATTGATTTGAATAACATGAATTTCAATATTATAGTACATTCATGTTCAATTGTGAGGGATATTAGGACTTTATAAAATTGTGAATGATTAAATAAGACAAATAAATATAACTTTTATTAACTCTCACATGATTTTTTATCACGACAAATTAATAATAACATTACTCTTAAAATTACAAAATAATGTAAATTTCAACAACCACATTATCCCTATGATCTGTAGTAGAGAAACACCATATCCTGAAATGCAGTAACTATCAATAGTTTTTTAAAACCATTTAGTTTTTGTTTCACCATAAACATAAATTTTACATTCTCTAATCCTCAATAATTTATACACCTATGAATGAGGTGAGTGAAAAAGAGTTATTATTATATGAAAAACCTTTTTATGATGAAATCAATGTTCAATGATTGATTCTATTATCTACTTATAGGTAATAGGTACTTTCTCATGTAAAAATGGATTCTTTTAGAAAGGAAAATCATCTACATTGTTTTACTATGACAAAGAATGAAACAATGTTTTGAAATATCCATTAATTATTTAGTAAAAAATCATATAGAGGGTGCACTTTTTTGGACTCAAATAGTCAATCTCATTGCCTACATTGATCAAATTCAATGTTATAGGGTTTAAACTCTATGATGAATCCCATACTAATGTAATCCATGTATCATTGCCTCATATCTTCAACAAAATTTCTATTAATTTTATCACGTACATCATTGAGGAGCCCCTCCCAAATCATCTTACTCTTCTTCACCATGTAGGTAACAAAATGATTCATGAAAATATGTCCATCCTTTTGATTAGAAAATTATTCCTTATAAATGATATCTACCTCCAAATATGCTTCACAATTATCATAAATGAATAAAAAGATCAAGGGGTATTGTAAGGGATTATGATGTTGTATTTTATGTGGAAATAAGGGTCACTAGAAGAAAAAAACTATCAAGGAAAAGAAAACTATGGGGAATAATATGTTCATTTTTTATTGAGTGTAAATTATATTTTTCTAAAAATCAGTTATTAAACACAACTATTTGTTCAAACATATGTATTAAAATATAGGAACAATGTAGATTTAGAAATATTTCTCATGGTGTGGTATATCTATGAGCATACAACCAATAAAAACATGATATTATCGCTATTGGTGACTACCACCTACCATTTCCAAAAACATTTTACCATTTCCAAGAGAAGATATGGATATATTTAATTTTAAAATCAGGAAAAATTGTTGTATATTTAATATACAAAGAATTTTTATGGTAAGGTATAATTAAATATTGGTTTTATGTGCTCAATTTACCAAATCTTATAAAGTAAATCAATAAAAAAACATCTTCACCTGAAAAATACAACATCGATCTATTTAATCATTTAAATTCATGTAAATTATGAGTGTTTTACTAAATTAAAAAATTGATATTTATATTATTTTTCACAAAAACCCTTATTGAATGTCCATCGTGTTAATGAAGAAAAAAAGAAGAAAGATCCATTTACTTTGAAATGATAAATGGACAAATATGTTATTTAATTTGTTCAATCCATTGTGTTTTACAATCCTTAGTTGAACCAAGGGGTGGGTAATCTTACCTCATTAATTTTACTCATGATTTATATAGTGATAGATATGTCATGTTAGAGTTGTATAATTGACTATCCTACAGAACAGTCATGGATTACAAGAATGATATGAAAAAACACCTTGGTAAGAATATTATGAAAATCCACTAAAACCTGGTATAGAATATCATAATCCTGAATTCAGTGATTATTTAAAATTGTTTGCGATCCTATAATAATTCTCTCTTCCCTAAACATATTACAGGAATGGTGTCAAAAAATTAATAACCACACAATATTTCAAATTGTGAGATAAATGATGATTCATGCGAGTCTTCCCTTATCATGTTCGGTATATGTGATATAGAAAAATTATTCAATAATAAATTTAGTTCAAACTAGTCAAAAGATAGTATTTCACTCCAATTGTGGAATAGAATTAATAAAACATAATAATACTTACATGTGTGTGGATGTGAAGTGTTTTATATGTCTTTTCTAGGTATCAAACCTACTCATTGATTAACAAATTGTATCATTATAGGATGTCCAAAAAAACTAGCTGATATTACATATAAAAACCATCACAAAAGGTTGTGGTTAATAAGAATCTAATATTCATTGATTGGAATAATATTTATAAATTATATATCGGGAGTGAGATAGAATTCAATTAATTCTAGGCTCAGGATACATAAGAGCTGTAATAGGTAACAATTCCAAAAAGCCATATAGAAGAAGACATTATAGAGACAGAAGTAGAACATAAGAATTCAAGTGAGTTTAGATAACTACATTATTATGGTTTTCCTGTCACCGGGGAGGGTGACTAATTATTATTTAATAATAATGATCCAATAAACAATAAAGAATCATTATGATGAAAATAAGTATTGAAGTGGGAATAATAAATAAATTCTAAAATGAATTCTATGTAAAAACCAAATTCAGTATTCTTTTTGATCCTATAATTTATATAAATATCATTGGGTAAAAATGGTTATTAAAGAAGAACCAATACATGTATGGAAAATTTGGTTCCTAAAATGCATTTATAGTTAAAGAGGGGTTTAAACAGTGACATGTTAATAAATATGAAGAAAACATTCCCAATGGTAAAACAATGAAATATATCAGAATTATACATTTCATTATAGAACTTGATGGTTATGAGATCTGAAAAATAGATATTAAAATAGTATTCTCATTTAATAACCTTTATAAAGATTTATATATGACCAAACATGATGGGTTTGAGACACTGAATGATTACAAAATTTAAAATATCCATGTTTGGTTTAAAGAATGGTTATAGGTCATGGACCATTAATATTGTTGAGGTAATAAAGAAATTTACATTTATAAGTAATGATTTTTAACCATGTATCAATAAGTGGGTTAGTTGGAGTTACATCATTTTTATAATACTATATTTCAATGATAGATTTCATATTTGGAATGATATACCAATCATATAGTCTACTAAGGCTTTGTTGAATAATGTAATCACTATGATGGAAACAAGAAAACAAGAATATAATTTCGGTATCAAGATCCATAGTAACAGATCCATATGGATACTCATCCTTTGTCAAGGTATATATATTTAAATGATAATAATTATATTTAGTTTGGAAAAATAAAAGAATAAATTTTTTCCACTGTCACATGTATTTCATCATTCCAAGAATATGTGACCTTAGAAACCAGAAAAAATAAAAAGAATGGAACAAATTATATATGAATATGTTATTTGGGTTATACATGTAAGTTATTCTATGTACTCAGCTAGATTTATTTTATTCCAAGAGTGTGGTAGGAAGTTATCAAGCTAACCTAGGTGACCAATGTTAGAAAAAAAATCCGTAATATCCTTATTTATGTGAGTTTTATGAAGGATATGTTCCATGTGTATAGATTATATGAGGAAATATTTGTAAGAGTTAGTGTTCTAAAACTGAATATTTGTATATTGAGTACATGAATATTTAATAAATTTAAGTGTTAAATATATTATTACATTTTCTTCATTGTTAAACATTACTATAGTGTAATAATGTCCTAGAGTATTTATATCATTGACATGGTTATAGCAATTCCCTGCTAGAATGTAAACCATTCAGTGTTGTGACAATATTATTAAATATAGTTCTATGGTTGGATGGAATCGTATCATGGTAAACATATTATACATACCACTATTTGTGAGTTCTCATAAGAATATGAGACTTCTACTCTTGATGTTCCATATTCATAATATCCAAGATGGGAGGTAATGAGATCATACTCACCAGTAAAAATTCTGAAAGGGTTGGTGTTATCAGATATTCCTATCTATGAGTGTCATTAAAATTCATTGGACTTTAAGATTATCATTAATACGTGTCATGACTCACGCACATTGATTTACTACTTAAAATCATCACGTAGACAGTTGGTGGGATTTAGCATACATTTGGTACATCACAATGACATGTTATTAATGGATAAGTTGAGGAATTACATTTACCTTCCACTTATAGAAGATGATATCTTAAACCTTTTTTTGGAATACAAATGTCACAAAAAATTCTTTGTCCATGCAATAACGATGAGTTTATTTTATATACTCAAATAAATAAATATCAAATCTAATTTTTTATGCCACTATCAGGAATCCATCATGATGAGATATTGAGACAAAGGGATTAAATTTCACAGTGAGTGTTCGTTTGGGGATGTCATAGTTCTGACATTATATTCTTTCTATTGGGTTCCTTGACCCATTTCTAAAATGTAATCTTGGACTTTAGGCATTCCCGCCTAATTCAAATGAAAAAGAATCCTAGAGGGCCACACACTAAGTGTTTATGATGGTATTAGTTAAATTATATTAGAATTTGAATAATGGAATAAATCTTAATCTCAATATAGTGGAATAAATTTATTCATGTTAAAATTATATCATAAATAAAATAAATATTTTTTCATTTGATTGTGAATAAAAATATAATTATTTATTTTATTGAATATATAATAAATATTTATTTAATAGTTTATAAATAAACTATTCATTTATGAGAATAAATTATTTATTTATTTATTTGGGTGTTAAAAAATTAGAATTTATGTTTGATCGGACCAAGAATATTTCGATATTAAAATAATTTTTTTCAACATGGTAATTAATTATTTAACAAGTTGGAACAAATATAAATCATAGAAATGTAGTTATAATAATGTGGCACATGATTTCATTTTGGATTCTATTTTGTATAAGTTGTCGCACCACAATAATTTTGTGGTTATTATTATTTTGTATAATGTGTTTTATCAATGGATAAGAATGTATTTAATTACTGTTTCATAATTAAATATTATAATTGAATCCCCATGTCGATAAATAGACAGGTACATCTATTGTGCCATGCATGGAAAAAGGGTGACACAAGAGCAATTCCAAGACATGAATTTGATTCTCAACTCCACTATTATCTGCCTCTCATGAATTAGAGGCATTCTTCATGATCGAAGAAGAAGAAATTAAGATCGATCAATGCAAGAAATTCTCTTCACTGCGCTAGTGATCAAAAATCATCTAGTGTCAATTAGAGACTATTTAAGAACATGTGGATCACCACTATAGAGATTCTCGTTTGGATCCATGGATGCAAAATAATAAATCCAAAAGGGTCATCCTTGATGATCAATATCCTCAATGAAAAATTTATCGAAGAACTATGTAATTTATTTTACAAGAAATTAAATTTAAATTAATTATAACCATTATGTGCATGATCCTATCTGAAGGTCTCATACCTCTTCCTTCATTATCTAAATATGTTATTTTATTCCATGGAGACTGCAATTCATCATCTCTTTGATAATGGAATAGACATTGATCATGGACAAAATTAATGTTGGGAGACGACAAAACCCTCCTTTCATTGTGCCTGAAACCTACAAGTGGTATCATATCAGGGTCAACATAAATTAAAATTATTTAAATAATTTATTGATGATTTACAATTTATGAATCTAGTTTTTCAATTCAATGTTAATAATCCATGTAAACTATATTTCGAGAACGGTTCTCTGTCTTTTTATTTCTCACAAATTAAAAAAAATAATTTTGATTAAAATTAAAATGGTGAACTCATCAGGTGGAGCCAATGATTTTTTTGAGCTGACAAAAAAGTACATGCTAGGTTATCAAAATTACACACCACGTTCTATTCCATACACACCGTGTAATCTGGACTACACGGAATGTAGTCATGTTTATCACATTCAGTGTAATTATGTAATTACTGAAGCTATGTGAAATTATTTCACACGGTGTAGTTAATTATACACCATGTATTTACCGGAATAAATTGGAACACACGTACCAGATTACAGGCTTTGAGGGAAACTACACGCGATGTTTTTTTTCATTAAGGTTAGGGGACAAACTTTGAATTCCATTAACTGCTAAGCTGACCGGTATCTGTGTAACATGGAGACAACATGGAGTGTAGCCCACTATATATATCATGTACTCTGAAATTTTCGAAATATTCTTCACAAGTCATGTCACTAGGAATGTACTTCGAGAAAGGTAGTAATGGTAATACATGTCATCTAGTCTAAACTATATGTATTCTAATTTACCAAATTAAACAATGTTAAAATTTTAATCTTTTAGAAATGTTCATAACTACATATCACATATAAATCGTTTTACAGCTTGCCACTCTAAGCATTGAAACATATTTTATTCCATATTTCATAAGGGTAAAATATTATATTATTATAATACAAGTTGGGAAGTTTTGAATGAGTATTCACCAGGATACCTCCATGGTTCATTTATGTAATAGGATAATAATCTCAAGTAAATTCAGAAAATCATTAAGAAAAAATGATTTATTAATTTAAGATAATAATTAATCACGTCAAGTGAAATTCTATCTTAACAAAAATTATTAATTAATTGAATGATATATTAATTAAACATGTAACTTGTTGTGTGTATATGGGTGATCATGAGATAGAATAAGAAATTTTCATGTGAATAATTATTTTTTAATTTAATTATTAAATTAATTATTGGCCAATGAGCCATCACTCCTCATTAATAATTAGGGAATATGGGCCCATGGTTTCTTTTATGAAAACTCCATTTTTACCCCTCACCTTCCAGTAAGTTAAAAAGAATATGTAATGGATGGAGCTCCCATGCTTGTGGAGGCGGTTCATGTCAGGAGTCGAGGAAAAACCAACCCAATGAGATACAATGGTGGATAGATGGAAATCTATAAACATAACGGTGTTTCTACCCTAGTACAGGGTTAGTTTATCTACCACTAGATAAACTAAAAATTATAAAAAAATCTCATTATCATGCCATTTATGTTATTTTTTTCAGTTCAATGGTTTTTCATTATGGATGTGTTGTTTCAATCACAAAATTAATGATATTACAGTAATTCAAGATGGAACTAAAATAATCCTGGTGTGTGGGAAAATATTATCAAGACATGGTTAATCAGTTAATAAGATCCACATTATTTTAATAAACATGTGATAAATATAAAAAGGAAAATTTACCCATAATAGATAAAAAATCGCTCAACACAATATTAAGTAAAACTATGAATTTCGTTACTTGAGTATGTGAAAGTCTCAATAAAATTATGTGTTTGATCAACCCTTGCTGGGATACATAATTTTATATAGGAATCCCTTATGAAAGGTTTCATTTTTAATTAACCATATTACATCAAGATGAGTAACCCTTCCCGAACTTGGTATAATAATGGATGCTAGTGGTGAGGAAATCCATGTCAATATTTGAGGATTGGGGAGTTCACTCAACAGATCAAGGAACTACATGTCTACTATTGTCAAAGACCTTCCTACCTATATATCTTCAAATATATTGAGCAACCCTTCTAGTGGTTATACAAAGGGGAATATGGATCTTTTCCCTTAGAATGTCATAAAAACTTGAAATTCTGAGTTCAGTGGTGATGGACATTGGGACATGAAAAAATAGTGTGGAAATAATAATGAAATTTTTTATTTATCATAAAATGTAATCAAGAATGTTTTAATCATCTACTATTATAATTGTAGAATAAAATAAAAATATTGTCAACCACACTATACCTATGATCAATTCTGGATAAATACAACAACCTCACAAGTTGTAACATCGATGAAATGTTTAGATGCTTTCGGGTTATACTAAACCATGAATGGAAGTCTTACATGATAGAGTCAGCATTACCTGATATGTCTACCCAAGAGGTGAGTGACAATGAGTTTTTGTCTATGAGAAACATGTGAATGGTGTGTCCAATATTCAATGTGTGATGATATCATCAATATCTAGTGAGGTCATGAAGTCACACAAAAACATGTATTCTTATAGCATTCTTGAGAACCTACATAGTCTTTACCATGAGAGAGAATGAAAAGAACAATTTGAGATGTCCACGGAACTCTTTCAGAGTAATCCTGGAGACGGTCCCCTAGTTTGGACCCTTGTAGTCATGTTCATTGGGTACATTGACCAAATGGAGGTTATAGGGTTTAAACTACACAATAATATGGGTACTCATCTCATTCTTCCATTACTCTCTCATATAATTTTCAAATTTGTTGTTAATTTTAAAATAAACAACATTTAGAAGTCTGTATCTGATCTTCTTATCCTCATTCTCGAGGTGGACAAGGATATGAAGCTCGAAAATCCTTCCATCCTTATTTTGAATTAGAGGAAATGGAAGGCGAAGAGATTTGAGCCCAAAGCATCCCCATGCCCTTCCACGAAAAGGATGATCAAATGGGTGGTAAGGGAACATGACGCTATTTGATTTATATGTGGTGATATGGGCCACTAGTAGAAGGACTGGGCCCATCCTAAAAAGAAAGTGGAAATTAATGGTGCATTTTTTATCCAATAAAATTTATCTATCTATACAATTTGGTTATTAGATACATCTATTGTTGCTCACATATGTATCCAAATATAGGAACCATGTAGATTCATGAAGATTTACCCATGGAGGTATGTCTACGAGCATCCAACTGAGCTAGTCTTTTTGTGGTAGCTATCAGGGACCACCACATATTATTTCCAACTAAGACAGTCATGGTTTTAAAGGGTTGTCATTATGTTTATATCTATTACTAAAAACATTATTTATGTATCTAGATTAGATACAGCTGTATTTTTTCAAGTTTGGAAATGAATATTTCTTCTTTTACAAAGATATCATTTTTTCGGTAGGGAACATTTAGAGAATGGTATTTATGTGTTGGATTATAACAACCAAGTAATAGAAATCAATAACAAAGATACTTCACATGAATCATACCCCACACACATTGGCATCATCGACTAGGTCATGTAATGGAGAAACTCCTGACAAAGTTACATCAATATAGATATTTAGACTCATTCAAACAAAAACAAATTGAATTATGTCACACATGATTACAAGGAAAAATGACCAAACCCTCATTTAGTGGGAATGGTGAACGAGATAAAGAGATTTTTTAATTTGTTCATACTGATGTGTGGTGACCATTTTCAATTGAATAAATTGGTCTGTACACAAAATTAATTCCTTTTACTAATGATTTTTTTATACATAGATATATATACTTAAGGAGGTTTATGTCAGATTCTTCTGGTAAGTTTAATGAATACTGGAATGAAGTTGAGAACCAAAATGGAATGAATATTATGAAAATCCTCTGAGATAAAGGTGGATAATATCTTAATGAATACATCATTTATTACATATGAGAGTTTGGGATGATATCCCAAATAAATCTTCTTACACGCCCCAGGGGAATGGTGTGATACAAAGTAAGAACCTCACCTAGTTGGAAATGGTGAGATCAATGATGAGTCATGCAAGACTTTCATTATACTTTTTAGGATATTAATTACAAACAATAGTATCCATACTAAAACAAGAACCAAAAAATCAATAAATGGTGTTCCATATGATTTCTGTAGTGGAAAAAAATCCATATGATCAAATTTACTTATGTGGGTAAGTGATCCATTTTTAAGGCCACCTCTTGTAAGAAACTAGAACCCTGAGGCCAAAAGTAAACCTTTATAATATAACATAAGGAAACAAAGTTATATTACCTATAAATCCCCTCAAATAAAGTTATAATAGAATGAAACACCTTATTATTTGATAGGGAGAACATTTCTAATAGAGAAACTGGGAGCGAGATAGACATTGATAAATTAAAGGTTCAATGTACCGAAGATTTGGTAAAGAAACACAATGCACAAAGACCCGTGGAAGAAATAACTATTATAGTGACATATGATCTACATAGAAATAAAAGATTGATTAGATAACAGGAACCTTACTTTTTTCTTGTTACTAAGGATGTTGACTCGTTATTAGTTGATAATAATGATCCTCTAACCTAAAAAGAAGAAGTAAGTGTCATAGATGTTGCCCAGTGGCAATAAGCAAAGAATTATGAAATGGATTCCATGTACCAAAACCAGGTCTGTATTTTTGTAGATCTTCTTGTTTATGTAAATCCTATTGGATGAAAATGGGTATTCAAGAAGTAAATACACATGGAAGGACAAGATAGTTCCTATAACACATTACTTGTTGAAAAACGGTTCAAGCAGCATCAATGTGTTCACTACGAGGATAACTTTTCATCAGTTGTAATGTTGAAATCCATCATAATTTTATTTTCTATTTCCATATACCATGACTATTTGATTTCGAAAATGAATTTCAAAATAGACTTCCCAAATTGGAGCCTTCAGGAATATGTCTACATGACACTACCTGAAGGGTTTATGACTCCAAAGGATGCCCATATGTTATGAAAGTTGCAGAAATACATTAATGGATTAATGAAAGCATCAATGTCCTAGAAAATTCATTATAATGATTTCAGAATAGAAATTTTTTTTATCAAGAATTAATTTGATCCTAGTGTCTGCAAGTGGTTTACTTTGAGTGGATTTGTTTTCCTAATTGTATATTTTGATGGCATATTAATTATTGGAAATGAGATACCATTCTAATAGTCTTTTAAGGAATGGTTGAATTAATTCTTCTCCATGAAGGAATTGGGTGAGGAAGTATATATTCTTGGGATGAATACCCATCATGATAGATCCAAGATATTGTTGGGCCTATGTCAAAGTGCATACATTGGAAAGATACAGAATAGATTCATATGGAAAAAATCCAAGAGTGGATTATTTCTAGCATCACATAGCATTCATCTTTCCTCAAAAAGTCTCCCTCAGACACATGTGGAAAATATAGAATGGAATTGAATCTATATGAATCAGTGATTGGGTTAGTCATGTATTACATGCTACGTACTAGGATTGATGTCACCTATGCCTTGAGTGGGGAAGGTATATATCAATCTAACCTAGGTAACCACCTTTGGATGGAAGATAAGATTATCCTAACATATCTAAGGCATACTAAGGATGTGTTCTTGGTCTATAGAGGAAATTAGGATCTATTCATCATAGGATATGGAGATGATAGTTCCCATACAGATCAAGATGACATGAAGTCACAAAAAGGATTCATCTTCACTTTGAATAAAGGTGCAATGAGCTGGAATAGCTCAAAGTATAGTGTGGTAATAGATTGTACAACATAATCTAAAAATATCGCAGCTGCTGAGGTAGCCAAAAAAGAAATTTGTATGTGGAAATTCATCTTGAATTTTTATGTGTTCCCTATTAGTAAAGATCCTATAACACTGTATAGTGATAATACTGTAGTGGGGGCTCTTGCAATAGAGAAAAGGTCATATTAGAAGATAAATCACAAACATTTGAATTATCATCTCTTGAAGTATTTTTCTCAAATAGGTGAAGTTAAATTGAGTACTATTTCCATGGAAGACAACATGGAAGACCACTAGACTAAATCCATGACTCAGCAGAAACATTATCATCGTATGAGGTCGATCCGACTAATTGATGTAGGCAGTTGTCTCTAGTATGTGTAAGAGTTTATAAAGGTTTTTTTGTTCAAGAACCAACTGTTTGTACTTTTATTGCATGAATATTTAATATTTTTAAATAGTAATAATCTTATTATATATTTTTAATTGTTCATCATTACTACTATATAAAATTTCCTGGAGTATTTGTCAAAATTAAAAGTTCATAACAATTCCCGTCTATGATGAGAACTTTTAGGTGCTATGAAAATATTATTATATATTTTTCTATTGGTTGGATGAAATACTATAATGGGACACATAATACATATAACATTAGGTGAGAATACTCATATGAATATGATACATCTTTTTATGAAGTTTTCACTTTGTAATCTTCAATATGGGATATTTTGAGAACAAACCAGTAAGAAGAAATTCCACATGTTTTGGTGTCATCAAATATTCCTATCTATGAGCACATGTAATGGTATTTAGAATTTAATTTTACCGTTAATTCTTCTCAGGACTCATGCACTTTCAATTACTGACGAAAACTATCACACATACAATTGGCAGGAAGTAGGGTACATTGGGTGCATCATGAATGATATCTTATTAATGTATATGTCAAGGAATGATTTGAACCTTTCATTTATGGATGTTGATATATCGGTCCACTGATTGAAATAGAACAACCACACAAAATTCTATTGTCATAGTATAAGTATGAGTTTATTTCTTGTAGTCAAATAATGACATATCAATCATAATGGTTGATCAAAATATCGTGAAACAAACATGATGAGAAATTGAGACAAATAGATTACATTAAACAGTGAGAATTCGTATTTGGATGTCGTTTTTTGAATTTATGTTATTTCTCTTGGGTTCCATTACTCGTTACCAGATAGTAATATTATCATTTAGGCAATACCACCTAATTCTAACGATATATAATACTAGAGGGTCCATACTAAGTGTTTCGGGTTGTCCCGGTGGAATTCTATTTTATTTTAATTAACTGAATAAATTTTATTCTCAAGATAGTGAAATGATTTTATTCATGTAAATATGATTGTATAATTAAATAAAAATTTATTCGCTTGATTCTGAATAAAAATATATTTATTTAAGATAATAATTTATTTATTTATTCATTCAGGTGATAAATAAATATAAGTGGAGTTTGAGTGGGCCAAGGATGATCCGATAGTAGACTAATTATTTTCATTTTGAAAATAATTATTTAACTAGTTAGGATAGAAAGATAATAACAACATGGTTATAATTAGGTGGCATATGATTTCATTTATGAATCTATTTTTTCATGTTGGTCTGCCACAAATAATGAAATGATTATCGTTATTATGTAGAATTGGGTTTCTCTATGGTTATGAATGTATTTAATTTCTTTTTGGAAATTAAATATTATGACTTAATCCACATGTTGATAAATAGACTGGTACATATATTATGCCATGCACAGAAAGCCAATTTCATAAGAGAAATTCTATGTTAGGATTTTTCTCTCAACTCCTCTCCTATCTCCCTCACAAGAATGTGATTTATTCTTCAAGATCGAAGAACAAGAAATTATGATTGATTGATGCAATACATTCCTTAAATGCGCTAGCACTAGGAATGTGAGTGGTGTCAATTTGAGACCATTGGAGAATGTGTAGATCACCACTAGAGGGATTATGGTTTGGATCCTCACAAGCACAATGATACAATTTGAAAGGGTCATCCCAGATGATTAACATCATCAATGAATTGTGTATCGAAGAACCATGTATTTTATTTCGTCTGAAGGTAAATTTAAATTAATTATCAACATGATGTGAAAGTTACTCTTTAAAGGTATCAATCCTCTTCCTTCATTACATAAATCATTGATTATATTCCATGAATACTAGTATTCATCATTATATTGATCCCTGAATAATCATTGACTGTGGTAAAAATTAACGTTCGGAAACAACCCAACCGCGCTTCCACTACCACCTGAACCTACACTATTGATTATATGTATATGATATGTTAGTATACATGAAGATCAAGATGATATGAAATCAAAAATGGGATACATCTTCACATTAAATGATGTTATTGGGAGACATAAGATCTTAAAATTGGTTGTCATCATAGACTCAATAGTGATGTATGAGTATATTACATATTTTGTGGGTGTTGATGAGGCTTTAGTGATACAAAACATCATTCATGAGAATGGTTTAGTAGATAGAAGTTAATATCCATTAAAATTATTTTGTGATTATAATGTTGTGGTGGCCCTCACTATAGAGACAAGGTAACATCAGTGTATGAAGAAAATACATTTAAAGTATCATATCAATTGGGATTTTTCATAGAGAAGTTAGGATTATGTGATTAGTATTTCCATGGATTTTACCATGGAGATCCCTTTTACTAAGGAAAGGACTAAATAGAAACACGAATTATTTTGTGAGGGCTTGTAGATTGAATGTTGTAGTGAGTTATTTATTGTCAATATGGTAATTTCAATGATTATTTTTCCTTGGACCAATAGTGTTTAACATGATTACATGTTTCTTAAATTATATAAATAGTAATAAAATACATCATTATATATTATACATTGTTATTTTATACATTAATGTAATAATTTACAAGGTTTTTTGTGACATTTATATGATTGTATTATTTCATTAAAATGATGATAACCTCGAAATTCTCTATAAAGATTCATAAATATAGATATGTAGTTAGATAAATATATATTATATGACATATATAATGTGACAATATATTTTAAATACTCATAATCAGATGAGGTTTCTCCCCATGATGTTCTCACATGGTAACCTCCATGATGTCAGATTATGAGAACAGACTCTCCAATTGGAATTTTTCATGTCTTGGAATCAACAAATTTTCCTATCTCTTAATGTGTATGATGGTCCTAGAATATGAGATTATTAATAGTGAATATTGAAACTCTACCGCATAGATGTAATACATAATTTTTTAACACATTTCATGGAAATTTTCAATATTTTGGGCGTGACACATGTTATGTATTGCTAATGAATAAGTTTTGGAATGAGTTTCTCTTCCATCATTATGGATATTGATATATTGGAAATTTCACTATATTATAACTATAACATTAGTTTACTTGTACATGGTGTAATGACATGGTTGTTTCATATAATCATAGAATTATGTTTTAAGAATAATGATTGATGACAATTATTTAAAACCATCTTTATTAGATTATATGATATAGGGATTATATTACATAGTGTGTGTTCATATATTGTTATCATTGTTGCACCATTTAGTTATTTTACTTGGTATCTGAGACCTATTTCTAGAAAGTAATATTAATTATTATGGAATCACATCTAATACCAATGAGAAAGAATCATAGAGGGTCAAAAACTATGTGTTTTTTATCTCAAAATAATTCCATTGGAATCTAATTAATGGCGTAAATATTATACTATAGACTGAAGAAAACATTTATTCATTTTTTACTGATCACTATTATGAAAAAGTTAAAAATAATAATTTATCCATTAATAAATAATTTATTTTACTATATAAATATTAAATAAAAATATATTTATTGTATTGTGAATAAAATAATAATTATATCGATCAAAGAAACATTTAGATATATATTTATTAGGGTATTCAATAAATGTCAGGGAATATGAGTAAACCATGATCATTTCTAGTGATGAATATTTATTTTCATGGTAGTAAGTGATATTTATCAATTTTTTAGTTCTAACAAACCGTAAAATAATATTATTATTATTAACATATAGATTGGGGATTGATAATGATTATTATATTATTTAAGGTATGGTACATAATTAAATAATATGTTATCCTAAAACATAGTGATATAAAAACGTGGTTATATAAAATGATTAGAGATACATGAGAATTGATAATCATTGTGCAAATCAAAATTACATCTCTATTCTTCCTCCCTCTCTCTCAATAACATGAATAATTAGACAAATTCCATTAATCATGAAGGATATGCAACTGATAGGAAAGAACAATGAAAAAATTTGATTTGTTGTGCTAGAACCTACATATCAATTGGCATAATTTCATGAACGATGGAGAATGTCTGGATTTCCACTAATGGGATTTTGTATTTGGCTTCATACAGTGCATTGAATGTATTCCAAAAAGGGTGTTTTCAAGCTATTATAAATATTTTCATCAAACAATGTTCCAATTATGGGGTAAAAATTTCTTCCGATTATAAATAAAATAATTATAAATTTAATGTGATAGATCCTAACATATACTTATATGAAATTACATATTGAAAAAATGTATGATTTATCCCCATCCAAGGTTCAGTTTCTATTCCTGGAACCCTAAACATTATCCTTTTAATATCCCATGTATAAGGAATGGTTGTATGAGAAAAAAATTATTATTATAGATGGTGGGGTTCCTAATAGGACCATTTAATAGTCTATGAATAAGGTTTCAATATCATCCTTGAATACACAGGGCATGATATTCTCTATCATGTCCTTCAAATGCGTTTTTTATATCTCTCATGTATACCTATGGCCTAATATCCTCTATCTTAACCTTTAATTTGGGTTTGAAATACCCCTTTGTTCCCAAGGGGGAGAGATCCATTATCAACAATATTCTGTCTTGATAGGGTTTTAGTATCTCCATCACATTCTAAGTAATGACATACTCTATTAGGAATAGTGGAAGGGTTATGTATATCCATCATTTTAAAGTAGATATATTCTATAAAATGGTGTATTTTATGGATGATTTTTCCTCTGATGTGGTGATAAATACCAAAAAAATTTCATAGATTGGTTGTTAAGATTGTAGGAATTTTTATTCATGAGTTTCTTCACTAGTGACAGTCTGGAACCTCACAGTCACTCAACTATAGGATCCTTTACTATTGATTTGGTTATGTTTTTTGGGTGATTTATTTTTCTTGTTTTTTATGTGAGCAATGGTGCGACATAGATGATCGAGAGGGATATTATTCCCCCTCGAATGTAATGGATTATCTGGTGATGAACAAACTCCCCTATATAATCTCTGGTAGAAACATTGGCTTTACTAATACTTATGAATATGTGAGAACCTCATGGTTTTCTCATAGGAGGCAGTTATCAACTTGATTTCAAATTAATAAATTTTTTAATACATAGTCATAAGATAACCTTTGGATTCTTAGGTGATATTACCCTTTATGATTTGGGAATTAGTGGATCAATACATATATTATTTTCCTGAGACCTCATGATATAATAAATATTACATATCTATATTGTTTTTTTATTTACTATATTTTCATATCCATGACTATGAGTTAACTTTTCACAATTACATTCCTTGTTAGTTTCATAGGGAATACTAATGAATATTTTTATACTCACAAATATATGACCCTTATGCTTACACATCTTGTGTTTTCCTAGTGGATGTACGTGTTCGAAGCTAGTCTGAGAATATGTATAGATTTCATGGATTATTTAGATAGGATGTTTGGTTATTTCTGAAATGAATTATGGGGAATGATGTTTGATAATGGTGGAAGTGTTTATTATGGATAATTATTTATCTATTAGTTTGTGGAACATAGAGGAGTCTATCAGTACCAGTTGTTTCATAGATATATTGGGAATAATGTATGACTTATATTTACATCGATTTATGTCTTGTTATTCATTATCATTATTCTTCATTTTATATGATTCAATTAATCATATATATCATTCATGTATTTGGTTATCCTATGTATTGGGGATGTAATTGTTTCAGGTTTTTATAGTTTATGGACTCTCATGTTGTGATATATTCTTACTAGATTATAGTCCACATCCCCTATATTATTAATGTTAGGAATGATGTGTAACTCTGACCATTTAATCATCCAATGAAAGTACACAATGTTTTAGTTCATGTAAAAAAAATTTATTTAAGAGTTTCTCAAATTTCAACCATCTTCTCACTATAACATGGATTCATCCCACAGTCATTGATTCAAATTTATTTAGGGTATAATGGTTTAAATTATAGTATTTTCTTTTAGAAATTATTCATAAACATATTTTATTAACAACTCAAGATAATATCACACAACCTTAAAAAAATTTATACAATTCAAACATATCTACCAACTAGAACATGTTATTTATCTTCATGGTGTATCCTTCTTTTAGAAACATCTTTATTAATAAGATTTAGAATATATAATGAAGTTTTTTTCACTATGAGGCTATCCAACTGGATCCTTAATTATTATTATGTTGGATCTATTTAATATCCCATAAGACAATGTATTGGCCCAATCAATTTTATTGTTGAGATATTGTACATCTTCACCAAAATACATCTATTATTAATTAAATAATACCATGCAATATGTTTTTCTATTAGATATTAATTGAATAAAATCATCCAATGTGAACATTGAAAAAAAACTAGATTAACCATCCCATTCTTGACTTTTCACGAACTTTATTTATATTAGTATCAAAGAAGTGTTTCCTTTATTCACACATCTTCTTCAATATTCACAATGTCGATAGTCCAATATTCCTTAATAAATATTTTAAGATGATCCAAATACTTCACCTCCATGATTACCCATGCCATTCATATTTCACTAACTATGATTCCCATGTATTCTAACCATCTCAATCATTATAAAATGATCTCTATGCAATAAGTATTCTCTTGTAGTCATCTATCATACAATAACTTTTATTTCAATACACTAAGATTTAGGGGGTCTAAAAAAGTGAAACCCAGGGGTGTCACCTATGAAAATATAATTAATATGTTTTTGAATAAAAATTATGTTTTAATAAATAATATACCCAACACTTGAGATAACCTTTCTAGCAAAATTATCCCTTGAAACATTACATTTCCTGTAATTATGAGAAATATATGTATCAAAACCAATGAGAGACCAACATTTTTTGGACATTTTACTAATTACACCATGGATTATTGGAATTTTCATGAGGTAAAATGTAATAAATTATAAAATCACAATCTTGGATGGAAATATGTAGGTTATACCGAATGTAGAGTGTGAGAGTGAGGTAGCATGCTAAGGATGACTCTCACATCCTCCTACATAGAGATTCATGAACCATAAAAATCACAGAAGTAAAACAACAAGGCATCTTATAGTATCACACATAATACCTCATCCACTAATCACACCATAAGAAAATTATCCTTCAATATTCATTTTTAGAACAAAATATGGAGGATTCCACTAATCCTACCTCCCATTGCGAGACTAAACACCTACCTATATAAAATTGAGTATCCCCTAAATGATTCCACCTTCTAATAATTATGTTGTCCTCTTCAAGAAAAAGACCAATATCCTTAACCAAATAAAAAATAATCACTTTTGGATATAGAATATAACAATAATTTCACTTTGAGTCCTTTTCTGAGTTTCCTATATAACCAAACAGAAAACTATAAAGGTCATTCATCTAACCTGATCCTCATTGGGTCATTGTTCAGTTCCGCAAAACCCAGAAGACAATATATCACACATACTTCTTTCTGTTCTCTACCCCCTTATCATATAATTTATAGGGGTTTTTAAATCAACATCACTACAACATTGAATGGGATTTTCCATTAAATACAACATAAAACACCTCTAAGAACCTTCCCCTTTTATGGGAAAATTACAAACACTAGATATTGAGAGAATATTCTCCCCCTTTTTCATATAACCTGATTACCAATTATTTTTAATTCCAAAAACCACATTTTGGATAATATATTTTTACGTCTATGACTCTCCCATTAAATTGAATAGTCTCTATAGACCACTTTATACCACTAGTTGACATCCAAAACATTGGATTTATCAATCAGCTAAAAAGTATCTTTGAAAAACATGGGCTATTTTAACTATTTATAAATTATCTTCCAACCCAATTCCTATTTACCATTGTTAAATCATATATTTTATTAAATTTTATCTTTTTCAATTATACTATCTTCTAAAAATTCTAGATCCCTTCATGATTAATCATATTTAATTAATTATTACATTCCCCGAAATATTTGATTAATTGAATTTACAACTTAGACAAGGGTCATATATAAATACACTAAGTCTATCAAGTAAAAATTCATTATAAGATATGATAGTATAATTTTATAACACAAATTTTTTTCAATTTCACCCAATTATTTTATAAACGTTTTCATATAATTCTTTTAATTAATTTTATTTTATACCATGTGATATCAACCAAGCATTCACATAATCATTGTTTAATAATAAATAATGTATCATGTCTGTGAGTTATACCACATGTCCAATAAATAAAAACAACTTGTTAATATAATCTTATGATATTTCATGATATCTGTAACACCCCAATCATCCACGGTACGCTTTCCCATTGAATAATATAGTAGCGTGTATTGTACGCTACTTCGAGTTCTAACACACATCACAACCAATCAAACTAGCCATTATGAATAGTAGTACCCATTTTTTGAAATTTTATAAATTTTATCTCTCAAAATTGACTTCATTTTTGGATTTGGAATATTGAAATTAGCCTAGGATAAAATTTTGAAACTTTTCGGATAACATTTATATTTTGATGAATAGTGAAAATTACTAAATTTTAATTAAAAAAAATTTTTTTATCGAAATAATTAATAATGACATATTATTAATTTGAATGCTTTTAAAGTATATTTAGAATATATTTTAACAATTTAATACAATTTTGGTCATTGGAAATAATTTTACAATTAAACCGGACATGGACAAGTGTCAATCTTTTGATAGTTATTATCTCTTAAAAACACGCTTTTTTGTTTTAACAACGGGAATTAATTTTAAATTAATTTCTGTCACTTCTCTGTTTTTAATTTGGAAAAATGGATTCCAAATTTGGAATTAGGATTTACAAATTGTTTAAATAGTTATCTTTTATTTTTAGTCATTTTGATTAATTACTTTGGTAAATATTTTATTTACCATGGTTAAAGGGTAAATCCGGTAAATAAGGGTAAACAATTAATATTATAATATTTATAAATTACCCTAACACATGTGATAACCTTATTGGTTGATACATGTCCGACCATGGGCATCATTGGGTCTATTTTGGGACCCCATGTATCCACTTGTAAGTGATAATGACACTTCATATTAATTAAGTTAAAATAAGTACAAAAATGACATAAGCATATATCTTTTAGTAAACATATTTTTATATAGGGTTATATATGTTGGATTTTCGACTATAAATATTCAATAGAAATATAATACAATTTCCTACATAATGGTATTTTATTTATAATTTTTAGACTTTAAATTATTTAATTTATTTATGACACAATGGTGATGTAGTATTTAACTAATTAATGAAAGATTAAAATAATTGATATTATAAATACCCAAAAAATGTAATTTGACACTTTTTATAAATTAAAATAATTTTATTGGTTAATATGAAATATTAGTATTGTTTATATAATTATTTTTTGAAGTAATAATGCTATTATGAATTTATCAAAAACAAAATATCCAATAGTGTCAAAATTGACATAAAAGTGTTTTTAAAACAAATATTATATTATTAATTGATATTAAATTACTAAAATTCTAAGGATCGGCCAATAGAATTATATAATGATAGGTGTATCATTAATGGACATCTAGGGGGTCTCATGGATGTATATAGTAAGTTTTTTAAAAAAATAATATAAAAATACAAAGAGACATTGTAAAGGTGAAAATAAGTAACTAAGAGTTGATACTTAAAGATAAGGTTAATATAATGACCCAGACATGTCTAAATATTACTGGTTGAGTTTTTTTCGAGCCATACCCACCTTAAAATTTAAATACTCCACTTTGGAGTCTTTAGAAACCAAATATTAATTTATTATAAAATAATATTTATAGCTTTTCCAAAGGTGACCCTCACCCCTCTTATAAAAGGGCACTTCCCCTTCTCACTAATTCACACATTCAAAGCATTTTGGCTAAGGAAAACCCTACCCAAATACTCTCTCAACATCTCTCACTTCAACCTAGAGGCCTTAGTTTGATCAGAAATCCAACCTATGGAGCCATTTTGATCAAATCGAAAGGAAGAACCCGAAGAAGAGGTAATGTTTTCACCACCCTCTTTCAAATTCCCTTCTTATTCATCTTCTTTATTCTTTGTTATTTCCATTCTAAAATAATAACTCCAGTATATTCTATATACTGTGATGTTATTATAAATATGTTACAACCATATTTAGTATTCTATCCATCATTTTAATGACATGTCACCATACGTGCATACGTACGACTTACCGTCTCCACGTCATGGTGTAATTGTTATTCAATATATTATTATTTGGATGGGTATAATAATGATGTTCAATTCATGTAATTAATAAATAAAACATGATAATTATTCTTTATATATTATATACCATCCAATCATATATTATTTTAATATCAAAACAATGATATTGTCGCTCGTGCGTACCTACGGAATACCGTCTCCACAAACGTGATGAGATTCATTCTCCATCGTATCCATTCAAGTATAATTCTCATTTGATGATTAAAAATAATTTGTATGGACTTGATATCATTATGGATATGAATAAGATAAAACCTATCCATAAAAAACAGGGCTTATATATCTAAACATATAAAAGAAAATGAGAACGTTAACACTCGAAATGAAGATAATTCTAAGATATTATTAACAAAGCAATGCTAAAAGATCATATATGATATCACATTAATGTATATGATTCTTGTATAATTTAATAACAATTATTTCGCCATTATACAAGAGGTTAACCTACCCCCATCCAAGGAAAAATACAAGGTAAGAGTTTATTTTTCAATCTCTTCATTATCCGAGGTTGTTTATACGTAATAATCTACGGGACTTCATTATCATCCACATCCATGTTTCTTAAAAATGTATTTCAAAACATTTTTACTATTTACTAAAATATGTGTTAAAGTCATTTATACCCTTGTTTTACATTTTATAAGAGTTTTATAAAGGAATCCTTCCGTTGTTTTCCAAACAAGGTCCCTTTTAACCTTTTCGACAGAATTACGGTAAGAATGAATTTTTTAACTTATACAGCAGGTGTGGGCATTTTCCTTCGTTATAAATATTAAAATCTTCCCTTACAAGCTTATAAGAATGTTTTCAATGTAAATTTTTTATTTTATAATTTTGTAACTTTTAAATGATTTCAAAAAGGAGATATTTCTCTCAAATAGTTTTGATTTCATCTATGTCAATATCCTCTGATGGATTTTAAGCATATTTGAAGTTAATTTATTGTGATAAAAATCATACATATTGTATTGAAGGTTTTATGATTTTTTTTGAATGTGGATGTGTTATTTTTATACCATTCATTGTTTATGAAGAATGTATTGACATTTCGTATACTATTTTTAATACAAATGCTTATGTTATGTTTAAAACAGTTCATATGTGGAATGCATTAGACTTAATAAGTGACGGGTGCAGCCCGCTATAGCTCCTCGATGCATCAGTAGGTCTCATGAGACAAACTAGTATCTTGGCACAAGGCCTTGACAAAAGCTTATTTGTAGTCTTGGCACGAGGCCTTGGCTATGTGGTTATGATATTCTGGCATTATGAATTCCATCATTATGAAAGTGGTTATTGATATTGCATGTGATTATTCGATTAGTAGAATATCCATGTGAATAATTAAATGGAATTATTTCATTTTATTTCTGCCATAGTATGTTGAAGTTCATGTTTAAAAGGATTTTGTTTTAGTTATACATTGCCTTAAATGTTAATTCTTATTTATTAAAGTTTCTGCTATATTGTTAACCTTACTGAGAATTTGATCTCACCCCTTTTCTATGTTTTATTTTTCCCAAGATGTGAAAAAGTATTTTATTAATTACCTACAGGGATATTATGAGGGGATAAGAGTGTGGAATATGGAGACTATATTGTTGTAGTTTTCATTTTATGATGTAATTGAAACTTTATTAATCTATCTAGTTATTCCAAGTATACTAAACTAATCGGTCTTTCGAGATATGATCTTTCTTGTAATCATGCCAATGTTATGTAATAATGCACCAACTCTCAGTATCGAGGGCCAGGGTGTTACAGTTGGTATCAGAGGATGTTTATTACAGACCATGGAAGCTAGATTTAGATAAACTATGATTAGAGAACATATACCTAAGATGGACTTTGAGGATTAAATAGAATAGCTTCCTAGAATTTTGGTATTGTAGACCTTTTGTGAGTTTTCCGAGCAACACATCCCTGTTTGGATACAACCAGGTAGAGGCGGCTCTGGCACAGATTTACCTAGGGGTAAAACTCGAAAGCACCACTTTGATATAGACTCGAACGAGAACTAGGGCATGACAACGGGCCTTGCCGCACTCTTGGATATGACACACCCAGGGGATATGCTTAGGATAACTCTCATTTTCTTTACAAATCATTATGAAAGGTCTATGAGTATATACTTACTCAAAGAAAACATTTTTATGATTATGGATTATATCCATAAATAGTTTACTTTATGTTATGTGTTTTATAATTATGGAATTATGTATTTTGATTCATAAACTGATCTAGTTTATGCCATTGTTTAGAAATGGTACCTAGTGGAAGAAATGGAAACCGTATCAATGCACAAACTCCATGTACGGATTTCCCTCCTACTCAAGATAATTATAGTGGATCTGGTGATACAACTAGTGTTGATTAGCTTATCACCATACTGGGACAACTCACTCGGGTTATGAATAATAACTTTACCCATATGGAGCACCCCGATCCACAGTGTGGAGGATCAATGTTATATCGCTTCATGAGGAAAAAACCACCAACGTTCAATGTGATTACAAATCCCTTAGTAGCTGAGCAATGGATAAATTCCCTAGAGAAAATATTTCATGCTTTGGGGAGTAGTGAAAGGGAAAAGTTATCATGCCAGTTTACCGCCTCACTGGAGATGCTGATCAATGGTGTTCATTGATCCAAAAAATGAAGGAAGACGATAAATTATCAAATATGGAATGGAGAGAGTTCAAATAGCTTTTCTTAGAAAAATACTTTCCACGTGACCATCTAGCAGATATGGAATGGCATTTTCTGAGTCTGAGACAAAAGGAGGATGAGAATGTCGCAAAGTATGAGGCTAACCTTACAAGGTCAGCAAGGTATGCTGGAGATTATATACATAACCCAAGAAGTAATATTGATCTTTTCTTTGATGGGTAAAAACCATTTACCCATCAAGAATTATTCTCAAAATCCTTCTCGTCGTACGAAGACATTGTCTTATGTGCTATCAAGATAGAAAAGGAATTCTCTATGTCTTATGAATTTAAAGAAAAGCATGAAAAGAAGAGATCTGTTGATCAATCTGGGAATGGAGATAAGGGGATGAAGGGAAAATTTTAATATCCATCCTGCAGTAATTGTGGGAAGAAACACCCAGTTACTTTCTTAAAAGGAATGAGAGTCTGTTACAAGTGTGGTGAAAAAGGCCACCAAGCTCGTGATTGCAAAGGGAATAAGGAAGCAACAGATTTCCAATGCTACAATTTCAGGGATATGGGACATTATGAAAATGAATGTCCTAAGCGTTAGGGGAACATACCTCAAAAAAGACCAATGGATCAAGGCCAAGCTTATGCTATCACTACTACTGAGGTAGAAGCTCTAAAAGACATGGTGGCAGGTAATTTAATCGTTTCCACGTGTTTAGAAAATTCATTATTTGATTCTAGATCATCGCATTGTTTCCTATCTTCCCAGTTTTCTCAGAAAATTAGATATTTCATATTTTATTTAATAAGGGAGTTGTCTGTTAAAACTCCTAAGAGAAGTATCATTTCAACAAAGTTTTGTGAATCAGTCCCCATTAGATCACATAAATGTTCTTTTTCCTCTGATCTCATAGTCATATGTATGATTGAGTTTGATATAATCCTCGGTATGGATTGGCTTTCGGACCATGATGCAAATATTTATTGTAAGAAGAAATAGGTTACGATTTTTGATGGTGATGATAAGGAACATCTTATCTTTAGAGCAGAATCGTCACCAACTAATTCTTATCTATATCAACCACCAGTATCTCAACTAAATTCAATTATTGGGGAGGAAGGGAATTAAATGACTGTAGGTGAGGAATAAAATGTTCAAATAGAGGATGTACCTGTTGTGAAAAAATTTGTAGACGTGTTTCTGGAATATTTACCTGGACATCCTCCAGAACGAGAAGTTGAGTTTTCTAATGATTTAATTCCTGGATCAAGACCTATATTGAAGTCCCCTTATAGAATGGCCATTGTGTAATTACATGAGCTATAGAAACAACTATAGGAGTTGAGTAATAAGGGATTTATTCTCCCTAGTGTTTCTCTTTGGAGTGCCCCTGTACATATTGATAAAGATAAAGATGGATCAATGAGGTTTTGTATCGACTACATGGAGATCAATGCTATAACAATAAAGAACAAGTATCCCCTACCTCACATTGTTGATTTATTTGACCAACTGTATGGAGCTCAATAATTTTCAAAGATTTACCTTCGATCTAGATATCATCAGTTGTGTGTGAAGAAGGAAGACATTCCGATGACATCATTTCGAACCAGGTACGGGCATTATGAGTTTACTGTAATGCCTTTTGGATTGAGAAATGCACCCTTTGTATTCCTGTATATGATGAAAATAATTTTCAAGAAATATCTTGATGAATATTTGGTGGTATTTATTGATGATATCTTGGTATACTCAAAAAGCTATAAAGATCATGAAAATAAGTTGCGCATTATCCTAAAGACTCTGAGAATACATGAATTATATGGGAAGTTTAGCAAGTGTGATTTATGGATTCAGGAGATTTCTTTTCTTGGGAATATTGTCTCTAAATATGGAATCTTTATTGATCCTTCTAAGACCATGGAAATCCATGAATGTCCTACACCGACGAGTATAACTGAGGTATGCAGTTTTATTGGTTAAGCAGGTTATTATCGACGTTTCGTCCAAAATTTTTCCAGGTTGGCTAACCCATTGACAAAGATCACACGTAAAGGTGTTAAATATTTCTGGAAAAAAGAGTGTGAAGATTGTTTTGAATAACTGAAGAGAAGATTAGTCAATGCTCCTATATTGACTATACCATTAAGGAATTATGGGTTCATTATTTATAGTGATGAATCAAAGAAATGACTTGGTTGTGTCCTTATGCAGAATGATATGGTTATTGCCTATGCATCACGACAGTTGAATATTCATGAACAAAACTATCCTACTCATTATCTCAAGTTAGCAGTTGTGATACTTTCTTTGAATATATGGATACACTGCCTCTATGGTGACAAATGTGAGATTTATAATGATCCCAAGAGTTTGATGTATATTTTCTCACAAAATGAACTCAACATGAGGCAAATGAGATGGCTTGAACTACTAAAGGATTATGATTACACGATACACTACCACCCGGGAAAGAAAACAAGGTGGCATATGCTTTGAGTAGAAAAGATCAAGGAGTTTTGAACAATATGAGAATTGAAAGGGATCGAATTTTCATGGATCTAGTGAAGATGGACATGGGAATAACCATGAAAGGTGAAACATCCATGCTTTTTCAAATGGTTTCCAAACCGTCTTTACTAGAAAGGATTAAGAGTTCTCAGACCGATGATGAATAATTTCAAAAGAAGATTAAAGCTGTGAATGATGGGAGATTGAGAGACTTTGTGTATGAAGATGGAATTTTTAAATTCGGGAAGAGACATTGTGTTCCCGATATACCTGATCTAAAAAGGGAATTGCTGGCTGATTCTCATAATTCCTATTCCTCTATACACCATAGGGGCACCAAAATGTATAGAAATTTGAAGGAACATTTTTGGTGGGACAACATGAAGAGGGAAATTTCTGATTTTGTGTCAAGATGTGTGGTTTTCCAATATGTGAAAGCTAGAAGGCAACAACCTGGTGGAGTATTGCGACCACTTTCGATACCTGAGTGGAAATGGGATAATATTACGATGGAATTTGTCATGGGACAACCAAAGACTCCTAGAAGGAACGATGCAATATGGGTTATTGTTGATCCTCTTACCATGTCAGCACATTTTCATTCTATAAGAGAAGATATATCACTGGAACGTCTAGCAAGACTATATATTGATGAATTTTTGGGACTTTATGGTGGACCCCTATTGATTGTTTCTGATCGTGATCCCCATTTTACTTCATGATTTTGGAAAAGTATTCAGAAATCTTTGGGTATTGAACTTCATTTCAGCACTCCCTACCACCCTCAAACAGATGGACAATCAGAATGGACTTTTAAAACCGTAGAAGACATGTTGAGATCATGCACAGTTGAATTTCAGGGTATGTGGGATCAACACTGACCTCTGGTAGAATTTTATTATAGCAATAGCTTCCATTCAAGTTTTCAGATGGCACCATATGAAGCGTTGTACGGAAAGAGATGTCGCACACCAAACTGTTGGGATGACATTGGTGAAAGAAAACTTGTAGGCCCAGAACTGGTGGAGGAAACGATGGAAAAGGTGAATTTAATCCAAAAACATATCAAAGCAGCTCAAAGTATGCAGATGAGCTATGCCGATAACCGAAGGAACGATTTGGAATTTTAGGTAGGAGAACATGTTTTCTTGAAGGTATATCCAGGGAATGTAGTCATATTTTTTGGTAAGAAAGGTAAATTGAGTCTCAGGTACATCGGACATTTCGAAATTCTAGAACAAATTGGTGCTGTAACTTACCTTTTTGCAAGGTCGTCATGTCTCTCCAAAGTTCACGATGTGTTCCACGTATCACTGTTGAGGAAATACATGCTTGACCCAATGCATTTACTCACCTATGAGGAATTAGAACTGGAACCTAATCTGTCTTATTGAGAAGAGCCTGTAAGGATTCTTGATAAGATAGAACAAATGCTGAGAAACAGGACGACTCGTCTTGTAAAAGTTCTATGGAGAAACCCTAAGATGGAAGAGGCAATGTGGGAACACGAGGAACTTATGATGAAGACCCACCTGAGTCTTTTTATGTGATAATATTCTAGAAATTTCGAGGACATAATTATTTTAAGGATAGGAGAATGTAACACCCAAAGCTTACATGGTACGCTTCCCTTTTAATAATACAGTAGCATGTGTTGTACGAAACTTCGAGTTCTAACACACATCACAACCAATCAAACTAGCTGTTATGAATAGTAATACCCACTTTTTGAAATTTTATAATTTTTATCTCTCAAAATTGACTTCATTATTGGATTTCGAATATCGAAATTATCCTAGGCTAAAATTTTGGAACTTTTTGGATAACATTTATATTTTGATGAATAGTGAAAATTACTAAATTTTAATTAAAAACAACATTTTTAATCAAAATAATTAATAGTGATAAATTATGAATATGAGTGGTTTTAAAGTATATTTAGAATATATTTTTACCATTTAATACAATGTTGGTCAATTGAAATAATTTCACAATTAAACCCGACAAGAACAAGTGTCAATCTTTTGATAGTTATTATCTCCAAAAAAACACTTTTTTTTACAACAAGAATTAATTTTAAATTAATTTATACCACTTCTGTGTTTTCCATTTGGAAAAATGGATTCGATATTTGAAATCAAGATTTAAAAATTGTGTAAATAAGTAAATTTTATTTTTTGGCATTTTGAATAATTATTTCGGTAATATTTTATTTACCATGGTTAAAGGGTAAATCCGGTAAATAAGGGTAAAAATATAATATTATAATAATAATAAATTACCATAAAACGTGTCCTAACCTTATTGGTTGCTATATGTCCGATCATGGTCATCTTTGGGTTGATTTTTTGACCCCATGGATCCACTTGTAAGTGATAATGACACTTCAAATTAATTAAGTTAAAATAAATAAAAAAATGACATAAGAATATATTTTTAGGAAAACAATTTTTACATAGGGTTATATATGTTGGAGTTTCGACTATAAATATTCATTAGAAAGCTAAAAATATTTCCTATAAAATGGTAGTTTATATATATTTTTTAGACATTATATAAGTTAATTTATTAATGACACAATGGTGATGTAGTAATTACCTAATTAATGAATGATTAAAATAATTGACAATATAAATACACAAATAAATGTAATTTGAGACTTTTTAAAAATTAAAATAATTTTATACATTAATATGACATATTAATATTCTTTATATAAATTTTATTCTATGTAAGAATTCTGTTATGAATTTACCAAAAACAAAACACCCAATAGTGTTAAAATTGACATAAAAGAGTTTTTAAAACATATATTATATAATTAATTGATATTAAAGTTTTGAATATATAAGGTTCGTCCAAGAGACTTATATCATGATAGTTGTATCATCAATGGACCAATTTTGGGTAGATTGGATGTACATAGTATGTTTATTAACCATATAATATAAAAATACAAAGAGACATTGTAAAAGTGTAACTAATTAACTAAGAGTTAATACTTAAAGATAAGGTTAATATAGTGACCCAAACCTATATAAATCCTATTGGTTGAGTTTTTGTAGACCCAAACCCACCTTAAACATTAAATAATCCACTTTGGAGCCATTATAAACCGAATATTAATTTATTATAAAATTATATTTCTATCTTTTCCAAAGGTGCCCCTCACCCCTTTTATAAAAGGTCACTTCCCCTTATCACTAATTCACACATTAAAATCCTTTTGTCTTGGCCAAACCCTACCCAAATACTCTCAATAAATCTCTCAATTCAACCTAGAGTCCTTATTTTTATCATAAAGCCAACCTATGGAGCCTATTTGATCAAATCAAAAGGAAGAACCCGAAGAAGAGGTAATGTTTTCACCACCCTCTTTCAAGTTCCTTTCTTCTTCAACTTCTTCTTTATTTGTTATTTGAATTATAAAATAATAACTCCAGTATATTCTATATACTATGATGTTATTATAAATATGGTACAACCATATTCAGTACTCTATCAATACTTTTAATGATATGTCACCATACGTGCGTACGTACGGCTTACCGTCTCCACGTCGTGGTGTAATTGTTATTCAATATATTATTATTTGGATGGGTATAATAATGATGTTTAATTCATGTAGATAATAAATATAACATGATAAGGATTCTTTATATATGATATACCATCCAATAATATATTATTTTAATATGAACAGAATGATATTGTCGCTCGTGCGTACGTATGGACTATCGTCTCCACGAAAGCGATGAGATTCATTCTCCATCGTATCCATTCAAGTATAATTCTCATTCGATGATTAAAAATAATGTTTAAGGACTATATATTATACTAGATATGAATAAGATACAACCTATCCATAAAAATCACGACTTATAGAACAAAACATATAAAAGAAAACAATTAAGTTAACACCCGAAATGACGATAATTCTATGATATTATTAACAAAGCAGTGTTAAAAGATCATATACGATATCATATTAATGTATATGAATCTTGTATAATTTAATAAAATTATTTCACCATTATACAAGAGGTTAACCTACCCCCAACCAAGGAAAAGTGCAAGGTAAGGGTTTATTTCGTAATCTCTTCATTATCCGATGTTGTTTATACGTAATAATCTACTAGGACTTCTTTATCATCCACATCCATGTTTCTTAGAAATGTATTTCAAATCATTATTACTATTTACAAGATTATGGTTTAAAGTCATTTATACCCTTTTTTGACTTTTTATTAGTGGTTTATAAAGGAATCATTCCGTTGTTTTCCAAACAAGGTCCCTTTTAACCTTTTCAACAGAATTAAGGTAAGATTGTCTTTTTTAACTTATACGATGGGTGTAGCTATTTTCTGTCGTTATAAATCATTAAATCTCCCATTACAAGCTTAGAAGAAAGTTTTCAATGTAAATGGTTTATTTTATAATTATGTGACTTTTAAATCATTTGAAAAAGGATATATTTCTCTCAAATAGTTCTAATTTCATCTATGCCAACTTATTTTGATGAATTTTAAGCTTATTTGAATTTAATTAATTATGATACAAAAAATAATTATTGTATTAAAGGTTTTGTGATATGTTTGACTATGGATGTGTTATTTTTATACCATTCATGGTTTATGGAGAAAGTATTAACATTTTTATACTAGTTTTAATAGGAATGTTTATGTTTTTTTTAAACCTGTTAATATGAGGAATGAATTGGACTTAATAAGTGACTGGTGGAGCCTGCTATAGCTCCTCGATGCATCGGTAGGTCTCATGAGACAGACTAGTATCTTGCACAAGGCCTTGACAAAATCTTATTTGATGTCTTGGCACGAGGCCTTGGCTATGTTGTCATGATAGTGTGGCATTATGCATTCCATCATTATGAAAGTGGTTATTGATATTGCATGTGATTATTTGGTTAGTAGAATATCCATGTGAATAAGTAAATTGAATTATTTCATTTTATTTCTGCATATTATGTTGAAGTTAAAGTTTAAAAGGCTTTTGTTTTAGTTATACATTGCCTTTAATGTTTATTCTTATTTATGAATGTTTCCGCTATATTGTTATCCTTAGTGGGCATTTGAGCTCACCACTTGTCTTTGTTTTATTTTTCCCAGGATGTGAAGAAGTATTTTATGAATGACCTACAGGGATAGTATAGGGGGATAAGAGTGTGGATTATGGAGACTATATTGTTGTAGTTTTCATCTTAGGATGTAATATAAACTTTATTAATGTATCTAGTTATTATAAGGCTACTAAATGAATCGGTATTTCGAGACATGATCATTCTTGTGATCATTCCAATGTTATGTAACAATGTACCGACTCTGGGTATATAGGGTTGGGGCATTACGATATCTCATATTTTATTTCTATCTGCATTTACCTTTTTTCAAATAATTCGAAATGACTTTAAATTTATATCATCAGACTAAAATTTAATTTCATATATTTGTGAAAACATAAAAATCAATTGAAACTAATTGTTTATGTACACCATTTGATTTTCCATTGAGAATACTTTAGAATACTAAAATAGTTAATCAAATGATACAATTTTGGTCTATCATAAACCAATAACACATTTATTTTTCCTAGAACATCATGTTCTCTACCTCAAACTATCTTCCTTGTGTTAGATCATATGATAACCCTTGATATGTGGTATTATATCAATTAATAATCACAAAAAATTGAATTGATACCACCTAATCTTTAAAATATTTTTTGACACCATTTTAGTGCTACACAAGGCTTGGATCTACTGTAATTGTTTCATCCCAATATGAAATTACATTATCATCATTGATATCTAAATTGGATTCTTGATACCACTTACTTATTTTGACAATACCATGATACCATTTTAAATTTCTTCAAGCCATGATGAAAATTGAGGGCTCTAATAAAATTATTCTACCTTTTTGAATCTATCTCATTTCAACACAATTTTACCCTATCGATTATATATCCTCCAAATATGTGCATAACTTTTAACAAAAAATTAAAATCGTTTAGAGATAATGTGATTGGGGTACTTCATAGAAATCCTAAAGTCGACGAATGTGGTTGTCCTTATTTAAAAATACATTTTCATCCATATTTCTTCTATTCCCTCTTAGTTGTACTTATTCACATGAAACTGATAATTGAATATTTATTTTGGATATGTTCATTAATTTTTTCAACTTCTTCAGCATGGAATTAACTTTTTTCTGTGTTAAATCCCAATATGGAATGTTTCTTTCCTAAATTCCTCAACACTAAATAGAATATCATAATTACTTCTATATATGTGGTATCATACACCATTATTCAACAATTTTCCAAAGGTATAATTTTTGGAACCACTAAAACCTGAAATAAAATTCTTGACATTGATACTAATTATGACTAAATAAAGGGCCCGAAGGCCTTAATTTTTAATTATTTTTTCATACATCCCCTTTTATGAAGAATGGGGATAACCTCACATGACTTTAAAGATATAAAAACATAATCATAACCCCATCCAAAAAACAGACTACTAAAACATCCCATCCCCAACATCAACATCATTATGGAAAACCTCTGCCAAAGCATGGCTACTCAGCGAGCTGTCCCCTGAAAAAAATGCATGGGCTTAGAACCAATGGATAAGCCATACCCTCTCAATCTTCCGAATCCATGTAGTCAAGCATAGTGAAATATACATGCTCTGAATCCACATCTAATGAATTTCCTAGTAGAATGTCTAGACCAAGCTGTCATCCAAAATACAAACCTTCAAATGCTAAAATGACAAATCACAATTCCAGTCATTTCAAGTTGTTTCTGTAGAATTATCTTCCCATTTGAAAAAATTCCATCTTCCCAACACTTCCCAAAAGACTCTAACCAAGAAACAAAAAACCCATATCTATCATTCTCCAAATAAAACTAGAGAACAAACCTGTAGCTCTCGAACTCATCACCAGATATTCACAAAAAAAGACAACAATCCAAAATCATCATCCACATTTCAAGACAATTGAAACCATAACCATGAAAATAGAAAGGAAAAAAATCCCTATGTTGCCTTGTAATAGAATTCCAATACCGAGAACATCATCCGATGAAGATTGAACCCAATCCTAAAACAAGATGCAGCTAGATTCATCCACACACAAAACCAAATCACTAGAAGTAAAAAGACCACCATCATCAAAACATTCACTGCTCCACCATCACCCTTTCAACGAACACGAGCATCTTAAAAAATCAATGAAAACCAAAAATTACCTTTCACAAAACAATGCTTCAAGAAAACAACAACCTTCATAGAACCAATAACATCAAGAACAATCACAGTCTTACAACACCCTAATTCTAGAATAAATCACAAGTAGAAATTCCAAAGCTAATAAATGTATAACCACCAAAACCAAATCACGAGTATGAGTGCATATAAAATCCCAGAAAAAAGATCAAAAAGAAAACATAAAACCTTCACTGAAATGAATACATAAATAATCCATGGGAAGATGTTTTTGCTACAAGACAAAAAAATATCCCATCGCCACTTTCAAATTCACACATGAAGGAAGGATCCTCAAAAAACACCCATAACAGATGCCAAATGAATATAAGAACCCTAGATCGTAGCAACAGAAACTCGAACCCTAGACCAGCACTACGCCGCCAAAAAAACCCTTTCCATATTGATGGTTAGGGCGTGAAATGACCAGCGAATGATGAGGATTTTAGAGAGGGATGAGCCCGCACATCACCGCCACTGGGAGAAACCAAACTCCACAAACGCATCGAGCTGAAGCGCTGAGAGGAGAACCACAGCCGACCTGATATGGTGGTGGAGAAGGCGGCAGTGGGGAAAACATAGCTTCGTGACACCCCTTACGGGCTCATTTCCCCACTATCAATTGATACAAATTATGAATATCTGTGATTTAATTATTTTTTATTAAGTATTGCATTTAATGCACATCCTCCTTTCTCATTAACAAAGACATTTTTTTCATTCTCTTCCATATTTTTCATTAAATATCACTATGATGGATGTTATTAATAAAGAACCATTGATTCTTGGTGAAAGAATTATTGATATTTATCTTTACATTCCACCAATTAGGTAAATCTATTATCCCTAATATTATATTTTCTTCCACTGAATATAGTCTTCTCATTTGGGATTGGAATGATGTATTTCATTATTTTGCCATTATCTCAACTCTTAGTACAATTTTATTTCATATGTACATGCTTAAATCATATAAAACAATACTCACTAAAATAATACTTCATAGACACATTCCTCAAATATGTATTATTGTAGCATATTTTCTTCCAAATTGGGGACCTTATGATTTTAAAAATACACTCATGGTGTGTTTCATTATACTATAATGATTATAATTTTAATTGTACTTCTCTTTCTATATTTCCTAAAATTAATTTAGAAATAATCATAAATTTACTCCCTTATTACAAATTTGGAGTTTTGAATATTACACTTTTCTATATTGTCATTGGAGGGATCTTCTTCTACTCATTATATTTTTTCAAATACTCTTCAAGATCCTTAATATTATCATCCTTGTATGTCAATTGAGAATCCATTTCCATCAGCCATGATCCAACTAAATTCCAATATTTTATCCTCTATTCAAGTAGTTTTTTGAGGGAGAAAAGGATTACTTCCACATATTTTATCTTGATATTTTCAGTTTTATATTTTTTGAATAATATCATGGTATGAAAATTTTACCCTTTATTTTTCTCACCCATTTTCATAATGTATTTATTCATGGCCAAGGTAATATGATACCATGATATTTTCTCCATGGGAATATCTTCTATGAATGCACAATATTTATTAATACTTATTACTAATCGATCGACCTTCTCAAACAATGATTAGATTTCATAATTCTTATTGAATGATAATTATCCATATTTTTTAATATGAATCATTCATACTCCTTTCATATAATCTCTCATTCCCTCATTCTAAACATAGGAATTTAAATTTCAATATTTTATAGTATCATCCAAATCAATGTTATAAACATATTTACCATTAATCTCAATCTCACTTACCTCAGGGAGTGTGTACTCTATCATAGGAATGTTATAGTGAAACATATATTTCCCCATTGAAATAAGGAAATATTCTCTATATTTTCTAATTAATGTTTCATTATTACCAATTATCAAATCTAATGTTGAGTTAGACTCTAAATCTATCATGGGAATTACTAGTTTTCTATTCACTATTTATATTGATTTCCATATATCAAATGTGGTATCACAATCAGAGAAATCCTTGTAAACCTTATCATATGATAATCTAACCAAGAATATTTATATATATTATTCACTAATTATTTAAGTTAATTTTTAAAATTTTATATTTGAGTATATATTCCCTGATCTTATACCACAAACCTATATGAAAATAAAAACCACTTTGTTAAAGAAAATATATGTCACACCATTAAAATGAGGTCTCCCCATAGATTCCATGTATGAGTACAAATAACATTATTTTGGATATTGAATACTATGATAAAACCATTATCCCCAGTTGTTACCAATTGGGGAAAAGTTGAATAATCTATCACTAAGAGGGGTTAAATTATGGTGTACATTTGATTAATTTTTTAAGTACCTTGACCATAAAAAAATTTCCATTGTAATAAGTGTAGAAACCCTACTTAATGATTATTTTACTATTATTATTTGTTAACAAATATTTTTAAAGTTGATCACTAAGTAGAATATTCAATTATCTATTTCATGGATGTTTATATATTATATATTGATGGTAATGTAATATTTTCATTCCATGCATAAATATTAGTGAATTTAATTAATTTTCCTCAAATAAATTAATCATATGGAAAATCTATGACATAGTTTGTGTCTAGAATTGCGATTTTATGAAAACATCTCTATAATTGATTTTTCTTCAGTGTCAATGACGATTGAACCTAGTTTTACATTTTATATTTTAAAAAAATTAAACTAATGGTTTTCTATATTTAAATTATTATATAATTATACTCTTATCCATGATATTACATAGCATTATAGATGGATATTCATGGTTTTTTTCTTTATTATACAACCACTGTCAATGAATTATTTGTTGGAATTTCCATAATACTCTGCGTGAATATTGTTATAAAAAAATTACATACACAATGTAGGGATTATTATTCTAAATTATTGATCTATTACTCCTGAATCCTAACTAATTTTTTCTATTAAACCGTATTAATTATTTTTGGAACCTTGATTTTGAAATTTTAAATCCCAATTATTGATTTATTGATCCCCATACAATGAAGTCCTATGACATATTTTTAAATCCTACTATATTTCATATGACTATATAACAGTTATTATGATAAAAGTAATGGATCCCCAAACTAGGATTGAACCCCCATCCACCACTCCCACCCTTCATGTGTTGGATTGTAGAGTTATATATTTTATTCAAATATTATTATAGATTATTTGGGCGATGAAAGAAGATTGTGGTTAAGTTATGGTGTAGAAGTGGAATCCTACCATATCGGTGACCAAAAGTGGGGCGAAATATGTGACTGTGGTTATAATATGAAGTGGTATTTCATATAGGAGGATTAGATTAATTGGTGTCTTATAGGTTCTAGAGTAAATGCTCAGTACAAGGTAAAGCATGATGGGATGCGATAGGATGTCACATTTTCATTCCATATACTCTTTAGCCATTCACTTATAGGGATTATGATTGTCTATAGGGATAAACCTACTAGATAAGAAAGAAATATACCAGGACATTTGGATAATATAAATACATTCCCTTCCTCCCATGTTTACCTAGTATAAGTAGTCCTTGTGGGATCAAATATATTAGCTAGGGTACTGATTCATAATGATAAATGAGAAAACCACATAGAGTAGGTAATCACATTAGGTTGGATCTTCCTAAAGTAACATAGTTTGTGTCTGTATGGTGACCATAAATGATTGTAATACATAACCTAACTTATAGCCTACCCAATGTGCTAGGGTACAATGGGTTTAGTAGTCCACCAAATAACGTTCTCATGGATTATTTATATATAGATTAAGTACACCCCACCCCAATCAAGAGTTAAGACTAGAAATTATTCCTCCACAATAGTTAGTTACTCCATAAAATGATACATTTATTTTTTCAAGGGGAGGGCCCCTCATTATAGTTCCACACAAGATATATATGATTCCTGGTTGTGGTAGATCAAATTATTTAATCTAATGGTTTTCACTCCTATTGCTGGGTTGTATAGAGAAAGAACATATTTTATGAACTTATTTCTCAACATTAATGTATATAGAGGTGTTTATAGGTTATTGATTACTCTTATCCTTGTGGGTTTGTGTAAAATTATTTTTCTCATTATTACAAGATGCTTTTTGCAGTTTCCTACTAGGTAAGTATACAGTTAACTTTATATGGGTGTCTTTATACACAATTTCCATTTATTTTTTATTAAATAGAACATTTTTTAATAACATGGGTATACATGATGTTAGGTGAGCATAGTGGTACCAAGAACAGATAGTTTCAGGAAAAGTTTATATCTAGATATAGATTGTTGCATGTATCTCTCCATCCCAATTGTTTCTTTTTTTTATTCATTAGTTTATTTTGGAATATATTTTCCCCATATTACATTGGTATACACTAGTTATTTACTTATGAATATAATATGATTATTCAAGCATAATATGTTGTCTATAATCAGTTTTATTTATCCATAAATATTATATAATTTTTGGATATTTGTGTTGTGTATAGGAGAATTATGATACTACATGTCCTTTTTTGGATATTCATAAATGGGAAACAACATTCCCATAAACAATTGGAGGTTCCATTGGGGAGGAACACTAATATTACCACTACTGAAAATAGGTCTTGGTGTTCTGGGTCATGTCGGAGTGGTATCAGAGCTGGTTTATCTTAGAGTGAGAGTTTAGGGGATGGTTTCTGCTGAGTATTGTTTTTTAGTATTTAGGTAAATGTACATTTGGGGTACCATTCTTTTAATTTAGCCCATGGGAACCAATATTGGTGTGATAGTCAATGTATCCCTAAAACAGTTCGGTGATAACAAGATTTTTAGCTCAATACGTTAAGACACGAGTGGAAAAAAATGAATAAATTGAAAATACTTCATATTGGAAAGATTTATTAATTTTCATGTACTTTTTAGGTTGGAAACCAATATATGATTTAATGACCATGGAATAGATATTTATATAATAGGATTCTTTCATGTTGATAAAAATATGGTATTCTGAGGAATGGTTGTGATGTTCCCATGCAAATGATTGAGGCCATTATCGATGGCCTACCATGTCATGAGGCCTTTATCTGTAGACTAGATCCTGAGATATCCCAACAGATAAAATAAGGAGTATTACCTCCCCCATCATGAAATGACAATAACCACCAACCAAATTTTAATTATACAGTCTACCACCTACTAGTAAATTGATTATTTTATAGGGAATGAATTGGAATTTCAATTGGATGAGTGCAATACACAATATCCAGTGATTTTGAATTTGATGGTTTTGAGTAATTACTAACCCATATATATGTGAGAGCGAGAATAATATTGTGGTTTGTGTATTCAACTTTTTATGTATTCATACCAATCATATGGTAAAACTTAACATTAGCCATCTCTTGGGTGTAGTGAGTCACTAGTGGATACTATTCATCCTGAACCATTATGAGGTGATGCTTCCTTAAGAAATGTTCAAGTAAATTTTCGTTCAATAATACAAACACAAGGAATTTTATGTCTATATAAATCAAATAGGTATTGAAGTTTCATTTGGATTGTCTGTTTCATAGTGATAGTACATCCAGATTCAATGATCTCATGAGTTTCTCCCTCAACGTGATCTGAAATGGATTCTTCCATTAATTGAATGTTATGTGTGGGTAACATATATATATTTTATATAATATTATTTTCCAAATTAATATATATATATATATAGAATTCATTACACAAAATAATAGTTTTCTTCATTAGTGTGCAAGACATGCAACATTATGTTTCCATGAGGCATGAAATACTATTATTTTTAATATGATTGTTATAATCTAGACATTAAATTGGAGGGTAAGTAATGTATTAACTTTTTTATAAAATATACATACAATTACCCTACTAAATATTACTTTTAGGTAAATTATTAGTATAAAATTAATCAAATTTTAATAAATTAATTATATTCATAAAAAATAAATTTTCATGAAATTTTATTTTTATATTGTTTATTAGAAAATATTATAAATATTATTGAATATTTATTTTTTTAAATTAAATTAATTTTTGAAATTATCCTATAAAAGTTAACAAAATGGGAAATTTAGGTATTTTTTTAAAAAATATTTATTTTCCAATAAATAGTGAAAATATTTTTTTTTAAAATAATCATTTCTTTTCATAAATGTAATATATTTCAATTTGAAATTATGTTTTAGAGTGAAAAAATTATTATTAATTAATATTTTATATAATTAATTAATTTTAAAGAATAATAATATTGGATTTTTATATAAGTTCATTTTTTGGTTTTAAAAATGTTTTTTCTGAATAATTAATTAATGTGCATAATGGTTATATATTTATATTATTTGTCAAAATACATATTTTGAAATGTTTTAACAAAATTTTTTATATTTTATATCAATTACTTTTAATTGATATTTATAATATTAATATTAATAAACATAAAGAGAATATTAAATCATCTTTTGCAAAAAAATCAATTCTTGGAAACTGGTTTTTTCTTCACGTTTGTGGGTTTTGATTCAAATTTAATATTTCTACTAATAATAAAATTATTTGAAAAATAGAATTCATTTTTAAAATAATAATTTTAAAAATATTTAATGTTAAAGTTTTTAGAATATTTTGAATTTTTTTTAAGAATAGTGAAAAAATAATAGTTTTTATTTGAAAACCGTGATTTCAAAAAATTTATATATAAAGTTAAATTATATTAAAAATTATTTTTTAATTAAAAATTGATCAATTATAAATATAATATTATTATTTAGCTCTATTGTAATCAATTTAATATTTAATTTGTAGATAAAAACTTTTTATCCTTTTGAACATTTTCTCTTTGTAGACCTGCTTTCTCTTTTCATATATGGGATAAATTAAAAAGTATATATTTCTAATAATGTGAATTGAATTCAGGAATATGGATATAATATTTTTATTAATCATAATTTATCATTATAATATTTCATCTTACAGTTTTTTGAAACTGAATATTGAATATAGTCAAAATTAATTATCGTGGTTATGGTAAAAATGAGATTTCATGGGGTTAAACAAAACCATAAGGACAAAATGACATAATTATTTTTATAAAATATAATTTATGGATATATATATATATATATATCATATATTATATAATAAACTATAATACTCCATTTTTTAGTCATTTGGTATGACACAAATATGTGGATACCATTATATTTTCAAAAATCTACAAGCGTGACACCCACTGTAATTCTAATATACAACCCCTATTCCTATCTTATTCACACATTAAAACTCTATTGGTTCATCCAATAATTGAAAAAATAAATTATAAACATCACTAAAATCACATTAGAGTCATTAGTTTGGTCATAAATCCAATCTAGGACAGATTTTGGTGTAAACATAATGATGTTACCATAAGAATATGTAACAATTTTAAAGAAGCATTTTTTTTAATATCTTCCTCCACAACCTTAATTATTATTAAACCATGATTATATAATATAATATTAATCATAAAAAACATAATATTTTTTATTTTAATGGAATTACTTTATACCATCTCCCCTTCTAATAATTTTTTTTATGAAATCATCATTCATGGGTACAACGAACTACTACATCTCAAATTAAATTCATTCGTTTTTCAGTTCACACCACTCATGATTGGTAGTGATGATGTATTTAACGTATATATTTATATTACATTCATAAAAATATTTTATCTCTTTAGTAATTATTTCATATATAATTTTTACCTCCAATTCCACAGTTGATATAATTAGGTTGCTCGTGTGTGTGGAGGACTACCACCCTGTGAAGCAATGTGTGTCCTTTTCACTAAATATTTACATGAAAGATGATAATGTTTAATTTATTAGATATATATGATATAAATTAAATAATTATTATATTCATAACAGATTTATAATATTAATATATAATATATCATTTTATATCTTACCTTTTATCTCACAAAAAGATGATAATGTTGTTTGTGTCCTTGTAGACCACCGCCTTCATGAAATGATGTGACCCTATATTCATCACCACACAACATGGATGATATTTATAATTATATATAATGATATAATATAGTATTTATGATATTATGAATTTTTATATATATAATATATTACTTACCTTATTTCAATTTTTTTAAATTGTAAACGTTACTCATGCATACGTAGGGCCTACCATCTCCATGATTTTAGCATACATCATTTCTCAAAACAGTAATTAATGATTGGTATTAAAATAATAAATTTTCTATAAAAAATATATTTATATCAAGACAATTATTCTGATGCTGATGAAAGCATGATCAAAGTAAGATGAGAGAAAGTTAAAAATCAATACATATAAAAAACATATATATTAATACAAAAATGAGACTAAAAAATTGAATTTATAATAAATAAGAAATAAAAGGAATAAATTAAATAATATATGGTATGATATATATAATTATTGTTCTATAATATATGTAATAAAGTGATAATTATTATATAAGATGACCGAATGGGTATGAAGGCTGTTGAGACTTATGGTAATGGATGTATATCTTTCTTTTTTTACATCTATTACACACATTCCATATTCACCACTAATTTAGTTTATGTGGTATAAATAATTGAAAATAAATTATTTTAGGAATCTTGAACAATTTTTTATATATTTACATATCGATTTTTATCTCTCTTTAATGGGTTTTAGGATAAAAAATTTATTAATTTGGAAGGTGAATTTTCTCTCAATTTTCCTTCTTTGAGATATATATCATGTTTCGCACCAATATTCTCTTACAAGGTGTATATATACCCCATATGACATGTAATATCCCGAATTTATTTATCCCCATGATATTTTTTGTTTCATTTATTGATATTCCTTCATGGGGAGAATATTTTAATATTATCAAAGTTTAAAAGATAATGTAACATGATGTTATTATTTTTAGGAATTCATGATGACATATTTTTAACCATTACTTGGTTGGATTTTTTTTAATATGAATCAGGGGGAATTTTAAATGTGTTGAATTTCATTATGCTTGTGCATGGTTGAGGCACGATTTTCTCAATCTATTCAATTTTGTGAATTGGGGTTTTCATGGATGGTGCGCAGATTTTCAGATAGTGTGCCCTCATAGAAGAATCTTTGTAGGCTATTTAAATGGAGTAAATAGTTACTCTACATGGTTATTCAATACATGCATCTCTTCCTAGATAATAGTTCATGGGTTTTATGTAATTTGAAGATATTTCATTAAAATCCCCATAACCCTCACTTTAGGTGAAGATAGACCTATCATGACCCCATAATTATTCTCATTCCTTGGGAGTGTCTAAGAGGATATTTTGGCCCTTATATATTCTCCCATAATTGTATTTAATATTGACGATCGTGTTTAAATATACCCTTAGTTTGTCTCCCCACCTCGTTCTCTATCTCCTGCTTTCTCTTATCTCTTACATATGGTTCCCTAGATCCATGTGATAATTTTTGGATCATACATCCACTATTTTGTAATTGTAAAACTAGGTTTGATTTATGGTTTCCAGTGTTATTGTTATTTAGTGGAAAATCGAGAAGCGGGTTTGGAAATTTGAGATCTAATAATTTTGAGGTAGGTAGTTCCATCATGATTACCATTTTTTATTAAAAAAATATTCCTTTGTTTAAATTCTATATTTTTATTTATATTCAATTGTTTTAATTAAAATAAATTTATTTCAATTTGTTTGTTGGAAAACACTAATTGTATTAAATTGTGGTTTTAAAATGTTATTTTGGCAAGAAATTGGGGAAAACACCCAATTCTATTTAATTGGGGTGTGTTTATGTAAATTTGTGAAATATATATTTTTTATTTTAAATTGTGGAATTGGTTTGAGAAAATAACAATGAAACCCCAACTTCAATTGAATTGGGGGTTTGTTGTGAATTTGAGGCAATTTTTTGAAATTAAAATTTTAAATTTTATTATGAAAGTTAATCGCGCATTGGAATTGTTAATTTATTTTATATTATAATTGATTTAAATGGACTAAAATGGGTATGATTGAAACCTATGGGTTTTATCATTCAAAATTATTATTTTTGATTAAAAACCCATTTTGTATTTAAATAGAAAATTGTGATCTTTGAAATGGGCAATGAGACTTAATTTTATTCCAACGTTTCATAAAATAAATTGTCCATTATTTATTTATATTAGATTTCTTATAATATTAGGTAGTTATTGATTTATTTAGGATAAACATACGGGGATGTGATTCCTCAAACACCAGATTGATTCTTAAAAACACTAACGATACATTTGGTCCGCATATCATACATCCCTAATGGGACATCGACGACCCCTCTATTTCCAGTTCTGTGGGATAGGGGTACAAATTATGGTTTTTCACTTGAGAGTGTTAGGATCTCACAACCTGGGGCAATCATACTTATTGGAAGATGACCATGCTGCTAGATTTTGTATATGTGAGATATAAATGTGTTCTATCGTAGTAAATGTTTTTACATTCCTTGTGAATTTATGTAAATATATCTTTATAAAAGTTTTTATTTAAGAAATTTGTGTAAATAACCATTTTCTTAAAATTATTTCCTTGATTTCAAATGTATTTATATTATTTTATGTATACAACACGATTGGATTAAATATTATATTCAATTGGAAACATTATTTATTTGAAAATTGAAAGCACATTATTTAATTAATTAATTGTTTAAATAATATTATGAAATCCTTGGTGATATCCATAGTGGTATTTTAGGTCACACACTATCTATGCCTTCGATATTTGGTAGAATATCTCATTCCTGGTTGGATGAGGGGTATATCCCAATATTTAGGTGGTTCTAGCTATTGATTTATGGACATTTATATTTTTATCTGTTTCGACTTGTTCTATTAATCTATATTATTTTTCTAGTACATTATTTAAGTACATTGGGGTTTTTATAAATGTCTGACTTCTGGTACACATATCATAGTGGATTTTATTGTATGCAAATAAAATATTTTATCATTCTTCTATAATTTTTATGGATGATAGTTCCCTCATTCATTTTGTGTGATTTCAGGTTCTAGTATCCAACTCGTTTGGATCATGGATGACCTTATAGATATGTGATGACCATCTCATTTATCAGGTTACTAAGGTACCTAGGATGGTTCGTGACAAAATTCAATATGAGGTGGTTGTTCTTCTTGTTTGGAAGTTAGTAAACAATTATGTATTCTTTTGGGATATAGGTGGTTGTTTCAGTTTAGTTTCATCCCTCTCTCACCACAATGAACCTTATGTTGCCAAGGGTAGTTAGGGAAACACATATTGGATATTATTCGTAGTATTTTCTAACTTTTTTAAATGAATATATTAAAATTTGAATCTTTTTTTCTATATCTTTTTACTAATTTACTTCGTTTCTATGTTTGAGTATTCGTATAATGTATTTCTTATTTTTTTGATAATTTATAACGTCATATCATTGTTTCCAAGTGCAGAAGAATCCTGTGATGATGGGTGATATATTAAAATTATTTTAATAATTGTTTCCTGAAATAAAGAGCACATATCTTTCACATCATATTTATATATAATTTACTTTATATTAGAACAATAAATAACTAGGCTTAGGAAATTTTTTTTAATGATTTTTAATCATCATAAATATCCCTTCTAGGTTTACATTGTTTCCATTGGGAGTATCCATGGTAGAATCCCTCTATCAGTGATACAGATGTGCTTCAATGGTCTCTGAGAATATACACTCGTTTTATTTGTGCGAGCACAGTGAATTGAATTTCTTGAGTTGTTAATTCATGATATATCGTTATTCGGTCATGAAGAAATTATCTCTTGGGTTTCTTTGTCTTGAGAGGCAGATAGAAGGAGGACTGAAGTGGGAATTTGTTATGTGAAACAATTTTCTATTCCCAGACATGGAATTGGTTTTGAATAATTTACCCAACAGTCGTAGCCGCCTATTTATAAAAATGGAAGTTTGGTTACAAAATTTAATTTCATAATAACCATTAAATATAATTATAACCATTAATGAAATCCCATGCCACACAATAATAATAAAATTTTTAATATTTGGTTTTGATCCATCTTACCAAAATGGATAAATAATATTTATCGTGTCCTAAATAATTATTTTATCATGAGATGTGTTCTTGGTCTATTTGAACTCCTCTTATATTAACTTAACACCTAAAAAAGTATGATATTCTCTTCAATCAATATTATATTAGAAAACTAGTAAATAAATATTTATTAAATATTAAATAAAATAAATAAATATATTTTATTCACAATGCGGAGAATATATATTTATTTATTTTAAAAAATCAAAAAAACTGAAAAAAATTATTTTTCAGTTATGAGAATAATATTTATTCAATTAATTAAATTCAAATTTAATTTAATCGATACCACTAGAAAAACATAGTGTGTGACCCTCTAGGATACTTTCTTGTTGGCATTAGGAGGACTTTCCTAATGTCCAATACTGCTACCTAGAAATAAGTTAAGGCACCCATGATAATGAACATAATTTCACAAGGATGACCACCACATATTAATTACCATTGTGTAATATAGCCCCTTTTTCACATAATCTCATCTTGTTGGTTGCATAACGGTGTCATCAAACTCTATGCTTGATTCTTAATCCTTTGAATATATGAAATAAACTCTTCGTTACACCATGGACATGGAACTTAGTCTGATGGTTCTACTTCTATAAAATCATCGAGACAAAACATTCCTTAATCATGGATGTGAAAAATCATTTCGTGGATTATTCATTAATAACATGGGATTCATGAGGCACCTAACAAAATGAAATTCCCTTAAACATATGGTATGATGGTTTTCATTACAAAATCTATGTGCATGAGTCCTAAAATTAATTAATCATAATATTAAAGTTAAAGGACCATTACGTATGCATATGGATTGGAATATCTGTTGACACCAAAACATAATGAATTTTTAATAATGGGAGTGTTCTCGTATTCTTCCATATTGGAGATTTCCTTGTGTGATATTACTGAGATGAAGTATCATTTGATTATGAGTACTCTCACCTAATGGTCATTATACTATGTTTCGAATCATAATATATTTACAAACCACAAAACTATATTAAGTATATATCCATAGATGTTCATGGTTCTCATCATAGCATGGAACTACTATGACCTTACGAATGTAACAAATACTCTAGGACATTATTATATTATGGCATTTCCAAACAATGAATTAAAGGTAATAATATGTTTATTCTAATATTTAATAAATAAAATATTCTTGTAATCAATGTATAAATCATTGGTTATTGGACACCAACACTATCAAACTCCCACTAGGACTAGAGATAACTAACTATGACTTTTAGTCTTCAAAAAATCACCAGATAATCATGTTTCTCATGATTCAAGGGTTTAGTCAAGGGGTCGATCATGTTGTCCTCCATGGAAATACTTCTCACTACAACTTCACCTCTATGAGAAATGACCCCCAATATATGATACTTCCAAAGTATGTTCATAGTCAATAGATGTGACCATGGAACTTTTGAATGATCCATCACTAGAGTATTATCATAATATAGTGTGGTGTGATATTTTCTTCAAGGCGCCACATCACGATCTAAAATGAAATTTCACATCAAAACTAGTTAATTAGCTTCCATAGAAGCAAATATATACTCAAAATCTACTATATAATCTATGACCACATCCTTATTTGACATCTCATAGGTCACATAGACTCCATTAAAAATGAAAATGTATCCCATTTGTGACTTCATGGAATTTTGATCTGTCTAGAAATTGGCTTATGCATATCCTCTGATGACTAGTTCATCATCACCTCTACAAACCAAGAACATATCATTAGTACTCCTCAAATACATAAGGATAGTGTAAACTTCCATCCCTTAATGGTCACCTGGATCATCTTGATATCTTCATAAAACATTCAATGAATAGAAAATATATGGCTTAGTACATATAATATCATACATGACTAACCTAGTCACTGATGCGTATTGAATCATTTCAATAATATTTCCATCCTCATGAGTATGAGGAATCATTTTGTTTGAAATATGGATTTCATTTTGTTGCTGGAAATAATCTCATTTTGGGTAATTCCACATTTAATATCATCATTATCATGTCAATGTATGTACTTTGAATTAGGATAAGACACCACTTGGATATATCATGATGGATCTTGATCCTAATAATATACACACCTTCGTCCTTACCTTTCACAGAAATGCATTTATTCATTCATATCTTAATAGCGTGTAAGTCTATTATTTCATTTCCAATAAATAATATGTCAATAAAATATAAAATTATGAAAATGATTGACTCTAAATAAATCATTTGTAGATACATGGATCACATTCATTATTTATAATACCAAATTCCATTATGGATTCATTTAAATAAATGATCCATGATCGAGAGTCTTTCTTCAATCCATAAATTTATTTTTGCAACTAAAATATTTTATTGGCATCATTTGGAGTCACAAACCCTTCATATTGTGTCATGTAGACAGCTTTCTAAAGGTTCCCATTATGGAAGGTTGTTTTAAAATACATTTTCCAAATCTCAGAGTCGTCCTAATTCAAGATGGAACATCTAATTTTAATAGATTTCAACATTGATACTAGTGATTGGTTTCAGTATCATCAATTCATCGATGATGATTAAAACCTTTTGCAACAATTCAATGTTTATAAGTACTAAATTTTCCTTCAATAACTACGTTCTTCTTGAATACCCATTTTAATCCATCATGATTTACATCCACATGAGTATCTACCAAAATTTATACATGGTTTTGGTACATGGAATCCATTTCAGAATTCATGGATTTTTATCACTTGGTTATATCTATCCCACTTACTTTTCATTGTATCTTAGAGGATCGTTATTCTAAAAAATAATAATGAGTGACCATCCCCCCTAAATATAAATCCATACTATTATAGTCTCTTTAACAACTATTTCAGTATAAAACAATTCTTATGTCTCTAGGAAAATAATTTTTCTTCCATGAGGCATTGTGGAATGTGACCATGTACCAAATTTTTTGGGTGGTGAGCCTCAATAGCATCAAAGTTCATCTCACTCCCACTATCCCTTTTGGATGTATTCTCCATCTCAAGTAACATTGAGTGTCATTCCACTATAACCATTTTTTCTATGGGTTTGTATAGGTAATATACCCTTGTTTATTTGGGGTATCCCATACAGGTACACTTTGTTACTGATGGTTCATATTTGTTACCAGAATAGGCCTTAACAAGCAATTGGCTTCCCCAAACATGTAAATTTGATAACATGGGTTTTCATCCACTCTACAATACACATGGAATTCTATTTAGGGAATTAGTTTAAACTTGGATTAGTATGTGTGTCGATGTTTTTTACACATATCCCCAAAACTGATAATGTTAGATTGGTATGACTCATCATTGATCTCATCATATCCAACTAGGTGAAGTTCTTCCTTTCTCTTACACCATTCCACTGAGGCTTTTAAGGAGGAGTGTGTTGGGATAGGGTCCAAAAAATTGGTACATATTCGATGAAGTATTGATTATGATAGTCTCCACCTTAGTCTGAGTGGTGATTCTTAATCTTCCTAAAATGATAGTTCTGAACATCCATCTTGTATTACATGAATTTATCAAAAGAATAAAACATATATCTTATTATGTAAATATATGAATATATACTAAAATATTTAGTAAATGATTATAAATAAATATAGGTTTGGTTGACTGAAGTCACATAATAACAACCCTTGAAAACCAAGATCATTCTAGTTAGCAATGTGAGGTGGTAGTCCTTGATAGATACATTAAAAAAGTTTATCATTCTTGGCTGATCGTAGATCTACCTTCCATTTTTCAATTTTTTAGTCTACTTACATAGTATATTTGAATACATATGCGATCACTATAAAATGTATCTAATACCCAATTTATATAAGTAGGTAAATTTTACTCAAAAATAATTTCCCCAGAAGCTTCCCTTTTCTTCTTTTATTGGGTGTAGTTTTTTTTCATGTGGCCCATTATGACACCTGAAAAATAGAAAGAATCATGTTACCTTGCTTCCCCATTGATCTTATTGTTTCTGTAAGGGTGTGAAGATGATTTGGGTGTAAATATTTTTTTAATTCCCCTTCCATTTGTTCCCTATAAAGAAAAATTATTTTAACACTTCAAATCCTTATCTACATTGTGATGGTGGATATGATGATCTGTCAGAGACTACTCAATGGTGTTCATAATAAAACTCACAACATAACTGAAGAATCTTTGAGTGAGTGATTTCATAACGATACTGGTTCATGGTTCATCAGGGAGTATAAACCTTATAACCTTCTAGTTCTCAACGTAGCCAATTAGCATGACAATGTGAGGCTGAGCTAGAGAACCCTCTCTAGCCTTACTCTGTTAGAAATCTGTGGAAATCTCAAACTGTTACTGTCAAGCTCTCTCCTGGAAAAGACCACAATGGTGTTGAATAATGCTATATGCAACAATGTTTTCGTGATACATCATGAATTCAGAATACTTATATGAATTCATCATACATAAAATGTTGACTGCATCGTTCATAAGTTTTTCATAGACTAGTATCTTGACATAACTCGCCTCTTGAGTAGGAGGACCAGACATTTGTGATTCCAGCATGTATCATTTCTGTTCATGGTGTAGAACAAGTTGAATGAGTCTGAACCACTCCTTGATATTACCTATTGTAAGGATTTTGTCTTTATCCAACATTGATCATGGGGATAGTGAACATGTCCTTTTATTCTACAATTAATATAGAATATTAGTAGTACTTTTCTTGATTATATATTTTGTGAGAAAAAATTTATCAATTCTATTAAAACTCCAACTATTTTATCACGTCTCAATGTCATACATCATTGAACATAGAATGTCTAGTATCATGGAAATTATAGTGGAAAGGATCCATATTCCCCTTAACATAACCCCTTAAGGGTTGGTTAAGCTATTTTGAAGTTATTTTGGTAGGCAAGTCTTTGGAGACTTTGATTTTTGTTCCTTGATCCATTTAGTTGACTTCACAATATAGAAATCCAGACTTGGATATTCTCAATACATCCCTCCATATATATCCATTTCCAGCAATGGATACTCCTCCTAGTCTAAAATGGTTAAGTAAACCCAAAATGTATATAAGAACACCCCTTATAATAATACATTTCCCAACAATGGTTGGCCAAACACATATTTCTATTCAGTTTGTTTCCAAATGAAGTAACAAATGTATCAGTCAGACTTAATATAAGATTGAGGTGTTTAATTTTTTTATTCATAAATTTTTATCCTGTTTTATCTTTGACATGTAATTTTATTATTTTAGAGGATTTTTACTTAATTAATAAACCATTTTTTTATGAAATATTTATGTATAATAAATTTTATTTTAATTATGTATTAGAAAATTAATATATTAATTTATGTGATCGTGGTCTTACATCAACAAATATAATAACATTTCATTAGATAGAAAATAAATTAATTAAATTACCCAATCATGTGCTTATATAATGGTGGATTTATTGAGAGGACATTAAATGAACTTATGAATAAGGATGATTAACTCCTTATGCTAGACATGGCATTAGCTACAAAATTCCATGTGTCCTTCTATGTATCACTAGTTTGCATCCGTATGGTAATATCTTGAACCATCCCCACATTCCTTGGGATTCTCCACCGACTACAAATACTTATTACTCACATGCAGGTGAGGGTAAACAAAGTATTGTTTAAAGTGAATTACATAAAAATACTTAGACACAGAAGTTCAATATAATAATTACTGGAGGGATGAGTCATATATCATATTTTAATTAAATTTTAAAAAATTTGAGAGACAAAAAATTAAATTTAATTAAATAAATACTAACCCATACATGGGTCTTGGTCAAGCACAAGATGGGTAACACATGCATCCAAAACCCAAATTAAATATCTATCATTGATTTATTCATTCTTTTATTATTTAAGATAATAATTCTTTCATTAATTAATTATCAAATTAATTAATTAATTCCCATTCATCTTAATGATAAACCAATATTATTTTGAGATACTTTGCATTATTGGAAATAATTGAAAATGAACAGAAGGACCAATAATGGTATAATAATTATGATATATTAATTTGAATTTTAAAATTATTTAAAACCATTATTATATTTTCAAAAACAAAATGATGTATAATAAATAAAAGAAGGGTTTAATACCGAAATATCAGATTTAATATTATTTTAATGTTGTTAATTAATGGGAGACTACATGACATATACTTACAGTTACATGACATGTACCTCGGTTTTTAAATTTCCATGTCACACACCTAGGGTGCTGCTGAGTGGACTCATCCATTCTATATAGTGTGAACATGCTAGTTACAGACCATGTATCTGATTCTCATGTTCAATATTGTCTCAGACAACACACAGTGTGAAATAAAATCCCACCATGTAATTAATTACTCAGTACATACTGATACATTTAACATGAATATAGAGTGTGTGGTTTGACCACACGCCTTGTACACCAATTTTATGGTCCAATTATTTGGAACTTCCAAATGGAATATATAGTAACTCGTTATTATTTATTAAATCATTATGAAAATGAATCACTAAAAGAACTCCGTTAATATATCAGTAACTTGTTAATTCAAATCGTATTAAAAAACAAATAATAAGAAATAAACTCAAAACATATTTTCCCATATATCAATAATAAAGTGAATAATTATAAATTTAAATGTTACCACTGTGATACCACTTGATGATTTCATGAATAGTGGATGTGTGGGATGGTTGGTGATATATTATTATTTATTTTATTAATCATTACCCGAAACAAAGATTAGAGATCCTTCATATGAAATTTATAAATATTTTTTAACTATATGAAGAAATAAATACATTGGAATATGAAAATTATACGTTGATTATTTTTTATCATCTGAAAAGGTCCTTCTGGATTTTTTTCCATTGCGCGTTTGAGGATCTAGGGGCATAATCCCTCTAGTGGTGATCCACACATGCATTAATTGTCTTTTAGGAATTACACCCATTCTATGGGTGCTAGAGTGGAGAATTGAATGTCTGTCATTATTCATTCTTGATCATTTTTTCTTTAGTGTTGAAGAAATTCCCTTATGGGTTTCTAATTATTGATAGGGAGAGAGGACGACGACTCAAGATAGAATTCATTGTGCACAGGAATTATCTATTTCCAAACATGGAAATGGTTTCATATTAATTACACAAAATATTTAGATGTCTATTTATAGAGGTAGAATTTTGGTTATAAAACATTATTTCCTAACATCAATTAAATATAATTATAACCATTAATGAAATCAAATGACACATAATAATAATATTATTATTATTATTTTACCATGTGACAACATGCACAAAAGTGATAAATAATATTTACCAACATGTAAATAGTTATTTTAGTAATAGAAAAGGTCTTTGTCTATTCGAACTCATCTTGTATTTATTGAACACCAGAAAAAATATTTTATTCTATTAAATAAATAGTTTTTCACAAACTATTAAATAAATATTTATTAATAATTCAATAAAAGAAATAAATAAATGTTATTCACAAACTGGAGAATAAATAATTATTAAATTTATGAGATCAATATATCAAAAATAAAATTATTCCATGATCATTAGAATAAAATTTATTTATTTATTAAATTAAAATTGAATTTTATCGAGACCACCACAAGCACATAGTTTTTGACCATCTATGATTATTTTCTCATTGTCATCAGGTCGGATTGCCTAAAGCCCAATATTACTATCTACCAATGGGTAAAGGAATATGAGAGAAATAACTTAATGTAACAACAATGAAAACCACATATGAGAGATCATAATGTAATATAATCCCTTTTTCACATTATCACATAATGTATGATTTGTGATGGTGTTATCAACCTATATGCTCAATACATCATTCCTTGACTATATAAAATAAATGCTTCGATGCACTATTTCCATTGATTTTAAGGTGATGGTTATATTTCAATCAATGGTTTGATATGTCAACTTACATAAATATAAAAAACATTTCTTGAGTTATACATTAATAATATGTCATTTGTGATGTATAGAATGTACAATACTTCCCACCAATATATGGCATAATGGTTTTCTTTAGAATGACTAAGTGCGCGAGTCATGAAATATATTAATGTTAATCATAAAGTTTAAGGAAATTAATAATAGTCAAATATAGGAATATACGATGACCCCAAAGCATGAGATATTCCTACTAGAGGTTCTATTATCATAATATCCATGCTTGGAGAATACCATGTTAGAAATTCATGGGAAGAATTCTCATCTACTCGTGATTACTCGCATATGACAGTCTATATACAATGTGCCACATCATAGTATGTTATCAAACTATAGAAAAACATTTAGAATATTCTCATATCACTTCAAAGATATCATAATATCATGTAACTACTATTAACTTATTAAATAAAAAAGTAGATTAAAAAAATTATTACACTATTTTCATACCGAATAATACAAAATATGTATTAAGTCATTTAATTTATTATTTAATAGATAAAATATTTATTTAATTTAATTAAAAATACTTTGATATTAATCACCAGCTCTGACACATTCCTCCATGATGACATGATAATCAGATAAATGTGGATGATGATAGTATGATTCAGTGAGAAAATCCATCAGTGGTCTAAAATTTGGTTGAGGTGATTGTGAATACTGTGAAAGCTATAGAAAAAACACCTCTACATGTTCCCCTTCAGGCTCTAGATATAGAACCTCAAAAGGTTGTTCATTGAGAATAATATCCAGCATTCATTCTCCAGAAGATGGTTGTTTTGAAAGGTTCAAATACTCCTCTTGTGGCTTTGGAATGGTTGAGCCAGATAGATCGTTTTTTAGATTATTGGTGACAACAGACAAAATTAGAGTGAAGTGTACCACCTTCACGCTGTATGGACTAAGCAGGAGATGGGGTGACATAATTTTGATGACAAAGAAACATGACATATTATAGTGTATTGTCATCTATATTATTTTCACTGACTAGTTCAATAAAAAAAATTATTTTATAGGAATAGACTATAGGGTTTTCAATGATGAGCAGGTCGACAGGGTCATGATTGTGTATGAAAACTGCATTATTGAGCTCAAATATTTCCTCCATGAGATACTGTAAAATATGACGATGCAGGTGGAATGGATTTAGTTTTGACATCAACATGATATTCATTCATAGGTTTTCTTGGCGGATATTCTTTCTTATACTTATTTTTTTTGACAAATCACTGATGGTCTAAATGGACCTGGCTAGCATGTTATGTTTATCAAGAGTTTCTTTCTCTCCCTATAGCAGTTTGAGTTCATTCAAATGAACGAATATGTATGACGATTCTCATATTTTATCTCGATGGTAGGAATATTTTAGAACTCATAGAGTACCTAACATAGGCCCGTTGATTTTCTACCTATGTGGAAATCCCTATAATTCCAAGAGGGGTGCATTGAGGCACCCGAGGTATGTAGTTCTTGTGGATGTTCATGAATCATACCAAATTTTTTCATGTTTATTCAACTCCATGTAGTGTGACGTGATCATAAATTACTACAAAAAATGTGGGGAAACAAGATTCTTCATTGTTAAATGGATTCCATCCACAAGAATTAGGAATAATGAATCTTCACACAGTAGATGTGTCTTCAGAGGAAACATATATAGGTCATGAAATTTTGAGATGTACCATTATTATAGCTTTATCATTAGTGAATTCTCTATAATATATTATTTAATATTAATTTTTATTCCACACTATATTGTTTATTTTCTAAATCATCATACCGATATTTTATATTATTTCATGTATATTACTATACCCATGTTCTGAAAAGATAATAGAGTCATAATATTATTGCTTATATTATCCTTGTATTATATGTAGAGCTTTCTTGGAGTTTTATATTACTCAATATGAAAAAACATTACTTCATTTTTTGGATGGATTATGTCATTTAAAATAATTAATTTATTCATTTTTATCTTTGACCGTTCTCTATCACTAAACCCAATGGTGTGTGTCTTGTCCTTTAAGGAGAATGGGACCGAAGGTCTTGTAGAGTAACACAATTTTATCGAGACATGGGGAAATGAATATTAGTGTTTTATATTTTTTTTGGATTTGGAATATTTGAGTGGTGATCTCATTCCTATTGTCATAATGTTTCTCAATATAATTCCTTCTGATTATAATGGTTTTCCAAGAGTAAGGGAGGTAAAGTTCTAAATTGATTTACTTCCTTGCACTCAACTGGTAACAATTCTTTTGTACCTCATGGAACTATTTGAAATGAAATATTTAATGAAACATTTGTATGATATTCTAGAGAAATGATATATACAAACTACTGTATAACCTTGGGTGGTTCTAATTCTCTTTAATAACAATGAGGATGGTTCACATCACCTATATGTTGATTAAAAAAAGTTGTATCAGATTATGATAATGAATAAGTATATTTTTAAAAAAATTGATGGTCTCATTATTCCATTGAAACGGGAGAATATGTTCTAAAAAAATTTATATTCGATATGGTTACAATAAGTTTAGTATAAATGAATATTTCATTCAAAAAACTGCCTTTCGGAGAAGCTGTGACCATTATGAATACCTTTTCATGCCGTTTGGATTAAATAATACTCATGCAGTATTTTTGGATTTGATGAATAAGATTTTTGATTTTTATCTTGATATATTTTTTGTAGTCTTTATAGATGATATACTTGTTTGTTATATGTTTTAAGAGGATAATGTCAATCATTTAATAGATGTTCTATATTTTTTGATAAATTATGGACTTTATGCCAACCATTCACAATGTGATTTATTGATATGGGATGTAATGTTCGAGGGAAACATGGTTTCATAATGTGGGATGTTATTTTACCTTAAAAAGTAGAATTTTTTTATGACATGGGAACAACCATAAAATGTTTTCAAGATTCATATCATCATCGGTTTGGATGGTTATTATCATTGGTTCATTGAGGACATTCAAAATTTGTCTTCTCCAATGACTACTATAACTTTTAGGGGAGTAATGTTTTCCTATGATGAAATAAATCATAGTTATTTTGATGAGATGAAACTCATTTTTACCATTATTCTAGTCTTGACTGTTCAATTGGTTGGGTAGGTCTATTTGGTCATTTTTGATGCTTCAAGGTTTTCTTTATGATGCATTCTTATGCAAGGTGATCATATGATTTCATATGGATCTCATCATATTATGTCACACGAGAATAATTATCTACCAATGACCTAGAACATGATGTTTTGATGCACATTATTATGTTTTGGTGGAAAAATATTTATTTATAATAGTTTATAATTTTATCAGACCATAAGAGCATGAGTCGTATCTTCTTTCAAAAAGATTTTAATATCTGACAGAGGCATTGGGTGGAATATCATCAGCCTTTTGAAATTGAAATATCTTATATCCTGAGGAATTGAAATGACATCATATATACATTGAACATGAAAATTATAACCTAGTTCCTGATGTATTAATTAGAAGAGTGGGATGTGATCACTCTATTTTCAGAGTTTCATGTTGTAGTCTCGGAATCAGGGGATGAGGTTTCATTGGAAAATGTTTGGTTGACATATTCTAAAATTTATATGATTCTTATAGAAAAATATCATGATAATTATTTCATTAGCCTTAGAGACTCACTTTATGGTGGGGTTACCATTTTTGAGTGGTCCTTCTCCGAATAGGGAATTCGACGATGTTGAAATCTCTTTTTTGTGTTATTTGAGATAGGGGCAATAATTATGGGATATTTATATAATTCCACGTGGTTTGCGAACCTAGGAACCAAAAAGATATTATATTACATGTGTCCCCAATTATGGTGTTTATGTATGAGATGAGGCTTTTTTGAATTTATCTCTCATTATTGTAAGTGCAAACCGGTTAAGGTCGGGCACGAGAAACCTTTGATTTTTTTATCCTCTTCCAAGTACCTAGTTGGAAGGGGTATGATATCATGATTGACTTTTTTGTTGAGTATCCATGTACCTAGATAATGAATTAATTTATATTGGTTGTGATTGATTAGCTTATGAAATCAGATAACTTTATACTCATTCATCACACAACCAATGTTGAGGAATGGGAAATCTCTATGTAAAAAAGATTTTTAATTTCCTTACAGTTACATGTACTATAGTCGCTGATAGTTATCCTAAAATCACTTTTTTTTTCTGGAGAGGCCTTTTGGAGGAACTGGGATATCATGTTCATTTGAGTATAACATACCGTCCACAGTCAGAAGTCTAGACAGAAAGATAAATAATGATTTTTGGGGATATGCTTCATGAATTTGTTCTAGACTCTTATGGGGATTGGGAAGATAATTTGGGGATGGCTGAGTTATCTTATTAAAATAGTTTGGTGTCTATAATTAGAATGAATCCTTCTGAGTCCTTGTATGACAAACCATGTAGATCTTCATTATATTGGTTGGAGATTGGTGAAATTTCTTAAGTTGGACCATGTTTCGTGTAAGAGAAGACATAAAATATTTAGTTTATTCATCGGAGAATGTTGACATCAAATAAGTCATATATGTCTTTTGTTGATCATCACCACATACCATTGATGTTTTTAGTTGTTGATTAGGTGTTCAAGAATGTTTCACCTCAGTCGGGTTATTAATATCTTGGGAGGTAATGGAAAATTTATCCTCTTTTTTTGGGACCTTGTTGGTCACTATGAAGGTGGGAAAAGTTTCATACCATTTATCACATTCCCTACAGCTGAATTCAATACATAATGTGGTCCATGTATCATATTGATGAAGGTTTCTATCTAATCCCACTCATGTTCTGAGTTGGTAGGATAATATGGTTGAACCTGATTTATCCATGTCGAAAAGGCCTGTTAAGATAGGTTATTCTAAAACCAAGGTACTTAACAAGATAAAGATTCCATTATTTCACATTTTATGGCAGTGTAGTGGTGATAATAATCAGACATTGGAAATGGAGGAACTGCTGAGAGTGTAGTGGCCTCATCTTTTGTACATGTAATATTTTATGTATGATTTCTAGGGGAAGAATAATTATATGGAAGGGATTTTGTGACATTATGTTATTATCTTCAGCTATTCCAAAAACTAAATTTTTACCATGATTTGGATGGGTTTTTAATCGTGAATCAGTTGAATTTTTTTATGTATTTAAATTTTTTGGGATAGTTAACTATTGGAGAAACATTTTACAAAACTATTTTTTCTATAAAAAAAATCCATTAAATCCCATTTGTGGGGTTTCGTATGATCGGAATATGATTTTTCAGACCATGCTACCTCTTAGTAGAAACTATGTCGGACATTTAAATAGGGATCATAGTTATTCCCCAGAGTTTTTCAAACCATGTGGCCTTCCCTATTTAACACTACATACAATTTATGTAATCCAAAAATCTATTTTTAAAATCCTAAAACCCTCCCATAAGGTTCGAAAAAATCCTAGCACAACCCCATGTATTTTTTTCATCCTCATAATCATCTAAGATATAATTTTGGACCCTTTATTCCTTCCCAAATATAGATCAATTCTTGACAAATGTCGTTGGATCTCCTCTCAGTTAGTCCCTCACCCCTTTCTCTATATCCCCAAATCTCACTTATCCTCCCTAGGGTTCCATGGATCGTTGCGATTCTTTTTAGATATAATAACCACTTTTTTGTATCTTAAACCTATGATTTATTCCCAAATTCCGTTATTATCATTCTTTATCAGAAAATCCCAATTAGGGTTTTTCATTTGGTGATCTGTTGATCTTAATAATGGTGGTTTCTTCATAATGCCAAATTTTTATTAAACATAATTTTAATTTGTTTAAATTTTATCATTTTATATAAATTTATTTTATGAATTAAATAAATTTTCATGAAATTACATAGTCAGAAAAATCCAATTCCATTGAATTGGGGTTTTAAAATGGGATTTTGGCATGAAATTGGGAAAACCCCAAATTTTATTAAATTTATTTATGTTTATGTAAATTGGTTAAATTTAATTTTTTTAGATTAAATTGATGAATGGGTTTTATGGGGAAATTTTTAAAAACACCAATTCCATTGATTTTGTGGTTTGTTGTGAAATTTAAATAATTTTTTTGTAGTTAAGATGTTAAATGAAAATTTTTATGTTAACTAAAAAATTGAATTGTGAATTGATTTTAAAATCAAATTGTTGACCATGGGTAAAATATGGATTTCATAAAAACGATTGGGTTATATAATGGAAAATTACTTGTTTTCATTAAAACCATATTTTTGGGTTTTAAATGAAAAAAGTGGAATTTTTGAAAGGGGGGGATGAATTTTATTTTATGGGTGATTAAAATAAATTTCTATTCATTTGTTTATAATATATCACATGAAATACTAGGTATTTAGTGATTAATTGGGATAAACAAGCTATAATGGTAATGATCTATCACCGGATCAACACATTAGAATACTAACCAATTATTGGATATACTTACCTCCTTCCACAATGTGATATACATGAGTCCTCTCTTTGTAGTGTTGAGGGGTGTGTGAAAACATTACATTTTGTTATATGAGAGTGTTAGGATCCCATAATATTCCATACATCGTGGAAGATTACCATGTTTATCACTTATTTATATATGAGATATAAATATATTCCATAATTGTAAACTATTTTTTATCCCATTTGAATTTATATAAACTGATTTATATAAAATTGATTATTTAAGCCATCTATATAAAGCACCATTTGATTAAAAGTACATCCAATGTTAAAATGTATTTCTATGATATGAAATGTAAAGAATAATTTTTTTAAATATTCTTTATAAATAAAACACCTTTTTATATGATTATTTAAAACTACTGATTTGGTTAAATAAATGTTGGTATCTTATTATCGAATCCTTAGTGAAAACCTACTGGGTTTTTTTCTCATACCCTACCTATTCCTTAAGGTGTTCGTAGATTAGATCCTTCCAGGTTTTATTAGGGATAATGATCCACTGGAAGGTGGTTCTAGCCATTGATCCATGGACTCGGAGAGTTGAATCAATTTGGACATGTTCTATTTATCTATCCTATATTCGGTAACTTTTCATTAGTGCATTAGTTTGCTTGTACCTATTTGAAGTCTCGTAGAAATCTCCCAGTGGAGATTCTTTTTTATGTACAATAATGTTTTATCATGATTACAAAATATTTGTGGATAATCAATCCCAATTTCATTTTTTATAATTCCAGGTGCTAGTATCCAACTTTAGGGCATATGGGACACCCTATATGCTATGTTTGGAGTGGAATGGTTATCATGATACCAGTGTACCTAGTTTTTTTCATGAATGCTATTATGTCACAATATCATTGTTTTTCGGTATTGTTTGCATTTATATTTCTCATGATAATTCATTCAAATCCACCCCTCAATAAAATCATCTATTTTTGTATCCTATGGTTATGTGATGAGTATGTATATTTTCCATTAATTGTTTTCGTTATATGTACCCAATAGTTAAACATTATTTTGTTATGAAAATTTTATTTAATGCTATTTTCACTAAAAACACATTTCTTCCAAAACCATGTTTTGAAATATATATATGTGAGTGTGTGTGTGTTTTTTTTCAAATTTTTTTAATGGCACTTTACCCATGTTTGATTTGTTAAAAAAAATTGGAATGATTCTCCACTACTTTTATGAAAAAAATACAATTTTTATTTTCTTGAAAATATGTAAAGATTATTTTTTTAATAGGCATGATTTGAATATTTTTTTTAGTTATCATGACCCGTAAATGGTTTCAATCATTACATACATGTTTTTAGTGTTATTTCGAAATAAAATATTTTCCATCATATTTGGGAATTTATCATATTTTAAATATATGATTTTAAAGTGATTAGTATTTTTAAAAATATTTATATCATAAAAATTGTACTACAATATAGATATGATATTTTAATAAATTACTGTTTTAAATAATTTTAAATATTATTTCTTATATTAAAAATATTATTTTCAAAAATAAATATTTAAAAATTTCTTATGATTTTTAGTTTTAAAAATTTATTTTCAACGAACGATTATTTTCAACAAGAAACATTCCCTGTGATTATTTTTTTCATTATCATTCTCCATCTATGATTAATTTATTTAAGTTTACTTATTATTTATTTTTAATTTTATCCATGGATACAATTATTATTCATTCTACAAATGGATTATTTTTATTATGAAAAAATGTTTATGAAACATATTTCTTTATTAATGGATTACACAATTATATCTGCTTCTTCTTTCCATGGGTTAGGCTATGTTGAAATGATTAAATGGTTATAAAACCTGTCTATTTTCCATTGTTTATGATATGATGAAATTTTTCCAAAAATCAACTCACTTCATTGGTTATGATATGATGAGTATTATATAATCTTGAGGCACACATTTATATTATTTTAATTTTGTGATTTATGGGGTTTATATCTCCCTCCAATGCATTGTGTAAATATGTATATCATATGAGATATTCAAGAGTGAAATTTGTATTGAACATAGTTTAGTATGTGATTTTTTCCGCTGTGATTATCGTGGGTGTGAATCATGACTATTTCGATGATTTTGGGAGTGAAAACATTCCACCATTACAGGGATAGAAATAATCCATTACTATTATAGTAATGATTTTCTATTATTACTTGAATGAAATAATACTATGTCTTTTTACAATGTTATTATATCATAAATCATGTTCTTTGATTCCCTTGTGATTCATTAATTATGAACTGTAAATCCTTTTTCCATGACATAATATTATGATCATTGATATGTAGTTTATGGTTTTAATATTATATTTTCATGTTCTCATACCCTTAAGTTCATTCTATGATTATGTATCACCCTTATTTACCTTTACTAGGCTTCTAATATCATCATTTATTATGATTTCTCTCCCCAGATTATGAAAAAAGATTTTAAAGAATGATTACTAAAGGGGAATACATTTATTTGAGATAATATTGACCATTCATGGATTATGAATATTGGGTTCCATGTTTCAAATGGAACTAATATATTATGTTTCTTGGGTGTGTTTTCATGTAATGCATGGTATATTTATCTAAAAACATGTAATATCCATGAATGTGAATCCTAGGTTGCTATATTTTCAATTAGTTGAATGTTATATTAAAAATTTTGACAGTAGGTCACGAAAACAATAGTGAGATTCATAGGGGTATTTCTAAGGATATTTCATTGGATGTATCAATGGATAACTATAAAGATGATTCAATGTCTTTGAAAATATCCTGAAATTCTGTTAAATGATAGAACAAGTGGATTCTATGAAGTTAATTCCCTGTTGGGATACTAGAAGTGGATGTGGATCTGAAACAGAGGTAACTAGAGGTAATAACATTGAAATAAGAACATTAAGTTCGACTCGATCGTGACCAGATACAGTAAAAATGACTCTTTATGCATTCCTAGTTTGACACTACAATGGGATATGATTTAGAAATTCACAAACACATTAAAATCCACCATGAAATATTTAAATATATATTGAGGATAAAAGAACTATTATAAACGTAAGGTGCCAAAATTAATGAAGACTTTTTTACTTTTTAGACATCCTATAAGTGTTTTTCATGATTATTTGGTTTCTCATTGTTATTATAATTATTCACGTTATTCTTTTGATTTATTTAATGGTTGGAACTATAAGGAATTTGTTTAACATTTAATATGAGGGAAAAATTACTGATGAGCATCCAATAGGTATTATGACTAGAGTGAAGGATGTTGTGATTATGCCTAATCAGTTATAAAAATTGATGATTAACACCATACACCTTTAACAACTCATGGAATAAACAATGAATAGAAGTATAGAGTATTATAAGAGGTTAGTTATTGGTGGAAATTTAGTAAATATGATTTATTTTCCCAAATGTGAATAATGTGGGAATAAGAACTCAAGGGAATGTTATAAAGGTATTGGAAGATGTTTCGAGTGTGGAAAAAAAGTTCAAAAAGCATTAAATTATAGAGTAAAAAATAAATTTCTAGTTAATGAAATAGATATGAATAATGGCCTCCCTAATATATCATATATGGTTTAATTTTATAAATATATAAACTATGGTTGTTATGAAAATCAATTTCATTTGGTGAAATATTGTGAAGAGAATCAGCAGGTTTATATGATTAATGATTTTTATGTTCATTATGAATAGAAAAATAATTACATATAAAAGGAATGTGGTTTTCGTAAATAATTTGATGAGGCCTATTTAATGTTCTGATAAGGATTTTTTATGACTAAAGTATTTATGTATTATAATTCTAGAATTTTAATATATATATATATATATATATATATTATTATTATTATGTTTTTGTTAGGGATTTGAAATAATATGTTGAATGATATTGATAACCCTGAAAAGTAATTTAAATGGAAACATGATATTTTTAGTAAGGTAATATTACCATAATATGTTACTCATGTTGAAAAAATGGTGTTTAGTTTAGATAAAAGATTATTGATATGAATATATTAAATTGAATAATATTTATGACCTTACAACTAATTAATGATTTCATCAAAGAAAAATGTTATCATTGAAGGAGTTTAATAAACTACTGAATTTATAAAAAATATTCATTAATATGTAATTTCATTCAAATTATAAAGACGAATTTATTTTTTAAATAAGGATTTAAGGTAATTCGGGTTATGACCTTCTATTAGAAAAAATATGTGGTAAAGATGTTCACATGATTGTTATGTGACAATTAAGAGCTATGTTTTTTAAGGGGGTTAATATTAAATTTATTTTGATTAATTTAGTGAACCTTTTATTAATTTTTAATAATTTAAGTGTTATAAGGTAAACCATTAAGGGAATGTTTTAAGACGATATTTTCTTGAGTTTTTAATGAATAATGTATTATTACACAAAATAGGGATATATTCATAATGGGTGACCTATTTCGACATTTTTTTTGATGATAACTAATGATAGGTGAAATTAATTATCATAATATTTATGGATCTCAGGATCCATTAATGTGTTAGGAATAAAAAATTCACCTTCAATTTGTAGAGTATGAGAGGTAGTTAAAATTCATCAAGGCACAAATAAATGGTGACATTGTTCATAAAAAATGAAATGAAATATAGTAAGCATATCTTCTCATGAAAATTATTAAACATTATGGAACTGATCTTAAAAAAATTCATGTTTTAATCATTTTTAATGATATCAAAATCCTTTTTACCACAAATTTAGTTTATGGTTTTGGGTGAATTAACCTTATATGGATCACCCACTTTATGTTGTCCAATGATCTCTATCATTATATAATTAAATATGATTTTCTTCTATGTAAAAATATAATAATCCCACATATGTTCTCTAATTTAGAAACAATGTTTTGAGTTACTTTTGGTAACCTTTAGGATTAAAACTTTCTCTTTTTATGGGATGTTTTGTTATTCATTTTTATGTTATGAGTTCTTATAAAGTGATTTTGAAATGTTAAACCTTTATTGAATAAGAAGATTTTCGAGGGCGAAAAACATTTTTTGGCAGAAATAATGTGGCATCCTGATATTTTATGAAATATATTTTTCAAAATAATTCATATTTTTCGATATCTTTCCTTACTCACAACAATATGTTTCATCATTAATATGTATAACACACAAAATCAAGTGTTAGTTAACCACCAAATAATATAATTTTAAATATGAATGTTATAACATATCCATTCATTAAGAATATATTAATTGTAATATTTTTTTGAATTATATATATATTTATATATATCTTAATCAGTACTAATTTTTAAATAAATTTCTTAGTAAATAATCAATATGTTTTAGTAAAGTTATTATGTTCTTCCAAAATATGTTTTCTTAGATAATAATATTTATTTCTTTTTTTGATAAATTATTATATAGATTATATAAAATTTACTTTTAAATTTTAATTATTATTTTAAATCATTATATCAAAATTAACTTGTGTAAAAAATATAGGTGTTTTTGAAATTATATATTTTTCAATAATTAGTGAAAATACTAATTTTTATAAAACAATCATTTATTATTTATATATTAACTATCCTAAATAACTAATAATATTTTTAGTAAAATAAGTATCTTCTATTGATATATAATCTAATTAATTACTTTTTAAATAAATTTATAATATACTTAAGTATAAATATATCTTTCGATTTAAAAGGGAGTTTTTTTGTAAAAACTATTTTAAAGTGCATAATGTATAATTATTTATATAAAATAAAATAATCACTAATAATTTATTTATAAAATTGAAATAATAAATTATACATAAGAAAATATTAATTGAGATTTATACTAATATTCTTAGTCATAGTGTTATTATAAAATAATCTTCTGCTTGAAATAAATGATTGTGGTGGCTTTCTTCGTGTCTGAAGCGGCCGTTTTGGTTGGTGGCGGCGGGATCTTCAGATTAAGGGTGTGTCTTGTGTGGTTGGGTGGCTGCTGGGTTTCTGACCCTTCGGTAATGGCTTTGAAGTTGAATATGGAAATGGCGACGGCGGTTGGCTCTCTCCGGTGATGATGTTGAAGGTGTGAGAATTTTTGATCCTGCTGTGTTTCCGCTAGAGGTGATTACGTGGTGTTGTCGGAGGGAAGTTGGCATTGCGGTGTCGACGGATTCCAGAGGAGGCAATGTGGTCTCACAGCTCGTGATGACGGACGATCCCGTCACCGGTGAAGGGTGGCGTGTGACGGTGGCTCGGGCTGCCGTGTGGCCTTCGTTTGGAGTGCGGAATGAAGACAACGACTGATGTGGCAGGTGCGTGGCATGAGTCCTGTCAGCACAGACGTTGATGCTAGGGTCGCGGAACGAGGATAATGGCGGTGAATGTGATTTTGTGTTTGAAATTTGAAATGGGGTTCGCCTTTGGATGTTTTGAAGTTTTTTTGTATGTGATGAAATGATGTATGGGTAACGGCAACCCCTTAAACCGGCCATATGGAAATGAAAAAACTATTTGCAGGTATTCAAACAAAAATTAGTTATATTATTAATTAATGTATCAATATTAGGTAATTTTAAGAAATTAAATATTGAAATTGGATATATAAAACATTGTAATGTTTTTAATAGTTTCTCTTTGAATATCTACTTTCTAATCACTTATGTGGGATATAGATTAAATTTAAATTTTGTACTTATTTTTATCGAATTATTAAATATAGAATAAATATTTGGATTCATAATAATTTATATTATATAATATGTTCAAATCTATTTTTACACAAATTTATAGTGGAAATAGTACAAATTAAACAACACATTTAATGTAAAAATGGTTTCACCGGGGGTTAAACATAAATGATAAGTGTTAAAAATACCTAAAACATGTATAAAATATATTTGATCAAAATATTCAGATCTTATCATTTCAGATAAGCGATAATACTAGATTTTTTATCAATTTTTCATAATAAAAATTTGTTTACACCATTTCTTTTTAAAACATTAAAAGTGTTCCCCCGCCTCACTTATAAAAATCCATATTGTTCCCTATATTATTCTCACCTCAAAAATATTTTGGACAGGGAAATAATAGATAGAATAAATTCCAAACATCCATAATCTTATCTATGAACTCCTATATTGGACATCATTCCAACATTGGATTGTTTTTGGTGAAAACCAAAGGAGGAAACCCAAAAATGTGTTAACATACTTCCATGATCATTTTTAATTTATTTCTTCTTTCACCACCTTAAATTATTAATAAAATATGACGATATAATAAAATTATTATCTTATTTGTAGTGTAATTTTTTTTATGTTGTGTTCATGACATACAACCTTCTTCAGTTCCATCTAATGGTTTGAAAAACAACATTTAGGTGTATGGCCGACTACCGCCTCACAAACTAATGTCAATTATTTCTTCATTACCACCTTTTATGGTATGGAATGATAAAGGATATAAATTATATATAAATATATAAATATATTATATTTATAACATTATTATACCTCTATAGTAATTATATAATATACAATTTTCTTACATCCCACTCCATTGGCGATACGAAAACATAGCTCATGATTATAGAGGAGTACAACCATGTGATGTTATATTATTCATTTTCAATAACACATTACATGGAAGATAATAAAGTTAATTTTAAATTATAAATATTAAATACAATATAGAATTGAGAAAATCATGATATATTTATCATTTTATAACATATTATATCATCTTCTTTCTCACATTTTAACTCAATAAAAATGTTAATGTGATTCATTTATGTGTGGAGTACAACCGTCTCGATGTAATGTGACTCTCTATTCATTACAACTAAACATGGTAAATATTTATAATTATATTTAAAGAAATAATATTTAATTTATTATGTTATGATATTTATATTTAGATAATATATTAATTACCAAATTTCAATAGGGATTGTTGAAAAATGGTAATGTTACTCATCCACATGTACGTCTTGTCGTCTCAATGATTAAACTGTACATAATTTCAATAAACCATATTTCTAGATTAGTATTTAAATTATAATTTATGTATAAATATTAAAATTATATAATTATTTTTATTCTGGATTTTATGTGGCCATTATAATGCAATGGGTCCAAAATTATCAAAATTAATCTTATAGGAATAAACAAAGCGATTATTATCCTAAACAATAATTTAACCGAGAATTATTAATAAACCTGGAAAAAAGAACATAAGTAAATAATATAATTTATGATATATATATATAAATGTATAGTTATTTAATAGATTTATAATAATTTTTTATTTATTAAATAGGATGTTCAAATGAGTTTTAATGAAATCAAGTCTTATTGTAATGGATTTCAATCTCTCTTTTTTAATTCAGTGAGACACATTCTATATTCACTAATTTTTTATTTTATGTCATGTATATGCATTCCATAAAATTGTTATATTATTCATAAATTAAATATTACTTTGATATACAAATCCACTTTAGGTTACCTCTTTCATTGGGGTTTCGATTCAAAATTTACCAAAGTGGTAAGATATTTTAGTCTCAATATTCCTTCATTGAGGAGTATGTTTTGCTAGGCACCTATCATCTTTAATGTGAGGGATTTATAGACAATGTAAATGTAATTAAATAAATATATTTAAAATAACTATATTTAATGTTATATTTATTTATTTTCCTTCATGGGGATTATGCTGTAAATTTATAATAGTGGTAATGCTTTTATGATAGAATCTCATTGCTTATTGGGGTTGTTTATGATTATGTTTCTAATAAAAAAAATATATGATAAATCTCTTAAGAAACTAATTAAATTTCTAATCCTCTAAGTATCTCATATGATTATATATGTTACCTTCATTTTCCACCCTCAATGTACTTAGGAGTTCAAAATTAATTTTTTTTTAAATTCCATTATTTTAGTTTTTCATCAAAATCCGTTTTTGTCCAAAACCAAGTTTTATATAATATTTTTCAATTTTTCTGTTAAAATGTTTAAAAATTATTTTTATTGAAATTATCACCCATTTTAATATTTTTACAAATTTTTTATAATTTAATCGTCACGTAATTTTTTGTGAAATTCATGTTAGGATTTTTTTTAAAAATGAAAAGAATCATTATTTTTATCATGAATAGAATCAATAGTTTTCCAATATATTTAATTCTAAATGATTTATATATTTCCATACTTATTTTAAAATTCCTTTCAAATAAAATTATTTCCTTCATATTTTTGAAATTTCTATATTTTAATTAAATGATTAAAAAAGAAAAGTTTTTAAAAAGGATATATGTTTTAAAAACTGTTTTTCAATTTGTGAAGTTTATTTTTGTTATGAAATGTTTGAAAATATTAATAAATATTCCATTAAAAATTTAAAATGTTTATTTTCCATGAATAGGATCTTTAATATATTTAATAAAGATCCTTTTTAATAAAATTCAAAGTAAGGTTATATTAATTATCAATCACTCAATGTGATTATTATTTAAAAATCATTCTCCATATAAGATTAAATAATTTCAGTTTACATATGATTTAATGAGGTTATGATCCATGCATAAAAATCATATTCATCTTCTAAAAGGGTTATTTTTTCGGATAAAATGAGGTTTATGAAATCTGTTTCCTTTTCCAGGGATTTTACAATTATATAAATCTTATAAAATCCACTTCATCTTACATAGGTTATGGTATGAATAAATCATTAAATTATTAAGAAACCCATCTTTTTTAAATAGTTTATGATATGATGAAATTTTTATGAACCCCATTTCACTTTATGGGTAATGATATGATGGATTTTTATCTTCATTCTCACATATTTATGATTATAATAATATGATATTTTGGAATTATATCTCCCTCTAATTAATTTGGTAATGATATATATCTCTAGATATAGAATATACTCGAAAGGGGAGTGAACCTGATTTAGAAAGGGACATTTCCTGATATGATGGTCTTGAGTGTGAACCATGACTACTACAATGTTTAAGGGAGTTAATCCATTCAACTAGGATAACATTGGAAATGAGCCAAAAGTACTATGAAAATGATTCTCAATACATATTTGTATGATAGAATAATATGTATTATATAGATTATATTCTCTAATGGATTATGATATTTTATTCCCCTGATATTCATGACTTATGAACATCAAATATGTATTCCATGACACAAGATTGTGATTTTTGATATGCAATGCATGGTTTTTAAATTTTATTCTCTCATTCTCAAACCCCAATTCTAATTTTATAATTATTTATCTCCATTACTTATAGTTAATTATAATATAAGATCACCCTTTTAGATGTTTACTTTCCCCACGTTCCAAGGAATATAATATAATTAAGTGTAATATAGTGGGAGATCCTTATGGGAGACATTAAAAATCATTAATGAATTAAGAAAATTATATTTCATGTTTATAATATATGTAAACTATTGTATTCCTAAGACAGTGGTTCATGAAATTTAATGAAAATTCATATAAAAATGTGTAATACACATGTTTAAGATGCTTGAGATTGACTGAACATGACCAGACACTTTTCTGTTAATTTATTTATTTATGAGATCCTATATAATTTAATTATTTTTCAGGTGTTTTTCTCTTGAATTGGTAATTTTTTGAATCAAATGAATGTCTCTATGTTATGGTGCATGGACTGATAAACCATGTAGTAAACATACAATATATAATATAGTTTTTCACATATCCATCCACATGGTTGGTGCACTGGTTTCTAACCATGCAGGTAACACATTCAAGGTGCTACAAGAGTTCAGTAATGGGCGCATGGTTGGCGCATGGTTTTCTAAACCCTGTTACACAAACCATATGCCGCTGATTACTATTTTTTAAATTTAATTAATAAAAAAATTGTATTTTCCTCCCAAATTTACTCACATCTCACCCCCCTAGACCTCTCGACCACAAACACTCCCCCTTCTAGTGAGCATCCCCTCTACATAGATTACACTTGATTTCTTAATTTTTTCTAGATGGAACACCTCTTTATGTCCTACTATTTCTTCTCCATACATTTCCTAATGATTTTCCCTCTCCACGTTTCCCCTCTAATCTCACATAAAACCCTAGGTCATGGCTGACCGGATTTTGGTTCCTTCATTTTTTTTACATTGCGTGGGGGGGTCTCCTGTGCCTTCCTTATTCATGTATCTACATCCTATTCCAAAGGGGATTCACATCGGTCCATTATAATTCATTCATCAGAATTTGAGGTTTTTTTCTTCTACCATGTTTTGTTTTATTCAATTTTATTTAGATTCTTTAGAGATTTTTGGGTCCCAAAATGTTTATTTGGGTATTTGGTGGCTCCATGAAGTGTTTCACACAAATATATATGCACACACAAACACAAAAACATATATATATCCTACTTATACATAATAACTCAATGAAATTGGAATATTTTCATTGGATTGAGGGATATATATTTATATTGGAGTTTGTATGTGTGAAATTGTGGAGCGATTTTCATAAAAATATCAAGTGGAAAAGTTGTTGTCTAGGATCTCTATTATTGGGGTAGGTCCCCCCTTGCATTCACTATTGAATTGAATAATTATAAATTTATTTATTTTACCACATAGTTTTTATATTGATAAATGTTGCAGGAATTTTAAAGTAAATTTTTTATGTAATATAATGTGATCCCATTAAGGAATTAATTCATCAATGTGGTTGCGTTGACTCTTGCATACCATGTTCTTGATGATACACAGTGTTGTCTCTTATGAATGATACATGGATTTGAAACAATTATTTCGGTTACATAAATGAATTTCTATGTGGGTGATGTGTTATTCATTGTGTTGTGCATGAGGTTGTTAAGAAATGGTCTGCATTTGAATGGTTATCTGAGGCCCGGTTGACACCTATGTGATGGTTTTATTGGAAACCCCTCGTTAGAGTGGGAATAATTCCTATTTATCTACCATGATGATGGAGTTTCCTTGTCTTGAGAATTATATCATTCATTTATGGTTTGAAGGCACTGGATAACTCCTTAGAGTGGCTGGAGTGGTGTTAGTTTTTGTGATTCATGGGATGACTCTTTGTATAGTTTCTTGCATGATTTTGTTTCGCACAACCCACTGTGAAAATGACATGGGAACCAAGAATGGTTATATGTACTAGTGATAACTCATTCTAAACCAGTTTAGATTACATACAATATAGTGGCCCCAAGTATGGACTGTCAGATTTGGGATTGGGACACTCGGTCAAGCCAGGTATGGTGAAGAACGAGTGTTTTGGCATTATGATTTTATCAGATAAGTCATGCCTTTGGGATGATTCACATGAATAGAATGTTTTATACTTCCTATGAGCTCCTAGGTATTCCTTTTTATTCAATCCAATGTTTATATTTTGTATATTTTTTGGGTTACTCTATAGTTATGGTCACAAAGTATCTTTTTCCCATTTCCCTCATTGTGTGATCATAGTCTCTTATTCGGGATTATGGTGGTTTCCTGGTAAAAAAGAATGTGTGTTTATTAATAAAAAGTTTCCAAGAAATATTATTGGAATGAATATGTGTTTTCTCCTTTTCCCATTCAAAAAAAAGAACATTTCTTATTTGGTTCCCTTTCCCTATTCCATTCAGATCATAAATATCTTCTCTGAAGTGAAGTATGTTTAAAATAATGAGGGAAATGGATTGTGTTTTTTTAATTATAATGAAAATGAGTAAAAATTTATGTTTATATACTTTATGTCAAACTTTAAATTGCTGATTATCTTGTTAAAAGGAAAATCATTTGGTATCATATTACATGGACATGCCTACTAAGTTTTAACTCTAATTCTAATACTCCATTTTAATTTTTAGTATGTAGTTCGAGTTTCAAATATATCCTGCTAATGGAAGTGATATGAAAAACTCAATGATCTCAAAGTGCTTGGAAATCCATGTGAAGATGGGTAAATGGTCCTGATGGGCTCCCTATAATAGTGATTTTTTTGTAATACGGCCACACACCACATGGCCATGTCACCCATCAATAGTTCTTTCCCTTAGTGAGTTGTTTTGGGTCTTTTTGAGATTTCAGGATTTTGACCTGATGACTGGTATATTAAATTTTTTTACTTAGGGTTTCACTAGGAGAGTATTGGGGGTTTTTATTTAGATTTTAAAACAGATCTTATTTTTCCAAATGGTTATTGGTTTATCAGTGATGATATTTCCAAAACCAAATCTTTGAAACATTCGGTGAGCGAGATGGTTTTTTTTAAATGGAGTCATTTTGGAAACTTTTTTGGGATTTTTTGAATATTTTTGAATGATTTTAAATTGGAAAATGAATGTACAATTTGGAAATGTTGATCTTGAAAAAATGATGTGGTTTTAAAATTATGTGGTGTATTTTTAATTTTTTTGGAATGTGTTAATGATTATTTTGTTCGATCCATGGTATCCATATAAGTGGTAATATAAATGTATATGGATTCATAAGGTTGATATGTTGGTGGTTATTGGAAAGTGGGATGTGTAATCTTATAGTACATGAATGTATATATGGGAGGAATCATGGAATACAAATTGTGGGTGTTTGGTCCTAAAGGATTGTTATGTCTTCTGAAAGTGTTCTTAAGAAAATGGATTTCAATGCATTAAAAAGGGTGAGAGTATGATGATGCCTTTCATTGTTTGGAGTTTCCTTTTTATGGTATTTGGATTTGATTTTTTTAGGTGTGATTGAAATTATTTTTTCAATCCATGTAGTTTATTTGAAAAGAGATGTGTCATTTTTATTTTTGATATATTTTGAATTGGATTCGTGCTCTATGTTTTCATATTAAATCCATACTAAGTTATAATGGATTTTGAAAATAATATATGTGTGTTTCTTTAATTGTGTGTATTTTGGTTGATCATGCCATCCAGTAGACATCTGGCTTATCTGTTTCAGATATGATGCATGGTGGTCCCCACTATCATGATTTTTTTCAGAGGTTATGAGAGTTGATCCCTCATTATTTCATTGGGTATCCACAAATAGGGAATGATGAGGAATGACTATGAAATATTGAGGAGATCATTTTTCGTCATGAATCTCCTAAACTGCCCAATCTGGATCTTTCCAAATCCTCATTAGAGGGTCTAATTCAGGATACTGGAAAGATTTTGTTCAAGTTGAACTACAGAAGGATTACCCAGGGGAATGATTTAAAGCCATGTTCATTCCGCAGTACATACCTAATAATGTGAGGATACCGATGGGTTAAACATTATATTGTCTTAATAATGGTGATTATACGGTGTTACTGTATACTAAGAGCTTCACTGAGCTAGTGTCAAATCCCCCAAAACTTGTTGTGGATGAATTTTTTAATGTGTGATTCTGTGAATGGGGTATTCAATCCAAATTCATTCCGGAAGTGCCTTCTTTCCATGAAGAATAGAAACTAGTAACGAGGAAGGTTGTTCAGTTTAGAGTTTGTATAGCTTTGTCTAGCCAGTTGAGAAGATATTCAAATGGTAATTGTTTTTCTTCTTACAAGATTCATTCAAGAATAAGGTCCTATTGTTTTTTTAGAGTGGGAAGCCTACGAAAATGAAGATTTCAGGTCGCAAAGAACCTATGATCATTCATTCATATGTATTTTTAGGTAATTTTCAATGGTTATTTAAGGTGGTTCTAGAATGTGACATGGAGGAAATGCTCACCCATTGAGAACCTTCTAGCTTAACTGTATGAATGTAACATTGACGTGATCTCTATCTAATGTGTCTTTTTTTGGTAAATTCTCTTTTTTGGTATTTAATGTGGTCTTGGGTTCTATCTTCTTTTGGTTAGAGAGAATTATATAGTGGCTATTTTGGATCTCTACTCTAATGGGAATATATTTATAATAAATCATAAAGTGGTTAATAGAGAATGGTGTTGTTTATTTTCCTTTGATTTATTTATTTCAAGTTTTTTCATTTAATTAGTATTTTAGATTTATTTTGGCAGGAAAAATAATTTTTTACAAAGTCTCAATATTGTGGGTATGCCACCAAAAGGTGAACTTGTGATGAACCCAACTATTAGTTGTTCTTTACGAACAACATTATAGTTTCCTCTCTACTTGACACCGATCTTAGATGTTGGATGACATGAATAGTGGGTCATGTAATGGATTCTCTTGGGGATACTGAACAAACCACTATGAGTTCCTTCAATTGTTTATTGTTAGGGTTTGAGGTGTTTCTTTTTGGGAAAATATTGGAAAAGAGTAAGCCTCTTCATTGTAATAACGTCATTATTTTTTCGATCACATTGGGCTTGTGTGATGTTTTTAATGGGTAATGTTTTTCTTTTGATGTTGGTTTCATTGTTTTTCTAGAATCCGTAGATTTGATTTTGAAAAGGATGTGAGTGTTGGTTCTTCTGTATTTGAATTTTTTGGTCTTATATTTAGTTGTAGTTCATATTTTCATGGGTCCCAATCAACTGAATCTATCGGTACTTTCATTGGGTAGAAAGTTTCATGTGGGGGGGGGAGAATTTTCATACCTCGAACATAAATTTTTCGATTATTTTATTTATTTTTGAAATCCTATTTTATTCAATTCATTTAATTGTAGTCTTGTCTTGAATTGGGAATTTCATGGCCTGCAATTCATGTTGCATCATTAAGGAACACGATTTTCTAAAAAGGGAGGTTACCATGTGACAACTATTCTAGTTTCTGATTGATCCAACCACACTGTTGGTGCATGGTATTCCAACCGTGTGGCCCACCAGTACATGGTGCTCTAGGAGCCTCATAGAGGGTTCACTACTGGTGCACAACATTCAAAACCGTGCAACCAAAACTATGCACCGCAGATTCGATTTTTTATATAATCATAATTAATTTAATATAAAAGAAATTAATATATTCCCCATACACTTTACCTCATATCTCTCCTTCCTCTAGTCATGAAACACACCTCCCCTGTCCCAGGAACACTTGGTTGCACGCGCTACCTCTTCTAGTGATCATCCATTCCCTATGGTTTCCACCCAAATTCATTAGGATATATACTCACCTCTCCTTGATATGTACTCCAAATTAATATCCATTTATTTTATAGTGGTCTTAACTCTTTATATTTACCCTATTATCTTTGTCAAAACCCAAGGTCCCGGTTGACCTGATTTTGGTTCCATCAATTCAACGAGCTTGTGGGGGGTCTCCTAGTTATTCATCATGCATGTCTCGGCATATGCAACATAATGAGAAGTTCTTTGGTCCATTATAGTTCATGTTCCTCCATTTTTGGTTTGTTTATTCTACCCTAATTTGATTGCTTCAATTTTATTAAGTGTTTTTTGTGATTTTTAGGTCACTATATGTTAATTAGATCGTTTGGAGGATCCTTTAAGGGTTGAAATCACATTCATCGTTACATATATATTTATATATATCATAAATTTTTATATCCCATCATATAATGGGGAATATGTTATTTTGATTAAGGGGTGTATATATAGGAGTGTATATGCAGGAAATTATGGAGGGATCTTCTTCAAAAACATCAAGTACCAAATTGGTTGGCTTGGATCTATCAATTTGTGGTAGGTTTCATATTTAAATCGCCATTAAATTAATTTTTTTTAATAAAATTCATTTGTCACCTATTTTTTATATAAATTAATGTTTTATGATTTTTTTAATAAATATTTTATGTAAATGATAGTTATTTCCATTTGGATTTAATTAATTAATGTTATTGTATAGAGTTTTCTATACCACGTACATAATGAAATACTCAGTTGGTTCTTATGATTCTTTTAGATTCTAAAGGATTATTTTGGATTATTAAATGAGTTCCATGTGGTTTTATGGTTGTTAAAGGTGGTGTGTGTGTGTGGATATTTATGAAACAATTTGACATTTAAATTTTTTCAGTGGAAAACCATCTAGGAATGTGAATATTTCATTGTTTGTTAATTGAGGAGGTTTTGACCCTGGCATGGTAATTCTCTCATGCATTGATGGTTTGAAGGATATTGATCACCCCTTATAGTGGTTGTGTGTTGTTAGTTTGTTTGATTCATGGGATGGCTCATATGTGTGGTCGCTTTCTTATTATTTTGGCACTCACCATTGTCAGCATGGCATGGAAAACATTCAAATCAAGGAGGAATTTGGAGAAATCTTGTAGGAGTGGGTAAGATTATGAATTGGATAGTGTCCCGTACTATGGACTATGTTCATTTGGGACTGATCCCAATGGTTAGTCTATGTAGGGAGATGATTGAGTGTTTGGATGTAATGATGTCCTCGGTAAATCATTCCTTCTGGATTAGTCATTTTTATAGTATATTCTAAATTTACATTGTGCTACTAGGTATTTACATGATTTCTAGCTACCCTTGATTATCTACGGTGGGTTGTCTAGGTGTCTCTAATGGTTTGGTAACCAAGTATCATTTTCTCATTTCCTATGTTCTACGATCGTATTCACCTCTCATGGTTTATGGTTTTTTCTTAGTTAAAATAAAATGTGTGTTTTTTAATAAAACAGATTCAAGAATATTTCATTGAAGGAATAAGTGTTTCCCATTTTCTGTTCTATAAGAAATGATAATTTTCCATTTGTTTCCCTTTTCTACTTAGAACATAAATCTACTCTATGAAAATGATATCATTTTAACTTATGAGGGAAATGGATGGTGACTTTTTTCTTTAAAATGAAAAAGTGTAAAAATATATGATTTATATATTGTAGTTGAAACAATAAATTACAGAATATTTAGTTTAATGGAAATGAATTTTTGAGTTGATTACTTGGGAATGTTGTCTATGTTTTAATAATCGTTATTTTACATCATTCATAATTTTATTATCATGTTTATGTTTCATATCTATGTCAATCTTTGTGGTAGATGTTGAGTCTTTGGATCCGACAGTGACCCAAATGGTGATGTGGAGATTTAGTGGACATCTAGATAGGTTATTTTTTTTAAATCTTGCTCAGTCATTCTATTTGGTTTATTTATTTTACGCTCATGTTTTATTATTTCAATTCATTTTTTAATTTATAAAAGGTAAAATCATTCCCATATTGACTATATTGATTCCCTTGGCTCATTCTTCCAACCCAAAAGGATCTGGAATGCCTCTTAGGACTTTTTGCAGGCCTTCTTGGGTGACCAATTCAGGGATAACCTAGGTCGGTTCGTGAGAGGGTCACTATAGTGTGGCCCACATAGACACACCGGGGAATGATTAAATATATTTTTTGATACAATACATTTTTTTGGTTATGGATAATTCCATTGTAGTATAAGGATTTGTGATAAAGGTAAAACAGGTTGAGGCTTCTGGTGGTTGTCATATCATATCATAGTTATTAGATGCATCTGACCAAGGATAATAATTTGACTCACGAAATATGAGGAGTAAATATGTATAGATGAAAATTTATGGATTAGAAACTCATGATACATAGAGGGTATAATTATTGATATAGGATTGTAATTTATATCCTTATAAATTACGAGTCCATTTAGCATATGATTTCTTGATTTTTCATGTAATAGAGAGTATTGTAGTAGCTTATGGTCCTTTTGTTAAAGTAAATCATATAACTAGAATCCTCTAAGAGGTAGAAATGGTAGTCCTCAAGTAGGATTCATTATAAGTGGACTTGGTGATACACCATGTGGAGGAGGAAGATGAAAAAGATACACTAAACCACATCATCCACCACCACCCCCAAGTAGTGTAAGCAAGGAATAAATGGATGGAGGCCATTGAAAATACATTATACAGAAGATGGATGGTCATAACTATTCTGTCTCAACTGTATACTACAAAAATATTTTTATCTAAACCACTTTGAAAAAAAACTCATACACACTAGTGTGGTCTCTTCATTAGTCTGAGAGAAAGAAATGTATATAGATCTCCTTGCCCAAGTAATGTGGCGTGAAACTTTTAATAGAGGTGATACCATTATTACTAACATCCTTTTATGATATGAGATTTCAGTTAGTGTAGATAGGTATTAATGGGATGTTATCATTACTATGATAAATAAAAATAACATCTAATTTGGTATGGAATGGTTGTACTCAGTTCCTACCATAATATAATTTTAACATAGGGGAGTGGTGTACTTCTAGAATAATGGATTGAGATTCCCCTTTATGGATGACTGGAGACTTATGTCGATAGATGCATGGATTGTCTATGGAATGTTATGATTAATTTCCAATAATTTAAATATCTTTTCTTTATGTGCATAGAATCTATGGAATATTACATTCTTATAGTTGTGGAGATGTATAACAATGTTTTTGTAAGGGTATTCCAAGGTATACACCTCATTGAGAGGTCCAATTTTTCATCAACCTGAAAAATTATCTATACCAATGGTTTTGGGAAAACAGTTATTATAGTTCCCTAATATGGAAATATACCAACGGTTTGGCCAAAATCGTTGGTATATGTCCCAAAATCAAATATCCTATACCAACAGTTCTCAAAACCATTGGTATAGGTACATGTATATTTAATGTAATATTCTTAAAGAGGACACTAAATAAATAAAAATTTAAAATACTTTTGATAATACATATATATATATATATATGAAATAACATTCACAACAGTAATTTAGGTTAGTGGTTTGGTCATTAAATCAAAAACAGGAGGTGCTGGGAAAAACCAACCATATGATTATTTTATGAATTAAAAATACCAATGGTTTTATGTAACCATTGGTATAGATTTTTATATTATATATTCCAATGGTTTTCAAAATCGTTGGTATAGGTCTATACTGACGGTTTTCCCAAAACTGTCGGTATAAACCTATCCCTATAGCTTACATGGAAAGGTTCTCCCAAATGTTGGTACAGGCTATACCAACGCTTTGGTGTCCTATACCAATGGTTCCAAACCATTGGTTTAGGATATTTTTCAAGTAGTGTATACTATGAAAACATTGATATCTTTTACTTAAAATCCAATGACACTACCAATTATCAGGGAGATAGTGGTTTATATTTATGTTCTTATGTAGAAAGGATTTATCAGACCTAATGTAGACCCTAGGGTAGTTTTCGTGATTTTCACCCAGACAGAAGAAAGGTGATTGTTTTACTATGTTGTATATTGCTTTCTGAATTAGGTGATAGTCATGAAAATGTAATCTCTGAAGATTATTGAGAATAAATATAACTAATTAATGGTAAAATAGTGGTTCTATATGATGATCTTTCGTTCACCTTCCACTATCATTTAGTTTTTAAGGAGGATATATTAAGTGAAATTACAATTCCAGTACTACCACTATATGATTTTGTTTATGCCCTTCAGTTTGATGAATTCCAATGTTGTGTTCACCAGCCATATAAAAAAAGATTTATAAAACATTTCCTATACGATATCTTATTTGGATTCATTGGTGAGATCCCCATTTATTCCAATTAATATGATAACCATGTAGAGTATATTATGATAGTCCTAGATTAACTTATGGAGAAATAATTGTATAAATATCTATCAAAGTGTTATATTTTGATTCTAGTGGTTCACTTCTCATGTTATGTCATCTCAAAGGGTTAATTAGTTATATGCCTTAAAGTGATCAAGTCAATCCTTACATGGGATCCACCTAAGACCATTTTTTATTTAAATAGAATACTTAGTTTTATGGTGAACCACCATATATTTAATGAATATTTCTCAATGATTTTGGAACCCATGTATACCCTTACCCAAAAGGGGAATCCATTATGATTCTCTTAGTAATTCTAGAGATATTTAGGTGAGCTGATGTGATCGTTAAAAATTGATCATCATTTGAGGATATTATTGTTCGGATTTGGTTATGTAGTTTTTTGTAATTCCTATAGAAATTGGGATTTTTTTGAATCATGAAACAGGGGTATGAAGTTATAATTTATTGGGTCAAATAGTTCACATTTCATAAGTAAAACTATAGAACTCAAAATTTTGATCTAGGAATATTAATTTTCAAACTAAATAATTTGATGGAAAAACATAATGTTATCATGTACATATTTAATTGGAGATATATTTACTAATGGTAGTGGAATTAGTTATATTTTCTAAATTTTTATATAATTAATTATATATTTGCTAAAGGAAATTCCAACATGGTGGTTGGTGTCCTTAGTAATAAGTCCTCTTCTTAGTAGTTGAGAGAGGTATATATGAATGTTGAATTTTGTATCTATCTTTAGTGAAAGAATGCGTTTTCTTTAGCTTCAATCAATGTTGGTGGCCTGTTCATATGTACAACACATGAACAGGGGCTAGCAAAGAGATATATTTTATCAGATTATAGATCACCATATATCATTAGGCGATGCACGAAAAGGACATTCAGATGGTCATGATAACTTCAACCTCTACTAATAATATACATTGGTTCTATATTCATTTTATAATGACATATTTAGTTAGTTACATGAATCAATATTAATGGTATATCAAGGAGTGAAGAAGATTTTGATATCATCTTGTAGTTCCTCACCTATCATTTTGTGAACGTGGTTAACCACTTCCCAACTAGAACATACTTACCACATGAGATTTCAGAGTATAATTGGAAGGAAATATAAATTTATTTCAATATTGTACTCATGCACTCACTGAGATTAAATGATTCATTCTCACTGACCATCAACTGGATAAAAAATTCATCCCACCTCTATGTTATTTGAGTGTTGATTTTGATAGGTAGATTAATATTCTTGTATGTGAAGGTGATCATATGACTTCATGGGATACCTTTTATGGATATTTATTATTAATATGATTTATTTAGATTAGGGTTATGGATGATATTATAAGAGTACTTTTAAATGTAATTTAAAATGAGTAGTATTTTACACCATAATACTATTGGAATAACTGGGTAAAATATTAATTATGTAAAGTATATGTTAATATATTTCATTTTATATTTTAACTAAAGATATTTGGATCACTTTTATTTATCAATGTTCATGTATAAAATAATTACCACCATTATCATTACACCGTTTTATGACCTATCATGGATTCCATGGATGTCAAATTTGTGTTAGATGGAGGTAGAAGAGTCATCAATATTGGGTACAGAGTTGTTGTTGGTTATTATAGATACGGGGTAAGTGATCTAGAAGTTTACGTGGCCACATGGAAGAATAATTGTTTTTTGGAACAATAATTGAGGCCTTTTATGTCAAGGAGGGAGATCATGTGTTCCTTATAGTCTTTTCAGGGAACAGGTTGTAGAGATTTTTTCATAGAGAAATATTTGGGATTTATTTATCTATTCAATATCACGTTCATTTTTGGGGAGGTCGATTATTTATCGGAGTTGGTCCCATGACTAGTATGGGTATAAGAAGTCTTCTTTGCATCATAACTGAGGATACCAATAATTGACTGTAGAGACATAGACATTTATGATAGAGGAACCATATAATAGTACAGAGGGGTGGTAAATGACTCATTTTATAGGAATTTTAATGGATGATATAACTTATTATTTTCCATCATGGGAGAGTATTGGATATTTTAGAAGAGCTCAAGGGAGTTTCTCAACCTGTTGGAGGATCAATACCCTCACCATTATTAGATTGGATTTCATTTCAGGAAAAACTTCCTTGAGGATTTAGAAGATATAGTGACATTAATATTATGTTTTCATCCTCATATTATTTGAAATAATAAATTCTATGTTGTTCACTAATTAGGATTTTAAATTTTTATATCATGGTACTTGAGAAAAAAATATTGAAGATAATAATTTATTTTTATTCCTTTCATATTTGATGCCAGAAATAATGTCTTTCTTTCCAGGTAAAGTCTCCAATAAAAGATCTAGGATAAAAGAAATGTATAAAACAAACGTTTTAGCCTATGAAAACAATAATTTGAGTTTCAGTTTATAGTTATCTAGATCTAACCTGATGTTAGGATTTTAAATTAATCACTATAAAACATAGTTTTTTCTCTATTTGAACATCATGTTCACAAAATATAAGGTCATTGTTAATAAAAACATGAATTATAGATGGTTTTTGAGAGGTGACATGAATGTTATAGGAGTAAAAATGTCTGAATTACATGATGGAATCACCAACGACACCTAATGAGAATGAAATCATCACCAAATAATGATCTAAACATGTTGTAGATATCATTATTTTTTTCTTCGTTCTTTAGGATTCCAAATGGATTAATTCTATTAAACATTATTCATTATTTTTTTGAATAACGATTTTTTTAGTTTTAAATGAATATTATTGATTTTCTATTCCCCGTTATTTGATTCAACTTATTATAGATTTTAATCATAAAATTTTCCCAATGGTTTTAAGATATACATATAGATATAATGAATATATAATATTACATCGATCAAAATACATTATTCAATGAAATGTAAACATGGGAAATTTATTCAAACATTTTTTCTCTTTGGGTGGCCTCAATGACATGAGGTGACGATGAAGCGAATAAGATGTGGTTAGAAATGATGGCGTCTGACTATGTCATGAAGAAGTATACCACAGTATGTGTCTCTAACACAAGTATGTTTTTATAAAATATTTTCTTTAAATAATTTTAATTCATCAGTAGCTTTAATTGCACAAAATTGTGAGTCTCAATGATCCACTAGATGCCCTGAGTATAAAATTACCAATTTATACTAACTATTATGTTAGAGGGTATAAGTATAACTGACTTATGAAAATGCATTGTCAATTCAATGGCTGCCAATATTTTATGAAAAATAAAAAAAATTAGATATTTGTATTATTGAGTGAATTAGTATTATTAATTAAATTAATAATATATATATATATATTATATAAATAAAATAATTTATATATTCATCCCATAGAAATTTCAGTCATATTGTATGAATAAACATTATTTTATGTATAAGAACATAAATTTTTTAAAATGTTATTTTTATTCCTTTGAATGGAGAATCTATAATAATTTATTATATTGACAAATTAATAATTTTCTATATGACAATATAAACATGTTATTTTCAATCGATATATGAAAATTTAATTGGAAAAATTTCTCATATTTTCTCATTAACATTCATGTTTTGATGAATAATAAAAACAGAATATATTTTATTAAAACAACTTATTTCAAAGAAATAATTTATATAGTAATATTATAATATTTCAAGGTTTTAAATTATAAATAGATTTTATTTTTATCATGAAATATATTTTTTTCATTTTGTATAATTTTACATTGAATTCAGATGTATGAAAATTAAATCTTTTACAATTTTTTAGCTTTAAAAACACATTCTCTCTTTCCGACAATGAGATTAATTTAAAATTAATCATTAAAACAAATGTATTATGAATTTTAAAAAATGGAATTCATATTTGGAATCAATAATAAAAAATTATTTAAATAGAATTATTTTATTATTTTGCATTCTAAATTTTAAATTCGATAATTTTTATTCATATTGTAAAAGGGTAAACCAGGTAATTATGGTAAGAACAATATTATACAATTTCCCTAAAAATTCTCTTAATATAATTTTATGAGTTTTTTGACCTATATAATACTTGGATCTAAATGGTATACATTTGAATCCACTGGGATTAGATTTTGACATTTAATATAATTTATTTAAGGAAATGGAAAATATGTCTCACTCAAATTTCAATAATTATTAAAATATGAAATAAAGATATACTAATAATATTTTCTATTATAAATACTAATTATAAAGATAAAATGTTTTTATATTTCATTGTAATTTATTTTTAATTTTATTGAAATAATTAATTACCTTAATATCTTATACATTAATTATATAGAAATTATTCAATTGATGAAAAATATATAATGTTGTTTTTATTAAAATAATAACACCCATTAAAAGATTAAATAATAAGAACTAATCTTATTTTTTGATTATATCATGACCATAGCCATCCAAGGGTAGAGTTATTGAACATTCAGAGTCTTATAGAAAGGATTATGACACATATATTATTTTATATAATGTGATGTAAAAGTTGTCACCTTAATAATTTTATAAGTATAACATTTTAAATATTAGATTTTCTAGAAGATATATTAGAATATTTGAACTCATATGAAACATAATTTATTTATATTAAGAATAGTATTTTATTTTTACTTTTTATTCAACAAATAATCAAATTAAATAATTACACTAAACTGTTGTGGTGATTATTTTATATAAATAAATATAATATAAATGTTTTTAAAAATATTATAATAAATATAATTTGTGATAATTATCTTGTATACATAATTTTATAGATTACCTAGATCTCCTAGTAATATAAAAAAATTGATGGATTGAAGATATCCTTAATATTAATATTTTTAATATTTAATGAATTGCATAGTGTCAAAATTGATATCATTGATTGTTAATCAAAATAATGTATTTTTAAATTATTTACAAATAATTAAACATTTTTAAAAATATATATTTTTTATGATATGTTATTAAATGATTTAATATATTTATTTATGCCCTATTATACATCATGTAAATAAATATTTAACTAATTAAATATTGAATTATTTGTTACCTGAGTAATAAATTAAATATAATAACAAAGATTTAATTAAAAAGGTATGGTTTAAATTGATATAAATACATGTAATTTTTTTTTATACAAAAACCCTATATCATCTAATTTTCAAAATTGGGTCATTTAGGTGGTTTTTGGCCGGTTTTTGATTTTATCATAAATAATTATTTATAGTTTATCTAGAAGTACCTCTCAACTCAAATATAAAAGAGAACCTCCTCACTCACATATTAACTTCACTATGAACCTTCATTCTCTTCCATACCCTCTCATTCTTCCTCCTCAAATTTGTTATATACATTCAAGATTTTATTTTCAACTTCAAATACCAACTCTATTGCTCTATATATTGATTTAAGGAAACATGTCGAGGAAGAGGTAATATCTTCTACCGATTCTATCAAACTTATTTCTTCTTCTTATTCAACTTAATTAGTTTTTTCATTATAAAGTAATAAAATATATAAAACATATATAATGATAGGATACTATAATTGTTTAACAACCATATTCCTCCTTATATCCATCCTATTAAAAATGAAATCATCACACACATGATTGTATGACTTACCGTCTCCACACCATGGTGTAATATGTTTTTCACTACCACCATACTAGGAGGGATATATTGATGAAAATAATAACATGATATTATTATTATAACATGATGCTGATTATGAAATTTTATACAACATACACTTCAATTCCATTCAATAATTAAAGAAATTATATCATCGCTCATGCGTACGTACAACCTATCATCTCCACAATGCAATGCGATTCATTCAACATAATCTTCACTAAACCAGGACTATACACAATAATAAAATGAATACATATGAAATATATTATACAAATATCATTATTTTAATTAAATAACTATAACCACAGAAGTCGAACAGGAACTTATCCGATAAAACATGCATAAGAACAAAAAAAATGTTAATAATAGATAACGAGTGACAATGAAATGTTACTAACACATAGATGATAATATGATTATATATGATATCATAAAAATGACTATGATTCCAAAATTATTAGATAATATTATTTAAATCATTATATAGGAGTATTTTATGAATATGAATTATATCAAACCTAAGGTAAGGGATAGTTTTTCAATCTCATTATTATCCGTGATTGTTTATTCATAAGTATTTATGGGGTATATATTTCATCCAAATACATGTTCCATTAATATGTAATAGTATTTATATTCATATATAATTTATTAAATTTAATTTCATAAATTTTTTTAATTTTAAATAAACTATATGAAATGAATCTTTTTTCGTTATTCAAAACGTGGTATTTTTTTTATTTTTCGGGAAAAAGTATAAGGATAATGTTTTTTTAACTTATATAGATTGAATGTATTTTTATGATATCATATTTTCTTATTTAAATGAATATTACCTTATACGTTTTCAATGTTATTTCCAATAATATTTCATTATTTTAAAATTATGTGGTGTTTTTATAAATGAATATGTTTTTGATGAAAAAGGATATTTTCCACCAGAATTTATTTCATGTGTTATTTGAAAATAAATTTCCATCTAAGATGACATTAATTAAATAGGTTAATGTTTATGTCCCTATTATTTCTATTATTTTAATTTGTATGGTGGAATTATATTTATGAAATACAAATGTTTTACATGGATTATGTTATGATGGAATGATGTTTATGAAACCCATTTTATTCCATGGGTTATTCCAGGATGAATGATTTATGTTTTTGTGGCACACATAAGAATTATTTAATAATGAAATTTGTGGAAACTATATCTCCCTACATTTCATTGGGTAAAGATTAACATGTTATGATATATACCTGACTGAAATGACATGTAATTATAGTTTAGTAATATATGACTAAAACAACAAGAAAACTTGATTTCGTAATGGACATTTTTGGCTATGATGGTCTAGAAAATGTGTCTTGACAAATATTAAATTATTTTCTACGGTTATGTGCATTCTAAAAAATAGCATGTCTTATTTTTTTGACTTTTGGGATTATTTACATTGATTCATATAAAATTTTATCCCATGAAATGATATCACGATCATCCATTTTCAGGATAAGACTTCCAAATGTTATGTTCTTATATATTATAATTATGATATGATTGATATATCATTTTTTACCCTTACTTGTCAGTTTTTCCACCCATTCATATGTTTTTCCCCAAGTCATGATCATATGAATTATGTGTGATATGTCAAAAAGGATTCCAATTATGAAGATATATGTTGGTGATAATTTATATGATTTATGAACCATTTGTTAATTTTTTCAATTTTCTAAAAACACTATACCTATACGGTCTTATCATGGTTTTATTATGTATTATAATTAATATAATTCAATTTTTAAATAATATGCATGTTTATAAATTATGGATTCTTATAGATGGTATCAGAGGAATTATATAGTTATTATTTTCAAACAAGGATGATAAAGTCTTAACAACAACCCTTAGGATATGTCTAAATATAGGATACAATCCTAGGGTTTTAGAAATGACCATAAAAACCTAGGATAAAACCTAAACTGTGCAAAATTGAAATTTTATTCCTCATTATGTGGTTTTCACATTATGATTAGTGTTTCTCACATTGTGCTTCTTGGTTTTTGTTAATTACCGGAACCCGAAATAACCTTTTCAATTCTGAATGTTATGGGTAGTGCTCTGATTTTCCTCCTGGGAAACAAAATATTATAGAATCTATAAATAAAAATATTGTATTTATGCTAACACAATGTTCCCAAGCTATGACTCATGAAGGACATCCAAATGACTAATAGAGGGAGAAATATTATGTTGATTCCAAGATGAGGTAGTACCTACCTTTATTTAGGGTGTATTTTGAACAATTAGATCATAAAACTGGATCAGTACCACTGAAAATATATTTTCAATTATAAAATATTCTGAACATGATATAGTCATCTATGTAGTCTATCATTTCGATGATGAATCTGATCAATGGTAGAATCATATCCATTATATGAGGCAATGATTTGAAAGTTAATCAATGGAATGGGTCAAGTTCAAGAAAGTAATTATCAATACTTATATTCCTTGTATTCTTCAAAAAAATATGGATAATGACATCCTTGAACATTAGAAAAAGGATGAAGAATATTTTGGTACCTACAAACAAAATTTTACATGACTTTAAAGGTACACATCTAAAATTATTATTCAATCAGAGAGTAAAATTGATCGATTATATAGTGGCATAAAACCAAGTCATTGAATGGGAATAGCCATAATGTAATTTAATTTCTATGAGAAAATTATTCTATGTACTATCCATGTTTATATGATGATTTTAGTAACCCATAAGTACTATGGGTTTCATGAGAAGAGATAAATGGAATTGAATGGAAAATCTAAAGACCACATTCAATAGAAGATGAGTTTTTCCTTATGCTCAAAGTGTGGAAAGAAAAATGGAGGAAATTGCCTTAAAGCGGCTAGTAAATTCTTTATGCGTGGAAAATAAGGTCATTGGGATATTTAATGTCGAATTTATGGTAAAAATATGTATACTTATGTGAATATATAATACGTTACATAGAATAGACCTCTTACACATCAATGCTACAAGTGAAGGAAAATGAGGCGTTATTCCATCAATTCCCTAATGAAAGGTTTATTGATGATGATTGACTTTAGAAAACTCATAAAATAAAAGGAAATGTATGGTCACATGAAATCACAATCAATGATGTGGAGTATGATAATGAAGTGGTGAAAGGTACAAATATCTTCCGCTTTATTGTAGAAAATATTTTATTTGATTCGAGATCCACCCATAAATTTATTACAGAAGAATTATCAATGGGTATCACCATATTAAATTATCAATTATATATTGAGTTTGTTATGATAAAATTTTAATGGCTCAACGGTCACATTAAAAGTTTATAACTCTTCTCTGGTTGAAGTTTGTTGGATATTATTTCCTTCCAATCCAGTAATCCTTGTTATTATGGAATTTGATCTGATTTTTATCATGAATTTGATTCATCTATATAGATGTCATATCAATTTCCTAGTAAGGGAAGTCACATTTCATATTCAATAAGAATCTATAAACACTTATTGATGAAAGGATGAATATAAACATCCAATATAATTTTTTTCCATCTTATGTGTCTTGATCTTTATAACTGAAGGTTACCTATCTCAAATGTTTGGGGAGAAACTAAAAATTAAGAATACACCCATTGTAAATGATTTTTATGATGTGTTTCTAGAAGAATTTTTTGTTCTTCCACCAAATAATGAAATTGTGTTTTCAGTAGAACCCATACCGGCTGTTATGCCTATTTCAATGACACTTTATAGAATGACCCCAATTGAGTTGTTGTGATTGATCAAGAAATTCCAAGAGAATATTGATAAGGGATTCATACACCCTAGTGTGTCACCATGAGGAATACATGTTCTATTTGATAAGAATAAAGATTGATCAAGTAGAATCTATATTGTTTATCAAGAACCTAACAAGATTAATATCTGGAAAAAATATCCTCTTCCCCACATTGTTGAGTAATTCTATCAACTATGCAGATATCAAATAATTTTCCAAGATTGATCATCATTCAGGATATTATCAATTAAGGATCAATATTTAGGATATACCATAGGGGATATTTTGATCATGGTATGGACACTATGAATTTATATTGATTATTTTTTTATTACTTATTCCCCCGTTATCTTCTTGTTTCTAATGAAAATGGACTTTAGATACAATCTTAATCAGTTTTTCATATTCTTTATAGACAATTTTCTTCTATATTTAAAGATCAAGGAAGAATATGAAGAATAGTTTATAATTTTACTAAAGACCCTGAGAAAGGAGAATCTTTATAAAAAATTTACCAAGTGTTAGTTTTGGCTTCAAAAAGTTTCAATTTTGAGTCACATAATCTCAAGGGATGGGATATGATTGGATCCATCAAAATAAATCATGTTGAATGTTTTATGGGACTAAAAATGATAATAGATATGTATATATTTCTTGGTTCGACAGGATGTTATCGACGGTTTGGGAAATATTTTTAACAATTACCTAACACACTCACCAATTTGACTTGGAATAGATATATGTTCTCATGGATTGAGGAATGTGAAGATAATTTCAAATATATAAAAATATGGTTGGGTAGTGATTTTCTGCTCAAACATCTTTGTCATAGAGAAAGGTTTCTAATATATATTAATGCATCTAAAAGGGTAGTGGTATGTGTGCTCATGAAAAATAATATGATGATAGGTTTTTCCTCATGGCTACTAAAAATCCCTAAGAAAATTTACCAAACATATTATGTAGAGTTAGTTGTTGTAATATATTAATTATATTTATGCATTTTTTATCTTCATGGTCAAAGGTGTGATATTTATAATAATAATAAGATTTTAATGTATATTACCACACAAAAGTTGTTGAATGTGTGAAAAAGATGATGGTTGTAGTTGATTAGTGATTATGACTACCCAATACATTACCACACTAGGAAAGAAAACAAGGTGGCATATGCTTTGAGTCGACAAGAATGTGCTAGCATATCCATAATTTGGATCACAAAAGATCCAATGTTTAGGGATTTAAATAATATGGGTCTTGAAATGTTAATGGAAGGGGGGAAATCATATCTTTCTCAAATTATTTTTAAACCTTCTATATAATAGAATATTAATAAGGCATAAAATAAAGATGTACAAAGACAAAATAATGTGAGAAATGATCGTGAATTCAACCTTGATAGTGATAGAATAATAAGGTTCGGGAATTGGGATTATATTCCTCCCATATAATAATTAAAGAGGTCGATATTGTATGAGATTCATAGTCCATTATTTTCTATTGACGTTGGAAGCATAATGATGTACAAGGAACGTAAAGGGTATTTCATGTGGGATGAAATGAATAGAGATGTTTCTGAATATGTCCATGGATACTTGGTTTGTCAGCAAGTTAAGGATGAGAGACAAAAGCGTAAGGGGATTTAACAACCATTACCCATACATAAATCGAAATAGAAAAACATAACTATGGAATTTATGGTCAGACGTACCAAAACATCGAATGGAAATAATGCTATTTCGATTATAGTTGATATCCTTAAAAATTCGGAACACTTCATTAATATTATAGATGATTTTTCACATGATCATATTTCTAGTGTATATGTAAATGATGTGGTTAGATTTTTGGGAGTACCACGTTCCATTATTTCTGAACGATATCCAAGGTTTACCTTGACGTTTTTGGCAATTACTTTATAATTCATTGTATATAGAGTTAAGTTTAAGCATTGATTATCATCCTTAGAGAGAGAGTTAGTATAAGTGATCAATTAATACTATTGAATACATGTCTAGAGATTTCTCTATTGATTTCAATGGTGCTTAGGATTAACACCTATATTTGGTGGAGTTACGTTACATCCATATCTTTCACTCTAGTATTTAGATGGATCCTTAAGAATACATTTATGGAAATATGTTAATTACTACTACTTTCTAGGAATAATTTGGGGAATGAAAGCTATTTAGACATGATCTTATTGATGAAATGGAATAAGAGGTTACATATATTACACAACAAATATGAGAAGCTGAGAGTCAACAAAATAGTAATGATGACAGCTGAGAAAAATATTTAGAGTTTGAAGTGGGTGATAAGGTTTTCAAATGAATAACTCCAGGTAAGAGGTAATGAGATTTGTAAATAAGGTAAATATAATCCATTCGTATGTTGGTCCTTTTGAAATTCTAGATTGGGTTTGGATGGCAGATCACCAATTAGAGTTTCCATCGAATCTCTCAATGTTCTTGATGTGTACCTTTTATCACTCTTGAGAAAGTAAATACCCTTCAGATGTACTCTACTCAGAAGTCATAGTACTAGAGCATGATCATTCTTATTAAGGAGAACCCATAGATATTCTGGATTATAGTGTTAAAGTTCTACGATATAAGACCACTCGTTGGGTTAAATTTTTATGGCAGAACCATAAGCTTGGTGAAGCTACATGGGAACATGAATATATGATGAGGGTAGATTATCCTCATCTTTTTGTTTCAATGTGATTGATTTTGAGGGTGAAATTCAATTTAAGGGGGGTAAAATTTAACACCCGAATATAATTATGATATATTATAAATAAATAATATTAATTCCCCAGTGTCCTACAATGAATGAAATTGTGATTTTAAATGAACCATGATATGTCTTTAATATAAAATTACCCTAACATCCAAGCTATTAGGTAAGTATGAATATTTATAACTAACTTATGAAAATACTTTGTGAACTCATTGGCTACCAATTATTTATGAAAAATATAAATCAAATATATATTTTTATTTTTTAGTGAATTACTATTGGTAATGAATTTTATTATATATATATATATATATTATATACTTAATATTTATTTTTTTCTTCATCCAATTGATATTTTATTCATAGGGTATTAATAAACCATATTTGATGTATAAAAACATATATTTTTAAATAGTAAATTTTCACCTTTGAATGGAGAACATCTTTTAAATTAAGATTTTAATGCACTAATAATTTTTATATGACAATATAAAAAATTTATTTTGATAATGGATACAAAATTTACGTTGGATAAATTTATTATATTTTTTTTAATAACATTCATGTCATGATTAATAGTATAAAAACACTAAACTTTTGGAAACATATTTTTTTCATAAAAAAAATTATATGTTTAGATTATAATATTTAATGATTTAATAGTACAAATAGTGTATATTTTTAAGAGTCAATATAATCTATGTCATTATCATACACGTTCTCTCATTTCAGAATCAGGGTTAATTATAAATTAATTAATAAACATTATTATTTTGAATTTTTAAAAATAGACACCATATGTGAAATATAAAGGTCCAAATTAGGTAAATAGATTTATTTTATTTTCGGGAATTATGAATTGTATCATCGATAATTTTTATTAATACGATAACATGGTAAACAAATTAATTAAGGGTAAGAATACAATTATGAAAATAACATAACACTTCTCTTAATATAATTGGTTGAGTATATTTCGACCTAAATCATCGTTTGGTCAAAATGCTATCCATTTAAGTACACTTGGATGAGATTAGGGAATTTAAATTATTTTATTGAAATAAAAAATAAATATGACTCACTCAAATTTTAATATTTAAATAATTTTTAATATAAAGTTATAATAAATATAATCTTGATTATAAATACTCATTTTAACGATGAAATGTTTTTTTTTATTTTTCCAATTTGTTTTTAATTTTTGGGTAATAAATTTAACTTATTATATTATACATTAATGATTTAAAAATTATTTAATTGATGAAAAAATCAATAATAAAGTTTTGATTAAAATAAAAATACCCATTAAAAAATCTGAACATAGGACAAATATTATTGATAGAGTATATATCAACCATAATAATCCATGGGTCGCATTATGGTCCATTTTGAGACTCCTATAACGGATTATGACACTTATATTATGATTGTATATAAAGTGATGTTTAAAGTCAACACCATCATAATTTAATAAGTAAACATTTTAAATGATGAATGTTCTAAAAGATAAATTCAACAATAAGTATTATTATGAAATATAGTAGATTTATCATCATTATAGTATTTTATTTATAATTTTTTTAAACATCATTTTAAATCATTACAAAAAAAACTGTTGTAGTAAATATTTTATTACGGGAAATATCAAATAAATGTTAATGAATATAATAAAGTAGATATAATTTGGGATAATTGAGATGTATAATTAATTTTCAATATTACCTTCAACTCCAAAAAATATAATAAAATTATTTTTTCTATTTTATCTTCTTATATAAATATTTTTAAAAATCAATGAATTGAAAAGTGTAAAAATTGATACAATAGATTGTTTATCAAAATAATGTTTTATTAATTTATTTAAAAATAATTATAAATTTATAAAAAATATAAAAAAAATTATATGGTGTAAAATTATCAAATATATTTATTTATGTTCTATTTTAAATAAAATTAGAGAATATTTCATTATTTTAATATTGTATTATTTTTTACCCTATATAATATTTAAATAGAATAACTGAGTGTTAATTGAAAAGATAATAATTAAATTGAAAAATAATTTAAAAAAACAGATTGGATAGTTATATTAAAACACTATCTCTTTTACTATTCTAAATTGAGAATTTTTTATGTTTTTGGGTTGGATTTTATTTTATTATAATTAATTATTTATGGTGTTTCTAAAAGTGAGACTCAGCTCAATTATAATAGTGAACCACCTATCTCCCCTCTTAATTTCACCATTATCATTCAAGATCATACATCCCCTAACTTTTTTTCTAGCAACATAACTATTTACATTATATAGGTTCTGGTCTTCTTCAAAGAACAAATCTAGTGCTCTAAGAAGAAATTTAGTGGGAGCGCGTGGAGGAAGAGGTAAACCATTATACTTATTCTTTCAAACCTCATTCTCGTTATATTTAATCTTCATTAGTTTTATAATTATAATTTAATAACATCAGTATCACTCATATACATGAATGTTATTATTATTATTAAACAATTATATTCCACCTTCTATCTATCCTACAAAAAACAAAATCACCTCACGTGCGTACATATAGCTTACCGTCTCCACGCCGTGGTACAATATATTTTTCACCATAACCATACATGGATGGCTATAATTATGGAAAAAATATCTATATATGTTTATCATAACATGATAATAATTCATAAATATTATAAACCATCCACTTAAATAACATTATACAATTATGTGAATGATAATGTCGCTCATACGTTTGTACGACCTACCTTCTCCATGATGTAATGTGATTCATTATACATGATCCTCATTAAACTATGATTATATACATTAATTTAATGAATAAATAAGATATAAATTATTCTAATAAAATTATTTACATGATATAACTATATACTAATATGTTTAACATGACTTTATCTATCAAAACATGCATAAGAACACAAAGCGGTTAATATTCAAATAACATGTGACAATGAAATGTTAATAAAAAAGAATCATAATATGATAATATTTGATATCAAAAAAATGAATAAGATTTTATAATAAGTCAATAACATTATTTAATTCATTATATAGGATTATGAGAAACATACAATGGATATCAGACTTAAAATGAGGGATAATTTTTCAATCTAATTACAATTCGAGGATGATTATTAGTATGTATTTTCTAATGTATATTTATCATCCAAATCAATTTTTCTTAAATATTTAATACTATTTATATTCATAAACATTTTTTTAAATTTAATTTTTACAAATAGTGAATTTCTACTATGTGGTATGAAAGGAATCACTTGTCATTATTCGATACGAGGTACTTTTGGAGTTTTCCAGAAAAAGTGTAATGATGATGACTTTTTAACATATACAACATGAATGGATTTTTAGGATTTTATAAATCCTTAATACCATTATTCTTACCATACATTTTTTCAAGGTTACTTTTTAGGAAATTATTTTCTGTAAAAAAAATTGGTCTTTTTAGAAATGAAAATGATTTTGAAGAAGAAATAATGATTCCCTGAAAATTTAATTTAATGTGTTATATCAAAACTATTTTCCATATAAGATGAAATTACATAAATTGAGTAATGTTTATATCTATATTATTTAAATTATTTTATTGTGTTTATGATGTAATTTTATTTATGAAATCCATTTGTTTTTCATTGATTATTTTATAATGGAATTATGTTTAAAAACACATTTTATTCCTTGGGTTATGACATGAGGAATTAATTATTTTTTTGAGGAACACATAAGAATAAATTAATGATGATATGGGTTGGAACTATATATCCCTCCAATGAATTGGGTAAATATTTATATCCCATGATATCTACATTACTATAATGGAAACAAAATCTGGTTCAGTAATATATGGTTGGAATGAAAAGTAATCCTTGTTTAGTAGAGGACGTTTTCCACTATGATGGTCATGGAAATGAACCTTGTCCAATATCAAATTATTTTATATGATTATTAATATTAAAAAAAATCATGTATTATATAATGTTTTTGTGACTATTTCCATAGATTCTTATTGATTTTAACCCATGACATGATATCACGATCATCCATATGCATGATAAGACGTTCAAATGCTATTTTCTTATATCTTATTATTATGATATGATTGATATTTCCATTGTTTAAATTTACTGATAATTTGAGTGTGCCCTTTAATATGTTTCATTTCTCTAGGTCATGAAGAATGGTATTAAGTATGATATTTCAAAAAGTAATCCAGTTATAAAGAAATAAGTGGGAGACAATGAATATGTTTTATGAACCAGTTGTTATTATTTCCCAGTTTCTAAAGACACTATACCTAAATGGTCATGTCATAGATTTAACATATGTTGTAATTAATATAATTAAATTTTAATGTAATACTAATATATTTAAAGTATGGGTCTTTATATTGGACATGTAAATATTTTTGACTGGTAGACAAGATTTCATGGTGATCAATGGTGGGAGAATGAGGCACCCATTATCGGAATTCAAAGCATACAAGAGTAGGGAGAGAAATGTTTAGAGGATATAGTGATGATGGTGATCGGCATTGGTAAATTTTGGTTGGGTATAATAAGAATTAATTTCCCATTATCCATTATAAAGGTTTAACTAACCCTCAAGCTTGGAAGATAATGGGCTTGACATCTTAAGCCGACAAAACACATGAAATGATATTGTATTTGGGGTCAGTGGTTATTAATATTATTGTTTAGTATAAATAAAATATCTAATTATGGTTGTTAATGGAGAATTAATCCACATAATAATGAATTTAAATAAATATCATGTATTATTGGAAAAATATTACTCATGTTGTATTCAACATAATATAAAAATGAAAATGAACTCTAACTTTTACAATGTTAAAAGATGTTGATCGGTGATTTTTTTTAAATGTGATGATTATTTGGGATATTTTTATTTATAAATTACATGTCCTAATTTTTTTCCATGTAATAACTAAAAAATTATATTAATGAAGCTATCTATTAAAATTCATTATGTAAAAACTTTTAATGTTGTTATTATATAATTAATGAAATAGTGATTAAGGGTTTGAATAACATTTCCTTATAATGTAGAGAAATATTCTTTGGAGAGTTTCAGTTAAAATATATTGTAATAAATGAATTATGTCACTTGGATAATGTCTATAGATTTAATATTTGGTTCTGGAATTGAAACTGCTAAAAATAATGTCATTATGAGTGTTATTAAAAAGGTTTTCTTAGTGATTAAGAGCACTGCTATTCAGAGAGATGATAAAATAAAACCATTATAATCTCTATAAAAAGTATTTTTAAATGCACCCTTTATCAAAACTGTTTTATCATTTATAAACAATCCCTTTATAAGTGGTTCCTAATGTAGTTAAAAGTACCCTTTAATAGTTCTATAACTATATTAGAAAAATTTGATAAAAATATTGTTTTCACACACCCACACCCTCGTTCTCAGTGCCTAGAGGCCCCTTTCTTAGCTCATTCCATCCCACAATTCCCATCACGCACCCCACCACTTTGATAAGTTATATAAAGCTCTCCCATATACATGTGTGTGCCTGGATTTGATCTCATGACCTCCCTTATGTTACTATATTCCTTTTACAACTCTTCTATGAACTTTTTAGGTATATTCTATGACATTTCATTTTATTTGTATATATACTGTAATGTTTGATATATATATATATACAATTATATTTATTTAAATATAATATATATTAATATTCATTTATATATTTTTGAACATAAATATATAAATATATTATTAATACACAAACATATGTATATATAATCATTATATATATATATAAATTAATGAATTTTTATAATGTAAATAAAATTGATATTTTGTTACATTAAAAATAATTGATAATAAATATTAATATAATTTTTTTATATATTTAAAAATAATTTATATTTTAATATGTTTACATAAATATTTATATAATTGATATTTTATAAGTAAATATATGAAAATATGGATATATTTAAATATATATGAAAAAAATATGATAAAAGAAAAAAATCAGACCAAAATATCAATAATAATGAAAGACCAAGGAATAAAATCAATCTCAACAAAAAAGACAATAATAAAACCATAAACAATGCTAACATTCCATCAAATGAAAAAAAAATCAAAAAACCTTAACTGAAAAGTCAATATTGGATTACTTATAAACCTTTATAAAACTCAAAAAATGTGACAACGGACCCCTAGATCATAAGGGAGTAGATCTATTCATTGGATTTGATTTCATATTAAGTAGATCCAAAATGAATATCCGGATACAATGTTATTGTCGCTTGAACTTGGAGTCCTATTTTTTACACATCTTACCTCATTAATTATTTCATTTAATTTTGATTTTATCTATTTATTATTAAATGACTATTAATCTATAATAATTAAAAAAATATTATTTATTTGAATTTTTAATTATTTTATAATCCATATCACTAAAAATATTCTATATAAACTGGAAAATTGATATTTTACTTTATCTAAATCATATTTTTATAAAAAAATATTATATTATATCAATAAAAATATACATATATATTAATATAATATATTTATTGAAATATAGTTTATTTATTAAATATATGCTTTATAAGTGATAAAAATCATTTACAAAGGCCACTCTTTATCGATACTTTTTATTGGCATTGATAATTATCTCCCATTTATCATTCATTTTTGGTATTTTTGTTAAAGGGATACTTTATCATCACTATGGGAAGCCCTGATAATGACCCCCTCCCATACCTTATTAGTACTGATAAAGCCTAACACTATTAAAGGATGAATTTTTTATGCATCAAGAAGGAAAATAATACATGAAACTCCCTTACTTTAGAGTTTACATGGTTTATAGTTCATTAAAAACATTATATGAGGTTTGGAGTATTTTTTCTAATTCTTATAATTATTCAAACTATATTAATGTTAATTAATGTGTTCAAATTCTCTAAGATGTTATTCAATGTTATTTTTAGTTTATTTGAAATATTTTGAAATTTATAAGTTTATGTTGGATAATATCTCAATTATTACATCATATGTGTTTATTTAAAAATGATCATACTTTAAGATTCATAAGACTCTTTAAATATTATAATAATATTAGATCTTGTGTGGAATAAAAATAATGACTCTTCTTAATAAATCAAAATACATTTTTGAAGGCCCTTAAACATTTGGGTTTTATGAATGTCTTTTCACTATAACAATTAACTATGCATAAGAATCTTTTAGGCTGATGTGTAAGAGTATTAAGATACATACGACTATTTATATTTTGTGTAAGACTTTAAGGACATACGAAATGTATTTTTGAAGCTATAAGTTTCCAAGATACTTATGGATTGTAGTGAATTTGTAATAACAAAAATTTTCAAAATTAAATGACTTATAAGGTATACATTTTGAAGAAACAATTGAATATATCATTATGTTGAAGTTATGATTCAAGTATAAATTATCATTATTATATATTATTACATGATTTAAATATTTAATAGAACTTAATTAAGGGTGAATAATGAGAAAGAATAACATTTCTTAGTGGGTTGGTTGTCTTATTGATATTGATCCAATGTGAGTGGAAGTTTCACATGTCTACTGGGAGGCTAATCTTGTGGCGGATGCACTAGTAAAGCAGGCGCTCAATAATTCGGGAGAGTTATGGTCACTCACGGCCTCTGACTATTGTGCCCCACTGGTGGAGGCAGATAAATGTGTTGTGATTCACACTTGTTTATGTAATAACACATTGAATGCCTGACTCGTTTTCTTTTTATGTAATTTTATTTGGACCGGCTTCCACTAGTTCCTGGTCTTTCTAGTATATATTAAAATAATTATATTTGAAAATATAATTTAGTAAGAAAAATAAGTATAATTCATAGGACTATCATGCTTTTTTTAATTGATTTTATAACAAAAATACAATTTTATTCAAGATAAAAAACATCATTACATTATTTTCCTGATTGTAAAATGAGTATTTATACTGGAGAATATTATAATAAATAAAATGTGTTAGGAATGATGACGATTTTGATAAAAATTATTCAAATAAATAAATGTTATGAATTTCTTACTAAAATATAGTGGATTAAATGTGATAATTGGTTTTGTGATTATGAATTTACCATATCATTGTAGGATCACTATGAGGGGTAGGGATTAATAAGTGACATCATTACATTTTTTAATTCTTCTTATTATACCATCATTTGAAACATGTTATAAATTTGATCCCTTCCAATATATATCTAAACATAACCTCATATACAGTAAATATAAATAGAGATCAATAGATGTAATTTTAATGTATCGGTATAAAGACATAATATAATACATGTTAGTTACCCTACCCCCCAAATATGCAATTCTCAACTAACTTATTTCATGATTAAGTAGGAATAGACAATGACTAGTTTCAAACCACAATATTCATCCCTCCGTCTAACACTAGTTCTATAAAAAAAATATATTATTTTATCATATTGTGTTGTAATAAAAAATTTCCTTCTTGTATCCACCTCCTTATTGAATAGTTATACCACCAAATACAATCATGTTAAATTATTGGTAATGCTTCCTAGCTACATGATATTTTTCGTTGATTTATTATCCAATGTCGAATTATCATTCACCTCAAATTTTATTTCACCACAAGAATTATGGTTCAAATTTACCTCTATCAAATCTTCTTCATGATATTCAACAAATATCTTAATAGTTCATTTTCTCAAAAATTATTATGGATCTAGGGAAGGCATTAATTTTCTCATACACACCTTCCTAAAACACTGTCTGGAAATTTTACATAGTAACATCCAATCCATTATTCCTCAATTTGGTACCCTCTATAAATGATTCCTCATTCCAGTAATGATCGATCTAATAAACTATTTCTGTTGAACCTCAATGTGATTATCCTTTTTCATATGCACCTCAACCTAATAATTCACTTTTTTAGTGTCATGTTTACTGGATATCTAACAGAACTCCACTATTCGATACTATCATCTTCAAAAAATTATGAACATAGTTAAAAACTGAAATTATGATTCTTATTTATATAATGAAACTATATTTTATTATTATCATCTTAAATAAATTTTTTCCTTGGTTGGAATATCACACAAAAAAATATTTATCACTTCCAATATTTTTCAAACATAAAATACATAAATTTTTAATATACCATAACACCTTTATATGGGCATACTTATAATTGAAATTGTAGGGTTTAAAAAATTCAAATTCATATTATTCAACTCATTTAAACATCATTGTAAGACTAACAAAACTTAAAGAACATTCATGATGTTTCATGAAAACATAGAGATAACAACATCCTTCTCAATTCCCTAACTCCTCAATGTTGAAAAAATTTTAATCAATAGATTATCATAGTCTATGTTAAATACATTATTAAATTTGTAATGGTACTTAAACCATTGTTTAGTGAATGAATATTTAGGAACTTTTTCTTGACATGTCTTCATAAGAACTCCTATATCTTAAGGACTCTATACAATGCACCTTATGTATTATGTAAATTGTAAACTAAAATCTATTCTATGATATATATTACCTTATCTTGGTTTAACTATGTTTTGGACCGTATGTATGATGGACTAACATTTTTTAACCTAGCTTGATATGTCCACTTAGCTGGGATATCTCAATCTAATATAATATCCTCCAAATTTATTTCATCAAATCATCTGTAATGAAATAATTTAATAATATTCACAATGTGTTATGTGATTTTCATTGTAGATGTCTATCTACTGTTACATTATATTGCAGGTGGGACAAATGAGTATTTCATCCAAGATTAATCTATCCCTTTTGCTATAATATATCCATCTACTATAACATCCACTTAATTTCATTCGTGCAATCATCTATTTAGAATGTTTCAAACATAATTTAAAAAATGTATCTATGATGATTTTTGGATCAATATATTTTTTATACTTTATTCGCATGATATGGAACATGGTTTTCTTTGTCCATTACATTATAATATTATTCATTCTAGTTCACATCTATCCAATGATATATTCAGTCCGTTATCAATTGAAGCTCCTTTGATCATTATATTTATCTATATGGTATTTTTAATATTCTAGCCATATTTTATATCTAATATTAAACTGAAACTCATTAAAAACCATTCTCTATCTTGAACCCCTACGTATTTCTCCACTCAATGTTTCTTCATAGATTTATCCAATTTGGTGATCTTCATAGGATTCCTCCTTCTAACTTAATAGCGAAGCTATTCTTAATTTTTTATAGATTTAAAAATTATATCATATACTTTGTAAAAAATTCAGGACATAAAAATTCATAATATTAGAAATTTCATCATTTTATAATCGTGAGCATAATTCAAATCATCTATGATCTCAAAAAACACTCTCATGTGTCCTTACATTTCAAATCATTCTCAAAATTTAATGATAACCCAAGAATCATCGCATGTTTTAATGTTTCCTCCAAACAATGTAATAACTATTCTCTCAAAAGACTCTAGGATTCCTATGTAAATTTACTCTTTAAAAATATATTGTATATTGAAAACAGATAAAGCAAAAAAAATTGGACTATGTTATTCCCCCTTTTATATCAATATTTTAATATAGATTCAATAATATTTGAAGTTAATATCTATTCTTTATTATTTCTTCCCATTATATTTTTTCCAATCCTGTATTTCATTCCCCTTTCTCCCCCTTTATTCTATATCCCTCTTATTGAATATAAAATTAAATTTGTATCATAATTATCATCAAATCTTTTCTTATTTTCTCAAAAAATATTAAAAATTTTCATTAAGATAAAAATGGCATCACATTGCTTTCTTTATAAATAACCTTTAAATAAATCTCACTATGTCTACATGGGTGAACCTAGTGTGAAAAAAAAGTGTGTATAATCAATGTTTTCAAAGTTTCTAATAAAATTTCTTCAATGTAATAATATTTTCGACCTCAATACAATATATTTTATTCTTGGTAAATGTGAGTATGTTTTTTAAGATAAATCATGAACCCATATCAATAAAAAAATCAATAAATATTACTTTTATAAACAAAACCCCACTTATATGTCATATTTTATTACATCGTAGTTATATTTTTAATGAAATATATGATACTAATTATTCATCTTTATCTCTACTCCCCCTATAGTGTAACAATCTAGTCCCCATCATGATGTTCATAATTTTCCATTATAGATGCCTCTTCATATTATAAGAATGATATAATTCTCATACAAATAAATTTCTTCGTATCCTTTAATTCCACGAATGTTATTTTAAAAAATAATAATAATGGGAATCTAAAGGATACTTATAACTCTATATAAGTGAGAATCAAAGATAGAATATTCTCTTAATAGATATTTCTTATTATTATTCATAGAATTTGAAAGGGATTCACATTTATCAATATGTTTACCATTCATAAATTTGGTAAATGATTTATTCTCATATATTTAATCATCAGAAAAATCTTTCAACATAAAATTATAATTCATTGGAATATCATTTCCTTATGTTTGTAAACTCATTTTCATGATTTCATATCATCTATTGAATCATCAGATAGTCCTTTCAACTTAATATTATTTTTCAGAGCATCCTTATTTCATTGAGTTTGTAACCTAATTTTCATGATTATTTCTTGTGTATGTGAGATAGTCATGTAATTTTTTATTCCATAGAGATCATACTAAAATAATTTACATTTCCAAAAAACATCTGAACCACTATATGTTTATATCTTATTATCATATTTGTTCTAATATTTTATTGCATGATTATTGATGTTTTCATCTACATAATTTTGTGTTTCTTATTTTTTTCAACACTCGTATATTTTTTATTTCCAAATTAGTAAATACAATTTATTTAACTACTAAACATTATTTCTGTACTAATAATTCTTGAGCTTCTCAATTTCCTCACATGAAACATTAATATTCTTTCTCTTATGATTTTTTTTCTTCCTCGGCAAACGTTCATGAAAAAATTTATATAATATAGATATTATATGTCACCCTTGATTCATACCTACTTATTTTAAGTTTAATATTTTAATTCCACGAGTAGAATTTACTCATGAATACTCAAAAACACAAGGAGTGGCCTCTAAATATTTATCTTTCAAATACATTGTGGTATTGATCTAATGGATTTTATTGTTGTCTTTTACAATCAATTGGAATCTCTATTTTGGGGGGGGGGATATTATTAGATTATTCCACTCTCTCACATAGGAACAATATTTCACACTGATCTTATTAGACTTCAATGATTTAATTTTAAATTTTGATCATGTATTGTTAGTAAAATCATATGTATTTTAGGAGTGTTTAGAGATAGAAAATACCTGATTCTATAGACCATTATTTTCACTAGAAAGATAAAATTCACCATTATAGTCGTTTATATTGGTGAAGTATTATATTCTTGTCCTTAATTTACATTTTTCTATAATAACCATCTATTTTTTATTAGGGAATAATGCATCTTTCTCATCAATATTTCTTTAGGATCATTTACAATCTTCTAAAATTCATTAATCTTGAACTTATTCACCTAATATTCCATAATAATGTTTTTATACCATTATGATATTATCATATCTAACTAATTTTACTTATTTATATTCCATATTTCATTTTATTGCATCTACATTTTTTCATATCCTTAATATCATTAAATATTTTTCTATATTTTTTTTATGCTCACCATTCATAATAGTTATATCCTAAATTTATTTCTTTAACTTATTCTATTAGTTAATGACATTCATATTTTGGCCAAGAGTTTCTTCAAAATTATCATTTACAGTCGACTCCTGTCATATTATATTTTCCCCATCACCATCACTCCCATATGAAGCTCTATATCTTCTAACATGAGCTAAAAAGATAGCATGAAAATAATATTCATTACAAAATGATGAATGATCATGCTTTCTTCTACTCAATAAACATTACATTTTTTTTATTCAATGAATCATTTAATTTTGTTTTTTGACTTCTATTTTTGACAATTATTGTCTAATTCTTCTAACTTAGGATCATTGACCTTCTTGTTAGAATTAGATCTTGAAAAATGGCCATTATCATTACATTTCCACCATTTTAGGGATTATTTTCCATTCCCATTTAAATTTAAAATTTTCATATCATAGATATAAGATAAATTATTTTTTTGTTTTTCCATTATACCTTTTCTACCTGTGAATCACAGTATTATTCACCAAAAATATTTATCTCTAAGAATCACTTCTAATAATGATTAGATACTTATTTCGTTCATAGTATTATTCTTAAAGGCTATTTATTTTTTATACCAAATGAAAGAAAATAATATTTATAAGATCATATATTAATAGATCTTATAGATATTCTATATATAAAACGTTGGCATCTAATCAGTTTAGAATGTTTCCCATCAATTTCTTGTTGATTTAATTATCATACAGCTTTAGGACAAAAACACTAATATTGTGTAAAATTTCATTGACTCTTTTATTGTATTTATAGATTCATTCATTATCAAAATAATTTATATCATAAAAACGGATTCTCTATATTTATATCTTTTCATACTTATATTTGAAATTTCCTTCACATATGTCATGAACCAGCCTGCGTCGACCCTGAACCGGTCACCTAGGCCAGCCCGCGACATGTCCCGAGAGGCGTTCTCGATCCTCCCGGGATGGTGACAAGCACCAAGGGCATCAGTAGAGTAAAAAAGGGAACGATTTCTCCCCTATATAAACAATCAAACAAATAGAAGAAATAAACGGACATCCCAAAATGAATTTATATAAAAATTGAACTAAATATTATTTGTACAAGAAACTAAAATTAGAACAAAACCAACAACTCAACTAAACAAACCCGATGAACAACTAACTCCATGTGACACTTCTGGTCACTCTCCAACACAATGATAAAATGTCGCCCAAGGTGATCGAACTAAAGATGAATCCTTCCCAAGGACTAAAAAAAGAAGAAGACTATAGGTGTGAGTATTAAAACTCAGTAGGTTAGCCCGGTATTCTATTCCCAATGCACATTCCTTTAAAATAAAAGAAACATCAATTTATAGTTTTAAATTCAAGATTTGAATGTATGATTTTCAAATGTGGTTCCATGCAATAATAATTATCAGACAAAAACATGCATGTTTAATAAACAAAAATGAAAGTAACAATTATTTTCATAGAGGTGAAACTTCAAAATGAAAATAGTTTTCAAGAGGGATGCTTTAAATAATTTTAACATTCAAATAAATAACACATAATACTGAATTTACCAACCAAACACACCGTATGCCGACGGTGAGTACAAAATAGCCAATGAGCACTAGTCACGGGAATACCCCTAGGCAATAGTTAGTTGTGAGCCTGAGGTACCTCGTATCTCGGTGAAAGTAACCATAATAAATATCGGTTCCCGTACACGAGCCACTAGTAGGGAACATACCCATAACCTAGTGGTCCCCAATCATCATCATCATCATAGTTTAGTTAGTTTTGTCATCATCAAACTTGCTACGTGAAATAGGGGCCAACCCCCACAGAATCACTAGCATACTAGTACATGTCCGCCCACCTAGATACCCAGGATTCCCTTTAGTGCTCAATCAAGTTACACATATTATCGAATACACATTTCACATCGAAATTCCATTCCAAAACCAAAAAAACACAGACATCCCATAATCATTCTTCATATTTCTTACACTAATCAACAAACCGCTAAATATTTTGGTAAAACAATTTCATGAAGTGTATTGAGGCTTTGCCCATAAACCTCTTTCAAAAACACTCTTTAAATTATAAACACACATCATAACCAGGAAAAATCATATTTTTCAGCCCAATAAACATTTAATAAAATCATTTAATGGACCATAAAACAATCCCAATTTCACAACTTGTTATATACAAGTAAAACACTCCTTTATTTCTAGGAAATGCCAAACGGGCCTTTAAACATTTTCTCAAAAATAACCTTTGATGAATGTATGAATTTTAATTTTATTAAGGATCTATATAAACATCATTTACAGCAGAAAACCTCATTCATAAATCTCTTATAATACTCATGTTACATTTTCAAAACACAACTATTTTCATAAAGATGTGAAACGGTCCATTTTTGGGAAACTCGGGCCAAAATATGTTGTAAATCAAAACCCACTTTTTTGTAAAAACAAATCCAAATTGGAAATCAATATAAGTACCCAAAAATACCATTTATAATTCCTCCAATTCCTTTATAAATCCTATCAAATAACTTTTAAATCACACATCACACATAAAAGTCAACCGGGTAATTTACCAAACACATGTCATGCCCTTTTCAAACAAAACAATTTATTTTATGTACATGAAAAGGAATAAAACACCAATTGAATTTCATATTTTCATTCAAGATACTGTAACATGTTAAAAATACCATAAACCAGATTATAAACCTCACAAAAATATTTTAAAATGATAATGGAACATTTAAACAAACACTTGTTGAGAACTTTCATGACAAAACAACACTACCTTTCACATAACACTGATTAAACAACGCCTTTTCACACCAATAAAATTATAAAAAGGATTAAAAACAATAATAAACATTTATATCAGTATAGGATAATATTAAAATGATGAAACTTCTATGATAAAGGCATGTGAAAGGGATATCCTACCTCAAACATTGGCGTAATTGAAATGCACACCCGAAATCACCCGCCGCAGGTTTATAAACCCTAAAGCTATAAATTCCAGACCTAAACAAACCTAAAACCCATAAAAAACATTTTATAACAAAACCCTAGGTCGATCGAGACTAGGGTACAATATAAAACCAAGAAATAATGAAAGGAGGGGGAAGAGGAAGAAGAAAGGAGAAGGAATCTCACCTTTCATCCTAGAAAACTATTCGTCTTACATTAGATATGAAGCCCTAGAGAAAAGGGAATGGCTTTAAAATTCATGGAGAGACTCCTATGGTCTGGACAAACTAGGGGAAGAAGATTGGTGGCTAAAAGAGTATGAATTGATTGATTTATGAAGGATAAAATTTACCATGGAAATTCTGGGCGATTTGAGGTTTCCTGAGAATTTGCGCCCTAATCCGCGATCCACATGATATCCAAAGAGTTAAAATCGATTATGAGGATTCGGATATGGTTATTGGCTTCGAGGGGGAGGTGGAATCACCCAAAAATAGTAAAACATGAATATGATATAAATGAAACAACTTTTTTTTAAACAGGAAATGGGCCCATGGGCTGGCCCAATACCTAAATAAGTAACCCAAATTCACCCGGCTTATGAATTTCTAATGGGTCCAAAAGGATAAATAAATTTTAATATATCAGTATAGGACAAGTGGTCAGTTGAATGGGTGAAAAGGATGAAAAACAAAAGAGTTATAAAAGAAACAAATTCAGTTTTTAAAACTGGGAATGGGCTCACAGTTGGCCCAAATCATGAAGTAACCACCCTTTCTTCAAAAACTCCTAAACAAGAAATGGGCATCCCAAATTATGATGGTTAGACATATATTAAACTTCAAAACTCAAGATTCATCTCATAAAATACCCATGAAAAGGATCGGGATTTCTAATGGGCTGGATCAATACGAAGACAGAAAAAAAACCTTGTGTGACAATTCTCCCCACCATTAATGCTTTCCGCCCCCGAAAAGCCATAACACTTTCCGGCTGAAAAAAAACAACACCTATGAATTCCATAATGTACTCCCCACCATTAAGAATCAACTAGCACTAGAAATTTTCTTAGGATTAAAATCCAGGAGACCCATGGTGGGTCTCCCCACCATTAGAAACCAACTAGCAATGAATAGACAAGAATTGAACATGTGCTAGAGTTGGGACTCACTCACACAAACCCAAAAAACCCTCCTACAAAAACCTACTATACCAAGTTAATAGAGTTACAACATGAACATATAAACCACCCACTCCCAAATGGAGGGGACAATAACTTGGACGACACATTCTGCACAATTCTGGACCCCCGTCACTTGGGGATGGGAGGGAAGGGGACCCAATAATTTGGCCACTAAAACAAGAAAAGAAACAAAGAAACTACCCAAAACTCTCCCCCTATGAATAGTTAACACCAGGACTGCACCTGATTTTTACATGCGGTCCACACATGGACATTGATTGAAAACCCACATCCTTCAAGGAATAACCATAGACACTGTGCGAGGGGTTAAGTTCACCACGCATGTTGCGACAAAGGGAAATTCATAGAAATGAGGAACAAAAACATTAAAATAGTAACTAACGTACCAAAAAAGAGGAGTAGGGATCTTAATATAGAACTCCACACCTTTGTTGATTTCCTGACTGCGTGAAAAGCTTCACTCCGAGGCCTATGGCTGGAGCTCTAATTCTTGAAGCATTTGTTGCACCGCAGTCTGGTGATAAGGATCACACCACTCAAAAAAACCACACTTGATCAAAAAACAAAAACCTTCATCTAAAGAGGAACTCATAGATAAATATCAAAATTATATCTCACTCCAAACGAGGGGCAGAATGGACAATGAATACGATGAAACACATCAACATCACCGAACACAACTGCTCTGTCCAAAAGAATTATCATGACCTAGAAGCACTTTTAATAGATCCCAAATAGCTCTCTATTACAACAAACAAGTTGAGGCATCATCAAAAGAGGTGGATTTAAAATTTAAAAGGAATCCTTAGGTTTATCAGCATGAAATATTTCCAACGCAGAACTATCCATGGCCACATCACAATATCAAAGACATTTTTAGAAACCCAATGAAAATTACTCCAAAGCAGAGCCACCAACAAGATCTCATCACTAGATAGAACAAGAGTATGAATTCTAGATCACATAGAAGCTAACCAATTAACAACTCTTCTAAGACATAGAAAAATATAGCTACATAACCATTGGTTTTAAAAAAAAGGCCACAATTTTCAACTCAAAACAATTTTGAAAAATCAAATTAACTTGGTGGGTTTCCACATTCACCAATGGTGTTTCATAAAGTCTCACCCACATGCACATTTCCATGCCACCCCTGGCACCGAACCACCATACCATATAGGCCATACTTCCAGATATATATAAAACCATACATGTGAGCACCCATGAAAACACCAAATGCTAAAATTAAAAATCATAATTTAAAAAAAACAATTTACCTTCAAAAGGAATGCCAACCACCAAGTCAAAAAACATTTTCATATTTCACAAAAAAACCACAATTAATTAAGAACAATTTTCTTAAAAACCTACCCCTTTTCATTTTTAAAAACTTTTTAAATAACCAAGCCACTCCAAACAACCCCTTCCCATTTTTTTAAAAAAAAATTCAGCAAGGTATATTTTCATAATCGGAGGTCCATTGAGACCAATACCGTTTGTAGTAAAACACCAACCGATCAAAACCAATTGCCAAAACAAATTTATCCAATTCAAAAACTTTTTGACATCCTAAAATACCCCATTTTAAAAAAAGATCCAGAATCACTTTAAAATGATTCACAATTTCAAAACATTTTATTTCAACAAACCAGAAGTTCAGATTATGGATAATCCAATCCCTTTAAATCATTTCGGCTTCCCTCCATTTTTTTTCACAAAAACACACCCTTCCAAAACAATTATTATATTTAATTATTGAAAACCCCATTTTTTCACTTTGCAAAATCTAATCGTTACATTAAAACCCATTACCATAATTCTCACACAAGGATTTTAAAACCAGAAATTCAGAATTCAAGAAAGGATCAAGAGACCCAAAAAAAGGGAACTATTGTCGGTGGGTGACTTGACCATATGGTTGGCGTCCATATGCCAAGCACAACACCAACACAGAGAGACTTATTAGGACCATTCCCCATCTCTACATGGCTTTGCAGGCCCTGTGAGCTCAAGAAGGCCATTGGTCAGACTCCCCTTGTCATATCCCAATACCAAACAATCAATTAGAACAATGGACACTAATAAAACCAGACATCCATGGATACCTGAGGATTAGAACAATAATGAGTTCACGACACTCTTCTCGCACTTACCCCTCAAGTCCCAACAATCCTACTCCATCTACCTTGACATCCCCAAAATAACAAGGGCGCTCTAAAAAGTAAGGTCCGCTAATAGTCGACCTCCTCTGATATTCAAAATTTAGAAATCAATGTATAAATTAATCTATTATAAAACGTTATCTATAATCAAGAATATCTACATATTTTATTGTACTTTAAAGATAACCATAACATCATCATACATCCTAATGTTTCCAACTAACATAGTTACAACTCTCCCCCAAATATTCTTTATATTTCTTATGTAAATTTCTTCTTCCTTTTTTTAATTTATTGGAAATAAATAAACCAAAATCCCTCTATAATAATACGTTAATATTGAAAAAATAAGATGATTATGTTGATATGCTATTTTCAGTTTAAAAAATCAAGTAGTTGTTTTACATTTTTTTGAAGTGATCTTCACATAAAAGACTATATCACATCTCAATATGGTTCCACAATTTGATTTCTATATAGATTTAAATATTATTCAAATAAAAATGAAAATATTGTAAATTTTGAGAAGATAATATTGATCCCTGTAATAATAAATTTAAAATATATTCAATTGAGATATATCAGAAAAAGTAATATAAAAGTTGTTTTTTGGAAATTCAATCGAGATAAAACAACGTGGAAAATTGAAAGGGGGTAGTGGGGACACACCAAAGAAATTTCATTGAGGAATACAAACCTAATGGATGGATATGTTATTTGAATGGATCCTTTTATTTTCATCTTTCACAATATCCATTAAAAAAAATTTATAGGAAAATTTGAAATTATCAAAAATATATAAATGGTCTTTCTTATATAAAAATTATTATTCCCTAAATTCCTACTTATCTGATCATTATTAAAAACCAATCTATAATAATAGAATATGTAGTTATGAATACATTAGTGTAGAAGCATAAAAATCTGTGTATTAAAGATGAATAATAATAATAATAATAATAAAAGTAATAATAATAATAATAATAATATTATTATTATTATTAATGACAATTCACCCATGAAACAATCATTGTATCCAGTGGATGAAGTTATGAGATGATGCAGATACTGTAATATCGAGTATCATAGTTGAATGATACATTGATATAATGATAAAGGAATATGTGCATCGAGTTATTTTGATTATATAATTTCATTTAGTGACCTTGAAGAATTATTAAGGATTAACTAATTTATAGATATTATAGTAATCCCATAAGACGATAGAAACCATTGAGCTATTTTTAACAAGGATATGGATTATAACTAAAAATAGATACCGATATGCATATACTAGTTATGGATAATATAGAAGAATTATAATACTATATTTTTTATTTGAAAGATATAATAATCTATTGATTTATTGAGATAATCTCTAGTTTTTGTTCTACTTAATGATGGATGGGGGAATTTTTTTAAATCGGCATGAGAAAAAATCATTAAATCATGGAAATTAGTTTACATTTTTCTTTATAATATGGTAAATAATAACCATTTTAATATGTTTATAACGTTTTCACAATGAACCCATACCAAACCACATATATTTTATGATAAAATTTTTAGTGGATAATATGTCTAATTCACTAATAATTGGAAAAAATAAATTGAAAATTCACAACATCAGGAAAAATTCATGTAAAATATTATGTGTTTTTATGAATTTATATTATTCATTTCACACGTTCATGTGCATCGGGTAAAATAAAAGTGAATAAATACATGTATTAACTAGAAACAATGGTTAAAATTATAATGGCATGAATTTTTATAACCAACAATTATAATTTGTAAATAGATTGTAACACAAGATTCACCCCTTCTCTCACGTGTTTTCATGGGTCCAGTGGCCATTTAAATGTGTATAGGGGTGGAAGATTACCTCTAATTGAGTATATTTTTCAGTCTTAGATGTTTTTATCTATATTATATGATTTTCATATTTTAAATGTATGATCTTCATATGGGGAATTGTGATTTAATCCCTTCAATTAATTTTGTGGATATTTTTTTATAAAATGTTAATGTATATAATAAAAAGGATGAAAAGAAGATAATTAAATATTTGATTAAATCTGAGGTTACATAACTAATTATGGGTATTAAAGTTGTAGTATATTAGTAATATCTATTAAGATTCAATATTATAATGAATTTTTTTATAATTAACCCAGTTCTATTAAAATTTAATACATCCTATAATTTTAGATTAGTGAATAATTAAATAACGATCATGTGGATGTTTTTATATATATTTCTAAGATTATCATGGAATAATTTGATATATGTAAAAAACTATAAGGTAATTATTATTCATGGAAATGATAATTAATAGACATATTACATTAGTGAAATTATCTCATCAAGGAAATGAAATAAAAGGAGAAATATTATAGGTTAGTAGAGATAATATTTAAAAAATATAATAAACCATCAAATACTACATTAATGGGATTATAAAAGAATGAAAATTCATTTAATAGAATAACCGTGAAATTTAAAATAACATAAATATGTTATAGATGAAAATAATTCTCAACTATGGTTATATATAAAATTGTAAGGTAGTTAGATTATATCATGAATGAAAGAAGAACGATTCATGAAGATCAAACCAAAATGATAAATAAGGGTAGGGTGTTCAATATTTGATTATCATAGGATGAGTGGAATTCCATTGAAACAATGCTTCTTAAACATGAAGTGAAACTAAAAAATCAATGTTTAACACAAATAAAAACCTCACATGTTTATAAATTAATAAATGCATCCACACTAGCATATTTGATAATTATTACTTCATAGAAGACTAAAAACGTGGAATAAAGAAATGATAATAATCTATTGATTTATCCACAATAATCACACTATGTAACACCCAAATATTTTCTTATATATGTCTATTTAAATAAATTAAATTTATTTTATTGATTTATCTATACTCAATATTGAGTCTAAAAGAACCAAAAAATACTATTGTATTATTACTACATGATAATTATCAAAAGAATATTATATTGGTGGGTATGAATAATATTAATCACAATATTTCAATTATTCATAAATATTTTCTTTAATACAATTATTTGGACTAATTATTATAAAATATGTACTCAATATTCAGAAAATAAATTTTATGCTTTAACATTATGTTTTCATCAAAATTGGGTCTCAATACATTTTATGCATAAATATTATAATTTTTTAATAAATAATTGTTATGTGGAATTTTATTTATTTTTTATCATTACTAAAATCATAAAATCAAAATTAACATAGGGTGAATTATGATTATTTTCCTAAATCTGTTGTTTTTCAATGATTAGTAAAAAAAACAAAATATTCAAAAAGTTTAATTTCATTTAAATTAATCATGTGGTTTAAATTTCCAATGATACTTTGATTTTAATCTTAAATAAACATATTATTTATTTTATATATAATAGTCAATTTTATTCCATTTTTAGTCATCATTATTCATAATTTTATATAATATTTATTTATTCAGAAATTTTTCTTTAAAAACCATTTATCAATGATTTTAATTTATTTATATCAAAATTATATTTATAGACTTATAGAGAATGAATATTGAAAAATAGATCCATATCTGCAATCTGATGGTTGAAATTTTGTAAATTGGTCCCTTTTATTTTTATTCACTATTAGTAGTAACCAGTGATACTATTCGTCACCTTGGTAATGTTAAAATCGGTAAAATTGGGTTAAACGCATGTGATAAGTTCTCAAAATTTACCAAAAACATGAAATTAATTCATTTACTATATTAAATTTGACCAAATAAATCACAAATTTTAATATATGGAATTTTGGTTCCATTTTCTCTTGATAAATAAGTTTATACTATTTTAAGTAAATTGAATTCATAAATTTCAATCTCTATAATTTCAAATCTATTACATTATTAATAAGGATTATAATAGAATATGTTCTATACTTTATATTTAGTGGAAAGAATAATTGATTTTTTTATCATGGTTATTTATTTATAACATAAATTGATGGAATAACTAACATAAATTATTATGCCACACCAATAATGAATTTTTCAATTATTAGGAAAATAAAAACAAAGGATTTTAAAAATACTAAAAGTAATACATTTTTTGGGATTTATCAGATTCCAAAAATGATAAATATTATATTTCAGTGTGGTTTGAAAGGATTATATTTGAATTCAATAATCCTTTGCATGTCTTTAAAGTGAAATTTAATTAATACAACTAAAAATGAAATTAATTTTATTTTATGAAAACTAACAATTCATTAAATTATATAATATTCATAAAAATAAATTCTTATAACATTTGACTGGGATAAATTTGAAAATATAAATCGTGGTCCATTTATGGGTCACAAGTCCATTTATGGTTACAATATAGACATTTAAGTGTTACAAACTTTTATGTTATAGTAGTTGTCAAAATTGTTTACATGAGGTTAAAAATAAATGAAAAGAGATAGAACATTAGATATGTTATAATAAATATTATTTTCAGAATATTTGGAATTATAATCAACTTATATTATAAATATATCAATTTGGTACTACATGATTTTGTACAATAATTTATGTTAATGTTAATTCTGTAATAATTTTCAAGACTGTTCCACCCCATAATTATAGAAGGGAACATGTTCTCCTATCTCAATTAAAAAAATTTAGCCTTCATGATAAGGAAATACCTAATAAAGAACCTTTCTATATTCTATAACCAAGTCCTAAAAATTTTAGTATTTCACAAAGATAAACTTTTCAAGTCTTATGGATTAATCGATGATGATTTTTTCAACGAAGAGGCAAAACATTTAACGGAGTACATTTATTTTATCTCTTCTTATACCTCAAATAAATCTCAGGTATTCAACATAAAATAAAAAATTTAACTTTTAGAATATACTCTAATGTTATTATTATTATGTAACCCCCATTATTCCCCATATTTTCCATTAAATGGGAAGTTAAATTAGCAGTTGTTTGTATGTGTGGACTACAACATCGACATAAAAATAAAATTTATTTTCCATAATCATATTATAGGGATTTTTATTATTAAGTTATTAATTTTTATATATTATATTTAATAAAAAAGAATTATTATTTATTTATAATTTCTTATCAACCTTCATACCTTTTTCTCAATTATAAAATGATAATGTGTAATGACCTGGACCTCTCTGGTGCATTCCATTGTGAAAATATGGTGTTTGTGGTGTTCTGGGAGATCAAGTTGACTTATCCTCAACACTTTGCAAATTTTTTCCATTACATGAAAAGTAACATTGGTGACCCTCAGTGAATAGTTCCAACGGTAGATAGTCATGAACATTGCATCTGTAAACTTCTATGACCAATGCCAACGGTGAGTTCTAACGGTAACTTCTATTTCCTTTTCCAAGTATTGAGTTCTATGAACAGTTCCATCAGTGAACATTTCTATTGGTAATCTATCTTTCCTTTTCCAAATTTCCTATGCTATGAACAGTTCCATCAGTAACCGCAAATGGCAACCATTCATTCCTTTTCCCAATTTTAAATTTTATGAATAGTTCCATCAGTGAACAGTTATATCGGTAACCTCTGACGGTAACCTCTGACGGTAACCTCTCTTTCCATTTCCAAGTTTTGAGTTCTATGAATAGTTCCATTAGTGAACAGTTCTATCAGTAACCTCTAACAGTAACCTCTATTTCCTTTTCCAAATTTCCACTTCAATGATCAGTTTTATCAGTGAACAGTTCTGTCGATGGACTCTAACATTATCCCATATTTGCTTTCCAAAATTTCAAATTCTATGAACAATTCTCTCAGTGTAATTTTCTATTGGTATCCTCTAACGGTAACCTCTATTCCCTCTGCCCAATATCCAATTCTATAGACATATCCATCGGTGAACAGTTCTATCGGTAACCTCTAACGATAACATCATTTTCTTTCTCCAAATTTTTAGTTCTGTGAATAGTGTTTCCTTAACGGTAGGTGTACAATGTTCTATCAGTGTGGTTCTAATGGTGAGGTTCATGAACCGTCTTTTATCAGTGAGGTTCTAAAAGTGAGGATCATAAATAGTGTTCAATCGGTGATGTTCATGAACAGTGTTCCATCGGTGATGTTCTAATGGTGACGTTCAAGAATATTTTTCTAAATCTAAGGTTCATTAACAATGTTCTAGCGATCAGGTTTATGAATAGTTTTATATCGGTGAGGTTCATGAACAATGTTTTCCCTTTTCCAAATTTAGAGTTCATGAAATGTGTTTCCAGCTTCCTATAGTTTATCACCTTTAGCATTTTCCTTTGACGTAAAATTCATTTGAAGCCTTGTTTTAAGGACATTAAGGCTGATTCAAAGGCCATAGCTCCTATATTAATTATTCCTAAGGCTCATGATGTTTTGGCTCGGTCAAACAACGTAGTTTAATGCGATCCTCTTTTAATGGAAAATAAAGTGTATCTTAAACTATCACCCCGTTAAATCTTTTAAAGGGACGAGATATCTTCTTCCCTAATTATTCCTCCTTGTTCACTATTGTGAGATGCTAGAACCATTCCCTACTTCCCGTAGGAACTGTGATATCAAACCGTTCCCCATGGAGTGGTTTCCTAGACTTCCTTCTTACTGCAAGTGCCCCCCTTTTTTCTGTGCAACCAAGCAGTATCGATCAATCATAAATATAAGGTATATTTTATCTTCGTTCTTTCAAGATTCATCTTATCAGGTTTATCCTTTCCATGTTAAAGCATGTAATCTATATTCTTCTATTGGAGTTTTCTTGGGGTTCGGTTGGTTCGGTTGTACCATGGCATCCTCAGGTGGATGCAGTTGTCGTGAGAGGAGGATCATGACCTGTTGTGTGGATAAAGAACATCAAGAACTGTTTGAGGTAAGGGATTCATTGCTTCTCTTTTATTTTAAGTAAAACTGTATTTTTAACTTCTTTTATCCCACTAGACCTTATTGAAATTGAAATAATAAATATTTGAACCAAATAAATAAATATATATCGGTTGTATGTTACTGCCCCTTGTTTTCTAGATAGTGCGATATACATGCTTTCTTATTTTACCTATTTGTTCATGATGGAAATTGGTAAATCACGTAAAGCAGAATTAATAGATAACTATTGGATATGGATAAAGAGGCATGTAAATGAATCTAGTGTTGATATAGTGGGTTCCCTAGACCCAACTATATAGTACATTTGATTACCGTATCATGTGTATAGTTAGATATGCAAGAAGATATCTTACGATTATAGTGTAGACTTTTCTACGTCCACTATAATAATGGTATTGTCAAAAGGTAAATTGTCATGTTGAGAGGTTATATCATATCCCAAGCTATAATGAGAGCCTCGAGATATAATGACATTGATCTTAAATATATGTTCTATATTCTAGATACATCATACTGACTAGACACAGTAGATGTCTAACTATCAGGTGCTGGGGGGCTTATAAGCATTGAGACTTCTTCTCATGATGTTCATACTTGGTGATCTCTAGTAATGTGATCATGAGGACAGAACTTCCAATAAAAACCGCACATGTTTTACGTTTCATTGGTTGTTCCTATCTACAGACATGTGTATTGGTCTCCTGACTTGAGACCATTTCCAATATATATCATATAATTACATACTTTGATGCAATGAGAAAACCATGCCAGTAATGTCATGGTGAGGTAGTTTGTGTCGGGTGAATCTTTGGTGATATGATGTTGGTTGAATGGTCAAGAAAGGATTTTTCGCTTCCATGTTTATGAAGTTGTATATCTCAGGCATGGTTGATCAGGATGGTGCCGCCTTCATAAGTCTTTATCAAAAGCAGTAGAAAGGAAAATCCATCCGAATAGATCAACAAATAATAAAGCAAGATAAGGATGATGACACAAGAGTGTTTCCTTCATTATGAGATATTTAATGACAAAGAGACTATAGTACACAGTCAGTGTTCATAGGATGGTAGTCGTTGATATGACTATCCTTATCTTTTTAGGGTCCATGACGGGTTGCTAGACCCCGCTCTTAGACTATGAATTTTATTCACTTCTATTGAGATAAGGGCCTAGAGGGTCACACACAATAGCGTATTCAAGAATTGGCACGTATTCAGTTGAATAGGAATATGGACATAGTGGGCCCCGCCACAGGGTCTGAGCGTTGTTCATGTTGTCGATCACCAAAAGAATTAAATAAATTTAATAGTATTCAAGTTAAGAATATTTGGGATTGAATTTATTTAATGTATTTACACATTCAGTAAATATGAGAAAATATTAATCGAACAAATATTATTTTAATATTCAGGGTTCGCTTAATATTAAGAGGGACAAGTGAGTCGAGTTAAAAGGCTCGGTTTTATCACGTAATGTATTTTATATATTACATGTAAGTGATGGAATAAATAAATAATATTGACGCAGTTATAAGCCGTCGTAATTATTTATTTAGAGAACCTTGATATCAACGGCGGCCAAGGAACCCTACCGGGTATTTACAACATGTCTATAAATAAGAGAGGAGGCTCCCTCTCATTCATGTGAAATTCGCTATTCACTCATTTGCATGGAATGAGAGATGAGATCCTCTCTCTCCTCCCGCTTCTTAGAGAGAGAATCACTCGATCCAAGAGTTTGGATCAAGTTTCTCCTCGCCCATCGCAAGATCGACGATGTGGTGATTTGCAGGACGTCGAAGATATCATTAAATTGTCGCGCTAGCACTTGGAGTTTGACAATCAGTGTTCCTGTGGATTTATGAGGCACATGTGGATGATTTAGAGGGATCCTTTTATGGATCCTTCATGCAACAATCACCGTCGACATGTAGCGGTCGACAGCGACTTCAGATATTCAACGGGTATGTTTTCCTTTTATTTTTATTCTCTTAACAATCTATGAGAGAGCCTCAAGCCTCTCCGGGGCTCGGATCATTGGCAACGACAAGTACCGTCATTGCGCCGATGAAAATTTTAAAATCCTCATCCCACCGGCATCTACTGCAGGCCCTAGAAAACCTAACATCTGGTTCTTTGTGTTTTAATTCTATGTTAATCAAATTAGTGTAGTAATCATGTTTAATTATTTGTGATATCTTACTGATTAGGTTTCCTGAATATTGAACCTATGAATAATTAATCAGTTAATTCAAGATGTATTAAAGAACTGTATGTTTGATAATTCCATGAAGGGTTCTGAGTTACCCTTGTAATTAATAAATGGCTAAGAGACAAATTGTTAACTTGTTTTTTTCATGATGCTTGTGTTGTGATGTGAGCATGGAGGGTGGTTGTTATATGTGGGGGCAAGGAGACCTTTGGTTGTGGCAGAAGATGATGCCTAGGGTGGAGAGATGCATCCATTTATATAGGTGGGTGTTGGGGAGAAAACCAGGGATGATAGAATGGGATGGATGTGATTGTTGGATTCTTGCTAATTCTTATTGGTTGATTATCTACATTACTTATCCACACTACTAAATGCAGCTGGTCTTACTTACCATTCTTCCTAAAGGGATATATGAGCAGGGTATTCCATGTACTTTCCCTATTACACTTATCAAGGGAGAATTCGGCTACTCTCTTACTATATGCGGCAAAGACTCGACGGGTAGTTTATCTACTCATCGAGTTGAACCCCCTTGTGTTTTTTAGCTTAGAATGTCTTTCTAGAATGCCTGGGAATATGGGAACGTGATTGTGTAAATAAATAATATCATTAAATGATTTTAACCCATGGGATTTATAGCTTGATGATGCACAATACTGAGGTTTTGATTTGAAGGAAAAGTGGAATTTGGGTGTGATGCTAATGAAATTTAATGTGGAATGGTCCTTGGTTAATTAATTTTAATGAATTAATTAGTGTAAATTGAAACTAATAAAATCTTAATGAAATAATGTATTCAACTCGATATTTGGTTGTGTGCTTATAGGTTACCCAGTCTTAGAAGTAGCAGCCTAGAGTCGGAGAGACGTTAGATGAAGTTGTGTCAAATACTAGGTTATGCCCATAGTGTGGTTGTGAGATATAATATATTCTATACTTTTTTTCTTTCTATATTCTACACCACCATATAATTATGGGAAACTCACACCCCTGGGATTCTGAGCATTAGGGGGGTGTTTTCCACAACATTCTGGTTGGAGGATGGATGGAAGACTACCGCATTGGCCCCGCTCTCTTCTCTTTGTAGTTACATGTGATGGTAGGCACAACTATCAGTTTTCCCCATATATGTGTGTAGAGGGATGTAATGGATTGTAGTTATTCACACACATATATTATGGATATAGTATCCTATATAATACTATAGGTGTAACGTGTATAGGATTTGATGGATTGAGGATCCTTACTCGGGGTATGGGACATAATGGATTGAGGTATAATACATGATATATGATACACGTTATGCAATCTGTGGTGGCTCCCGGAAACTACCTGGTTACTTTCTTGTGAGTATGTGGTGGTTTTTTTGCATGAGGTGAATATTGTGGTTGCTCACCCAGGTGTCTACGAGCATGCATTTTATGAGAGAGATTCTTAGGATGTACGACGTTGGGGAAGAGCGGAAAACTAGTGGGGAAGTAGTTGTTGGGTACCCTTGATATTCTTTACTATATGATATATTCTTGTATGCGTTACTTGGTGATAGTAGACATGGTGAGGCTGGGAACTTAGTATACATGTTTAGGTGACAAGTTACATTCACTTGGTGTTCATTGCGCTTTAGCATGCTGTATTTACTTTTTCATGAGAGGATTCAGGGAGGATCCTACTAAGTATACTGTTATACTACCCTATTTATATATAAAATGTTTTTCAGGTCACTTGGAGCAGGTTGGAGATCAATCTGGTTTCTTCTATGATGGGGTTGCAGGAGCTGTTCGGGCTTGTGGTTTTTGCTGTTTTTACTTTCTTTTTGGTAATTGCAGTTTTCCCCCTCCAGTTCTAGTAATGTTTCATGACATTACATATGTGAAATTGTTTTTTCGTTTATATTTCTGTTTTGAGTTGGAGTTGGTTGGTGTCTATATTATCTCTCTCTTATGCATGTGTTCTCTTAGAGGGTAATGACTCCCATTTGTGTGTTTTATATACCCTTGGTGCTAGTCTCCAATCGGGGGCCTACTGGAGGCCGGACTCAGGTGGACATTTTCTCCCTTATCACATTGTTGGCCCAGGAGGGGTACTCTATGTGGGGAGGGGGTCGTGATATAGTGCTATCAGTGGCTATGGTTGAGGTATAGGATGGAGTTCGGAGTTAGGCACAGGTGAGGTTGTACAGGTTGGTAGGGAAATAGTGTTATTCATGTTTATAAAGTGATGTAAACAATGGAGGCTGGCTGAGACATAGGCGTTTAGGCCCCCCCTACGATCTGATGTACTGACCATTGATTTTAAAATGGATACTAAACAAGCTGATACTTGTTGCAGGGTAGTAACCTAGGGAAAGATCATCCATCATTCTTCTTTGTGCCTGTGATTGAATTGGTAGACCATGGGATAGGTTAAACTAAAATCAATTAAAGAATACAATTTATTAATTAATGTGGGGTCTTCCATATTCTAGGTTTAGGAGCTGTAATGTATAGTTATTTCAATGTTATGGCTCCTTGTTGACGTTAGGTTTTCACTGAAAATGTAAAATAGGTTGTTCCAGAAGATCTCTGCAGGGTAGAGGTTGACGAAGATGACCCATGGAGAAAAACACTCTGAGATTTTTAGGGCCAGATCCAATATAAGTACGAGGGCTCCGTTTCAGATACATGCACGGATGACTGGTTGGAAAAGATCTAGATAGGCTTTAGTTTGATTCGTGCTCGGAAGGAGCACTAGGAGTCCTTCGTAGTGCTGATGATGCGTAGAGAAACCAAGAAATGTTGGTTCTTGTACCTCAAGGATCATGAGGAGTTAGTGATCTCAGGGGAGGGGTTTCGAGGCAAGTTTATAGTTGAGTTACTTTCTTTTACTGTGAAGGCGTGTAGTCTCCAGGAGCATCTTACCCTTTGACTGGGGATCTCCTTTGTTTGAGAGTTTGGAATCTGTCTCAGGAACCTTTTACAATATTCTTTGGACCTCTTTCAAGATGAGGAGGCCAGGGAGAGGCATTTAGAGGAGGCTTTGCATCCAGAGATATCATGCCATGTCACCCCATTTATGAAGAAGTCATATCTTGAGGTGTTGGAAAGGGTAGAGGTTGTTGAGAGGACATTGTCCAGGACCGGATCATCATGAGAGGGGAATCTTCATGATTCCTCACGAAGAAGATTTGTGGTCCAGGGTTCCCAGTTTTTAGGGCAGATGAGATTCCGTTCAGCCAGGGGTAGGTCCTAGCCCTTCACATCTCGTTTTTCTAGAGGCAGAAACTCTCAGGCCTATGCCAAGGGATCAGGTGATTGTTTTTATTGTGGTGATCGTGGTCATTAGAAGTGGGAGTGCCCAACCTTTCAGAGCAGTCATCGTGCTCTATGTGCTATGCTCCAAGTTCGTCCATTGAGGTAGTTCCAGACGAGGCAGCAGTAGCAGGTTTCACCAGCTTTAGATCTGTAGAGGGTTTATGGGGTCGGTAGAGGACAACCCCATGATGCTACCCGTCTTTAGAGAGCAGAGCATGATCATGGTGGTGGTCATCCTCAGGGTCAGAGAGGTCGTGGAGGAGGTTGTGGTTAGCTTCATGCTCTAGCATTTCCATCTCCAGGGAAGCTAAACGTCGTTTAAGGTACCCTTTTCTTGTTTTCTCCCTTGTCATATTCCTTCTTTGAATCTATAGTGACACACTCCATCATATCACCTACCCTTGTCCATGCTTTGGGACCTGGGGTAGAGAGGCTTCTAGAGCACTTGGTGTTGAATATCCCAGTTGGAGGTTGAGCTGACTTGTTTGAAGTATGTAGGGACTTGGAGCTAGTGTTGGGGCAACACCACTCATGGGGATATTTCCTATGTTTACGAATACAACCATATGATTTCATCCTTGGAATGGATTGGTTGTATTCGGTGCAGGATATCATGGATTGCTTTAAGAATAAGGTCATTTTCTTTGGTGTGGATGGAGATATAGTGGTGTTTGTGGGCGAGGGAGATCCTCAGATGGGTCATAGGTGCGTTCTGTCATTATAATCCATGATGGACGAGATGAAGTTGAGTTCTTCAAAGGTTCAGTAGTTGGCATTTCCTAGGGTCGTAAAGGAGTACCATGTTGCCTTTCCCGAAGTGGATGTAGCATTACCCCCTCGACGAGAGATTGATTTTGGGATCGATCTACAAACCGAAGCATCTCCAATCTGTATGTCTCTATATAGGATGACCCCTTCTGATTTACGAGAGCTATGTATACAGCTTGATGGTCAGTTATAGTGTGGTTTTGTTCGAAAAAGTGTGTCACCGTGGGGTGCATCAGTTTTATTCGTGAAGAAGGCTAACGACAGTTTTCGATTGTGTGTCGATTATTGTTTTATAAACAAAGTGACAATAAAGAATCTCTATCCTCTTTCGTGGATTGATGATTTATTTGATCAACTAAAGGGTGCTATTTTGTTCTCAACGATCGACTTGTGGTTAGGATATCATCAGATGCATGTAATGGATGAGGATATCCCAAAGTCTTTTTTTGTTGTCATCATGAGCATTATGGGTTCGTTGTAATGATGTTCAAAAGGAAGAATGCACTAGCTATGATCAAGGTATTTATGATGATATGTTCCGTGAGATCCAAGACAAGTCCGTGGTTGTTTTCAATGATGACATCCTTATGTACTCCACATGTGATGAGGAGAAAGAAGAGCATCTAAATGTCATTTTGAGAGTTCTTTGTCAACATCTACTATTTGGGAAGGGGTCCATGTGTGTGTTTTGGGCTCAATAAGTCCATTTCCTGGGGCATGTTTTGTCCTTAATGGGAGTAACTATGAATCCATCAATGATAGAAGCAGTTGTGTGTTGGTCAGCCCCTAGACAGTGTTAGAGGTGTGATGATTCCTTGTTCTTTTAGGCTACTACAGGAGGTTCATAGCCGATTTCTCATGAGTTGTGACTCCTCTGATATCTTTGACCAAGAAAGATCAGGCGATCATATAGATTGATCAGTGAAAGGAACCATTCGAGTATTTAAAGGAATATTTTTTAAGTACCCCAGTCTATTGTCTTCAAGCTGAGGGAGTTTAGTTTGGTGTGTTCTGTGATGCTTTGCCTCTAGGGTTAGGCTATGTTCTGATGTAGTATAGATCCTTTTTTATGGGTCTCAAAAGTTTTATCCCCATGAGAATAACAATGCCACCCATGATCTTGAGTTGGAATCCATAGTTTCTTCTCTGAATTTGTGGAGACATTACCTCATTGGCGAGCGCATTGTGGTTTAAACTGGTCATAAGAGTTTGAGGTATGCCTTCTACCAGTGTGACTTGAAATTACAACAACATTGGTGGATGTATTTTATATAGGAATATGACTTCGAGATATCATATACACCTAGAAAGGGGAATTTTGTATCTCATGCACTGAGTGAGAAGTCGTATAGTGATGTAGTGCGTGAATCTGGTGACTCCTGGATAGTAATGGAAGAACTATCAGCATTACATATTTATATGGGAGAAGTTGGGGGCATAGGTTGTCTTTTTAGGATGATATTGCAGTTATCTCTTGTGAAGTAAGTGGAGGACTCCATGATTGGTGATCTTGAGGTGGAAGTGTGAAGAGACTGAGTTGTTTGTGGTGAGGCCCTTGATGGTTTTTCGGATGATGAACAACACAGAATGTTCTATCACAGAAGGATTTTTGTTCCTTTGACAATTCATGATATGGTTCTCAGAGAGTTTCATTGATAGCCTTTAGTAGTGCATCCTTGTGTGACAATGATGTAACGAGCCTTGAGGAGCCAATTTTGGTGGTCTGGGCTGAAGTTATCAGTTTATGCGTTTGTGTCTTGATGTTTGGTATTCCAGAAGTTAAAGGCTGAACAACGTGTTCCTGGTGATCTTCTGCAGCCATTACAGATTCCTCAGTGTAAGTTGAAGGACATATAAATGGACATTGTTACTAGTTTATCTTGAGCTCCGGGTGGACATGATTCTATTTGGGTGGTAGTGTATTTATTAAAAAATTCATCACACTTTATAGTAATCAAGGAGTCGAGATCATTGGAAGTTTTTTCAAGGATGTATCCAGAGGAGGTTGTGAGACTTCATGGAATCCAAAGGATGATCATTTATAATTGAGATCCCTACATTAATTATAGGGCATGGAATGTTCTCCCGCAATCTTTTGGTTGTAAGCATTGCCTTAGCACTGATTTTCATCCTCATACTGATGGCCAGACAGAGCGAACCATCTAGAATCATGAAGACATGTCATGCTGTTGTGTTCTTCATTTTAGAGGTTCATGGATGAGGCACTTAACCTTAGAGAAGTTTTCTTACAATAATAGTTTTCTCTCCACCATCGGTATGGCACCGTTTGAAGCCTTGTATGGTCGGCCTTTATGTTCTCCGTTGTGCTAGACTGGGGTTAGAGAGTCAGCAATTCTTGAAGTAGAACTACTGTAGAATAAAACAAAGATTGTTCAGGTGATTCTTGAGAGGATGAAGATAGCACAAGAATGGCAGATATCATATAATGATCAAATAAGGAGACTCTTAGAGTTTAATGTTGTGGATCATGTGTTTCTGAAGGTGAATCCCCATCGCAGGCAGTGAAGGATTGGTCATGGAATTACTCTTTCTACCCAATTTTTTGGTCCTTTCAATGTGTCAGCTCATGTTGGAGTTGTGGCGTATAGAGTGTCACGTCCCCCACAGATGAGTAGGATACATGATGTTTTCTATGTATCACAGCTCCATCATTATCATCATGATGAATCTCACGTCATTTATTGGGGACAAATTGATGTTAATGATTATGTGACCTTTGAGGATTGACCTATGGAGATCGAAGACCACTAGGAGAAGGTGTTGTGTGGGCATTCCATCCCCTTGGTTCGTGTCTTGTGGCGACACGATGGCATGAAGAAGAGTACCTGGGAATGTGAGTCACAAATACATTTTAAGTACCCAGAGTTGTTTGATGTTTAAATATTTTCATGTATCGATGTAGCTTTGTGGTTATAAACCATTCCGGTTTTTGAGATGGTTGTCTTGGTTGCTTCTGTGGCTTTCTATCTTTAGATAGGTATCTCTATGGGTGGTTGTTCAGAACTCGTTTCATCTTCATTTAAGGTGGGTTTTGAATTATAGTGGACAAGAATGTTTTGATTGGTATCTGATGAAAGGGCCCAGACCTATCTGGTCTTTTCATTTGAGAAACTATTGTGTTTTAGGTGTTTCGGAAGGTCAATGTGTCTTATCTCCAACACTTTCCCAATTTTTCCCTCAATGTGATTTGTAGCATTAGTGACCCTCGATGAACAGTTCCAATGGTAGAATGTTGTGAACAGTGGATTAGTAACCTTCTAGGAACATTTCTAGTGGTGAGGTCTAATAGTAACCTCTCTTTCCATTTCCAAATTTTGAGTTGAATTAAAAGTTTATTAGTGAACAGTTCTATCGGTAACCTCTAACAGTAACCTCTCTTTCCATTTCAAAACTTCCAATTCTATGAACTGTTCCATCAATGAATAGTTCATTCTATAACCTCGAATGGTAACCTATCTTTTGTTTTCCAAATTTACAATTCTATGAACAGTTCTATTGGTAACCTCTAAGTGTATCCTCTCATTCCATTTCCAAATTTTGAGTTCTGTGAGCAGTTCCATCGGTGAACAGTTCTATAGATAAACTCAATTGGTAACCCCTATTTCCTTTTCCAAATTTATAATTCTATGAACAGTTTTATCAATGAACAGTTCTATTGGTAACCTATAACGGCAACATCTATTATTTTTTTAAATTTTCAAATTCATTGAACAGTTCTATCGCTGAACAGTTCTACTGGTAGCCTCTAATGGTAACCTCTATTCCCTTTTCCAAATTTCCAATTCTATGATCAGTTCCATTAGTGAACAGTTCTATTGGTATCCTCTAACAGTATCATTTATTCCTTTTCTAAATTTTGAGTTCTTCGAACAGTGTTTCTTGAACGGAAGGTGTACAGTGTTCTATGGGTGAGGTTCTAATGGTGAGGATCATGAACAGTGTTTTCTCGATGAGGTTCTCGAATAATGTTCTATCGGCGAGCATCTAATGGTGAGGTTCATGAACATTTTTTTAATGGTGAGGTTCATGAACACTGTTTTTTTCCCAAAATTTTGAGTTCATGAACAGTGTTTCCAGCTTCCTACAGTTTCACCCCTTTAGCATTTTATTTTGACATAAAATGAATTTAAATCGTCGTTTTAAGGAATCTATGGCTGATTCAAAGGCCATAAATCCTATATTATTAATTCCAAAGGCTCGGGGTGTTTATATTGGTCAAATTGCATGGTTTAATGCGATCCTCTTTTAGTGGGAAATCATGTGTATCTTAAAATGTCGCTCCATAAAATTTTATAACGGGACATGATATCTTACTCCCATATTCTTCCTTCTTGTTCTCTGGTGCGAGATTCTCGAAACATTCCATCCTTATGGTAGAAATCATGAGATCAAACCTTTCCTCAAGGATTGGATTCCTCAACGTCCTTCTTGCTGCAATTTCAACCCCTGTTTCTATGAAACAAAGTAGTATCGATCAATCTTCCAAATATGGTATGTTTTATCATCATTCTTTTGGGTATCATATTCTCCTATTTCACCTTTCCATTTTATATAATGTAATCTCCATGCCTCTAATGGATTTTTCTTGGGGTTCAGTTGGTGTAGTCATGTCGTGGAATCCTTGGGTGGATACAGTTTTCGTGAGAGGAGGACCGCGACCCATTGTGTGGATAAAGAACATCAAGAACTATGTGATGTAGGTGATTTGTTGCTTCTCTTTTAATTTATGTGGAACTGTATAGTAATCCTGTTTTATACCACTAGACCACAATAGAATTTAAAAAATTATTATTTAAACTAGATAAATAAATTTATATTGGTCGTATGTTATTGCACCTTGTTTTTTAGTTAGTGTAATATCCATCCATGCTTCATTTATCTATTCATTATTGATGGATATTGGAAAAGAATGTAAACCGGAATTAATTGATAACTGTTGGCTATGGATAAAAAAGAATGTAAATTAATCTGGTTCTTCTTGTTTTAATTTGATTTTAATCAAATTGGTGCAGTAAGCATGTTTAATTATTTGTGATAGATTAATGATTAGGTTTTCCAAATTTGGAACCATTGAATAGTGAATCAGTTAATTAATGATGGATTAAGGAACTATTTTTTTTATAAATTCAATGATGGGTTCTGGGTAACCCTCTGGATTGTTAAAGGGACAAGAACCCAATTGTTGAATTTTTTTTCATGCTAACTGTGTTGTGATGTGATCATGGGGGGCTGTTGCGATATGTGGGGCCATGGAGACCATTGGTTGTGGTAGCATATGAGGCCTAGAGTGGCGATATGCATCAGTTTATGCATGTGGGTGTCAGGGAGGACACTAGGGATGATGGAATGGGATAGATGTAAATGTTGGGTGCTTTCTGATTTTTATTGGTGGTTTATCTTGTTTACATATCCCCACTACTCAAGGTAGATGGACTTACATACCCTTTTTCTGAAGGGGGTGAAGACGTGCGGGGTATGCCACATTATTTCTGTGTTAATCTTTTCAAGGGATAATGGGTATAAGATCTTGCTATCAGTAGTAAAGACTTGATGGGTAGTTCATCTACTCACCGTCTTGGTCCCCCTTGTGTTTAGTAGCATAGAATTTTTTTCTTGAATTCATGGGAATGTGGGAAAGTAATGGTGTGAATAAATAATTTTAATAAATGTTGTTATCTCATGGGGTTTGGAGCTTACTGGTGTGCAATGATGGGGTTGTGATTTGAAGGCATAATGGACTTTGGGTGTGATGCTATTGAAATTTAATGTGTAATTATCATGGGTAATTAATGTTTAAATAATTAACTAACATAAATTGAAACTAATAAAAAGGTAATGAAATAATTTATTAAATACCTTTATGTGGTTATGATCATATAGGATACCAAGTCTTTGAAGTAGTTGCCCGGATTCTGAGAGACGTTTGCTGCAGTTGTTTCTAGGACTTGGTCATGCCCATAGTGTGGTTATGAGATATAATATATTCTGTACTTTTTTTGTTTCTATATGATACTACACCCTTTAAAAAATGGAAACTGAAACCCTGGGAATTCTAATCCTTGGGGGTGTTTTCCCCAACATTCTGGTGGGAGGATGGATGGCTCACTGACCCCTTTGGCCCTTCTCTCTTCTCTTGTTGTAACTTGTGCTGGTAGGCACAACGTTTAGTTTTCACCATATATATGTGTAGAGGGATATAATGTCTCCTGGATATTCACCCAAATATATTCTAGATATAGTATCCTATGGACTACTATAGGTGTTACATGTATAGGCTATGATGTCTTGGGGATCCTTACTCTATATATGGGTTATAATGGCTTGAGGTATAATACCTAACGTATGATACACCTTATGTGAGCTGTGGTGGCTCTCAGAAACTGCCTGTTTACTTTATTGCATGGACGTGGTGGTTTTGTTCCATGAGGTGCATATTGTGGTGCCTCGCCCATGTGTCTGCGGGCAACCCTTTTTGGAGAGAGATGCTTAGGAAATACGATGTTGGGACAAAGTGGAAAACCATTGGGGAAGTATTAGTGGGGTACCCTTGATATTCATTATTATATTATATATTCTTGTATGTGTGACTTGGTGAGAGTATCCATAGGGAGGATGGGAACCTAGTATTCCGGTTCAGGGGATGAGTTAGTTTCACTTGTTTTTTACTATGCTTTTGCATGCTTTCTTTACTTTTGCATGAGAGGCTTTAGGGAGGATCCTTCTTAGTATACTGTTATACTCACCCTATGTATATATAAACTATTTTTCAGGTCGCTTGGAGCAGGTTAGAGATTATGCTGGTTTATACTAGCTTGGGGTTGCAGGAGATGTTCGAGCATGTGGTTGCTGCTGTTTTTATATTCTATTGGGAACTTGTAGTTTTCCCCAACCATTTGAGTTCTTTTTCATGACATTACATATGAACACTTGGGTTTTCTTTTATATTTCAGTTCTGAGATGGATTTGGTTGGTTTCTATCTTATCCCTCTCTTTCACATGTGTTCTAAGGGGGTAATTCCCCCCATTTGTGTGTTTTCTATACCCTCGGTGGTAGTCTCCAACCTAGGGCCTACTGGAGGTGGGACTTGGGGGTCATTATCTCCTTTCCCACATTGACGTCCCATGAGGGGAACCCATTGTGGGTAGGGGGTCATGACATAATTTTACTCATCCGTACGTTGTTACTACCACCTCTAGGATGTGATGTGATTCTTAATTCCTTTATACATTACATGGATGATAATAATGATATATTTAATTAATATAATTTATATATATATATATATTAAATAATTATTATTTATTAATGTTCATTTACTACTTAAAAATTTCTCCTTCCATCCATTAAAAATTTAATAGAGTGTTCATGTATATGTATGACCTACGACCTCCATGAATGGTGTAATTGATTTTTCAATCAATCCCTTCAATGGATGAACCTAAAAATATATAAATTAAATTTATATGATATTAATATCAAAATTTATATTATAAAGATAATATTACCATGATCCATGAAAAAGGACTAGAACTTTCAAACCAAATCTCTGATGAAAAATGACATCATAAATTTGTGGAAATGTTGATTTTTGATAAGAAATTATTAATAAATGGGTGTTAAAAATGTTAAAAATGGATCATATATGATATTATAAGTACGTATATTAATATTTTATATATTTTTACTAAATTTATATTTATTATACAAGATGTTAAAAGCACATATGAGAGATGTTGAGCTTTAGGTATGAGGTAATTTTACTATCTTATTTTTTTTGGGATTATAAATATTTGAATATCCATTTATTGAAAATATATAATACATATATAATAAAACAAATTAATTTGATTCTATTCAGTTTATTCATTAAATTTTTAGGTAATATTAAAAATTTCCCCAACTGTGTATTAAACTAGATGAATATTATTCTTCATAAAACTCAATTTAATATATCTATTCAATCAAAAATAATTTATCTTCCTTATACAATAATTAGATATTATTTTAACAATTTTTTCATAATTTTATCATATTATTGGATAAAGTCTTTATTTCCCAAGATTTATTATCTACTAAATGGTTTAAAACTAATCTTTGTTTCATGTTTTCAAATAAGGTACTTTTATCATTTATATCAAAAATGACAAATACAATGTATATTTTATTAAACATCATATTAAATAAATCACCCACTACTATGAAAACTCATTAATTTGATGATTTCATTAATTTTTCTAATTTTCTTTTCAATGAATATTTTTTATTTATTATTTGATAAATTTATGATATTTTAAAGAGTGATTTCAAATTGAAAGGGTTATTTCCCTCATGAAATGTTCCATTGATATAATAAATGTATTTTTTATGTTAAAACATAATGATGTTAATAGGGATATGATACAATGAAACAATATTTTTTCATTCTCTATAGAGTCTTTGATGATGAAGTGTTGAGGTTCCGTATTCTTCATTAAATGTGGGTAATTATTGACTTATATGGAATTTTGGGAATGAATTGTATTGATCATTCAAAATATAAATAATCCAATGTATGTGAATGTGATGGGTGGGGTACAGCTATAGATATTCCATCAATTCATTGATATGATTCTTGAGAAAAAATATCTAGCATACAATATTAGAATGATATTTTGATTTCAATTTTTTTTGAAAATTTTGTGTTGGTTGGGATTCCATGATGATAAAATTCATGATTTCATGATTTAGAGGAATTTATTGTTAATATGTAAAATTAAACATATCATTTATTTATAATTTATATATGTTTATTGAGGTGTTTTGTATTTTGATATTACACATGAATACTCATTATATACAGTGTTTACTTATTAGAATGTGTTATGATTATCAACACGTCCATGTTGATTATACCTTAATTATGAATGATTATTTTTGGATCACATTAAAACTATTGAAAATATGAGAACATGAATTATTTTTCACATTCATAATGGTTTTTTATTGAAATTATGAATGTTATAATGGATATAATAATATATTTCTAAAGTGTTTTTATATTTCAAATGTGTGAATCATGTATGTATCTATTTGTCAATGATTGATAAACTGAATTATCTATGAAGGGGTTTTTTCTTTTTATATTTTACCAATTGAATAATGTAAACACCATATCTAGGTTTCTAGAGTTGTGGTTTCTCATTTTTCTATAAGAGATTGTGTAGTAGGAATGTTGGGAAAATATTTTAATTGAACATTGGTAGGATGATATTTATGATAACATATTATAGTAATTTAGATCATTTACCATTATAGTGATTTTTATTTTATGCCTATATATTAATGATTATTATGAGGAAACTCAGTGTGTTCCATTATTCAGTTATTTCTCTTAATTGGTGAAATAGAATCAATACCTATAAAAAATAATGGGTTTTTCGTAGTGAAAAAGCCAATAAAACTACCATTCTAAATATTTATATCTCGTCCATATAAGGGAATATGACCCTTGTTATAATGAATAACATTTTTTATGGAGAAATTTTTTATTTCATAGTGTCATTTTCCTTTTCTTTATCACTTCATGCTATAGAATCTAGCATCAATTAATTGATGAACTATCTCATTGGTGGTTGACCAGTGGATTGTATACCCGGAATATATATTCCTATAATTTAGTTGTAATAAATTTTAAAAGATTATTCTTGGAGTGTATTTTATATAGTATATATAGATAAATGTTGTTCATTGATCTATAACAGTAACGTTGGACATGAAATTGAAATCCTAGAATAAATAACTTTTTATGTGATATGTTTTAAATATTAATTCCCTTTATAGTAGAGTGGTTAAATGAGGACAATTTTCCTCACATCAATGAAGAGGTAAGAGTATGTTGTGATTTAGTATGAGTATATCATTATAAGAATATCCATTCATGATAAAAATTAGACAAATAATTTTTATAGGTATTATATATTAAATGGAATTCATAAAAAATAAGGGTCCATTAGAGAAAAATGGAAAAAGAAGAATATTCCCATATAGAATAAATGGTTTATAGGATTTCCGTTAAGTTATATTGGTTGAAAACCACCAAGGTACTTGTTTAATGATAACATGAGTTTTTTATGCATGTAAATAGGTTTCCCAAGGATCTAGAATTCACAGTAATGAATGAATCCACTATTATCCATTTCAACAGTTGTAAATTGATAGGAAATTATTGAATTAAATGTCTAATGATTCAAGTGAACATACAATATAATAAGAATAAGGGATAAGTCCATGCATTTGAAATTACTATATCCAAAGTAAGTGTTCCTAGTAATCTGTTTAAAGTTACACTTATGAACCACTCAAATTTTGAAAATGTTCTATTTCATTATGGATTTAACAATTATTTTATATCTAAAGAATATTACAAGGGTTTCATATCACCCCCAAAATTATTACATGTTGAGTTGAAGGATAAAAAAATAATTTTAATAGGATAAAATCTCATGTATATATATATAGTCAAATATATATATGTTTGTGCGAATATTTTTCTTAAAATTCTTATTATTCCTTTTCTAGTTGAGTTAGATTTTAATTTTTGGCATTTATTGGATCCCTTAGTATAGAGTCGATATAAAATATTAATCCTTAAAAGTTGTATTCAATATTTCCAATCAAAATAAGATCATCTATTTGAGAGAGCATAAATGTGCACACCTAATTGAAATTTCTTTTATCATATGGTTTTCTCATCTTATTCATGAATGATATTTATATCGAATTATTGGAGAAAAAATAAACATTTTGGATATGCCTATTTTATGATAATTTTTTGAATTACTTATATAGGATTTACAATTTCATCAATTGAATTGTGAAGTTGATTTTTTAATATAACTCATAACAAGTGATACAAATAATTCAATGCATATATATAAAATAGAATCAACTGAGTTGTAATAAACTCTAGGGAAATAAAGATTCGAGATTCATTTTTCTTAGTGCTTCACCATGGGGTAAAACTGTAAATTTTTGTTTGAAGAATGTTGTTTCAATGCATCTTTTCATTTATTATTTGTAACATTATAAGATAAATAACTAGAACAAGTATCATATACAACCTAATGATGATCATTTTTAGGAATTATGATGATCATTATATTTTTCCAAGATTTCTTATTGAATTAGAAATCCTAATAAATGTTTAATTTGTTGGATATACCTAAGACAATCTTTTGTGGGAAGTTTAGTCATCATGAATTCATAGTTATTCCATTTTGACATAACAATGACACTATTATCTTCATGGATGTATGGAATAGAATATTTAGATATTACCTTTATCATCATATGGTGGTATTTTTATATTATATTATTATATATTCATTTCTTTGGGATGTGCATGATGATATTTTTTAATTGTGATGATGAATTTGAAGAAGGATTAGGTTTCTAAAAAAAATACCATGTCAGGATTTTTTTCATCAATATGTTTGTTTCTTAGGTTAGATAATCTCCAGGGATGGTATATAAATGGATCAATTAATGATTTATTTTGTTAAAAATCACCTATAACCACCATGTTTAATGAGATTCGTAATTTTGTTATGCTGGCTAGACAACATTGATTGTTTGTTAGAGATTTCATATAACTATCTAATCTACTCATGATGTTTACTTGGAAGGGAGTTATGTTCTTCTGGACTAGGGAATGTTAGTATAATTAATAAATAATTAAACATATGGTTGGTCAACATGCATATTCTAACACTACCTTATATTTGAAGTGGGTTATTAATCTGTTGTTATTCATAAATGCAGGAATCGTGATGATTCCTCATGTAGAATAATTTTTGGATAGCATATGAATCTTTTCAATTAAAAATTCAGGGGAAAAATTACCTCACTTGTGATTTAGAGATGGCAGTAGTAATTTTTTTCATTGAATATATAGAGTCATTTTCATTGTTGTTAAATTTTTGATATATATATTTAATGATCATATATTTTTATGGTATATATTTACAGAAAAATATTTATTTATTATCTATAATATATTGTTAGACTTCATAAAAGATTATGACTTGTCAATTCCTTACACCCTAGGATGGAAAACGAGGTTGATGATACTTTGGGTAAAAAAGAACGAGAAATATTTTATATGATTGGTATTGAATTCGATCCAATATTAATGTATTTTCAGAATTTGTTTCATTAAATTATATGAAAATTGATAAATCATATACTTCTACGAAAACTGTTCTACCACCCATCCATGAGAGAATTATAAAGGCACAATAAAAGGTTGTGGACTTACATTTGAATGAGAGAAATGTTCCTGAGGTCAACCATGATCAAGAGTGAATGATAAGAATTAGGAACCTTGTATTTGTAATGTAAATAATAGACTTGAACAAGGAGCTATTGTATGATGATCATATTTCATCATTCTATATTAATCTGTGAAGTTTACCAATTTATAGTGATTTGAAAGAATATTTATGACGAGTTAACATGGAATGGTTTATCACTGAGTATGTATCCCAATTTATAGTGTTTCAGTGTGTTATGGTTGAGAGAAATATGTATAATGGGATGTTACACCCATTACCTATAACATGGAATGGTTATCCATGTTAGGAGAACTAGATCCTACTCCAATGAGAAGTGGGGTTTAATCCCACACTTATATTTGACAAATTAGTTTAACATATTTCATACTGCGACCTATGCAGAAATTCTATGTTTCATCAAGCTAAACCACACATTCACCCTTTTTTCTCCAATCATGAAATGTATAACCCCAATAGTTTCATTCATGGAATAAATGAACCATTAATAATAAGAGTGAAATGAAACTACTATTTTTAGAAACAAAAAAAACTTCAAAGTCACTTGAAATCCTATTGAACATGTTGGAAATTCCTTAAACCTCCCAGTCCCTCTCAGGAAATTTCCGTGGTTCCTCCTCCCACATTTTTGGCATGTAGGCAGTTCTATTTCCTTCTTAGTAATTATTCATTGAATTTTAAATGAAACTCTACTTTCATTTTTATATGACTATATTCATGAGAAAAATATGTTCCTCATGTTTCAATTTCAAATTTATGTGGGAATGGAACAATTTATTTTTATATACTAAATTATCCTATAAAAATTATTTCTTATGAACTGGTTTTAGGAGAATAAATATTTTATAAATTCTACTTTAATTGTTCATATAAAAACATGATACATTATATGGAAGTTTCATGAAATTTTGTTTATAGGATCCAATGGATTCATCCTCCAAGTCTAACAATTTTCCCTCCATATTTATGTGAATATTTTCAGGAAAATTTTTTTTAGAATATTCTATTAAACCCTTCCCATTCAATAGAATCAGCTTATTCATTCCACATCATATTCATAAAGAAGATGAAATATTTTTTAACCTCGCCATCCATATGATAAATGGGAAAAAATCATCTCATGGTCTAATAACAAGAGAATATAAATATATTCTCTATTTAATTAATCCATTTCTCAAAAACTATTTTGTTGGAATACCCAGTAAAGGAAGGTGTATGTTTTCAAATGAAGGAATATAATGAAATTTGATCAATACATAGTGTATTTTGGAACTAAATTTCATTCAAATTATTATTCATATAATTAGTTAGTTGATTGATAATTTAATTGATTTTTTATACTCCATATCCCATCCTATTTCATTTCATAAATGAACAATTCACTTCCATTCATATTGTTGTTTCTTTTGCATTCGATCGTTTAATAATAATATTGGAGTTTAAAATGATAGATAAAAAATAACTTCATAAATGAATTGATGTGGAAAAATATGTGAGTTTTAATAGCCCATCTCATTAATATATTAATTTAAAACCATACAACTTGGCTAGGGGAAATTCATTTCACATAGGGTTCTATAATATGGGTTCTATTATACCTCTCAAATTAATCCCAAAAAATAATAAAACCCTTCTAGGATACCCAATATGATGACTCAAACTGAAAATGCATAAAATTTACATCCTTATCAGTAACATTACATTTAAAAAATAATACCACAATTCCAATGATCCAGAGGTTTATTATCCTTGGTTATTAGGTACAGAAGCATCTAATTTTTTTCATCATTAATATTTCTCGTAAGTAATCACCAATAGAGAAACGATTTTTAACATATAATATTTATTATATATCTCTTAAAAAGGGAAATATAAATATAAGAAAATGGTAAGCTCAGAAAATGGTAAGGGTATACAAGGGAGACCTAATACCAGAATGTGGGTATGAGACTATAATCAATGTTGATAAAAAAGTCTAATTATACCTAAAAATACATTAATCATGAATAAAAATTCAGGGAATAATTTTTTTTTCACAAAACATGATTCATATGAAAATAATATTGATCCTTGATAATAGAACATAATAACAAGGCCTAACATAGAGATATGGAACAAAAAAGCATGAAAACACTTTGTTGTTCTAAGGATAACTACTAACACCATCATACCATAATAGATTTTATATAACTACCTATTTCCCATTATCATTATAGATCAATCATCACTCACTATTTCCAAGAGTGGATAGATTATCATAACTCATTTCAAAAAATATTCTCATGAGATATAAATATTTACCCAATTAAATTTATGTCTATATATGTGAAACCGAACAAAAAATAATACACCAAACAAATTAGTTTCACAAGTAAATTAAATTGTTCATTACTCTTTCATACATTGACTAACCCATGAAAAAACTAGGGTTTATAAAAAAATCCCTAAAACCACATCATTAGCCATCTAGAGTATAAATGTGGACGGTATCTTAAAGCATATCTCCAATATATCTTAGTATTCATTAAAGGATTCTAACATGGATGATAATTATATTGTTAAAAAAATTAAAAAATGATTCGAAAAATAAGGGGAAATATAATTTTCTAAGGACAATTTTTTTAAAAGATAAAAATTAAAAGAACATAGGGTATGATATTTTCTTTAAAAACCCATAAAATCATGAAATAATAGCTTAATAATGGATATTGTTCATAATTAAGTTAAAAGTGATCAAAATCCAAAGGTTATAAAATAGAGAAAAAAAGCATGCATTATTAAAATTAAAGGACTCTTTTATTAAACCATTTAAAATTAATTCAATGATAATATAAAATTACCACTAGAAATAATTTATGGGTAAATAATAATTTTTCAAAAAATAATATTAATAATATGGATATGGTAGAGAAATATTCCCAACCTAAAATGTATAGATAAGGATGGAATCTCTCAGATGATATATTTTTTATTTATTTTTGAACAAAATGTGAACGAAATGTTATGTAGACAAGTAAAACCCATGTATAACCATATTAGAAGAAAATATATAATATAAAAAGGACATATAGTTCTCCCCATTAATATTAACGCATCATTTATCCTGAATAAAAGTGGGATTGAAACATAAAATATTACCTTTGACTTTCAATTGGTTGAACAAGCTCTTACCACACATATAATAAATTTATAATCATTATATTTATATGATAGTGAATATAATTTTTATTTATTTTCATTTATACCATACATTAATAATTCATTTTCACCCATATATTATATTTTTATTATTAAAACTAATATTCATGGGTTCTTTGTTCTAGATTCCATACATGCTCTAGTTCGGTGGACTATGTACCTACATATTGTTCATGGATTCTTCAAAAATAAAATTTTAATGGGTAATATATATATATATATATATATATATCTATTTGTGTGTGTGATATTATTAGGGAGTTCCATGTGTATTTTATAAAAATTATGGTGATGATAATCATATAAAGCCATCCAATTCCTTTTTTGGTGTGTTTGATTTTATAGAATGAATTTATTTATTAAATATATTTTACTATATATTACTGTTATATAATTTTAAAAAACTCATAAATTAATAATTATTAAAAAATATTATTGGTAGATAATATTACAAAATCTTTAATTATATCAACTTTATATGAATGTAGATGTAGGTGGTCATAATAACAAAGGTAAGAACATATTATAATTGATATGTGAGTAAAAAAATATTTTTATATTATAATAATATATATATTCCCAAATATTAAAACTTTTTTATATATGATAATTAATATTTCAATAAATTTTTATATCAATACATTTATGGACGTACTGAAAAATATATATATGTAATTCTTGGAAGCGATACTCTTCAAGAATATAAGAATAAATGTTTTTGTTTTTTAATGGATAAAATGAAAATAGCATTTATAATGATTGATCATTATAAAATAATATTTATGTTCTAAAATATATATTTTTTAATTAAATCCATCTTTATATCTATCCTTGTGAGGTGGTGATAAAATTTTTTATTCATGGAGGTGATAGTCTATACATACACATATGTAAAATTTGAATTTTCCATTTGGATTTTTGGATGGTATAAAATGGTTATTACATAAATATAATAAAATTTTGGTAAAAATTTATAATTATTTAATTATGATAATATGGTTTTATAATATTTGATTGGGTGGTGTAAGAAGAAAAAACTATAAATAACATAGTTGAACAATTAATTATTCCTTGTATTTCCCTAATTGGATAATAACTTAATCCATCTTATATAGGTCTATTGAGAATAGAACAACATCTCGATCCTGATAAAAATACACGAGTAATTTTTTCAGAATTTTTTAATGTTAGGAAGCTTTAGGTTTTTAAATAAATGAGGGGGTGATGGGTTTATTTTATAAGTGTGGGGAATGCGACTCATTCATATACTATTAAATTTAAAAAAACTAAATTTCCAAGATAAACCAGAAAAAAAACACATTTGAATATAATAGGATTAGGGTTATAATAAACTCACGTAAAAATATATAGATTAATTTTAGTCATATTTCTAGCCTTATCTCTTAGATTAACTCCTATTTGAACACATTTTCCCTTCACTTTGGTGATAAAATATACTATATTATTGTTATTATTACTAATAATGAAATTGAAAATAATACTACACATGAATCTGATGATTCCAAATAATAAAACCATATTAAAATATTTTTTGTGCTAAAAATTAATTCTAAACATAGCACACATAATACATAAAACCCAATTTATTGAAAACTATTTTTTCATAAAATATAAAAATGAATTTATACACATTGAATTCCTTGAAAAAACAATTATATAGGATTTAATTTATTCTATTTAATTTATTATCAATATATATCATTAAAATCCTTCATAAATATTCATTACTTTAAATTATATATATATGAATACATTACCCACAAATAAATAAATTTCATAAAAATAAATCTTTTTTAGAGTAAAATGATTTTTATATTCATTTATAACCCAATTATAATCAATGCATCTATATTTTTTAATTTATTAACAGGTATTTAATATTTTTTTCTACAAAATTGAGACTCTAAATATTTAAAATTTTCTTTAAAAAAATTATATAAATTCGTTATTTGATCAAAAAAAATTTCTAGGTGATGATTTATTATTAGGTTCTTCATTATAATTATATAATTATGTCATGTATAATATTAATTTGTTATAATAATTATTAGTTGAATATATTACAAGACATTGGCCTAATATAATTCCTCAAAATTATTAACTCTTGTAAAACTACATAATTCATCATTATAGTAAAAAATTGTTTCTATAGAGTCAATGGTATTTTAATATGTAAATTACTTCCACTTTTATTTTAATAATTTAGTGGTTTTATTAATTTTATTTAAATAACTAGAAACATTCACGTAAGATAGTTGTTTTTTTGTGAAACATTCTATTCAAATATATTTATTTAATAAATATATATTAAAATATGGGGTAGTTATATTTTACATGAACTATTTTGATGTTTAGTTTGAGTTGAGTGTGGGTTCATTAAACTTATTGAAATCATTTTTGACTAAGCACTACAAAATAATGTTTTAAAAATGATACCAAATTATGGTTAGTTGATGCAAAATAGTTTTATTTTCAAAATTCATCACTCTTATATTGTTTAGAAGGTTAGACAATATAGTTTATACATGGTAAATATATGGGACATTCCTATGGAAAATGTGTTTCCAAATTTGTTTGCTGAAAATTTAGTTAATCTCTAAGTATGATGGACAAAAAATAAATATTTAGAATAAAGGGGAGGATATGTATTTGATGGTCTGAAATGGAAGAGATATAAAGACATTTCTTTATATATATTTTAAATATATGTAACCTTCCTTAAAATTCAATAAAAGTGATCCCATCTAAATGAATTCATTTTCACAAATACAAATAGATATTTTTAGATTAATAATCTATATAATTAATTGTGTCATAAAAAAATATTATCACATAATGGACACTTCCACTCAGTGTAAACTTTTCATAAATTAAAAAACATTTAGAAAATAACAAATTTTTAATTTTGCAAAAAATATTCTATATTTTCCAATTTACCGCATCCTTATACATATACAACCTTAAAAACGAATGAAATTTTTTTAAAATATGGGATATGAAAAAAAACTTTGTAAGGGACACATAAAGAGGTAGAAAGGGGCATGTTATCCCCAGAATACTAACAAAAAAATTATTTTTCAAAATAAAAATTGACCTTAAAAGAAATATTATATTACCAAATAAATCCACATAAATTACTAATAATTTTATTAAAAATTTAATACGAAATATTAAAGGAACAATAAATATCAGAATGGTTATCTTTAAATCAAGAAAAACATATGAAATATTATTCATTTCACACTTAATGTTTAGTATACTCTTTCTTATTTACTTATACCCATTAGCTTAAAATGAGAAATCATATGTTTTACCAAAAACACCATTGAAAGAATAAGTAATTCATATTGGTAACTTAGTAAATAATTTTCATATCACTATTATAGTAAATCTTACAAATATAATAACCTACATGGTAAAATAAAATAATATGATAGGAGAAACATAATATATTAACTCCATCCCTTTTCCAAACTCAGTTGGGAGTGATATCAGGCTCACCCATCATCATGATCTTATCTAATCACCCATCTTCATGAAAAATATTAACATCACATTAATCATAAAAAATTCAAAAATACCATGACATAATTATAATACATGAAATATCTTATTTCCAAGATCAAACTCATAAAAATATTGTTTTTACTCATAATAAATAATTTTTGGATATTAAAATATCCATTAAATTTAAAACCCCTTTAGAAAATATAAAAAACCAAGGGGAGGACATTTTTTATTTGAATAAGATAATAAATATTTTAAATTATTGAAACCAACAAATTATAGTCATAGTTGAGGAAAAAACTATTGATCATATATGTTAAAATAGAACATTCCATTTTTCTTTTTTGTCCAAAAATTCTATATAAATTCCAAAAATGGATCATTTTGAAAAACATTGAATATTGTTAATATGAAATTAAATTTCAATTTTTTCTTTTATTCATATATAAATAAATTAATATATGAATTTAGTTAATATGGTCTTAGAATAAAAATATATAGAAAATAAAATATAAAAAAATATAATATTTTAAATTTAAAAGGTCTATTTTCCATATTCCTCACCAATTTAGAAATTTTTATCCTCATAATTTTTTTAATACATAAACAGAAGTGGATATTTGTCCATCTTATCATTTTCTGATCCCCATATTACTAATTCAATCATATGTATTTTCCAGGAACCCATAACCTAGTGAATCACTTATTTAATAAATAATTATATCTTCATTCATGAATTGACTTTGGTTGTTACATATAATAAAATTTTCTTCCAATTTAACATCATCAGGGATTAAAACATGATATTCAACTGGAACATATTTTCATAACAATTTAAATGTAAACAAAACATTTACACATGATTAACTATAAATAAATTCTAGTTATTAAAAAACCAGTAAAACATTACACAAAATTTTATTTGGTCCAATGATACTGGGATAATTCTTTTCCTTTTTTTAAAAAAAAAATATCTATTTTCATTTGATATATTTTTATAAAAACTTGATCACCAACCCTAAATGAATGTTCTTTCCTTCTATTATCTCCATTACTATTCGGCCTACTCTAAGCTATCCTCAGGTATTATTGAATCATATTCACCCTATAAACATTTCTTCAACCAATTATGTTACAAATAAATTTATTTCCTTAACTATATCCCAAAAGGATAGATATTGACATCGGTTTCAATATAATTCTTCAAATGGTGTTATCTGTATAATATAGTGAACTATTTTATTATAATAATACACAACCATAGTCATATTTTTAACCTAATGTACCTAATAATACATTTTAAAAAGCTGAAGACATATCGTTTAATATAAAAGTTGTTGTAGAATACATTCAATCAAATTACAGATGACATAATATATTGATATTTAATTCATTCCAAAATGAAAACAAAAGTCATTTCCCTAAATTAGATTTAAATATATGATCATCATAATATTCAATGGAATGAGTAATTCAATGTAATTTAATTATCTATTTAACATAATATAGAGAAACTTGATCCAAATGTCAATATATCTTAAATGGGTTGAAAATGAGTAGATTTAGTTAATTAGTCAACAATTAGCAAAATTTAATTATTACGTTGAGATGTATTTGGTAATACTACCATGAAATAAATGGATATTTTCTCCCATGTACATTTTGGAAAATCTTGAATCTTTTCCTTCGATAATTTTTTCCGTCGTTAACGTATATATAGTTGAAATATTTCATAGTGACATTAGAAACATATTTCTTCATTACTTAAAAATAGTCTAGTTATTGATGATATCTATACATTTTCATATTACCACGATGAATCAAAAAAAGAGAGCTATGAGACTCATGGAATATTTCATTAATTCATTAAGGTTCAGTTGAAGCACATAAGCCTTTTTCAATTTGAAAAAATATTCTTTTTCTGTATATAATTTACAGACACTACCTTTTTATCCCATTTTTTATTTTCCAATAACTCATGATCTTCCTTCTACGCATTCTTATTTATATTAGAAAAAGTATTATTATAATGACACATCAATCAAAATAGTTTCAGTTTAATGCACAATTTATAATTAATAATTTATCATCTAAATAATCAAATAATATTGTTCTATAATTACCATAATTAATAAAGTGTTATGATCCTAATTTAAATCAATAAATAAATTATTTTTATTTTCATTGAGGATAAATAAATATGCAATAAAATCATTTATTAATTCTATCCATATCATATGCATCGTGTTCAAAAAATGATCAAATATTTTCATAAATTCTTTACGAAAAGTATATATTTTATAGATTACACTATTTAATGGTGTCTCTAAATTTATAATAAAAAATTTATAGCTATTAGTTAATGTTAATGTGAATGATAATCCTTTATATGGGGTTTAAATGAATGTGAATCAAATGAATATACCTTGTCATAATATATTAAAACCCCTATATCTTTAATGATTCATCATTATTTTTAACAAAGTTACTATTTTTATATTGAAGGACAAAAAATTGAGCATTCACTATTACTGTTTTTATTTCCTGGAAGCAATAATCACATTTTTTTCTATATGAACCTAATTTTTTTTAACATTCTTATTGGGATAGAAAAACGTGAAAAATATTCAATAAATTGTTAGTAATATATTATTAATATAAGAAAACTACAAATCTCATATGCATTTAGAAGAATGTTTTTATTCATAAACAACTATTATTTTATTAGTATCAACTGTTATTACATTTTTCTTTATGATACATCCACTAATTAAAATTTGTTGTAACAAATTATTGAATGTTAAAAAAATTCCATATAACTTTTTTCTTATAGGGTTTGATGAACAATGATAATACGCCATTCATGATCCTTATAATATTTGAAATGGAAAAAAATATCAACTATAACCTCATTAATGAATTGATACTAATATTAATTGAAACATATTTTCATATGATTTATGATTATTTCTAGAACAGAATTCAATAAAAATAGTATAACACAAAATTATATAGATATCTCCCCTAATATGAATCACAAACATAGGGGCGTCATCTTTCTTCACCATTAGATGATGGTACCCAGACTTGAGATCATCTATAGAAGAATAATAAGATCTGTAGTGCTAATAAAAAAAGTCATTATTACAAGAAAATAAAATCTTTTTCATAATAGTGATATTATTTAACTCTCTATAATCAATGAAAAAACTCATGGATATAGATTCATTTTTATCAAATAACTATAATAAGCCCATGGGGAGTTACTAGGATGAAAAAACCATTATGAAGAAATTCTAGTAACTACCTTTTCAATTTCTATAGTACTAATTGTTAAATTTGATAAGCTGTTTTTAAAATTGGATTAGTATTGGTCCCTAAGAAAATAATAATACAAACTTATTGACCAAGTATTAAACTAGGAGACTCATTAGGAACAACATCCAGATATTATTTTATTAATGATATATCATTCTTCTTAATAGTTACCTTTTTTTAAATATTATGAGCTAGGTAAAATTAATTTCCACGTCATAAGAGTTTATTAGATTCTTAATAAGTTATTAATTTTATTAATTCATTATTATATAATAATTGGATCACATTTAATTATATAACATATTTATATCGAGAATATAGTTTATCATTATAAAATTATAGAAAATACATAACAATAATAACATTAAATTAAAAATTTAGAATGATAAACTTCTTTTCTAGGAAAACCCTTTCATAGATAACAAGATAAATATATTGGTAAAATATTGTTACAATAACACTAACCTGAGTATTTTTATCAAAATTCATATATTCATTTCTTGAGGTGAAATGGTTAATTCACTATGAAAATTCTCATAAATGAATGAATTTTTTGATCCTAATTGAAACATGTAATTAGAATAATCTGAAAAAAAAATTAATTTACATATAACCACATCATTCAATGGCCTAACATCTCTAGATGTAGTTGCAAAGGATTTCACTACACCATTCATCTTAATTATAGGATATTTCTCATCACTTATGATCTTTTACAGAAACACATCAAAATTATTACCCATCACATTACATTTAAAAAACGTTACTACCTATTTTTTAAAATTTGTCATACCACTACCACGGTATTTTTCATTTGAATCATGACCCATATTACCAAACATACAACATTTGAAGAACATAATAGTTTTTAAAATACATTCTATAGTGTGAATTTATCTATACCTTCCACAATCAAAAAACTAGATTTTGTTACATTCATATTTCTTTGATGGATTCTTCCCAATTTCCTTCCACCGAAAAATAATTTTATTCATATTTTCATGGAATACATAGTAAAAAAATCCATTTTGATTTTCCCAACATAGTATAACAGTTTCTCAAAAAAATTAAATACACATGAGGGAAAATAAATTTTATTGTTTTGATATAATCATTATTAAAACAGATTAATACTACAATCATGACCACATATACATTTTTCTGGATACCTCTTTAATCTGGTGAATTTTATATCATATAAGATAAATAAATATTACACACTATGAATCAATTATTTGAATTTATTTTCTATCAAATGTTGAAAAAACATATGAGAAAATTTCTCATCTAAATGATTCATAAATGTATCTCATTTTATGGTTCAAATATCTTCTCTTTAAATAGTATTCTAAACCATTTAGCACTATTGGTCAAATTCAATTTTATTGTTGAAAATGCATTGAGTTTCCATTTATATTTTATAAATAACCTGTAACATTTAAATATCCTTTCCAAAACCTTAATCCATCCATCAGATACCACTATATTAGATGTACCATTGAATAATGGATGATGTTGTCTTATAAAATTCTCTAGTATTGACATTTTCCACTTTGGAAGACCTAGTTTTCCACATGCATAGATACCACCACCATTTATAAATAGTGTTAAATATCCATCATATTTATAAACCACTAAATTATAATTACTACCATTAAATGTTATTTATCTTGAGGGATATTGTATTGTTGCTACCTATATACTTCATCCTTTTTTTTCCTCAATGGATACCCATTCCAATTTTTTTTTTACTAATGATAGAACATTGTAATCTTTAAATGATTTATCATGATAACCAAATAATTAGAATCCAATAAGTTTATTTTATTATATTTTCATATGATCTAAAATTATCTAAAAATTTCTTTTCATACCAACTATAAAGTCACACCCATAAAAAATATGTAAAATTTATTATTTGCAAATGTATTCATTTTCATGAATTTCATATTATCTTTTTGTTTACTATTTTAGTAAATTATATAATAACACTTACATGAATAAATATTAAATTATAAATTGGACACTTCAACATAGTATTCATTTTTTCCACTGTAAAAATATTTTAATGAATAACATGTTTTATTTTCCTGTCTTTTATGGAAAATTTCCACCATAAAATAATCCTTGGACCAAATCATCCTTGAAAACCATAGAAAAAATTTTAAAATAGGGGATGATAACCAAAAGTTTTGTATGTGAGATACAAAAAGGGATAAATATTATTTTATTCCCTGAATACGTATAAAAATTTTCATATTTCAAAATAAATTTGGTGCTCAATATAATCAATTTATTACACATCAAATCAAAATCAATACCCAATGATTTTCATTAAATATATCATAATAATTCATCTAGAAAAAAAATTCTCATTAACATTTTTCTAAAATCTTGAAAATAACATGATATGTTATATATTTTACACTTAATAAGAAGTATAAACATCCCTTTAAATATTAGTTTGTTAAATTTTCATGTGAAACCATTAATATTTTAGTGAAATCCCAGAGAAATCATAGATAAATATTATAGAAAAATTTGAAATTAATTTTCATATCACTAAAATAAATTATATCAAATGGAATAACCAACTCAGAAAATTCCAATAATATATTATGAGAAACCTAACATGTTAACTCCACCCCTTTACCCAATTATTTTGATAGCTATATCATGATGACCCATCATCTTGAGATATATCATTCTCACCCATCTTCATGTTAAATATTGGTTTCACCTACCATTATAAGCAATGACCAAGAATCATATAATGATCATAATAAATTAATTCTTATATTCATGTAATTGTACTCAATAAAATATTGTGTGCACCTATTTGAAAAAAATATCACGATATTTAAATATTCATACCATTTTAAAAAAAATTTGTAAATACACAAAATAAATGAAAGGAAGGATTTTATTCTAATAAAAATTGTAATATTTTAATAGAATCTATACCTATAATAATTGGTATAGTGGCAGGAAATCCATTGATGTCATATATATCAAAATGTGGACATTCCTTTTCACATTTTTTTCAATGTGTTTCATATTAAATATATTGAAATATTCTTTTTGAAAAATATTGAATGAAAGATGAATGTGTCTTTAAATTTTAATTATAATTAATTTATTCTTATGTTAATTCATTCATATAATAATTGTACGAAAATTAAAATTGATGAAAAATATTTAAACAGTGAATCTTTAAAACATTTATATGATGGTTTTAAAAGTAAAGGGTCTCTTAACTTGAGTCTGACTAGTAGTGTACATTATTTATATTACTAAATAATAAACACCTGATAATATTGTATTTTATTAAGAACATTTTCTATGTTTATTACTTTTTTCTAATAATTATTTCCCTGTAATATATTTTTACTTAATCAATTAATCTCAAATCCTCTTTTTTCTTGATATTTAACTCATATGTCAAAAATGAAATCAAGAAACATACTATGGTAAAATAGTACATCAATCCATCATCCTCAGAATAAATATCTAGATACAGTTATAATTTCTAAAATTTCGTTATATTTTGAAAGTCGTCCATGGATGCTGGTTGTGGAAAATGAAATATGCTATAGATTTTTAGAAGGTGGGTAAAATATATGCATGAGTAATATTCTAATTATTCGATTAACATGTGGGAAAAAAGTTAAATATAATTTTATATTTCATTAATTATTATTATATACTAAATATATTATGATAATTTTTTATTATTGTTATATATACCATCAATTTTATGTGGTGAGGAAAAATTAATCACATCGCTTCATGGATGAGATATTCTTAATGTATGGATGAACATCAATATCATTTTTCTATCTATATAATGGTAATTATAAATATAATATATTATCTTTTAAAATGATAAATATTTTACAAAAACAATATAGATATATTATATTAATCATTATAACTATATGTGTGTTGCACTGATGGAAAACCAAATATATCATTTCATGAGGTGGTAGTCCTCTAAATATAGAAATGATGGTTATCCTTCTCATTTGATGGAAGTGTATATGGATAGAGGTTAGGCACTAAACATAATCAAATCTCATTATATATAAAATTATTTTTCATATTTTATAATGCTGAAGAATATTTGATGTTGGTAGAATAAAAAAATTACTTTTAAGAATTATACATCTTTATTAGAAATCCTCTTTATGATTATACATTATGTCATACTATAATGGTTTTATGGACAAATAAATAATTATATTGAATTTTTAGTTTTGTTAGTATTGCATTTGGGAATCTATTGTACTATTAAAATGATATTGATGTGTATATAGAAGACTAGAGGTGTGACATTTTTATGTGGGGGTGAGGACACACGTGGAATTTTAAAAAATACTATAATATATTAATGAATTGAAAATAAAAGGAGGGTGAAAAATAAAATTCATAAGTTGATTGGATTTTATAAGGAAAAATTTTATCCATGAAATAGTTTTTCCTAAAGTTAGTTGGCCATTACAATGCTTATCACATCAATTTATCCCTCATACTAAACTTGTTTTCACCGTTACTTTTGTTACTGATTATTAATATTTTTACCATTCATTATGAAAAAATGTAAGATGAACATATTATCAATTATTAATTATTATGATTATATAAAAGGAATCCATTTTTTCAAATTAAATTCATACAACATTAAATATTTAAATTAATATTCTACATGGAAAATGTACTGAAAAGTGGTTATCAGGAAAAAACCTTTTAAGTATAAAAAACTATTTATATCAAATTCATGTCTAATATTGATTACTATTAAATTTATTATAAAACGTTTAATGAAATTTATCTTATGAAATTTTAATTTTAATCAAAAAAATTAAGACTCTATATATACATGAAAATAAATAACACTTTTCAATAAAAATAATTAATTTTAATATTCATTGAAAAACCCTTCATAAAGAATTCTAATAAATCATTAATAGATGATTTTTAAATAAATAATAAAAAATGAATTTATTTTTTTCAAATGAAATGCCTATATTTTTTGAAATAATTTTTTTAAATACAAATATAAAATGCATGAGACCACAATTTGGTTGGAAAAAAAAGTACATTTTGACTAAAAAATTACAATATTTTATTATAATTAAAATATTACTACAAAAAATAATATTAATTAATATTGATATGAAATAAAAATTATTTATCATATCATTAATTGATTTGTTACAATGACATTATGGGGTTATTTACCACCTTATTTTCATTTCCTTCCATCATGGGTAAGAGAAATAACACATAATTTAAGAGTTCTAAGTGAAATGGAGATTTAATAAAAATTTAATAGATTCGATTAATGTTATTAATTAATTATTGGATTTAATGTTGTATTTAGTGTCATTGGATATCAATATTACTGTTTGAATAATATAAAATTTGTCTTTATGTATTGTAGTGGAGTAATAATCCACAAACTAAATAGTATAAAATTATTCCCATTCATAGTTAGGAAAATAATATTGAAGGTATATACCATAGAAAAATAAAGGGATGATCAATTATTATATAGAAATGTGATAAAAATATAGTTTGTGAGAAGTCATTAAATTGATCAAAAAATTTGAGATTGTTTTATATAATAATTACATGTTATAATTTATGGTTCTATCACAATATTTGACATTTTAAATTAAAATTACCAACATGAATTATTATTTAAATAGTGTGAAATGTTTTTAATATGAAAATGATTATATGTGATTAAAATGTTCTAATAAAGATATATATTGTGTACCATCTAAATTCATACTCTCTAATTTAACAATATACATACTATATAGTAACATGTAATGAAGATTTCTTTTTTGTAATCTTTTTACTACAAAATGTCTTTTACTGGATAGAAAAAAAATATTACTGTAGTATGTATTATTGAATTTCAAAAAAATTATCTTTGAACGTGAGTCACCATGTCATCGAGTGGATCCAAAGTGTAGATGATGTTTCAAAGATCACCCCTTTATTTTTAAGTCCATTAGCAAGATAATTTTCTTCATGATACACATGGGTTACAAAGGATACCATTCTTGAGTGAGAGTCAGATTGATTTATCCATAGAGAGGTCACTCTCCATGATAAATGAAAGATAACATATCTAACTGCATGAAAAATATAAATACAATCATATCCAACCCATAAAAGTTTTCCACCCTCATTTTCATGCAACACATACTACATTAATAAGTCCATGAATTTGTGCCTCATGTCTTACTAAATAAGACATTACAATAATCTTGTAAGACATAAATTTTCATATAACTCCCAACATAATGTATGACTTTTATATCATTTAAGGATTTGAATATAAAACTATGTTTAATAATTTTAAATACATTAATGAAGTACAAAACACTTTGGAAATATATATAAGGCCTTTCATCATAATAATTCAATGAAAATAAATTCTTTTTATCACTAATATGTAATAATTTTGAAGGTTGTAATGCTTCTTATATTCATTGTTTGATTTTATTTTCTTATAAACGAATCAAATGAAGGTATAATATTCTCAGTAAGGTTTTACATTGGGATACATATTATTACTTCCAATGTCCTATGAAATAAGATGATTTATATAAAATACATTTTGCTATCAAAATTTTGTATCTCATGTTGTACAAATTTTGGTTAATTTTCAAATAATCGAGGTACTATGATGAGATATGATTCAAGACATGAGTTTTATATAAATGAAAGTGAGTAATTTTAAAGGATCAATGTTCTATTAAATTTGGAATTTTCAAATGTGAATATTTGAAAACCAATAATGGTGTTTAAGATGTAGATTAATTTGGATAATTAATGTGGTAGTTTTTAAAGGATTATACCTCACAAAAACATTAAGATACAAGATGAATGAACTGGAGGAGGTAATATTCATAAATATGAAAACAGAATCGAACTTGGAGAAACTTTATGAAAACAAAAGTGTTTTAAGTGATTAATTTATATAATATTTTATTCTAGAAAATATGTGTGAAGATGATGAAAATGGACTTCAATGTATGGAATGTCACAAATAGATTTTTCATTCATGTTGAATGAGAATGATGTGATTCTATTGAGTTGGTATATAGAGCGTAAAAACAAAACATTAAATCTACACTGGTATTTTCTTGATGTACATGAAATGAGAAGGGTTATGACACACCATTACATTCTATTGACTTACGATGTTAATATAATTTGAAACATTTTTCATTTTTTGGGAATAAATATGGAATATATTGAGAGGAGAGTATCCATAGAACTAGAAGAATAGATTTTGAATATAATCAGCTAATACATAACAAGAATAATAAAAATAAAATCATATTCCTTGAAATTTAATGCAGGAAAAATGTTGAGAAAAATGAAAAGGATGTCATGGGGACCCACCCATGTGATTTCATTAAGGAAAATAAATAAATTATAATGGGTGATAAGTTCATTACATGAATATGTATTTTTTGGATGTTTTCTTATCGTTGGAAATATTTTTCATTTCAGAAATATTTGAAATGAATCCAAAATATAAAATTTTATTCTCATATATAATATTTTTTGTTGTGTATTGAACCATTTATAATAATTGAAGAAAACATATCTCAAATAAATAAGAAGTAGATAATGATAGTATGTTAGTGATTAAAACCATTATATATATCTAATATGATAACTATGAGGAGGACGATGTTGGTTGATAATTTAATACTAGATCATGTGGTTGATGCTATGAGAAGAAGCACATAATGTGATGCCCATTATAATTGAAGTGAGATATAGTGATAAACTGAGAATTGAAAATTTTCAAGGAGTTTTATAATTATTTATATGTCAAATATATCCTTTATGACTGAGATAAGAGCTACTATATTGTAGATATTATAGTAGTATCATAATTTAACAGAATCAAATGATCAGTTTCAGAACTACAGATGGGAAAATTAATGAAAATATAGAATTAGTTTCTTTTATTAGTTATTGAATATGTAGATTCCTTTGAAAACATTTTTATTGAGATAAACGGGAACAAATTATATTGATGTTATGAAATATATGGAAGAGAGTTGATTTACATAAGGAAGGATGAATGGAGTTTTTTGAACTAGACGGTGCCATTATAAATAACACATGAGAGGAAATTAATATTTACCTATAAAATATGGTAAATTCACTCTACAGAAATTTAATGAACATAGTTTTAATATAAACTTTTTACAACACACTATTAATTTTAATTAAATTTATTTGTGGATAATCTATGGACATGGACAATAAGTAGGACATCAAGGAGTTAGTTTCCCACATTAGGGATGATACATATAATAATCCCATGTTATTCTCTCACATTTTATTTTTTATTTAATTTTCTGGTGTGGATTAAATCGAATATATTTATATCTATTATTATTGTGATAAAAAAACAAGGTATTAAATAATAAAATATGTTATAATATAAAAAGGATTTTTAATTGTGTAAAAGCATGTAACACATATTTCACCCCCTCTCCCAGGTGTCTATATTTTTATATGGGAATTTAATAAAATTCAAAAAATTATCATGATTTGGATTCCGGAATTATGTATCATCCTTAAATATTTGTATAAAAATATATCTCTCAATTTAGAAGCATGCATCATATATCATATCCAATAAAATATTTCAAAATAATTATCCTGATTTATAAACATTTGGTTAATATCACCACTAAAATAACGATTCCCAACCAATATGTTTATCTTTTAACTTTATATCTCCTCATAAATACATTTCATCAAGTTAATTCTTTAATAATTAATAAATAATTTCAATATACATAGAATTCATTATCTACAATATCATTACCCATTTACCAAGGAGGAGTTTAATAAATAATGGTGGTTTAGGAGGTTCCAAAAACCATGATTAAATAATAATTTTTATTCAATTTCTTTAATGATACTTTAGAGTATTAGTCAAATAGGATTCATATAATTATTTAGAACCATAAAAAATAGGATTACCTGTGATACAAATATTTTTATTCATTTTATTTTGTTTTGTTGTTTTCATTTATTTATTTAATAAGGTATATATTATTCGTGTAGATTATTTTAAAATATTTATTTAACATTAATACTCAAAACATTTTAAAAAATATTATAATGAGAATATTATAACAAAAATGGATGATTACTAATTAATTTTGAATAAGTATTCCATAATCCCACTAATATAATAGAGGTTTTAAAATCTCAAATATTGATGATATAATATCATGAGTATTAAATAAAATATTATTTATTAGAATTTACTGGTACATATAAAATTTTTAACTTTAATAATTATAGATATAAAAACATAATTAATTAGGAATCATATATTATTTATTTAATTGTAGTCTAAAACATCACTAGTCATTATAGATTGTGATAGTCACGGAACAATGGATAAATAATATTTCAATAGATATAATGTACCCTCAAAATATATAGGTTTTATACATTAAAATGTAATATAATTAATATAATATGATATAAAAACATTATACTTTTTTTAGATTGAGTCAAAATTTTACATATCCTAAATAAAAATAGATGCTAAAAAGAGATAATGTGTATGAAATCATAATCGATGTTTTTAATTTCATCAAAAAATTTAAAAAATGACAAAAACAATGTTTAAAATGTGAATAATTAACTTTTTTACATTCATTATGGAATATTATATCATGTGATTGAAAGATACAATATATATGAAACATTAAATGATAATGTTTTTTAGTACCCATGATAAAAATATAAGAATATTAAAAGTTTAAATGAACTATATACATCAATTTTGATATTATTAGTGGGAACACAATGAATTCAAATATATAAATATTTTCATGCTCAAAATATGTCATGATTATAACACTTAAACAGTCATGAAATGATGTAGTGCCTATGAATACGATGTTATGTAAAAGTATATAAAAAAATAAAAAACAAATGAATTTTATATTGTGGATTATGTTAATAATGTGAAATAATTATTTAAATTTGATTCCACAAGTTTCCCTTTTTAAATTTTATTTACATATATTATGTAAAACAGCAAATTAAAAGATATTTTATGTATAAAAAAACATTTAATTGAATATGATACTTGATATGTGTCATAAAAATATAATTTTCAAATGTATTTTAAAAATGGTTGGGGTTGTTAAAAATGATTTAAAATTTTAAATATACAAATTTACTTTTTTCATCTTTTATAAAGGATAAAAATGGATTTAATATTAAAATGTTGATAACGTATTGAAAAATATATAACATTCTAGAATTATTTTTAAATAAACATTGGTCTGATATATTCAAATGATAGATAAATATATAATAAATAGCTCAATCTAGAAAGGTGAATAAAACCACGTACATTGAACATTGATGACACTCCATGGACTGTATTATGCAGTGTAAAGTGATGTGTTTTCAATTTTTTTACTTGATTCATAGATTTTAAATTGATCGATTAAATGGTATGAATTTTAAAAAATTTAAATCATGATCAATATTTTACTACATTTGTATATCTATGATCCATATAAAGTCCTATTAATCTTTAAATGGATAGATTTTCCTACTAATGAATTATGGTGACATGGTTTTCTTTATAAAAATTGAGTTGATTTGGGACACAAATTCAAATCATAATTGGTTTGGATAGTGTGTTTTTATCTGTTACATTGATCAAACATGCCATAATGTCAACTGATCCAAAATGGAATTCCATTATTAATGTATTGTGATCTGTATCATCAATTTTATTAGATAGTATTCAATATACACGAGTCATCTCAATAGGATAAAATAATACAAAATAGTTGTCTTCTTTTTTTTTTGAAATTATCAATTATATTATATGGAATGATTTTTTGAACCCAATATATATAGATATAAAATCGTCTTTCCATCATATTCAATCAACCAAAATCATTCATGAACACTCCCAAGTATTCTAAAAAATATAATTTTTCTTATAATGTATAAATATTTCTCTAATATAATTCAATTTATAAAATTTTTATCATAATTTTGATTACATTATTATTAATGGGTAATCATTTTAAAGGAACTAATACATATCCTCATTTTACCAGCACTAGAAAAAACCTTTATGATCACTAAAACGGCGTTAATATTCTACGCAGTAATTAAAGGGGTCCCTATTGTTGATGGTAAAAATAGAACTGGTAATGGTACTATTATCCTTGATAGAAATATAAAAAATTAATGGGTCCATTTATTTGTTCTATGAATAACAATGATAAAGGAATTCATTTATCAATACTGGAAATCACACTAATAAAATACATTTTTTAATAGTTTTCCACATGAAATGAAGTACTTAAATTTGAAAATTTGTAATTTAATTAGATTAATTATTATGTAACAAATAAAACAAAAGAGGACTATATTTTAAAAAATTTCAACTGTTGGTTTATATAATTACATTAGTAAGTACATTTTTTCTCAAACATTTAAAAAAATCATGTTCTATTGTCTTTTCCCCCAAACCATGCTCAATAGATCCCACTAATTCTATAATTATTCAAACAAACAACATCAGGAGGACTGAAATATTGAACATGTATATGAAAAATATTATAATGTTATTAATACTATAAGGAAATAAATTAAAAATAAATATGAAACAATACATTAATAAAATTTAATTCATAAAATGATACCACAGATTTTGAGTAATATCGATCACACCGTGTATTACATTGAGGTCCATCAGATTCCAACATGTCACAAATTACATATGGATTGTTTTACTAATATATCCAGACAATATTTATGTGTTTTTTAGTTTTGAGTATGTGAAATTTTTTTAAAACTAATGTTTCAATTTTAAACTATAAACATGCACTTATAGTCGTACTAGGAACACCATATATTAGATGTAGGTGTAGAGGATTCATACAAATCAGAATTGACTAATTGATCATTTTAATTAATTATAAAAACAATGTGAATGAATTTTCAGGGTTCTAAGTTTGCGATATGTGTTTTGAAAGAAGTTGTCCTTTTTGAACTAATAAGATACACTATATGACATGTCGAAAACAATGTGTACTGGATTGAGGTGAGGTTGATTCGTACACTTCAAAAATGACTTATGGATCGTTGTTTTAAATAATAAAAATAATCTAATTTTTTTCATAGTTTTATATTTTTGACACATGTATTGAACTAAAATATATATTTTCCACTAAAAACATACTCTTTGAGTCCATCCAGAAACACCATGTATCAGATTGGGGTGATGTTGTTTTATTCACATCAAAAATGACCTATTGTTCATTATACTAAAGTATCAAAACCATATTAATGTGTTTTCTCCATTTTGAGTTTGTAACATGTTTTTTGAAGTAAGTTGTTAATTTTAAACTAAAAACAAATTCTTTGAGAAAAAATTGGAATAGAGTGTATCAAATTATGGTGTGTTAGATTCTGAAATTAAATAAATGACTTCTTGATCATTTTGAAAAATTATAAAGACAATGTGAATTTTTTTCTTGGCTTGGAGTACATGTAATTTATTTTTAACTAAATATCAATTTTAAATAAGAACAAAAATTTTTGACTTATACTGGTCATGTTTTGTGTGTTATTTCCAGGTGGTTGATTCCTACACATCACAAGTGATGTAAAAATAATTTTTCTAATGCATCAATGAAATTATAGTTTGTTTCATATTTATTTAGTGGGTGAAACATGTTTTTAAATATGATTCATTTTTAAACAGTAAACACACAAATTGAGTTATACCAGTCATGTAATGAGTCATATTGACATATGACTGATTCCTACAAATCAAAAATTATTTATGGATTATTTTACTAATTTATAAAGATAATCCAATTTTGCTTGAAAATATTTCAATGAGTGGAACACGTTTTTATCTAAAACGTCACTTTTAAAATGAAAACTCATATTTTAGGACATACTAATAATATTGTGTACATAATTGATGTTTGTATGATTCCTAGTGGTAAAAATGACTTATGTTTCATATTCATTATTCATCAAAAAATATGGATGTTTTATCATGGATTTGAGTGTGTGACATGTGTTTTGAACGAATATATCAATTATAAACTAAAAACATACTCTTGAAGGCAGACCTAGTACAACTTATATCAGATTGAGTTTTGGGTGATTCATATATATCAAAAATGACACATGAATTTCATTATTAATGTATAATCATAATATGAATTTATTTTCTTATTGTTGTGTATGTGGCACAATTATAGAGCAAAAATGTTAGATTTATAGAAAAACACCCAAATTATGTCATATCTTTCATACCATGTGTTGGATGAATATGAGGAAGATTCTGGAAAATAAAACATGAATTAAAGAACTTTTTTAAATGTATTGAGTCAAAATGAGTGTTTTTTCTTGGGTTTTCTTGAGTGTAAAATATTTTTAACTAAAATGTAATTTTTAAACAAAAAACAAGCCCTTATAATCATAATAACCATATTGTGTATCAGACTTATGTGTAGACAATATCAACACATAAAAAGTGTTATGGATCATTGTTATATAGTATCAAGACACCTTTGGTGTGTCGGCATAGTTTTCAATGATTAACACATATATTTAAATAAAATTTCAGAACATTTCACATAAAAATGGTCACACTCTCTATCAGATTAAGGTCCAATTGATTTTTACACATAAAAAATGACATATGGATCATTTTCATGGTGAATCCAAACAATGTGAATTTTTAAGGGGTTTTGTTATAAAACATGTATTTTGAAGTAATGTTTCAATTTTAAAATATAATAAAACTCTTTTAATAATACCAACCACATCAGGTTTTTGATTGATGTGATAATAATTACATTACATAAAAATTATATATAGATCATTTATTAAAGTATAAAAACTATATAAATTTTATTTATCAGTTTTGATTATGAAATATGAATTTGGATGTAAAATGTAAATTTTAGAATAAAAACGTACACATAGTCATACCAGGAACACCTTATATTGGATTGAGGTGTGGTTTTTTCCTACATGTCAGACATAAATTAGAGATCACTGTTCTCAGTCATAAATAAATTAAAATGTGTTTTTTTTCTATTGATAATATCACATCACTTTTTAGCATAAATTCTATAATTAAATAAAAACACAAAATTTTAGTCATATCATGCACACTATATGTCATATTGATGAGTGGTTTTTTTTTATTTGGAAATAAATTCAATGTTAGGGGCTATTTGTAAATATTTTATTATTGATTAAAAATAAAAAATGCTCAATGAAAACTATGGAAATCATTCCATGTGTTATGTTTTTAGTTTTATCTTGAATAAAGATTACATTTTCAAGTGTTTCGTGGATTTCCATTTGTAGATTATTCTATCTATCTGAATTAAATTTTTTCTTAAAAACTTATATCTATAAATTTAGTGTGATAAAATACTATTTGGATACATAATTATGATTCCCAACTCATTTCACGAAGTATGTGGTTTCCTCTACAATTTAAAATGAACATGGTCACCCTTTTTGGATTGTCACATTAAGTGGATGGAAATGTATGACTTCCCAAAAAATCATATAACAGTAATTAGGGAAAGAATAGTTCATGGTGAATTCATTTCATCATTATCTCTATAGAAAATAACCAAATACGTATCAAATAATTATTTTGAAATTAGCTTAAATAGTATATAAAATGATATTAACTGAATATGTATTAGCAATATGCTTTTTTATGATATATGTACACATTCTGACACAATGAATCTTTTGAATTCATCTCTAAACAAATAAATTTCATATTTTTAATTCTAAAAATTTCTCTAGTACTACGGATACTAGATAAATATTTAAAAAAAATTAATAAATACAATAAATGAAATTTTAATTATAAATGGATTTAACTCTTTTGGGATGATAGTTTTTTCTGTAAGATGACATCTTTAATAACTATGAAAACCTAATGACCAAAATCCTTTTCAATAGTTTTTTATATGAAAATAACAGTAAAATTGAGATTAGTAAGTCATTTGTATTGATATTTGTATTTATAGTTTAATAATATCATATATAAACTAATAAATATCCACTCGTATATGTTTATTAGATTCATGGGATTGTGGACTCTCCTCGTTCCATGATTCTGGTGATATTTAAAAACATCCCAGTTTTAAAAACTTTTACATAAAAATATAACATAAAATTTAAAACGTCAAGTTTATTTGAGAAATATTTCATGTAGTGTATTAAAAATTTATAATTGATATCATGTGTGGTCTATTTATTCGGTGACCAGGAATTTTGTCCACAAAATATATATTTCGAGTATCCCAATTGATTTGAAGGAGATCCTTGTGTGGATAAAAAATGTAAAATTACGTAAAGGATTTAAAATAGTTTTTGTATGATTAATTTTTATACTTTTAACCATATATAATGTTTATTCAGGATTTTTTTTCATTTATAGTTTTTTTGAAACATTTGCATTAGATTATTCACCATTAATGAATATTCCTCTTTTTTCACTGATAATTTTTTGAAATGATGTGACACAAGTTCTAATGAGTTCAAATTATTGTTCATAGGGTTTTTACATTAAATATTAATCATATATATATATATATTCTTGTAGTTGATATAAATATTAATTAACTATATATAATAGAGTAGATCAACTATTAGATAAAAAAATTATGAAAACACACCTCTTGTAAATATTTACTACTGAGATGCCTATATATTATTTCTTAAGGATATCATCTACATTCACAAGGCCATGAATTCCTATAATTTTATATTCATACAATTTTTTCTCAATGTAAATAATGGTCATATAACTATTATTGAATGGGGTATTCTGATGAACTTATAATATTAGAAATTTGGAAGTTGAAGTGGCTCGGTAAGATTACATTCTAAATGATTTTTTATCAACAGGAAAATACTTTAGATTGTTTTGTTTCATCAAAATATTTGACTAATTTCTTTTCTTTAAATATAATAAAATAAATTATTTCATGATTTAATTCATTAAATATAAATTATTTTCTATAAAAATATAATATAATAGAATTCAACCCTGCCAAAACATATTTTTACAATTCCAAAAGTTCATGATACAAAATTTACAATAATTTGATTAACCATATAAACATCCAGATCATCAAGTGGAAAAAGTATCTCAGGCCTAACCTTATGATCTATGTGAATACCAAGCCCCACATGACCCTTTGGACATTTGTTTTGATGTGTATAATATCTCCTTCAATATATTACATTATATCTCTCACAACAAGGAAATTGGTGGGTGCTAATAGATATAAATCACAATAATTTTCACCTTATAGAATATCTATAAAGGAAAAGTTATACTGTATTACTAATTCAAACATAGTAGAAATATGTATGATAAAATTGACATCCTATAACAAGGAATATATTTGTGGGGAATATCTCACTTCAAATAAGGTTGGGATGATAGGTTATTAATTTAGCAGTTTCCTTTTATATTTTTCCTTCTATTAATGTATTCCCATTACAATATCAAATAACACAAAATTATTATTCTGTGTTTCTTCTATAGTGACTATTTTTTATTCATATCATCTATTTTATTTTCATTACACTTTTATTTTTTTCACAATATATGTTCAGGGTGAAACCCCAAAACCATCACCTCAAACACATCCATATTGTTCTGACAACTAGAATTCCAAAGATAATATTCTTTCATCATATATAGTTAATGATTATTCCTATATCTACACAAGATAAAAAATATAGGAAAATAATAAATGATTTGTATATAATACCGATATAAAAAAGAAACTTTTTTATTATGTCATTAATACCAATTTTTTCCATAATTAATGTCTATTTTCATATTTTAGTATCCCTTATTTATTTACATTAGTCTCCATCCATCGAAATGATGTGGAATATAAGTGACATTGGATTTAGAATTGTCAGTATTAAAATAAAAATGGAATATAATTATGATTTTTTTTCATTCCACATAAAATTATTACTCCACATTTAAAATATATAGAATTTTTTCAGGGGTATAATATTTCACCCATGCATTACAATATGCATTCATTGGTTTTTTTCACACTTCATATTTTCATCACATGGTTATTATTTCAGAAATTAATGATTCATTACAAAAATGATTAAGACATATATTATCATGTAATGTATTACCAATAAAAAAATAATTAATATAATGGATCCTTACAATGACCAATAAATGAAATCCAGTTTTTGTGTTATATCTTGAGTTAAGGAATATTTTTTTAAAAGATTTATTCTTTTTATTCAGTTTCCCTCAGGTAATGATTCATAAGAATTTTCTTAAATATTATATGATCCTTCATAATTAGAATTATTATAAATATAAATTGGAATTCATCTAGTATAAATGCACAGATCCAGATATAATGATGATTAAACCAATATGTATTTAATTTTTTTTTCAAATTAAAAACATTATATGATAATTATACCCTAATTTCTTCCAAGATTAATAAATTATGCATAAGGACAATGTTTTACTACGTATCTACCCCCAACTAGAAATTGATTTCGAGTGGTTATACTAATATAACTAATGAAAATGGAATTAATGTGGTTTGTGGGATAGTTACATATAATATATCCAACCATATATTTCATTCCACTTCTTCTATATATTGTAATTTTGGATTGATTGTTTGGTAAACACTACCCTATTTTTATGGGATATAGATTTTTCACCGTCTAAAATTTCCTCACCTTCATTATTATCAAAATGTTATTCCATGGAATTTGATGAATCTATGTTTGAGGAAATTATATTTTTCCTATGCATTAGGACAAAAAAACAATGATAATAATATAGTTATTTTTTAGGATCAGGAGAATCTATATGTGAAGAAGTTTGTATTTTTAAGAAATGATGAAAATTATATTTAAATTAAAATATTTAGTAGTGAATAAAATGTAATAAGTAGAAACAAAATGTTTATTACAAATATATATAACCTAATTTTTGAAATCTATTTTTCCCCTTTAATTGAAGAATGTATTTGAACCATTTATCGAATATCCAAATCACCTCAATGTGGTATCATTTAATATTCAATACCTCTTATATACATAGACCACTATGAAATCATAATTATGTATAAATTAAAGGGTCATCCCCAATTGAATTTAAATATAAAACATAAGTGGTTTTGGTCTATAATTGAATAATTTATCACATTATATTTTTATATCTATAACATAAAATACTTATATTTCCCCTAATCCCATTATAAATAGTTCCTCTTTATTCCCTACCTTCCTGAAATCCACTTTTACGAAACCCAATTCATCTATTTTGACTGAACTCTCGTTATCAACCAAATTTCAATGAAAAAAATTAATGTGGAATGTTGTTATTATATAACATCCATATTTTTGAAACAATGTCAATTCAAGGAATATTATAATATATTTTATTTCTATACTTGGTACCTGATACGTGTGTTTGCATAACCAAATGATTAACTACAATATTTTTCATGGTTATACATCCATAATATTTGTCTTTATATAATGTAAAAACATTAATTATATAAATAATGTATGTTAATATATACAAACTTGGTCTTATAGATATTCATTAATTTAGTTCTGTAATTACATTCATTTTTATAATTTAATCCTATAAAATGTGGTCTTGAACCAACCATTGAAATTAAAAATTATATATATTTGATATCTAGAATTATGACCGTAACTGATTCATATTTCTATGTATAAAATTTTAAGTTTCAAAATTTGTTTAATTCTCTAAAATATTATTAAAATTTTAAACTTGATCATACTCTATCTCTATATAATAACTTCAACATAATTTATTCTTGAAATACCTTAACAATCATGACTATATTTTTGATGAGATGTTTTGTAGACCGATGAATTCCACATCAATCTGGTAGTCAGTATAGAATTCAAAAACCTCCTCACCAATATATCAATATTAAATTTAATCTACTAGATAAATTTTATTTTTTACATACCAATTATAGATATTTATATAACATTTAATGGGGTATATCAATCTATCATGTAAAGGACCGTATAGATGAATCTTTGTAACTATTAGAACCACAGTATGTGGAATCATACCAAATAATTATACTAGGAAGAACAATTCCAATTTAAAATAATGAAATGAATTTCCTTTTCAAAATTTAGAAATTTCATTGGTTATGTACCTTTCCCTATTATATCATTAAAAAATTAATAGAAACTGGTTAATGTAAAATGTAAATTCTTATGAAATATTCAACACACTACTAAATGAATAATATCAGGCCTCAAAGAATGATATTTGTGTAATATCACACCCTTAAACATTCAATCATTCATTGACATGATATTTTATATATTCACCAAATTCCCCTCTCGAACTTTTATTATAACATGTGATAACACACACTTTGTGATTATGTGCTAAATTCCATAACATAATGTTCATGTCTTGGATGCTGAAAAATTTAAACCAAAGTTTTTTATAAACCATAAAAAATCAACAATAAAATCATGGATCACCTGTAGACTATAAGACCATTTAGTTTTAATGTTTTAGATAATTAGGAAAATAAACATTATAAAAAAATTAATATGAATTTAATATATAATTTACCCCACTTAACCCATATTTTTTCACATTATGACATAATTATCATTCATATAAAATCCCTTCTTAAGAGAAAACATTCGAAATCAACCTTTAAAACCAAAGGAAAAGGAAACAATTGAAGTCTGATCACAGATGTTTGGATTGTGTAAAAATAAGCATTAATTTTGAATGTTATCCATGAAAATAATATGCAAAATGTTCTGATGTCATATTGAAAATGCATTAGTGAATCATAAGAGAACCCAACCCCTATAAATCCTTGATCAAAAAATAAGAAAAAATTTAAAAGGAAATAATCATAATAATAAAAAATAAAAAATCCAAGTGATCACAATATTGATCATGATAATCATTATAAACTCATATAATGCATAATGAAAACAAATTGGTATATTGGAACATCATCGCATAAAAACATTAATGAACCCTTAATGAACCCTTGAAAACCCGTTATAAGATAGAATAAAAAAATGGATGACATACAATGTTATCAATATACAATTTTTTATATTATAATAATAGGCTCACTTGAGGCTATCTGGGCCACCTGATTTTATGTTTTAATGATCATTATTTGTGTTATCAACGCCATCATTTGTTAAACTATAATGGGTTTTCCCAGTGTTATCCACGCACACCAATAATTTATATTCTCTAGGAATAGAGTAAACAATAATGTATATAGAGAATTATTTACATAAAAATCATTTTAAATGGCCATTATTATTTTCAAATCATAATTCACTTGTGTAAAGAAAACATGTTCCACAACAATCACTTTGAAACATGGTTAACTTGTGGAAATAATGTGTATTCCAAAAATATATATTTAAGAAATAATAATCCCCAAGAAAAAAATTGGTTTCATGAAATTATATTTGAAACATGATTAATCTGTGGAAATGAAGTGGGTTCCATGAGAATCACTTTTTTTAATAATTATCCCATGGAAAAGAAATGGGTTTCATTATAACATATATGAAACATTGTTTACTCATGGAAAAGAAATGAGTTACCAAGGAAATATCCGTGAGAAAATATTAATCAATCCAAAACATAATGAGGATGGTATCAAAATATATATAGAAAATATAGGTCTAGTAACAGAATTTATTGTTGAAATTAATGAATATAGATACCATTAAAATATCCTAAAATATTCATGAGGAAAATATTATTAAAAAATTTCAAGGCATCAATTACCACTTTGAAAATTTTCAATCCCTAACCCCAAGAATAGATTTACATTAAAAAATAACATATCATGAGAATAAGTATATTCATTATATAAAATGTTAATAGATTAGTATATACAACTAATCAAATAAAAAACTTTATAATGTAACAAAGTATTAATGAAAGAAAATTGTGACAACAATCCATTTCCATTTTGGTTACTTTGAAACTGTAAACCCCATGAAATAGATATAATAAAAATGATACGTAAAAAATAGAAATTAAATATTATCAATAATAATATAAATTCATGTGAAGTATATAAAAAACACATAAAAATAAGTGGGAAATATGAAATATGTATCATATAAATAAAAATGAAATGATAAAATCCCTAATAATGATCGTATCATTGGAGTGAGAATAAATCAAGGAAATAATTATTTGTTAAAAATGTAAATACAAATAATTAAATTTTAAATATATAATAATATTATCATAGATCATTTGACATATATTATTGGAATTACATAACAAATAAAATATAAAGTTATCCCTTTTAATTCAAATTGAGTGATGATATTGGTTACCATAAGTCAGATTCTACTAGATTTTCCTCTATCTTCGTGAATAAAGAAATTGTTATTTATTTAATTATTTGATAAATTTTTACAAGTTTCCTATTAATATTATTTTATATATAAACATGATATATAAAATTAGTTAATTTATTGAGTTTATATCATTTTTTTTACTCTATTCAGTTTATGTGTCAAAAACAACATTGGTTAGTCGATTGTGGTCAATGAGGTTATTATGTAAACATATCCAAAAAAATAAACATAAAATAATTATCACATTTTTAATTCCCCTATCTGTCAAAATAATATATGAATTTTGGTTATGAAAAATAAACCAATGTCATGATAACACATATGGTAGGCCATTTTTACACATGAGTAACATTCTCATTTTCTATTAAACATTGTGGAAAGATGGTAAGTAAAAATTATTTTTACATAAGGGAAATTATATCATAAATACCATATTATCTAATTATATATACATAAATATATCATTCGTGTGATTTGATTATTAAAAGGAGATAATTATATCTCTTCAAGGAGGTGGTATTATACACATACATGAACTATATTAGCATTTTTCAGTATGTGAAATGGAAATAGGAAAATGATATTTTTTATGTGAAGATATATAAATATGACATTAATTTCATAAATATTTCATTTATTCCACAAATATTTAATGAACCTATATTTAATACAATCTATGTAATGGGTGAACGTATCACATCACCATGAGGAGGTTGTAGTCCACACATCCACAAATGATGTTATAGTATTCCCTAAAAATGGAAAGAATGAAGGTATGTGTTATATAAGAATTTCAAAAGTATTATGAAACTAAAAATATCATTTATATTATATAAAAAGTATTTCCATCATAATTCCCAACCGTAAGTTGTGGTAACATAAAAAATGAATGATATTGTTTCATGAAGTTTTAGTTTGTTATATACACAAATACTGATTTCATTAACAATTTAGTGGATATTTGTGTAGTTGTAGGTCAAAAAATTAATTTACCAATATATTAGTATATATAATATACTATGGCTATTATATAGTAATGGAATAATATTAATTTATGTGGTTTAATAATAAAATAAAATAAATTTAATCAATGATGAATGTTACATCTTTTTCAGATAACTCCTTTCGGTTTACACCAAAGGAAATATTTGGATCTCTTTCTACCCATAGTGATTATTATATGATGAGAGGATGGAATTTAGGTTATTATTTGGAAGGTTTATTTATGATCCAAATTTCATAATAGGCGTGAATAAGTGGGGAGGGTGACTGCCTTTATATTGTGAAGGGGGAAGCGTGTTGTTGTAAACATAAAAAAGTAAACACTATTCAGTGGTCTCCTTTATATAATGTGGCTCAAATAATGATAAAAATTATATATAATAGTTTATATTGTATAATCTTTTCCATAATATATTTTTACTTTTTTCTAGGTCATTTGACCCCATAAGATTAAAATTTAACAACTATGTAAACTCATTTTACCTTAATATTTGTAATTAATATTAATTAGATTCACCTGTGATTTTAAAATAAATTATGATTACCTTAATAGATATTATAAATTATGATTATTCATAATATTTAATTCATTTTTATAAAGTATATTCACAAAAGTGGCCTGAATAAATTGAAAATTAAACCTAGAGATGTGACAATAAATAAGTTTTTGAAATTGAATATGGTTCAAGGTTTTCTATTTTTTAATACCTAAATAAAATATGAAAATAATTAATATCCTATAAATTAGATTAAATTAAAAAAAATATCTAATTATAATTTAAAACCAATAAAAATATAATTAATTATAATAAAATACTTATCTGAATAACTAGTTTTCATTTAGAAATTTGTGTCATTCAGTATTCATAAAAATATGAATGTTCTCAGAAAAATATCAAAATATCACCAAAAATAAATTTTGATATTATTCATTCAAAAATGAATATTTTATTAAAATAAAATTTATAATAATTTGAAAATGTTGGATAAAACAATTATTTCTTAAAAAATAAAAAAACCTAATAAAAAATACACTATTCTTAATGTTGAAATTTTATTTGTTATTACTCTATTCCTAAAAAACAGATTGGATAATTTTAAAATATTTGAAAAAATATAATTAATAAAAATTTCATTATGAAAATTCTTTAATAGTTATTAATTTAATCTATAGGGATAAAACAGTAATGTTGGCATAAAAATTGTTTCTCAGGGAAACACACCATTTGTATTCAATTGTTTTTTATATTAATTTATAACTAATTGTCCAAAAAGTGATTCATTTTATAAACATGATTATTCCATTAATTAATAATATCATTAATAAAAATCATTCTAGTACTTCTAACAGCGAGACAATAATTATGATTCTCAATTAATAAAATTTATAGTATATTGTTGTCTAGTAAGACTCAACCTATTGTGTAACAAAAGTTATCAATGAAACTCAATTTTTTTGTGAAATAAATTATAATATTATTATTGTGTAAAATATAATATAAAATATACATATGATGTAATAGAATATCTCATTAAATATAAATTAATTTGAAAAAATTATATTTCTAAAAATATCAGGATGTTACGTACTACCCCCCTTAAAATAAAGTATTCCCTCAAATTTTTTATTTTTCATCATATGATTAAAATTTATATAATACATTTATTTAATATCACAAAATAATAAGGTTTTATGAAACAACCTCTTCTAAAGGTATTGTTGGAAACATAAAGGTCACTAGTAGCTACATATTACTAGGATTCCATATTAGGGGAACCTAAGATGGAATATTTGAAATGCGTAAATAATTATAGTTGTTGATTGAGATCATTGATAATATAAAATTTAATGATCAATGTAATGTAATGAAACTCAAAATCATAAATCATCGATGATAAAAAGTACCAATAATTCATCCAAAGAGAATTTATATGATAATAAATTTGTTTCAATATGCATCCCTTTGAGTTAATGAATTATCTAATCATCTAAAAAAGTGAAAAAGAGAAATGAAATATTATTACTAGAGGAATATAATTTCATCATTTAAAAAATATTCCAAAAATTCTCTTCTTTTTCTCTAAATGATGAGTTATCAGCGTGAAATTTAATTCTTGTAGCAATTAAATCATCTTGTAAAGACCATATAACCATGAAAGGGATAGTCAAACTATTCCAACTCTCTTCAATCATTATCCAAAATAAAAAAAATTATAAAATGTTAAGATAATTCCCTAAATTATTAAACTATTAAATGGTACACAAATCATATAATTTCAATATTAATACCCAAATATCGAACTAAATTATTCAGTAAATAATTATCCTTATTATTCATCAAAAATCATGTGAATACGTTCAAAACCCAATGATTAGAAATATTTGGTATCAAATTATTCCCTGATAAATAAAACATTACTACAAAAATAAAGTATGATATATTTTGGAAATAAACATAATCATAACCTATATAAATGTTGTACTAACATGGAAATCATGTAGTCTGGTGGAAGGTGTTAAACATTTATCATCCTTTAGTCATGGGTTTGAGGCCCAACTCCAAGACTGTTGTGAGAGGTTGTCACCCAAAATATGGGGATTAATTTTTTTCATTAGTAATGAAAAATAATTTCCCCCAAAAAATAGTTCATTTTGATCCTAGGTGATACAAATACCTCATCCTAAAATAAGTCTTTATAATTAACATTAATATCTCAATGCTTAAAACTGAAATGGGGTTTCTTATAATATGAACATATTACCATACTAAATCTTATACACCTATAAAGGTATCCATAAATCATATGATAATATACCATGAAAGAATCCTAATATCAAAATTTATCTTAATCGACATTTGATACCAAATATAATATCATATAAAACACACTCTCAGATCTTATGCTAAAATCCGTAAATTTTCTTTCCCAAAATTTATGCATACAATTGTCACCCTATTTATTCATCAAAACTATTCCACATAAAAAAGAAAAAATGTACCACTTACATATTGGGTGTCCTTTTTGGTTTATATTTTTAGATAATTAGTACAAAATCATATATAATCAATTTATGCGACATAAAAAATGAATCTCTCCCACATAACCCATATTTTATTTTTCACATTAAGATATCATCATCATGTATATTAAATCCCTTCTAGATATAACTTGATCATCAAAATTATTTAAAATTTGGTGAAGAGGAAACATAATAAGTGTGATCTCAGAAACTCATTTAGGGTATACATAGTCATTCAAAATTGAATGTCATCGATTTGAATAAGAGTGCATAGTGGAATGGTGACCTAATAAAAGTACATGAGATACTCATAAATGAAAAAATGCATCATTATATAGATCATGAAATATGAAAAAATGAAAAACTAATGATTCATTAGAATCAATAATAAGAATCCATGTAATTTCAATCTCGGTCATTAGAAATATTATAAAGGTTTAACAATAATAATAAAAACATGTTTGTATCGAGGAATATCATCTCACTAAACCCTTATAGATCCCTGTCAGAACCCTTATAATTTGGAATAACCATTAAGAAAATACCAAAAATTATAATTACCTAGTGCAATAGAGAGATATAATAATCTCATCCAACACTATCTGGGCCACCCCATGTTAATCTATAATGGAATTTCTCAGTGTTTTCTGGGCTATCATTGGATAAGATTTAACAAGCTTTCTCGATGCTCTATGGTCACACCCAATATTTATAATGTATCTGAACAGAATAAAGAATAACTCACATAGGGAAATAATTTACTCATATATAATTACAAAAATACATTTTTATTTGTAGAACTTTATTAACATATGGAATTTAAATCGATTCAACAAAAATATTATTCATAACATGGTTAACCCGAGGAAATGATGTGGCCTACATAATAATATCATTAGTACATAATAATCCCATGAAAAAGAAATTCGTTTCATAAAAGATTATTTTTAAATATATTAGCCCTAGGAAAAATTTGGAATCCATAACAATCTCTTTAAGCCATAATTATCCCATGTAAATGAAATGGGTTTCATAACAATGTTCTAGAAAAACTGTTTAGCAATCAAAAAACAAGTTCCCAAAACGGCCTCTCAAAAACAATCATAATAATTAAAGAAAATAATCTGGATGATATCAATAAAAAATATCCCCAATATTGGATAAGTAAAAAACAACGGTTTTTACCAGTGATGAATGGAAATACCATTAAAATATCATTAAAACATTATTGAACAAAATATTTTTAATCATTCTAAAGAATCTCACACCATAATGAATTATTTGAATCAATAACCTCATGCATTGTATAACATTAAACAAAACATGGAATATCCTGATAATAAATATATTCATGATATATAATTTAATAATAGAGGTATGTACACCTTATAAAATAATATTTCTTTGCCACATAAAAACGTCTCAAAAAATGTAAAGTGTAATAAAAATATATTATTTCTTCGTTAACATTGAAACCATAAACCCCGTGAAAGGAAGATCATAAAATGTTTTTGTAAAACCCCATAAATCTAATTATAAGAATAATAAAACATGTTCATGGTAATGATATCTTTTAAATAATAAAAATATGTTCCGAAAATGAAATATATGTCATAGAAACAAAAGTTAAATGAGAAAAAACAATCCATAGATCATAACATTTGAGTGTGAATGATTCATGTTAATAATAAAATGTTATAACTTAAAATATGAAAAATAAAATTTTAAATATATATTAATATTATCATAGGTCCTTTATCACATTTTCATGAAATAGAGAATCCAATTACATATATGTTTAACCTAATTAATGGAAATTGTGTTAAGAAATCCAAAACATTTAGTCTGATTTTTCATCTTGTCCTCTATAATACTAAATAATACACTTACTTTCAATATTTAAATTCCACATAACATTTTCAAATTTTCTTATTAATTTTATATCACTTATAATATTTATATATATATTTATAAATTAAATAATTGATAAACTTTACATCAGGTGTTCTGACCATTTTTGGCTTATGTGTAAAAAATTAATTTAATTGGTCGATCATAGTCAAAAAGGTTATTATTTAAAAATATAAAGAATAAAAAAAAATTATCACATTTTCATATTAATTATTATTTTAATATCATATATATAACATGGTTATTAAAAAAATGAACCACTGATATGATCATGGAGATGATAGGTCAAATGTATGTAACAGTAACATTCCAAATTTTCATTGATCATTATGAATAAAGGTATGTAATGTTTATCAATAAAGAATAACCATTATATAATAAATAACATATCATTTAATTATATTTCCTTTTATATATCATTCTTTTGATGTGGTGTTAAAAAAGTAAGAATCACATCACTTCGAGGAGAAGGTAGTCCGCACATCCAGAAATGAGGTTATCAATTTTTTATTGTGTAAAATAGAAAAAGAAAGTGATATTTTTTATATCAATATAGGTAATAATGTCACTAATACCATAATTATTTTATTTATACCATTCATTATTATTAATTACATACTTAATATATTCTATGTAGAAGGTTTACATATTACATCAGTTTGAGAATGTGGTAGTTCATATGACCACAAATGATGTTATCATCTTCCCAAAAAATGTGAAGAATGAAGGTATGTATCATAAAATAATTAAATTAATATTAATAAATTATAAAATTAAAATATATAATATAAAAATATTATGTCTATCATTATTTCCAACCATAATTGGTGGTAAAAGAAAAATGAACAACATCATTTCATGAGGTGGCAGTTCTCCATACACACAAATGGTGGTCTTGTCACCAATTTTATGGATGTGTTTTTATTTTTAGGTCCAACCTTTAACATGAATAAATATTAGTATATTTATTATAAAAATTTTATCATATAATAATCTAATAATAATCATTTGGGTTGAATTAGAGTGAAATAAATCAAACGTGATCGTTGAAGAATGTTTCATCTATTTCCGGAAACACTTTTTTGATTACATGAAATTATATAATTTGATATCTTTTTTCCAAAATTTATCCTTCTAGGATGAGATGATGGATTTTGAAATCTTATATGGGTATTATTTTGATGATCCAAATGGATTTAAAATTCTAATGAAATGGGTTGATAAAATTCCCTTTTATAGTGGAGGGGAGTGACATTCTTGTAAATATAAGAAACTAAACACTCTTGGAAGATATACATTAAATAATGTTCCTAAAATAAAGAACTCAATTATATAAAACAGGGTATCCAGTATAAAATTTTCCATCATATTGGTTATTGTTTATTTTCAAGGTCATTTGGACCCTTAGGATTGATATTTATCAAGTAAAAAACTTATTTTCCTTCAATTGTTGTAATTAATTTTAATTTCTTTCAAAAACCATTTTAGAGAAAAAACAAAATAGAAATTAAAAAAAAATTAAATTATGGAAATTTGAATATGGAATCCATTTTTCCAAATTCAAATGACTTATATGGAAGAAGTTATTTTAACATTAACGCCACTGAAGGGATGACAATGTGGGTTTTTAAAGTGAATATGTCCAAAATATTATTATGTTTTCATATCTAAATTTAATTTCAAATTGATAAAAATGATCTAAATGGGATTAAATTGTATAAAAATGATATAATTATACTTCTAAACCAAATAAATATTTAAATTTAAACTATAAATTATTTTTACTAAAATTAGTTTTGAATTACAGTTCTGTTTTTTCCTTATTCATCCAAATAAAAATGTTTTTTGAAAAAATTAAAAAATTATCCACTTTCAAAAATTTATATTATTAATTTAAAAATTAAGTTTATATTGTCCACAAAAATTTATAAATGTAACAATTTTATGTTTTAAATCATGTATTCCATTAAAAGACAACAAAAAAATATTTTAGAAAAATATACAATTTTAATGCATAAATTATATTTGTTCTTACTTTAATCATATAAAAATATCAGATAAATTCAAAAACATTTTATTATATATATAAAATTTAAATTTCATTAATATCATTCACTAATAGTGATTAATTTAGTTTATAAAGAAAAATTCCTTTGTGATCATAAAAATAATTTTTCATTGAAACTATTCCTTTTTAATAAATTGATTTATATATTCAATTACAATTAATTGGTCACCAAATGATTAATTATATATAAATGTGTCAACCATATATTCAGAATATAGTTAATATAATTCATTCCTTCTATTCTAATAGTTTGGTAATTAATATTATGTTAAATAAATAATATTAATTGTATAAAGTTTTCCAATAAAACATAGTTTTTTTTGTAGTATATGTTATCGAAGAAACTCATTGTTTTTTGCAATGAAAGATAAATAAGGTGTTTTTTACAATTAATGATAAATATTTAATTGAGTTTAACACTAGTTTTTAACAAATTTCCACAAAATTTAAATATGATGTTTCTTGATATATCAGGATGGTAAATTTATGTCATTAAATAAGTTGAAAAATCAATATCTCCCATTCCAAAAATGAGTTTAAAGAACCAGAGAAAGAAGATTAAATCTTTTACACTTCATTGTTGAAAACTCTTCTTGTATAACCATTAAATAATTTCAAACCTACCCTCAGTGAAATCATTTTTCTGGGTACGTTTAGAATTTTCACAATGACACTATAAAATATATTTTTTCCACAGGAAAGCAACCAATAAATTCCGGATATACATACAATTATAATATTGAAAATTTAAAAAACAATCTCTTATTTAAAAAAATTAATGGTATGTCTTTTTGAATAGTGTTTACCAAGACTAGTGTCCAAAGCCTTTTTTTTAATTATCTAAAGAGTCAGTTTATGGGTAACTGGTAACCAAAAAAAATGTCCAAGTTCAAACTAGATTCATGGTGTGGTATCCGATCCTTTGAGATTACAATTGAATTTTCAATGTTCAAACATCAAGAGAAATAATGACCAAACTAACACCTCATTCAACATGTGCACATCAATTCACACCCCGGACATTATGTGTCACCATAATCCCATTCAAGTAGGATGCTGGTGAACCGTCCACCAATGTCTTCGTCTCCGGCCACGTCGTTGTCTCACCACCCTCGACGATGACCGAACACCTCCATCCTCGTTGTTGATAATCACCACCCCAGAACATTGGAGATTTCTGTCCACCGAATCCATGAAATGACACTCCACAACAACCAAGAAGAAAAAATAAAATTATAAACCAAATGAAAAATCACCGAATCAACATTTTGAAACTCATAGAAATATTTCATGCATTGTTGCCCCATTAATTAACACAATAGACCAGCACAAACATTACCCTCAATATCCTCCTGGAAAAATATTTTCCACCCAAACACCAATACCCAAATCTATGAAGAAACACCGCACCAAACGGACCTGGGGTGGGGTGGTGGGACTCGAGGTGATGGTATAGGTGACCAACTTAATCCCCCATAGATATTCAATCCCTTCGACTCATTGAACCTCATCTTCTCCTCCCCCAGCAAGTCCCAAAGGCTCTTGTGGACCCTCGCAGCAGACCTACCTATTGAGGGGCGATGAAACCAGATCCTATAGAAAATAACATGAAGACTGAGGCCTCCATATAATGAAGGAACAAATCCAGAACATTCATCATTTCCATAAATCCTCATTGAAGAAACTTCACTAGAGGAACGCTGCCCAAAACCCATGCCATCGATGAACTACCACGACCTTGAACAAAACCCATTGATGGGTGCACCTCCTAAAACAACATCGATTGATCGTACAACACAACCCAATTCCTCTTTTAAACCACCAATTGAGACTGACTAGGAGATCCACAAAGGTACTTGAAGCCATAGTAGAGTTCTAATTTGACTTCGGCACCACTAGAGAGACTCGACCTCACCATAACCACAAATACAACCATCGAAGTCATAAAAAAGATATAAGAATACCAAGAAAGTGCTGGAAGGGAAGAGGATGAAGAGAGAAAAGGGGGGAGACAAGGCTAAAAACTTGTATCCCCCACCAAATCTCTACCAAGGATACCCTAGCGCGAGAGATTTGCATGGTTGATGCAGCTCAGAGGCATTTTAATGAATATTAATCAGTTCATCAGTGGAGTGGGGATATGTTTTTACCAAAACTGGGGTCTATATATATTTAAATATTAAATAGTTGATCACTTTTTAGTGTATTTAGTTTTGGTCACAACCTAACCATGATTTTTATTATATTTTATTCTTTAAATGGTGATTGGTCATTCATTTGAGGTTCGGGGTGAGTTTATGGTGATACTATTCATGTTTCGAGATTCTTATGTCTCTTTTAGCCCCATGCATTGTTTTTGTATATGGAATAGGGTTTAACCATGCATCTTGTTATGATTTAAGTAATTTCTAATTTTGGGTTTTCAAGAATGGTTTCAATTGAATAGAATGAGTATAGTATGGCACAAACTATGAGAGGCCCAGTAGAAGTCATGTGGATTGTTTTAGTTGGTTGAGGTATGTTGTACAGCTTTCTCACAATTATAGATAACCATGGATAGGGAATGTGAGAAGATCCTTTATCATAATAGAACTATGTTTCTTATTCGATGCATATTTTCCCAAATCATGTTGCCATCCCAAGTTGTTTTTATCCCTTTACCATAGGGTGCACATGGCTGGATGACACTTTTGAAATCCATGAGAATAAAAAGTGTGGCATTCCTATGTTTCTTAAAAACTATAATTTCTACTTTTAACCTCTATTATTTTTACCAAAATAAACCCCTCCTCTATATTGTTCCACCTTAGTGCACACAAGGAGATCACAAGATCCTCCCCCTTCATTCCACCTCCTCTTTTGGTTCATATTTAGGTTTTTTTATTTTTAATTCTTTGGATTTATTTTTAATTTCATTCAATTTTCTTCTATATCATCTTGTTATGGGTTCTTCTTTTTATTGGACCCCTCTTGTCCAACCCATTGGGTGATTGTTGGATAATTTGGGGGTTTTCATTATTTATAGGTCATTCAGATGATATCATGCTACTAATTCTTCCATATATTGGATATCCATTGTGTTTCGACACAACTAAATTATGTGTTTCAATCCATTTAATTTTCAATTATTTATTATATGTTCTTGTGAATTCCAAAATAGTTTCTAAATAGGATTGTAATTATTCAAGTGTGTTATAATAAATTTTCTTGGTGTTTTCATATTGTAAGTGTGATGAAAAAGGTTTCTTCACAAGATTTCTTAATTTCACTTATATTTTTATGAATGAATGATTTTTGAAGAAATTAGTATTGTTATTTAAAAATTAAATTGATTACATTGGGTTTATTGTTTCTTTTTTTATGAGTTGGTAATTTTGTTTTCACTAGGAGTTGTGATTTTTGTATGTGGTTATTATGCCCTTTTTAGTACTCATGTGTGTTTTTCATTAATCGGTGGGAACGCTTGTTAGAACCATTCAAATTGTAATTTGGATACATTTATAATTACTTTAAATGGATATTCAATTATATATATGAATATCTAAAGGTCGATTAAGTTCACCATATGTATAGGCACAAAAATGAAGTTGAATTTTTATAGAAGTTTTCAAATTTAATCCTCTTATTTGAAATTACTTTTATCTTCTTTCATCCCGTCTATCCCTCATATCCAAAATTTTTCTTCTAAATCTCCAATGGGTTCTTATTTCTTCTTTTTTTATAAATGATTTAAAATGTATTTTTTAATAAAAATTCAAAATCCTTTCCAATTTGAATCATTGGAAGGTAGTTTGAAAACTAATTGGAATAAACTATTGTTTGGTACCTTTCAAGCATATTGTGTGTTTTCACCATAGAAATGGAAATGGTTTTGGAAATGAAATTTGATTTGTAAATAATAAGGCATGGTTGGTATTTAGAGGTGTTAGGACTTTTTTTAATGTAAAATAATTCATAGTCTTGGTTGGAAATTTTGAATTTCTTTATGTATGATGGGAACCTCTCCAATTGTCCCACTGAGGAGAGGGCCTTCACAATGATTTTGTCATAGTTTTGGAAATGAATGAACAATGAAATATGATTTTTTATTGGTGTATTCCATATGTTAGATGACCTTCTTATTCTTCACATATAATTATAATGGGATTGTAGGTCATTATCTATATGGTTGAGTGATGGTTTCTTCTTATCAATAATTGGATAGGTTGGTAACCCATGGGTTTGTTGAGAGGTTAGGTTAGTCATGATACTGATTTAGTTTGATTAGAGTATCATGTCGATTATTATCTAGGGAGCTACAACATACACTAGTTCATGAGTTTGAACTAATTATAGGAATGGATTTCATCTAGATATGTATAGAAAATTCTAATTATTACTACCCTTATATTTGTTATTTATTTTCAATGTACATGGATTCTTACTTTATTAGTACCTATCTTCATTCACCCATTGAATTTTCCTTTTAAATATTTTAATTTTGTATCCCCTACCGTTAATTTTAATTCATGTATTACTATTTTGATCTATTTTATTGGGTCTTTCTTATTTTGGTTTTAGTCTTTTACTCAGGGTTCTGGTACATTAAAATTATATTATATAGAAAAATTTTGTTTTTCTCAAAGAAATGATAAAAACATTATTGTAATTATATGAATTCAAAATTATAATTTATGGACAATTTTTATAATGGTATGTATGTACTCTGAGTTTCTTACCTACATAGTTGTATATGCTCAATACTATATTATTCCACTCATTGTCTATGGACCCAAGATGTTTTGTATGTTTAGTTTATGGTTTATATTTTCCATTACAAAAGGATTATATAATGTTTTATTCATACAAAGATTACATGTGGAGATCATGTCATTTATTGTTTTGTTATAGTTGATTTTCAATTTTTTGTTTAGTTTAGTTTTTCATATATTTTGATCTTATTTATATAATTGTTATATTCACTGTTTATAGATCCTTGTAGTTTTTTTGTGTGATATTTCTGGTGGATTTATTTCACTCATATTTTTGGGTACATCAATCCCATATGGATTTTAATTTATTCGTGGTACTATTCTCTAGAATGGGATGATGGGGTATACCTCTCAACTCTTTTTACGGTCTAGGTCTGGTGTCAAGTCGAATGGAAACCTAGAATGGTTCATGAGAATATATTATCAAACACATCCTTTGATTCTTTGGTGAATGAAGTATAAAATATAATTGGACTATCAGGAGTCTATAGGGTGGTATGTGAGGGAATTCCTGATCACATTCTTGTTCTGATCCTCGAATCTCCAGGGTTACTCTGAGTCATATGCCTTTAAATTTTGTTGGGATAGATGGGTTATGAATATTATAGGTTATCCAATGCTATATGAAGAGGTTTCATTAGGTAATGACCCATGTAGAGATAGAGTTCATGGTTTATTATGATCCCAATGTTATGTTCTTTTTCAGGGCATGGTCAGATTAACCAAGTTATTGGATTATTGAAGGACACAAGTCCCTCATATCGAGTGTCTGGTGTGAGTGGTGTTTTGTTTTTGTAATAGTTGGTGAGATTTGATTATAAAAATGAAATTGATTTTCTAATGTATGTTTTTCAAAATAAATTTTTTTTCAGATTAGGTTTTATTTAATGGGTGAGATTTTGTTTTTGAAATTGGATTATGAATGGATATCTTTATTTGGAATGTGGCCTTGGAAGAAGGTGGTTGTGATATTGGATATAAAGGGTGGTTTCCAAATAGGATTCCAATTATTATTTGTGATGTTCGGATTTTGATCAGCGTGTTTTGGTATGCTATGTCCACAGTGTTTTGGTTTTGATACCTATATATTTTTTTATTTTTTATTTTTTCCTCTCATCTATTTAGAGTATTCTTCTGATAAAGGTCCATTAGGTTTCTATAGTTTTTCATTCTGTCTTTGTCCATACCCATACTCTTTGTTGGATGTCATAGTTTTTTTATTCTTAGTTTTTTTATTTCTTCCACAATGGTTGACATTCATTGGAGGATGTGGATTGGATTGATAGAGTCAAATTTTTCCACAGGTTATTGGAAAATCCTGATGCTGTAAGGGGGTATGATATTCTTCTTTGTTTTGGGTGTTCAATTATGCATCTACATAAGGTGATCATCCTTTAAAAATTAATAGTTATAATAACAAGGGATGTCCTTAATACCAATATTATTGGATGGTTAAATCATGAATATATAAAGGTGAAAAATGTATTTGAATTCTTTGGTATTGAACAAGTTCAGTTGTCAGTGAAGGATTATGTAGGTTACATTATTGGGATGGTTACTTTTTTGCTGGAGATGGTGTCATTGGATCAGCTGAGGGATCCTCCATTCATATGGGGTCTACATCAATATATTTATTATCAATTTCTATCATCCAGTGAAGATATGTTTTGGAAGACCTATGGATGATGTATTTCATGCTGAGTTTATTCGTAGAGTGCGGTGTGTAGGAATTGAACATCGGGTTTTTATTGGCATCCATCAAGGTTCCATATCTTGTTAGAGTAGTATACTATAAGAAAATGTTCCTACAATATCTCCTATTTCAATTTTTGATTCTTTCTCATCGTACCGTTCAATCATGTTCTCTCTGTATGGTCGAATCAGTCATTTGAGGCCATCATATTTTATGCCTTGAAAAGCATGTCGGTGGTGTGGTCCTATATGTCACATGTATATGTTATACAAACATCATTTCAAGAAGAAAGAACCTCTCTTAAGGTTTGTCTTCACCTAACTATGGGGTATATGATTATTTAATTAATAAGGGATCCAACTATATGCCATAGAATTAATATCTTCACACAACCAAAATTTGTGAAGGGTGTGGGGAACTATAGACCATGAATAGTTTTAGTTCCTATGTTTTTGATTTTTTGGTCGTTGTTTGTTCCTCCCTATTGAAAAATATTAGTTTTATCATCTTTCCTAATTATTTCTGTTCTCGTTATCTTATAATATTTGTTGTGGTGTGTGTGTTTTGTAATATTAAAGGTTATTATTTTTGGACCATTTTTGTTTCTCATTATAGTTATTCTTATTTTGGGATACTCATGTCTTAATGAAATGATGAATTGTGGTTCAGTTTGATACTTAATATTTGGATCCTTCCACTATGACCCAATTCTGTTGCATTTAATCCCATGGTGGGAGTTTCCAAAGTATTTATTTTGATATTTCCATTTTCTATCTCTGTGGTGAGTTCCTAATGTTTTTGTTATTTGGAATATGCAGGGAGTTCATAGTTTTCTTCATGTTGGACTTCCTGGGGTAATTGATATTGTTCTATTTTATTCATTATTGTGTGGAACCATCCCCCCCCCCCCTCATTGAACCTTGAGGTTATCCTATATTTTTTCATACCAATGGTTGGATTTGATGTGTGGACCTAAAAGAGTCAGCACGGGGTGTGTGGTTTCATTCTACCTCATTAATTTTTGAGATAGAATTTGGTTCCACAATTGGCTAGGTGAATTTATAGGGGCAGATAGATTTTTTCATGTGGAGAATTTTCACACCCTAGACAATGTATTTATTTTATATTATTCATTACATTGTTATTTTTATTTTGGTTCTGATCTAGGTTTAGTTCCCATTGAGATTTTTCTTATTTCCTTGTTTTTAGGTTGTTTTGAATCTATTTAGTGTTTTTGCGCATAGTATAGGGTTTTACCATGTGGTTTGTTAAGGATCAGGTAATTTCTATTTCAATTTTATCTTTCACGGTTTGAGTTCCATAACATTAGCATAGTTCAATAGAAAACTATACAAGGACCTAGATAATTCATGCATCTTGTTTTATGTTGTTGAACTGGCATTCACAGCTAGTGCATGGTTAAGGGAAACCGTCTGTAAAGTGAACATGGGGATCTTTCATCTTGATAGATCTAAGATTCACATTATTCTAATGGTTTCTAAAACCATTCATAAATCCCAATAGAGTGTCTTCCAATTCTAGCAGGGTTCATATGTTTGGAACAGTTTTTAGAAAATAGGTGGCCATATTGTGTGGCTTTCCTAGGTTTCATAAAAACATGAATTTCCTCTTTTACCTTCTTTACTTTTAACCCCAAATATATTGTCCTCACACTTTTTTGACCTTGTTACACTAATGGGGTTACTAATATTATACCTTGGTTACTTCTTTTATTTTACTTCTTCCTAAATAATTCTAAGGTGAATTCCTTTGGATTTATTATTCATTTTCTTCTCATCTATTATCCCACATCTTATTTTTGGGGTTTTCTTCTCTTGGATCTCTTTTTTTTTGAACCCTACGGTGATGTTTGTATAATTTATATTGTTTTATATGATAATACGGTATTTGGATCATCATGTGAAATTATTTATTCTCACTCTTTGAGTTTCATTGTGTTCACACACCATTGACATAGGTGTTTCATATATTTCGTTTTCAATGATTGTTAATTTTTTGGTCATGTTTTGTTCATAATTGTATAAAATATTTTTCATGAAATACTCTTTGGTTTTAGAAAGTAATATTCAGTGTAGTGGGTTTTGTTAGACATGGTTGTGATTTGGTAATTTTTTTTAATTTTGGGCTCTTCTTTATAGTATTGGTTGTGATTCTATTTTTTATTTCTTATGTGTGGCTTGTTGTGATTGGTGGTAAAATTTTTATTACCATTTTAAATAGGTATTTAGATACTTATATTATATTTTACCTTGGATCTAATGGATGTGTTTATATCCATAGGTGTACGGGTGAACGATAAGAATAAGAACATAAATGATGATGGTGTCTTTAATGATGTGCTCACCTTTAAACCTTGGATTCCAAAACCACTTTTACCTCTTCCTTCCCTTCAATCACCTTATCCCAAATGGTTATTGTAAACCCCAATGGTTCAAAAATGTTTTATGGGATTCCAAATTATGTTCAATGTAGTTTTGAATGATAATTCTAAATCATTTCCCGTTTGAAACCTTGGAATATAGTTTCATATCTAAATTACCTAAATTTCAATTTGGAACATTTCACGAATGTTGTGTGTTTTCACCTTGGTTTTGGAAGTGGTTTTGGAATTGGAATTTTAATTTTATGTGCTAAGTCCCAATTGGTATTTTGAGGTGTTTAGAAAGTTGGTTTTAATGTATTGTTATGGATTCTCATGGTTTCCACTTTTAAATGAATTTATGTGTGATGGGAACCATTTTGGTTGTCAATCCATAGAGAGAGAATATGAATAGTTCATGTTAGAGTTTGTTGTAGGAAATAATGATAACATTTGTGGGATATTCTCTTAGGAAACATGTGGGATGACCTTCTCATTCACCACATTTAATTATTATGTGATTCCTAGGAATAATATTGTGGGTCAAGTGATGGTTTATTGGTGACCATGATTAGACAGGTTGCAACCCCTGGATTTTATGATAGGAAAAGTGGGAAATTCCACTATTGAGGATAGTTTAGTGAATGTAGTTGGTTATTGACTATTGATTTCCACCATATTAAAAAATGTGAATCTAAAATATTTATGTCTTAGGATTTTAATTAGATATGCCTAGGAAATATCCAAGATTACTACATATATGTTCCTATAATTTTAGTGCACATGGATTCTTTCTTTATTTGTTCCTCTCTACTTTTACCCTTATTTATTCAATTATTTAAGTTATTTTACTACAAATTATTGATTATTGTATTCTTTTCCTAGTTTTTTCATGTCAAGGCGTTTGTTTTTCTTATTTTGGATTTAGTTTTGTAATAAGGGTTTTAGAACATTAAATCTATTTTATAGAGGAATTTTTTCTTGGTTATTTAAAATGATAAAAACAAATATTTTATTATATGTATTAAAAAATAGTTTTTATTTATATTTTTAAGAAATAATATGTAAAAATTATATTTTTTTACCTAATGGACTATTTTTTTCTCACACCCTTCGTGGGACAATCAGCATCAGTATACATGAGCTATTTTCTAGTTTAAGGATTTGGGTTCAGGTTTTCCTTTGGGGATTAATGGTCATATGGTTGGTGGTGACCAAGAAGTCATGTGATGATCATTTTATTTTTTATATTTAGCTTGTTTTTTAGTTTGTGTTTTGTTCATCGGTAGTGATATTTGGATCCTATTTACGTATTTATTATATTTACTGTTTATGGATCCTCATGTGTTTATTAAATCATGTATATGGTTTATTTATTTAAGTCATTTTTTAGGTAAAAGTAATTTCCATTTGTGTTATAATTGATGTTTGTTTCTAATCGCTATCCTAGGTATATAGAGAAATTATATTAGGTTTTATTGCGGTCTAGTTCGAGTTTTGAATCTGATGGTATCTCATCCTACTTCCTGAGAGTTTTCCAGCATTTTCTGATCTCTGAATGAATGATTTCATCCAAGATATATATTTATTTCATTGTGGTAGAAATATGTGACATATACGAAAAATAGTTTATGATGAATGATTCAAAATAACTAAGTGTAAACCTTGATCAAAAAACGGACACCCCTGAGTTATTTTAATATATTATCATAAAAAACATATATAAATATGAAAATCATTTATCATCACATACAACATGGATCTCAACATGAAATGATTATTTCTATAAGTATCATTAATATAGAAAAATTATTCCTAAATTAATTTCAAATCACCTTTCAATGGAGCCAAAAAAACATCATTTTCATTTCCTATTTATTCAGTTTATGATATAAGCAATGATAACAACATGTATTTTATGTTCATACATAACCACAATGGAATGTTATGATTTATCAACATAACAAGTAATGTACAATGAGTTAAAATTTTATAACCAATATGATTAACTCAATCCTTTAATAGTTAATGATGAAGGTTTCTCATCATGTTTTCAAATTCAAGATACTCATGATAAATTTTCATCCACCATGGTGAATTTATTGGGTGGTGAAGTTTCAAATCATTAGTTAGGGTATTTTCATTCCGTCTCAATTGTCTTATAGTATCATATCATACATAATTATGCCTAAATGATGGATTTATTTGAATGTATCATTAAAATCTTGTAGGAATTAATTCATCTTTCTAGTATCAATATGAATCACACATTTTTTATTTTCATGAAATTCATGTCCTTGTAATGTAGTATATAGTAATTTGGACATGATTTTGTTATTTCAAAGATCATATGCATTGAACATATAATTTATTTAACAAAATGTGTTGGGAATGTGATATAATTATCTTTAGATAGAATATCATTTAAGAGAGAAAGAAGTATATTATTCTTGGTTTCACTCCATTTGGTTCCAAATTTTACATTATATAGCTTCCGTAAGGATAGAAACACTCTATATTTAGTATAATTTGTTTACAATGGTATATTTTCCCAACTTGTTAACTTATGAAATAGTAATGGGAAATCATTAAATTCATCATTTTCTATCGTAATAATTTTCTTAGAATGAGCATTATCATCATTCATACCAATAATCATTACCTTGATATCATTATCATTATTTTACACACATATAATCATATTAGATTATGCATAATATGTAGTTGTATCCTAGTAACTAGATACATTCAGATTTTCATAATTTTTAGTCCAATATTTATAACATAAATATATTCAATGATAGATCAAGTGTTCTTCCATGTGCTCTAGAAAAAATAATCTGGAAAAAAATACAAAAAATTCAAACAAATGATTTGATAAGTTTCTTAGCCATGATATTTTAAAAAAATTATAAACACATTTTCCTCATCTTAATCCACATTTATCATATGATTTCCATATGACCATTTTCAATTCAAAACAGTCCTATTTGATTTAGTAATATTATTAATTAATAGAATATATAAACATACAAAAAATTATAAACCAAAACTGAAAAGGGTCATCCATAAAGAATCATTTATGCTATATGAACCCATTTTTATAAGATTAGAATATTCAAAATATTTATACTGAGATTTTTATTAGAATTACCACAACTACAGTAACACAAATATGGTGTAGACATAATCATATTGTCCTATATTCAATATATAACACAATACAAGATCAATTAGTTCAGCAGTCTTAGTAAACTACATATATACATATATATATATATATATATGAATCCCATATTACAATTAAATTATAAAATATTAACCGAAAATTGTAAAAGTCATTCATCCTTGAAACTCAATATAATATTTCCTCTTCATAAGCTTATGAAAGGAAACAAAATAAAGGTGAGCTAAAATTATTTATATGTGTTATATAAAAGGGAGTATATCATGATTAAATAAGGAATAATCAATATAAAAAGGTAAATATATAAAAACAAATGATATTTAATAAAACATTTGTGTACAAAATAAATCTATAGATAATATCAATGCTGTAATCTCACAGATAGATGTAATTGAATTATCAATGATGGAAATTCATACTATTAGACATCATGTTATCATACATAATATTACCTCTACAATCAACACCTTGTGAAATAATAGTTTAAAAATATGGTTAATGAACAATTTAATTTGTCTGACAGATTTTCCTCAGGAAACATATTGATTCATTTATGGGATATATAATTATAGGTCACACCCATCAGTTCATGTATAATTAATTCATCATATATAGAATGATATATTTAATTCATGAAAAATAAGACTTATCAAAAAAACCCATAATGAATAAATACTACTGATTTATCAAGCATTCACTAGATAACCAAATACTAAAAAAATATAAAAAAAATTATAAATGGTAGATAGTTTAGAAAATAATCATATCCATGATACAATGAATATGGATATTTAAGAGAAAAATAATATCTAGGGATCATTAGTAAGTTAATTTTTTAATGTATGGTATCGTTACAACATATTCCCATAGGTGAATATGTAAAATAAATGGTTGTTATTATTTATGAATATAAACTCCATTAAAATATAATTAAATATTTTTATTGAAAACAACCTTTCAGTTATTTTTTAGATTACTTATTTAACAAAAATATTAAATTGTATAACATTATCTTTGAAAATATCCTTGTATATCGTTAATGAATTTTTCAAATAAAATATTTTATATGGTGGAGTGAAATTATTCTTATTGAATAATTTTTTATAAAAATCCTTCTATACTTTTTTTTGAGAAAAGTTAAAAAGTACATCATAATAAATGATAAAATTATTTCTTTCAAATAGTGTTTTATAAAATATGACATTGGTCCAAATGTATATTTATTATAAAATTTATAGTTTAAAAAAATTAAAATAATTTATAAAAAATATTGATATAGAATTAATGGATACAAGATCAAAATGGAAAAAAGATATATTTTTCTTGTAATCGTTTCATTTCATGATTTAAATTCCAAAGGGAGAAGAAATTTGAAGAAAAGATGAAAATACATTAAAAGTGTATTATTGATATAAAAATTAATGATCATGAATAAATATATATTTAATTTAAATAACTCATAGGTGTGGTGTATGCACCACAAAAAACCAATCATTATCAAAATTCCTAATATTTCACAATAGAGTGGATATTGAGATGAAATATATTACCTCTGGTCTAACTTGTCAAATTATTTCTATAAATTGTTGTATAAAAAATTTATATTTATTATAACTTTATATAAAAATAATATTAATATATATTATGTCATATATGATCTAATCAAATTTTCATTAACAATCATTTATTATTATAATCATTTCCCGTGAAAACTTATTTTTTTCAATTATGTGTTAGTCTGGTTTTTAATCCCTATACATTGATTCTGGTTCCATAATCCTCAGAATGTTAATATCGATATATATAATTTATATTAATTAAATATATTTTTATGGTAATAATTTCATGTTATAGATAAGAAAATTAATTTCATTTTCCTTGGATATGGTAGTCCAATCAAACGTATAATGGATTTTTTCATTCTTCAATAGTTGGAATAATTATATGTGAAAAAAAATACATTTTAAAATTGATTATTATATTGTAAAAATAATATATATTCATCATTTTGATCATTATTACCATCCATATAAAGTAGAAATGAAAAACCGAATCACATCACTTGTTGGAGGTGGTAGTCTATATGTACTCAGGAGTGACATTATCGATTCCCCTAAATTTGTAATGTAAGTGTTTAGATATAATCATTAAAAATGTATAAATATTTCATAATTTTCATATATATACATGAAAACCATCATAATAAACATCCATTTAATCTCTTTATGAAGAATGAATTATATATTTATATAGAGATAGAGTGTCGTACAAACCCACAAGGGATACACTCACTTAACAATTGATGGGAAAGAGGGTGATAAATCATTCTTTAATAGTAAAAATAAAATTATACTATATTGGTTATATGAATTATATTATTATATGATAAATTATATTGATTTATAATTGTTTAAAGGATAAAAAAATTAAAAGAGTTCTGTTAAGACAATTACCTCTTCCTCAAGAGACATCCATTAGGTCCATTATTTTTGAACATAGGTTTTGTAATATATAGAAAAAAAGCCTCCAAAAATTATATAAGGTTATTTTTAAGAAAAATGGTTTGTTATTGGTCAATAAATATGGATAATTGTGGTGTATATAAGTGTGTGATGAGGTTTTCTTTTTGAATTTAAGTTAGGGTACTTTTGGATTTCCATAAAATATTAAATTATAATAAAATTATTCATATGCCAACTGAATCCAAATATACATGGATTCAAAAAAATGGTACATATGGTTTAGATATCATCATCCAATAACAATTAAGTAGGTTTTTGGTTATTTAAACATTCTCATTTTGGTTTAACCCCTCGTTAACCAATTTTAACATTAATTGTTGCATGTTATTTTTCACTCTTAATGAGTCAAAATTTTACATATAATATGACATTTGAATCATAAAAGAAAATGAATTTAAATTTCACACCATATCATACTGACATGTCAAATTTCATGTTTTTAATGATATTAATGTTATTTAATAAAATATTGTTTTGATAAATTATCATTAATCACAATTTTGATACTATTAATTTATTTTACATGAAAAACATAATGAAAAAGTTGTGTTATGTATATAATTTCATTACATATTAATAATATATAATATTCAACTAAAATTTATTTGAAATCCACAAATATTTCATATTATATCATTTTTAAATTTCAAATACCATTTATTTATTTTTCTATTAATTGAATAAATACAATAATAGTGTTTAGAAAGTATTTAAGGTAATTATATAAACAATAAAAGTTATAAATATATTATAATCATGAAATTAATTTTCAAATGAATTAAATTTACATTTACATTCAATCATATCTTTATATTTTTCCTTATGTGGACATAAAATAGTTTTTTAAAACTAAGAGAGTGATATTTTGAAATATTCCTTCATATAAATGTAATATTTATCATTTTTAGGGACATGTGTCCATTTAGAAAATAAATTTAAATAATAATGTGATAATGGATGAATTATGTTAATAAAATATTAATTATGATGAAATATTATGACCTTATTTGTAAATTTTAACTGATATTAACCCGATTTACTCTTTACTATGGGGATATATTTCAGCACAATTAAAACTCATATTGAAAAAAGGGTCATGTTTACCAAAATATAACATCATGATTCCAAATATTTAATCAATTTCTCTATATATATTTTCTATAAATATATGAAATTATTTTTATGAAATGTGTGAAAAATTTGATGAAAATCATTGTTTACAAAATTATAGTTCTACGCGTAACTCTATATTTTTTATTGTCCAATTCATCATAAATACTCCAGAAAAACATTAAAACAAATTTATTGAATATAGTGTATTTGAATATCATTAAAATAATTCAGCATTATTTATTGATTAAATTTATTAACATAAAAACACATCATGTACAAACTAATATTTTTTTTAGAAAAACATATCTTTTACATTCAAATTATTTTTAATTTTATTGGTGACCAATGAATTATTTTCATAATTTTTTAAAACATATACATTTTAGAAATTATTCATTCTTACTAATACCATCAAATATAAATTTCTATGTTATAATGGTAATATAATTATAATTTAATAATAGATCATTGTTCGTTTAAACATAACATTTCATGAATCACAAGATATTTAAGAGATCAAATTTATTTACAAAGATATATATCATAAAATCAGGAAGTGTTACATTATTCCATCCTAAAAAATTTGACCATTGAAATTTCCAATATTTCACATCATGAATATATTAGCATATTTATTTGTCATAACATTCTCAATTTCAAATTTGGAATCTTCTATCATATGATTTCTCCAATGATATTTTACTAGCTATGTTTTTTCGGTTCATAAAAACATGATCTATGTTTTCTAGATTATGGAAATGATATTTACATTAATATAATTCAGTGTCTAGTTCTATTACACCAAAACTAAGAACATGCACCGAGATTGGAATGTACTTTCTAAATAGATAGATTTGTAACACATCATGTACTTTTGAGAGTCTCATTGACATATCCAATCGATTATCCACCACAACAACTATATCTAAAATTTATAAATGTTATATGTATATATGGATCATTTTTTTACTTCAAACCAAATGTTATAACACCCTTCCATGGAGATACTTTCAAGAAAACATGATGTCCCACTAGATATTCCAAAATTTTCAACCAGGTATCGACATATCTCATTTTTCTGCTTTTATATTCTTTTTCATGGCTTTGAATAGCCTATATTTTTTATATTTTCACATCAACATGATCTAGTCCTAGATGCCTTAATTTAATATCTTCATCCCAATAAGTTGGGGAGTATGAAATATATTTCCATATAATGCTTCATATGGTTCCATTTGTATACATTAATGAGATATACTGGTATAGGAAAACTATAATATAGGTAAATATTACTCGCACATACCTATGAATTTATGTGATAATTAACTAAACATATTATCAGACGTTTTTATAGTCCATTCAGACTTCTTGTCAATTTAAGGAAGATAAGAGATTCCCAAATGAAGCTCAATATTAATATCCTCCTGATGAATTTTCAAGAATTTAGATAAAAATAATGGGTAAAAATTAGTCAAAATTGAATATGGTGAACCATGATGAATTAAAACATCATTAATAAATAGTTATACAAGGCTCTCTAGAGGAAAATAATCTCTTATATTGGATAAATTTGATGATTTGGTAAGGGGTTCAATTACAACCCAAATAAAATCATACATTCTATTAGTCTTTGGTAATCTAGGGAAAAGGTCAACTATAGTTTCATCCAATTACCATATATTAATAGGCAGTGGTTACATAACACCTATACGTGGATGCCTCTCATCCTTCATATTTTGAAATACAAAAATCATGAAACATATTTTTAAATTTTACACTATATATGTTTTTACAAAAATTGATCTTTAAAATAATTAAAAATATCGGTGTTACTATAGAGTGTATTGAAATTAGTGCTATGTGAATTTTCTAATAATTCTATTTTATTCTAAAGTATATATGGAAAACAAACACCCTTTCAAATGTTAGAATGAATTTTTTTCATATGTGTTGTTTAAAAATTTTCCATCATTCACATTTTAAAATTTCCTTTGAATATTCTCATTATCATGCAGATAGATTTATATATATTCCAATAAATATGGTTATCAAATAATTTAAAAAAGGAGTGACGTTACCATTCATAGAAAATTCCATGAACCACCTTAAATAATTAAATAAAAATAAGAACCCTGTAATTCTAAATTTTTATTATACCTCTATCATCATTCATACTTAGTTCATTGGCTAACTTATTTTCCTTTCATGGAATGTAGTGTGTTGAAAAATCAAAATTCATAAGTAGTTGAAGTCATCGCCTTTATATAATGTTGACTTACTTCTATGAGAAGTTGTATTTCATTATCTTGTGATTTGTATATATCTCCCATATTTTACCATATTGATAGTGTCTCGTTGTCATTATAAAAATTCATATAACTGATAATTCATGATCAGCTGTTGGATTGATTTTTTTATTAGTCTTTAACTTCATTGATTTATATGAACCAACATTTTCATTCTAAGTAATGAAATAACCATGTTTCTTTTTGATGCATCACTATATATAAAAAATCAATTGTTTTTTGATGGAAGAGTCTAAATAAGATCGTTCACCAATCTCTTATTCAATTATTAAAATCATTCTAAACATTCCATTATCCATATGTACTTTTTTCAATTTTGGGTAAGATTGATAAACATGATATATAATCAAGATTTTTTAAAACAATCAGTAGCATTAAACTTCTAAACCAAAGAAACATTATTCCATTGTTATTTCCATTAATTTTGTATATTTATAGAATGAAATTATATTCATATGATCATATATGATTCCATCTATAGAGTCAATAGGTCCATGAAATGAATCTTTTTAGAGCAAAAAATTTCACTTACTAAAATTACCATATAACAATATTTATCTAAGAGTATCAAGAATAATTTACAAGTGACTCTATCGTTCAGCTTAGATTTTTGGGTACACCATTATAAATTCATTAAGTACCACAAAAATGTAATGATATTTTTTAAAAACTTTATTCAATACATCCATGATAAAATAGGGTACTTTAGTCGATCTAAATTGAATTACTATGAACTAAAAATGTATATAAATTATTCAAAATTAATCTATTGGGTATCTTCTTTATTAACTCACAATTGGTAGTGACCAGAACCATTTTCAATCAATAAAAAATAATGATCTACAAGATTTTAATTGCATAAGTATAAAATATATGGATAATGGTACTTGTTCCTGATCACAATAAAAATGATTTCCTTATAATCAAAGGATAACATCACATATTCATATTTCATAATTCAAGAAAATAATTGGTAATACCCAAGGAGAAACACATAGATGTATAAATCCCTTACTATTCAACTCTTCCAGATTATTCATTGACTCTACTCATTCTATAGTTTCCATTAATTTGTTAGTTATTGATATAGAAATTTCATTAGGGACTAAATAAATATAAAATTCATTTTCATTTTCTGGTGGATGTCTATGTAATTACACAAGAAATACATCAATTTATTACAATAAAATTAAATTAAAATATTTTTGAAGATTTCTCATTCCATTCGTAAATTGTCTCTTCTCTTCTTCTCAACAATATCAATCAGAATAACTATTGGGGGTAAATATAGAATTTATTCAACCGATGAATTATCCCCTATATATATTAATATGTCAAAATCTTTATGATGAATAATAATTTCATTTCCTTTGTAATAATTTATTCACTATATTTTTAAATCAAATCCTTAACATGGATTCTATCATAATAAAAAAGAGTTATAATAATAATTTTTTTAAAATAGTGCCTAATTGTGGGTCATAATAGGAACTAACTTACACATCCTTATTGCATTTAGATATTCACTATCAGTTTTGATAAACAAATCTCATCATAAAACCCTATGAATATATCTAATTTTATTGTAAAATAAGGATGAGATAAAAGAGTGTTAGGGTTGAAAATACAATAAATCATTGGATTAATTTTGTTATATGATTAATTTACCTTCTACCATATCATTGGGAACTTCTACCATATCTATATTGATAACATATTCTTGGCATTCTCTCATCGATCACGTTTTGGTATGTTCTCATGATTCTTAGGTATTTGTTGTGAATAATACCCCATTTCTATTTTATAGAATCACTATTCATAATTTCTTTGTTTTTTCTACTACCTCTAATTAGCCACAGGATCCTTATTTCCACATTAATAAATATTTTCATTCCCTTATATTATTTTGTATGATGTATCTTCCTATAAATTTCACATGATGAGAATTTTATTTTTCACTTATTCTTCTTTGATTTTTTAAATTATTAATGGTTATCAATAGACCTCTTCATCCCTTTATTTACATTAATTATGATAGATCAATAAGTATCATTCTCTATTTTTATAGAACAAAAGACTATATCAATATATGATGGAAATTTTCTTCAATCGAATTCCATTCAAGGATTTGGATTATTCCCATCTAAGAAAAGATAAATATTTCACTCTGGATTATGTATATAATATTTAGAATACTTAGATATTCATATAAATCTATCCTCAAACTCTATATCAATTTCATGCAAAAATTTATTAAATCTAAAGAACATTCACTTCATTTTAGTTCACTACAAAAAATGGATATATTTACAAATAATGATGAATTAAATGATATCCACTTCATATATTCTATTTCATATTTACCTATAGTATTATAGATCCATGGAAAATATTTTTTTAATTTCCCCTAAGATAATAAACTTCTATCATTTCTTTTATCCTTTCATTGTATCCCAATGTGAGAAATTTCATTGTAATATATTTTATCAATTTCTATGCTACCATAGGATTAGTAGTTACCGTGAGATATGTGGGATTCTATTGCATGAAATGATCTAAAATAAGTGTATATTTCTACGTAAAATCACAATTCTTCAAATATGAAAGGTTATTTGAAATTAACAAAGTCAACAAATATAATATTTTCATGATCTACTCATTTGCAATGCCCATTGTATTGACTTTCTCTATGGGGAAATCCCTACCTTGAGCATAGGTATTGATTCTATTTTTAATGTTAGACACCATCACTAAATAATTCTACACAATGAGTTAGATATAAATCATCATCAATATTGATATAAAAATTAAAATAACTAAAATGGTAACAATTCTTAATTACAATAATATTTTATCATATTTATCTTGTTTTTTATGATTATTTAAAATTTAATTCCCAATGTTTCTAATAAACATGCACTAATATGAACTATAGAAACGCTAACACCTATATAAAAATATTTCATATATATTAATACATTGGAATGTATACAAGAGATCTCACCATGAAATTTCTATTAGTATAAATGTTTTGGTAAAATAGATTTATACATGATTCCAAAATTACATTGTAATTATAAAATATATACATTAAAAAGTAAAATGTCTTAATCCTTGAATCTAATTCAGAAATTTATTCTTGATAAACAAGGGAATGAAAATAATTAAGGTTGAAATTAAATACTCTAAAAGGGACAAATACAATAAAATATATCATGAGTAAATAAGGAATAATCAATAATGAAAAATAAATAACTGATAAATGTGTCATTTAATCAAAAACCTGAGCAAAAAGTGAATCCATGGATAATACCAATGTAGTAATATCATGGATAATAAAATCTATATTATCATTGAAGTAAATTAATTGTATTTGATTTAGTGACCACATTTATTATGATATCTCAACTATCATGACCATATTCTAATATAGTTTAAAACATTGGTTATAAACCCATTTAAATATTCTAACTAAATTTTCTCATGATACATGTCGATGCAGAAATGGCCAATATAATTCTTGGACTCAGTCATCATTGTATGTAAAATACATTAATCCTATATCGAATGATTTATTTAAATATTGAGTAATATGGATTATCAATAAATATATTTATCAAATAAATATGATTTATTTGTCATTACTTCCCTCAAAAATAATATATTTTCAATATATACCAGAATGGGTGGAAATGTTACACAGTTTAGACAATAATGGAATCCAAGAAACTGAGAATATGTATATTTAAGATAAATGTAATATCTAATGATCAAATATTAAATAATATTTTAAAGGATGTATTAATTACCAAATATTCAGAATGTTGAATATGTAAAATAATGGATTTTATAATTGATATATATAAATTCCATTAAATGATCATTAATACATTCCCAGAGAAAATAACCTTTTTATTTTTTGAAATAACTAATTATTAATACTATGCAATTATAATGTAAGAAATTTTCATTGAAAATTACATTATAATATTTTTTTAAAGATTCAGATAAAATATATTCATGATGGAAATAAAATATTATAATTATGAATAATCTAAAAAACATTTATTCTATACATTTTTTATAAAATTCTTGAAGTACATTATTTGGAGAATTAAAAAATTATTCCTCTCAAACTACTTTTTAATATGTAAAACACATTTAAAAATTTATTTTTATAAATCATTGATTATGTGTAAAAAAAAATTAAAACATTTTAGAGAAAAAATGGATATGGATGAGAAATATATCTAATCTAAATAGAAATAATATTGGGTTTTCTTATCATAATTTATCAACTTGATTTGTCTTCTAATGAGAGGAAAAGTTATAAAGAAATATGATATTTTATAAATAATACTAATTAAAAGAAAATTAATCATCCTTAATAGATATATTTTTATTTTTAACACCTTAATAGTGCTTGATAATCACCTCATAAAAATAAATTGGTGAATAATACGAAATATGTCTCTACGGAGAGGAAATTGAGATTGAATCCTTTACCTCAAGTCCGACATGTCACAGAGGTTATCCAATCATCTATTTAATAATGTAACACCCCAAGTTTCCTCGGTATGTTTCCTTTCGAATAATGCAATGGCGTGCATTGTACACAACTTCGAGATTTTAACACACCATAACCAATCAAACTAGCCGTTATGAATAGTAATACCTACTTTTTGAAATTTTATAAATTATATATCTCAAAATGGACTTCATTTTTTGATTCGTAATATCTAAATTATCCTAGGGTGAAATTTTGGTACTTTTTGGATTACTTTCATATTTTGATGAATAGTGAAAATTACTAAATTTTAATTAAAAACAACTTTTTTAATCAAAATAATTAATAGTGATAAATTATGAATTTGAGTTGTTTTAAAGTATATTTAGAATATATTTTTACCATTTAATCATATTTTGGTCATTGGACATAATTTTACAATTAAACCGAACATAAACAAGTGTCAATCTTTTGATAGTTATTATCTCTTAAAAACACGCTTTTTGTTTTGACAGCGGGAATTAATTTTAAATTAATTTCTGCCACTTCTCTGTTTTGAATTTAGAAAAATGGATTCCATATTTGTAATCAGGATGTTCAAATTTTGTAAATAGGTAACATTTATTTTTAGACATTTTGAATAATTACTGCGGTAAACATTTTATTTACCATGGTTAAGGGTAAATCCGGTAAATAAGGGTTAAAAAATAATATTATTATAATACTAAATTACCCTAAAACGTGCCTTAACCCAATTTTTTGATACATGGTCGACCATGGGAATCTTTGGGTCTATTTTGGGACCCCATGGATCCACATGTAAGTGATAATGACACTTTATTTTAATTAAGATAAAATAAATACAAAAATGACACAAGCATATATCTTTTAACAAAACAATTGTTACAGAGGGTTATATATGTTGGATTTTAGATTATAAATATTCCTTATAAATATAATAAGATTTCCTACATAATTATATTTTATTAGACATTAAATAATTTAATTTATTTATGACACAATGATGATGCAGTAATTACTATAATAGTGAAAAATCAAAATAATTGATATTAAAAATACCCAAATAAATAAAATATGAAACTTTTAATGAATTAAAAAAAATTTATAGGATAATATGATATATTAGTATTGATTTAATTGAATTTTTTCGAAGTAATCAATCTCTTATGAGTTTCACAAAAATCAACTATTGAATAGTGTCAAAATTGACATAAAAGCGTTTTTAAAAACAATATTATATTATTAATTGATATTAAATTCCTAAAAATCTAAGGTTCGGCCAAGAGACTTATATCATGATAGGTGTATCATTAATTGACCACTTGGGGGTCTCTTGTATGTATATGGTAAGTTTATTAACCATATAATATAAAAATACAAAGAGACATTGTAAAAGTGAAACTAATTAACTTAGAGTTAATACTTAAAGATAAGGTTAATATAAGTACCCAAACCTGTCTAAATTCTATTGGTTGAGTTGTTTTAGAACCATCCCCACATTAACCTTTGAATAGTAAACTTTGTATCCATTGGAAACCAAATATGAATTTATTATAAACTAATATCTCTAGCTTTTCCAAAGGTGCCCCTCACCCCTCTTATAAATGGGAACTCCTTCTTCTCTTCTCATCACACCTTCAAATCCCTTTGGTTCGGCCAAACCCTACCCAAATACTATCTCAACTTCCCTCACTACAACCTAGTGGCCTTAGTTCGATCATAAAGCCAACCTAAAAATCCCTTTTGATCAAATCAAAAGGAAGAACCCTAAGAAGAGGTAATGTTTTCACCACCCCTTTTCAAGTTCCTTTCTTCTTCCACTTCCTTTTTCTTTGTTATTTCCATAATAAAATAATAACTCCAGTATCATATATATACTATGATGTTATTATAAATATGGTACAACCATATTCAGTATTCTATCCATCCTTTGAATAACATGTCACCATACGTGCGTACGTACGGCTTACCGTCTCCACGTCGTGGTGTAATTGTTATTCAATATATTATTATTTGGATGGGTATAATAATGATGTGTAACTCATGTAAATAATAAATATAACATGATAATTATTCTGTATATATGATATAAAATCCAATTATATATTATTTTAATATCAAAAGAATGATATTGTCGCTCGTGCGTATGTACGGACTACCGTCTCCACGAACGCGATGAGATTCATTGTCCATCATATCCATTCAAGTATAATTATCATTTGATAATTTAAAAATAGTATCTAAGGACTTGATATCATTCTGGATATGAATAATATATATCCCATTAATAACGAATATGGCTCACATAACAAAGAATATAAAGTAAAATGAACCCGTTAACACCCGAAATGACGATAATTCTAAGATATTATTAACAAATCAATGTTAAAAGATCATATATGATGTCATATTAAAGTAAATGATTCTGGTATAATTAAATAACAATTATATCACCATTATACAAGAGGTAAACCTACCATCGACCAAGGAAAAAGTACAAAGTAAGGGATTTTCTTATCTCACATTTAATTTCGTGAGATTTCCATTGATCACCACTTAATTATTGCATGTGGTGTATGTGTAATGCCCATGATTGTATTAATTGTGTAATATACTTTAATTTATGGGTATTTACATCATAATGGTATGATACTTCTTTCATGGGTGTATGTTTCGTATGTTACCAAATCGGTAAGGGAATTTGAGATTTCAATTCCCACTCTTTTGGCTTTACGCATATTTCATTGATTATATTACTCCATGATTATGTGTGGAATCACTATTCATTTGATTATGTCATAATTTCCACTCCCCTTCCTGTGGATATAAGTTTGATACACATAATCACTCATTGGTAATTCTCAAGTCATTGATATGAATTTGATAAGAGTAATTTTAACTCATTCACCATTTGTTGAGTTAAACATCCAATTCGTTGGTGTTGTTTTTACAAGAATATGTGTGAATATCCTTTGATTGTTTTACACTGAATATCCAATCATATTTAGTGTATTTATATTTGTCACACATAATTATGTCGTTGATTTATCCTTAACCTAAGGATACGGCCTTTATGAGAGATTTCATCTCAATTTACATTCCATTGAGACTTCTTTGTTGATATACACCAAATCACTTTTATGTGGTGTATATAATGAACTTTGACATAGTATATCATGAATCCCTTTATTCTCATGATATTAAAAAGTTTTGATTTCCTCAATTATGTGTATTCAAGTGTCTCTTTTGGTTAGAATCTCTAACTAAAATACAATTTTTAAATGTTTTAAAGACTTATTCTTCTAAATCTTGATCATTAATGTCCATGTTTTAAAAATGGTTTTAAGGATTTATTTATATGGAAATTAATGTTTTAGAAATTAAAACTCCTTTTAAAAAGTTTCAAAGTGGTATGGGACACTTTGATTCAAAAATCTACTTTTAAATGGATTCTTGACAAATAGTGTGACTTTTAAATGTTTTCAAGAAAAGGGGGATAATTCTCTCAAATAGTTTTGATGATTATTTTCATTTATGTCAACATCATTCATTATTATTGATTGAGGTTAATGTGATACAATAAAATCTTCCATATTGTATCGAATGAGTCATGTTTGACTGTGGATGCGCTGTTTTTATACCATTCATGGTTTGTGGTAAAAGTATTGACATTTCGTATGCTAGTTTTAATACGAATGTTTATGTTATGTTTAAACATGATCATATGAGGAATGCATTGGACTTAATAAGTGACGGGTGGAGCCCGCTATAGCTCCTCGATGCATCGGTAGGTCTCATGAGACAAACTAGTGTCTTGGCACAAGGCCTTGACAAAATATTATTTGTAGTCTTGGCACGAGGCCTTGACTAAGTGGTTATGATAGTCTGGCATTATGCATTCCAATATTATGAAAGTGGATATTGATATTGCATGTGATCATTAGACTAGTAGAATATCCATGTGAGTAAGTAAATGGAATTATTTCATTTTACCTTTGCCATTTTATGCTGAAGTTCAAGTTTAAAAGGCTTTTGTTTTACTTATAAATTGCCTTAAGTGTTTATGCTTATTTATGAAAGCTTCTGCTATAATGTTATCCTTACTGAGCATCTGAACTCACCCCTTTCAATGTTTTATTCTTCCCAGGATTATGAAGAAGTAATTTATGAATGACCTGCAGGGATAGTATGAGGGGATATGAAGACAAGATGTTGTTTTATTATGTAATGTAAAAAATTATGGATGTATCTAGTTATTCCAAGGCTACTAAACTAATCGGTCATTCGAGACTTGATCTTTCTCGTGATCATGCCAATGTTATGTAATAATGCATCGACTCTAGGTAACTAGGATCGAGGCGTTACAAATAAAATTAAAATTTACTATACATACCTTCCATAACCAAATTAAAATATATTATATGATATATGATCAATTTATGACATTTTATCACAAGATTTTTAATAATTATTTATTATTATCATTATTTTGGTATTAAAAGAATTATTTTTCAAATATGTTTTTCTTTGGTATTTTTTATCCTTATATATGGATTATTCTTACATAAACTCCCTAATTTTAATAATAATATAAATATCATATATATTCAGTATATATTTACATATAGTAATACATTATAGTTATATATAGGAAAATGTAAATCATTATTCAAGGAGGTAATAGTTACTACGTATGAACTGACGTTATTTTCATTCATCTATGGATGTAATGAAATAAAGGTAAGTAGATATTTAAATTTAATGAATATTTTTTATCTTATAAGTCATATATATTTATCATGTCCATCATTATTACTATCCATGTAATATATAAGTGAAAAATGAATCACATCACTTCCAAGAGGTGGTGGTCAACACATATGCACTAGTAATGTTATTGTTTCCCCACGGAATGGATGGTAAGGTCATAGATATTGAATTATAATTAAATATGTATTATTATGTCATTTTTTACATATTTAAGGATTAATACCATCATTTTACATGTACATAATATATAGTGATAAAAATTAATTGTATTGATGCTTGGAGATGGTAACCTGTATGTACGCACAAGCAATACATTATCATTCCATTGGATGGAGAAGATAGTTGTTAATTTTTCTTTATCAATAAAAATAATCCAAAATTATAATGATGATAGTAAATTTATTATATTATGAAACAATTTATATATTTAAATTATATAGAAGATGAAAAAAATTAAAATATTTTGAGAAACACAATTACCTCTTCTTCAATATACATTATTTAGATCATAACTTAGAGATCTTAGGATTAGTGTTTGTGGGAGAAAAAAACTTCAATAATTTGTATATTGATATTGATAATAGAATTTGACATGTATCTTAATGGATATATGTCTCAAAGTGGTGTTCATAAGTGAGGAAGTAGGTGGCCTTTTATAATTGAGGTGTGAGGAACATTTTTAATTTCATAAAAGATTAAATGATAATAAAATTTTTCACCATATTAATGAATTAAAATTGAAAGGTAGGAAATAATATAGTAGGATATTATCTAAAAATCCCCAAAAAAGAAAATTTGGTAGGTTTTCAGTTGTTTTAAGGCATGTATTTTGGTATAATCTCATATATATCTAAATTGGACAATAATCTTGGTAATGTATTTTTCACTCTTAAAGAGTTATAAGTTTAAATATAAGATAAACATTGACACTTGAAAAGGAAATTAATTAAATTTTATATTAAATAATACCCACATAAACATCCTTTAAGAATGTAATCATTTTTTAATATTTTTTGAAAATATTTTTTTGATAAATTATCATTTCATCCAAATTTGACACTATTTATTTAATTTTACCTCAAATTCATCAATAAAAATTTTGATATAGAAAATATTTAATTTAAAAAAACACTAATATTTCACATGAATATAAATTTTTTTGGTAATACTATAAATCACTCAAATTATATAACTTTTTTTAGAAAATATCATTTACATAATATTTTTATTAATTGAATAAATATGGTACTAGCGATGTGAATTTTTTATAGTAAATTTTATTAAAAAAGTACAAATAAATTATCATCCTTAAATAATGTAAATATATAGGAAATTTGTATTGATATCCATTCATATCATTCTTTTCTCTATATGTTGATAAATGAAATATTTCTAAAACTACGTGTGTGATATATTTTAAGTTTCTATGATTTTTATATTATATTGGTCATCTTCAAGGAATAGTTCCCATTAAACATAACAATATTTATTTTAAGGTGATAAGGTTCAAGTTACCATCATCAAATATAAATTAACATGTAATATTATTACCATATCACTTAGTTCTAACCTTCATTGACCCGATTTCCCTTTGATGAGGTGATAAATTTTATCATAGTTACTATTCATACTAACTAACACAAAAGGGATCAATTTTCCAAATTTGAACCCCACAATTAAATATATGTTTTTCATTTTTTCAAGACTAAATTTCTATAAATTTCTTAAGATAGTTTTATAATTAGTGTGAAAAAATCAATGAAATTTAATTTTATAGGAAATTGCATTTTTTAAGTAAAAAATGGATTTATTCATATCCCTAGTAAATATTGAAGATGAATGTTTATATATTATACTGAATATATGTATTTTTATATATCATTGAAATCATTCATAAATAGTTAATGATTTTATTTAATAAAATAAAAAAATATTCCCTCATGAAAATTGTTTTCTAGAAAAATATTTATTTTTTATTCAATAGTTTTTTATTATTATTAATAACCAATTAATATATTTCAAAAATGAGAATACCATAAACTTTAAATAATTTTTTGACATACCCTACAATATTAACATCAAGATTATAATGGATATATAATAATATTTTAACAATAGATCTTGATTCTTTTAAACTCTGTAGTGTTTATAGAACAAAATATTAAAGAGATAAATTTTTTTAAAAGAAAAATTCCATAAAATCATAGGTAGTTAATGTTTTATAGTTCTGTAAATAATTTAAATAATTGAAATTTTGATATCAATAATGTTAAAAAGAATTTAACTAAATTTTCATTTAAATGAAAATACATAGATGATTTATGTTTTCTATATCATTGTAAGGTGGGGGTAATAAACGTGGGGGAGTTTATGTTTCTTTATTTCTTCAAATTCTATTTGGTGAGAGAATTGGTGTTTCAGTAATAGGATTTTAAAGAGATTATTTTTATAAGATGATGAAAATATTGATATTTTCCAATCATCTAGTCTTGATAACCCAAGGTCTAACGAATTTATTGAAATTAAGTAAGATTTCAGGAATAATTCCATGTTAACCCATGAAATTGTGGGGTAAAGGATCAAATAAAAAAAATTATTTATAGGTATAGAAATTAAAATAATATTTAATAGAAGTATATTCAGTGCCCTCATAGGATCATAAGAAATCCTCATCTAAATCTAATGATTGGAGTGTAAGCCCAGCTACCAAGGATCACTATAAATAATCATCCTCAGTGAAAATAACATATATAATCACCTCTAGAAAAATGAAAATGTGAAAACTGGGTTAAATTTTTAAACAAGTGAGAAGAAGATATGGTTGTATTTAATTATATACATGCTTCAAATTTTAAAATATTTTAATATTAAAAACATGTGCCACATTTTCAATGTGTGATTTTGATATTAATTTGGATAAACTATATTTTTTGACTTATTTTATTCTAGAAGTGGTCAGAAAAGTCTTGGGTTCATGTGTTGAGAGAGAGGGATATAAAATTGAAATATTCTCATGCAGATGAGGTTCTACATGGCTATGATGGGTTGGGATGGAGATATCATCACTGAATTACCTAGGATTTTAAATTCCATAGTAAAAAAAAACTGAATGGTCATCTAATGAATCAAAACATTGGAAATGTTGAACTGCGAAATATTGATTGTGTTGTTATGAGCAGGTGGTGATGAATAGTGATGCATTATATGAGTGTTGATGATATAATTTTGATGAATGATGAAGAGATTTGTCAAATCTCTTCGATCTCAAATTCTAAAAATAGTTTGGGGAGTAGGTGATGGATGATGAAATTCAGGTTACATAATTTTTTACATACACAATTCACGAAAATAATAACACCTCACACATTGAACATATATAATCACATAACATAGGTTTTGAGAGGTTTTATGGGGAGCATCAATAGATGTTGACTTCTGGGAGATAGATTAAATGGTGAAAATATGTGAGATAACTTTTGGATGAATTTATAATACAAATAATGGGATTATCTACACTTATATAAATAGCCTTGATAAAACCTATATTTATCAGCATGAAATTTTCAATAGATAGAGATATAACATTATCAAATTAAAATAATCCATGATAAAACATATCGTAATATTATTTAAGAACTAGTCAATAAGGGGTTTACCATATATATTTATTTTAGCAAGTATAAAATAAAATCCTGTCAAATATTTTTTGAAATCACAAATAAAAACTATTTAGTAAAATAAAAAATAATAAATTAAAATATAATGAACATAAATTAATTTCAAAAAAAAATAATTAATAATATCAATGAACATAAAATTTTAAAGGCATGCATGTTATAAATGATTGAAATTGAATAATAAAAATTTAATAGACATTAATTATATTAAAAAATGGAAAGGTATTATTAATTAGATAAATAAATGGAAAAATTAAGTTTGAATATATGTTAAGATAAATAGGAATAATTATTGAAAATATTAAAATATAGTATTCTTACAAAAATAAATGAATTCATATGATTAATTTAAGGAATTTTGTTGATGTACGAAAAATGAAAATAATAAAAAATACATTTAAAAATAATTATATAACTTTCAATAAATATTATAAAAAGTACAGATCAATAAATAAATTTAATCAATATTAACCGTATAAAACAAAATCATATTATAAATTTAAAATCATAATAAAAAATTATGAACAATTCATAAGATTAAATAAACTAATTTGAAAAACATAAAATAATGAAAATAATATCAAAAAACTATTAAAAAATTAACTATATAAATTTTAAACACTTTAAAAATATTACATATTAATTAATGAAATTGAATAATCATTATTAATATAAATTAATATCATGTAATAAAAATTATACTATTTTAAATTATTATATATAAAAAATAAAATATGATTAAATTCATAAATTATTAAAAAATAATATATATTATAAATGAATGAATAATATTAAATGAACTAATATAAAAAATGATTATATAAGGTTAAATAAATAGAATAAATATTTTGGAAATTTAATTCAAAATATTAATTAAATTTATTGAAGACACATAAAAATGAATAAATTTTAATAAAATGATGATATAAATTATATAAATAACAATATTGTTAAAAGGAATTATATTAAATATAAAAAAATATTTATAAAATATGATATAAATTATATTAATAACAATATTGTTAAAATGAATTACATTAACTATAACAATAATATTTACAATTAAATCAACTCAAATTATATTAAATACATAGACATAAGTTCTGAAAAAAGAAATGGGAAGATATATGACAACATGATTTAATTAATGATGTAATAAAATTGAAAAATTGGTTAGATAATATTTTGATTTCATGTATTACAAAATGAATCTATTATAATGACATAAAAAACTATATAAACACAAAAAATAGTTTTATATATAATGTTTTTTGGGCTTCAAGTTAATTTTGAAATGGAATGAGTTTGAGATGGTCTTATAGGAATCATCTATATAAAAATCATACATATTACAATAATTAAACTTGCTTATCAAAAAATGAATAAATATTGATCATATAAATTAATAATATATTAGAAAACAGAAAACATAATAAATATGAGTAAATTTTTAAAATCAATTAATTCAAAAAGGATTAACAATAAATAAATATATTCCATGAAAGAATTATATTTAATGAAATAATATTAATAATGAATAAAAAAATAATTAAATTGATAATGTATGATTTTTTTCAATAATTATTCATTTATATACATAAATTAATTGAAAAAAAAATTGCATTAATTTTTAAATATTTTTTTATTCTAATTATTGATTTCTGTGTTGTATTGATTGTATATAGAATGTATATTTAATTAATAACATTTCATATTTATATTAATTATTAAAATGTTATTATATAATTATAATTATAAATATTTTAAAAAATTGAAATAGAATTCAAAATTGAATATATTTAAAAAAATATTAAATTATTATATATATATTCTAAAAATTAATAAATTACTAAAAAGTAATTGGGAGATATTAAAAACTAATAAATACTATTAAATAAAAAAAATTCATACACATGGACACATATATATAGAGGGATAAAAATATATATACACATACATATATAAATTCACATGCGCATACCCACATACACATTAGAATTGACATATACATAAACAAACACATACAAATGAACATACACATACATATAAACATACACTTACATATAAACATACATGTACACATAAATATAAACATTCATAATCTATGACATCTTATTATTGGGTTTTATTTAAACCACGACCCTCCTTTTCTGTCATTCATTGTTTAGGGTTTAACTGAGTTTGTTTCTGACGGGAAGATGAAAATTTTGTACATTTATGGGATGTGCACTATTGGTGCATGGTTTTTCAAAACCATATGCCCAGCAACTTAAAAACATGAAACCTCGGAGTGTGGGGTTTTCATGGTAGGTTTATGGTTTGAACAAAAAAACATACATCCACATACTAGAAACTATTCACCCCAATATAGGGGTTCCTGGTTAAGGTTTAGGGTTTATCTAAAAGTGCAGCCCTGCCCATATAACCGTCCACATTGTAATTTTAATTCTGAATAATTACTTTAAAAATTTTTGAACCCATATTAATACTCTTCATCATCCTTAAATTAGGTTTTCTCAAATTCGTATGTCCTAGAGGCTCTCAATACCACTTGTTGGTTCCTCTAAAACCCTTCATAGGAAGATCAAATCAAGTAAGATCTTATTTGATCTCTCCCTAATAATTGAATATCCTCTCATTGTTTTTATCCAACTATCTATTTATTTCCTCTATATGTGTTTCTTAATCATCAAGTTCTTGATGTATTTTAACACCATTGATTTAATTATTTATTTTTAGTTTCTTTAGATGACTATTTTCATGATTCTTTATACGAAAAACATGTTCCATGTGTTGAGTTATGTGACCTATGTGATTAAGGTAGGAAGTTATATATCAGTAGCTCCATTTAATTAACCCTTAAATTTATTTATTTGAATTATATATATTTCAATTTATTAATGAAAACACAATTTTATGATAATTTTAATTGAAATTTATTTGGAATTGAATTTGGAAAAACTACAATTATAATATAATTTGAATTTGAGAATATTTTGGAAATCGATGAAATTTTTATTTTGATTTGCAAAATTATTTTAGAAATTAGTATAAATATAATTGATAAAAATTAGTATTGGTTTTCGTTTGAAATTTTATTAATTGATGAAAATTCAATATTGGGTTTTTTAATTTGAATTGGAAATCAAAATAAAAAAATAAGATATTAAATTACGAATGATTATTGGGCATTTAAAATGACATGATTTCACTTTTTAGCTATTTGGTTGTGTTCATATGATCCTAGTAAGTTAGAGGGTTATTATGGAAAATCAAGATAGGATGGAATCCCCTAGAAATGAATTGATGAAGGAAACTCTAAAAAATCTAGTTAGGTAGATCTTATCACTAAGGGATGTTGATTAATTTCATCATTTCTCATGTTTGAGTTATTAAGATGAGTAATTTTCTAATGTCTTCAATACTACTTTATGATGTTGTGTAGCATCATTCCTCCAATAATAATTGTGTAAATTACCACGGTGGAAGCTTCTGTTGAATCATAGTGAGAAAATCATTCCATTGATTAGAACATAGTTGAGGTTATTGTGCATGCTATCAATTATTTGGGAACAGAAACTTCATTTATTCCCATACAAGCTCTAGTTATGGATCATCAGAGGGTAAAATTTAATAATCGTGATTTGGAGTTCCTTCATCAGAATCCACCTTCTTTCAAAGGATCTAATAATCCGCAAGATGTTGAGTACTGATTGAGAGTAATATATATTCTATTATATTTATTGAAATATCCCAAATTAATATTAGTAATGTGTGGTTCCTTTAATATGGAATTACATAGTAGGATATGGTGGGAATCTCTGGATACTCTAAAGAAGTATGATTGTTTTATTTTAAGGACATAAATGTTCTCAAAATTGACTATTTCAATCTCTATTATGTTGTACAAGCTTTGGATATGGGTTTTTCTAACTTCAGAAACATGATATGGATGTGAAATAATATTCTAATCTCTTTTCTAAGAATTTTCAGTGTCCACCTCAGATTATAGAAAATGAGAAGATAAATATTTTATTTTTTTTAGATGGGACTATGATTTGATATTTGTTATTTGGTTATCATAGTAAATCAGTCTTTTTATTTTTCATTCTTGATAAGGTGATGATGGTAGAGCCTGATATGGATGATATGTTAGGGTTGAAAGGATTTCTTTTTCTCCTAGTGTAAGTTTTATGATTTCCCATAAATGGAATTGAAATCATAATGAGTCTCCTGGTGGATCTCAATATTTGAGTTCTTATATAATTCTTACACTCCTTAAAAGATTCCTTCTGACATGCTTATAGTAAGGTAAGCCTAAGCATTTGAAACAATTTTTCACTAAGGAACCCAAGATATAAATTTCTTGTGGATTTTCAGTACACTTTAATAACATCTATTATATAATTTCTAACCCATATAATGTAATAGGCTCATCCGCACCAAAATGTTATGTGGTTAAATCTTATGTTTCAACATCAAATGGCTTCTAGTCACAAGCATCTAGAATGATTCTTCTACATACAGTGGAAGAGTCTCACGAGGAAGAAGACATAGATATAGTCACTATGAGGTATGACATCACTATAAATTTATCTGTAGTTACTTAATTACTTGATATTGGTATATCTCATTCATTTACATCGACAAGTATTATGATCTTTATAAAAACTCTTATGCCGATTTTATCTTATGTGATGGATATTACGTCTCCCCTTGGAGAAAAGTGAGGTAAGGGTCTTTATTGTTGTCTTTATGTTCTTTATTTGAATTTATTTATCTTAATTTTGATTTTATACTTCGCTATATGAAACATAGTGATTTTATTTTCAAGATAGATTGGTTCATTTCTAATAAACCCTACACTGATTATTATCTTTGATCGGTCTCTTTCGTGGCACCCGATGGTGTTTTCCATATCCTTTAGGGAGAATGGGACTCGAGGTCAAGAAGAGTCTAAACCTCTAATCCTATATTAGGTAAATTAATATATATGTTTTATTTTTACCTAGGGGATGAATCTGTGATAGAGGACCTACCCTTATTTTTTATGATGTTTCCCAATGTGTTCCCTTTTGATTTATTTGGTTTTCCACTAGTAAGATTGGTAGAGATCCCGATTGATTTAGCGCCTAGTATCCAACCAATATCTAAACATACTTATATTATGGAACCTACTATAATTAAAGAGTTGAAAACTAATTTGGATAATTTTTTGAGAAACAAATATATACGCCTGAGTGTGGCACCATGGATAGCACATATTCTCTTCTCTAATAACATTGGTGGCTATCATTGACTATGTCTTTATTACTTGAAACTCAATCTATTTATGGTAGAGAAAAAGTAAACATTTCAATGGAATGGTGATCTACTTCACCAGTTGGAAGGGTATAAGTATTTTTCAAAAAATGATCTCAATTTTTTTATTACCAATTGAGAAAAAAAGAATCCAATATTCTGAGAATCACTTTCTGAAGAGGGTAGGGCCATTATGAGAATCTTTTCATTCTATTTTTTTTAATAAATTCTATGTTAGTATTGATGGAGTGTATGAATAGTATCTTCCATGAGCATATAGATATGTTCATGTTGTCCTTTATGGAATACATCATACTTTACTCTATGTCCAAGGTAGATCATGTGCATCATTTGAGGGAAGGTATGGGATTATGGAGAAATATGAAACTTTATGATAAGCTATCGAAATTTAATTTTGAAATTTCGGAAGTGATGTTGTTCTGACACATACTGTAGGTATAGGGTACTTATTCAATATAGAAAAGGTGAAAGCTACTATGAAATGGGAGAAACCACGTATATTTTTTGGTCATTCATAGAATCATGGGTTTGGATTATTGAGGTTTTCTTGTTTGATGACTATTCTAACAATGATTGGAGTAAAGTTTTTATGGGATATGAAATTTTAGAGTTATTTTGTTGAGTTGAAGTGTATTTTGACTTATACAATGGTTTAGAATCTTCCAAAGGTAGTATATGGATATGTGGTATTTATTAATTCCTCAGTTTTCTGTTCTGGTTTTGTTCTTACATAGGTTGATCATGTAGTATCCTATATATCTCAAAATGTAATGGAATATGATATTAATTATCTTAATGATGAGTAAGAACATGGAGTGGTGATGCATGCATTAATAGTTGGTAGAATTATCTTTTTGGAGAAAGGCTGACCATGTACTCTGATCATAAGATCTATGTAATATCTTCTCAAAAAAATATTTGAATCTCCTCTATAGGCATTGGGTCGAGTACAAGCAATATTTTGATTTGTACATTGCATATAACACAGGGAAAGTGAATTTCAATGCTGACGATTTCAGAAGGAAACTTTATAACCAGACTATGAACGAATAATCAGAAGTGTGTAACATTAAGGATATTTTTTCCTTGTAACATTTAAGAGTTTATGAAAAAGGGAGTGATATTTTTGGTATGTGTTATGTAACCTCTTCTCTTCTTGAGATGATTATTTTTGAACTTCTACTTGATGACTAATTTTTTAACATTAGATACTCACTTTATGCCATGGAGTCATTTTCTAAGGGTTCACTCTCAATGGAGGTTATTCTATGATTTCAGAATAAGTGTGTTGTGATATCATATTTTAAGAAACCTGTGATGGTGTACATTCATAATACCTAGTGGATATTGCACCTAGGGACCACAATGATGTTCTATAATGTAAAACATTTATTCTTGTGCCCTGGTATGATATGAGACAATACCGATTTTATCATTATTAAAATAATTTCCAACATGCCATATCTGAGGAGTAGGGACCTTTAGGATATCATCATCCACATCCAGTTTGGACATGGAATCTGGATGAGATCTGTTTTCATTTTTAATTGGGTTGTGCCATACCCTTTGGAAGAAGAATGTGATCTGTTTTATGATCCATAAGCTCCCCAATCAGATCATATTTTAAACAATTAAAATACAACCATATTTAATGAGATAAGAAATTTATATGTGAATGGGGTAATTTTTTTTCTTGATGGTCCATCTTCTGTATTATCTAATAGGAATCCAGATTTTATAACATTATTTTGTAAAGTTCTTCAGGAGGCATTGTGGCATCAGGTTCCTCTCAACATGGTGTACCATCATAAGATTGATGGATAGACAGAGAATGTTATACATATTTTTGGGGAAATTATTTATGCCTTCAAATTTGATTATGGTGGGGATTAGAATGAACATTTGTTGCTGGTTGAGTTTTCCAATAATAATAGTTACCAATCCATGATCAAAATGAATCCTTTTTAGGCAATGTCTACCCAAATATGTCAATGTCTGTTGTGTTGGTTATTAATAAATGAATGTTCTTTTTTGGACTATGATTTCTCTATAATTTGATAGTAATGACTTGGTTAATTACTCAAAATACAATTATTGGACAAAGCTACTATAAATATTATATTGATCGTCATTGTAGATCTTCAGAGTTCTAAAATGTTGACAAGATATTGCTGAAATTTTCACCTCATGTAGGCCATATATCGCTTCAATAGAAATGTAAGATAACATCATGTTTTGTGGGACCTTAAGATGATGTTGATAATTTTTGTAAAGTATGTTACAATTTATTACTTCCTAAAATTTTTATGATTATACACAACCTGTTCCGTGTATCTCGTCTTCTAATGTATCATTCTGAGCCACCTCATTTTTTTGTATGGAGTGATGTTGATACTGAAACTAATATTTCTATGATAGATAATCCAGTAAGGATTTTTTATTCTAAAATCAACGTACTTTATTAGAGTATGATTATTTTGGATCATGTTCATTGGAATCACAATTATGATATGCATAATACATGGGAGAGTGGGGAACTAATGAGAGAGCAGTGGCCTCATATTTTTTATCTGGAAACATCATGATAGGATTTTTAGTGAAAAAAGGTTAGACGGTGGGGAGGTTATATCATCATGTTACCATTTTTTAGGTTCCCCTATACACTCCTTGTTTTTGATTATTTGTTTGGGTATTTTCATTTATTTTTTAGGTGGAATGTTGAATTTTTAAGTCGTTTCTGGGTTATGAGCATTTGGCACAACGTTTTCCCAAACTATTCACCCATCGAGTGGGAACCTAGAAACCCTTGATAATGGAATTTCATATTGTTACCAAATAGTTTGAAAACCACAGTGACCACTTATTTGAAATTGTTTACCCTATTAGTGGGTTGAATGGTTAGGGAAGAATGTTTTTTAACATTGTGGCCCCACCCAGCTAACCATGCATGCAGAAAATTTATTTTTAGAAAATCATTTTAAAATTTTCAAAACCATAATTTGAACTATTAATCAGTCATAACTGATGGAGTATTTATATTCTATGTCTTATAGCCTCCTAAGAACCATTTTCAACTCTTATTAATCAATTCATAAGTTCATCGATGTGTAGAATATCTCATTTGATCCATCTCCAGCAATTGATTCTCTTGAAATTATTTATCTTCCCCAATTTATATATATCATCCATAGGGTTTAAGATATAATATATTTTTTGGTGGATCTTCAATCCATTGATTTGAATATTGATTCTAGGTATATTTTATAGATATTTATCTTTATTATTTTTCATTACAAAATCATATTTTGGGTGTTGTGTCATGTGATCTCTATGATAAAGGTAAGTGGTTCCAGTTTATTTGTAATACATAATCGAAACTTTAATTTGTTGATTAAAAATAATTTTACATCAATTGATTTATGAAAACCTTTTTTTTAATTTGAATTGAAATTAATTTTTCATGGAATTTAACCCCCCCCCCCCAATTTTAATGGAATTATATTTTTGGCATATTTTGGAAATTAATTGAATTATTTAATTAATATGAGAATTAAATTTCAAATATGGAAAAACATTAGTTCATTAAAACATATTTTTGGTTTTGTTTGGAAAATTAATGAATTTATAAAAAAACCCATGTTTTTTTGAATGTGAATTTTCATTCCAAAATGAAATGTGGGAAACTGAATTGTGATTTCTGTTTATGAATTTGAAATGAAATAAATTTCTTGTTTTTAACTAATTGATTGAGAACATGCACGATTGGGTAGTTAGTAGCTTGTTTGGAACAAGAATTCTAGGATGGTAACTCCCTAGAAACATATTGATGATGAAAACTCCAATATAAATGTTGTTTATAAGATCTTATCCCTTATGGGATATTGATAATTCCTAGTCAGTATATTCCTGAGGAATGTTTGTACATACATTTCCATGACCACTAATATGAGATTGTGAGAATCTTATAGTTGAGAACTCTCATACCATAGGTCAGATAACCATAGTTCTTACAGGTATTACCTTGATATGTTTGCCACTAATTTTGGAGCTGTTTTATTAATGGAAGATGATTTATATAAACTATTTTATATAAATATATCTATTTAATACATTTAATATTTTTCTTCCCTATATTGAAAAGAAGCATGTTTTTTTAAATATCAAAATGAAGCATTATTCCATGCATTATTTATAAAAATTTGATGCATGATTTGGTCTATTGATATGGAATCATACTTTTAAACACTTTTTGAGAGCCTACTATGTTTTTAGAACACACCATACATTTTCCGTCATTTGTTTCTGTATTTTCTTTTTCTAGTTCCAAGAATATGGAATTCTTTCATTGGAGGAGATAGATATTCTTGATCCACTGGCATGGAGTGAGGGAACTCTTTTGGTATTTGTATTTAAATTTTTTAGTACTTTTGATGATGATTTCTTTTGGGATTCAGATATATGTGTTCTATTTCCGGTATTGTCTCCCTTGGTAGTTTTGAGAATTCTGATATGTATCATTTTCTTCTACTATTTTTTTGGAATTCTTTTTCCATTTTTTATATTGTATGACGCCTTATGCTACTCGCCAACACATGGGGATCAGGAATGACCTTTGGGCCATATGTGGGTCGACTCTGGTATTTGGTTACCATGATATTTATGATGGTTCATGAAAGATACACATTCAAAAACACATATACACAAACATTAACACATAAATAAGCATAAACATGCTTTTCAATATATACATTCACATATATGAATATATGAATACAGACACATCAACATACACCCATGTATATACACATATGAATATGCATACACATTCACACATATATATATGTATAAACATACAAATACATACATTTATATACTCGAGCATGCACATACATATGATTTTATAATTTTGAATATATTCATACAAATACTACTTAAATACAAATAAACATACACATACACACGTACAGACGCATAGACACACACATACACATATATTCACATACACATATATATACATAAAGATACACATATAAATACATATACACCAAAATATAATAAAAAACTTACATACACATTCTCATACACATACACAAATAAACACAAACACATAAGAACATATATATTCATAAAAAACATAAGACATTCATACATACTACACATGCATAACATACACGTGCATATAGAGACACATACATACATCCACATAAATACGCATAAATACATATGCATACATATAAACTTATATTTTAATTTATTTAATTCAATATATATATATATATATTCCAATAAGAAACAAATATTTAAATTAATATATTGATTTATATGTTTTATAATTGTTTAAATAAAATATCAATATATCATATTTACATTAATTATACACAATTTTAAAAATAATGTATATAAATATACTCTTAAACATATTCTTTGAAAAACAAAAATTTGATAATTATATATATATATATATATATATATATATAAGAATCATTTTTTCTGAAAAGTTTCATAAATTTAAATTATATATAATTTGGTCATATATACACTTATAATAATAAAAATTTAAATTAAAAAATATATATTAATTTATATATAAATTAAATTATTTAGTAGAACATTTATCAAAACATGATAAAAAGTATATGTAATGGGTGGACTTTTTAATTTCTAGTAAAAAACACTATCAAAAGATACCCCTTTATGAGAGATTTTTTTATTATTGATAAATTTTACCTTTATCAATGCCTTCTTCAAACACTAATAAAATCCCTAATTATTAGACCATTTTTCTAATATTTTTACTTTTCAATGATAAATATCTGGTGGTCAATAGTAATGTAATATTATTAGTAATATTTGAAAAATGATGTAATGGTAATATTTTTCTATTGATGAAATGTATTAAAAAAGTAGGGTTTGACCTTCGGTAATCACATTTTGGTGAGGATAAATTGATGTATGGATAGATATTTCTAGAGTATTTCTTGTAGGATACTATTCAGGTGAGGGATACTACTGAAGTTCATTATTTTTATTTTCATCCTGTCATATAGCTAGAATGATTTGGAAACATTCATATTTTTCAATCAAGTTTGGATGGGGGGCTTCACAATGGGAATTACAATTTTATTATTGATTAAATATGGGATTTTAATTTATCATTTTTATTATAAATCTTATCATTATATCCCATATCATGAAAATTTCATGTGAGAGTTTTAAATACATTTAATGAATTAAATAACTAATGTTTTTCATGCCATTACCAATATATGGATTGGAGTGGATATATTTAAACATGGTTGGGGATAAAAATAAATAGATTAATCTAAGTATATATGAGGTGAAATGGGAATATTTATAATAGAGTGTGTGTAATATAAAGGAATTCTTAGTAGAATAAAATTATTAACACAACTAGATCAATCCATTAATATTTTTTCATTATTAGGGGTTTGATCTTGGATTTAAAAAATTTATTTTAATATCTCATCTTGTTGTTCAAAACTCAAAAGCCATTTTGGAATATTCATTTCTCCACATTACAAAACATTCTAAATAATTTTTTATATCATTCTCTATGGGATCAGCCATAACCTACAGATTTTATATTTAATGATAGATCATTGATTGTATGATTTTTATATATATCTAAAAAATTTACCTGATAAGAATTTGTATGATCCCTTCCCATCAACATGTTATGTTTTTTTATTATATATAAAAATAATTTAAAATGGATGTTGGAATGCCTCCAAGTAGTAGGAAAGGTCTCCATTTTGGTTTTGATTTCTCTACATAAATTTGATAAAAGGGGATATATAGTGTATAGTGTAATATTGTAATGTTTTTATTATTAACCATGAACCACAAACTTGTTCCCTAGTGAAGGGGTTCATAATTTGAAAACAACACATAACATTCATTATATTGTATTTAGGCATGGATAAGTCAAACCACATGGCTTCCACATTGTTGGTCGAGTGAACCATTCGACCATTTCCCTGTTTAGATATTAGATATAACATTGATTACCCATGGTCTTCCAGACCAAGTGTCTTATCCATGAATCCCATTAAAACATAAATGATGAAAATATTTCCCTCATGTTCATCATATGATCTAACCCAATTTTTATCCTCATTTCATCAACAGTAACCTATGGTTAGAAAACAAAATTCTATCTTATCTTAAAAAAGTGGTTATCTATTGATTATATGGTTTTTGATATGTCATTTATGAAAATTAAAATCCCTAGGTAACTATTCACCTCTGTTTCATTCTATTTTCTAAAAGAATATTTGTGTGGTTGTTCCACTTCATCAATATCTCAGGTACCTGATTTCCACAAATTTATTCATTTTTCAGTTTGAAGTCATATTATGTTGAATTAGCGGAAAAGGATATATGATATTTTATCTATGGGAATAAAGTAAGTGGTCTATGTAACTATCCCATATTTTCATACATTATTATTACATCATTTTTTGTAGAATATTCCATACATTAAAAAAAACATTCTTAATGACTATATTAGTTTTGTTTCTTCAGAAACATGGAACAAATACTTCTAGAACGGTTAATAATCCTCAATGTTTCCCATAGGTATCTTTTCATTATTTACCATTAAAAATAACTATTCTTTATAAACTAGGGAAAAGAAATCACAAACAATGAGTGAAGTCATATCCTCAGTAAGGGTCAGAATGGAAGATATGTAAGCCTAATCATGAGAATAATGGTATGAGAGCTTTAGATTAACATTATAAAATAAAAACAATCCTATAAAATATAATATACTAGAGTAATGGCATAAAAATTGGAATTCTATATGACAAGATTCAAAAGCGAATAAATTAACATAAATAATGAGATCATAACATTGACATAAGAAATGAAATTGTTCCATACAAATAAACATGTAACATTGATAACATTTATAGAAAGTAACAGGTTACTACCAAAATTAAGGACATGAAATCATGCCCTTTCATAAACGTATTGACATGAAAAATAGGTCCACACATAAAATTATTGAAACCATATATATGTGTTCCACGTGAATATAAAATAATTCGTTATATCATAACCCATATAAAAAATGGCTTTCATAAATATCATTCAATATTACTATAACCCATGAAAATAAATGGGTATTATAAATATCCTTACATCATAAACATTAAAAATACATATAAAAAATATGAATTATTTAACTGAATAATATCCCCATTAATGAAATTTTAACATCAAATAATATTATCTTAGATGGATAATAATATTCGATGATATCATAAAATTTTTTTTGAGGAAAATATTCTTTCTATTTTGAAAAAATTATTTTTAAATGGTAAAACATTTTGAAGACATTTTGGTATTAAAAATAACCTTTAAAAATATAAAATAATATTTGTAAACTATTTTAATCATATTTGTAATTTTTATTTCCTTTAAAATCAATAAAGATCATTTAAAACAGTTTTATAAAACACTATTTTGATGGAACGTAAATTTTCAACCGAAGATAATATTAAATTAAAAATCACATAAAATACCATAAAACAATACTTTTCATTATTCCACATAAAAAATGGTAGTATATACACCTTATACAATAATATAGGTGCATAACATAACAAGTGTCTCAAAAAATGAAAATTGAAAAAAAAATTACCACATAGATTTGGTAATATTTGAACCATTAACACCATGAATGGGAGATCATAAAATAGATTTTTATATAATGATAAATAAAATTATATGTACCATAAAGTACATTAATGGGAAGCATACACACCACGCATTGAAATTTTTGGTGAGCAGGGTTTATATCCCAGGAAATAAGTGATATGGAAATCCCTTAACACATTATAATTAGTTGAAAACTATGTCTAGCGATAGAATTAAAAATATAATGATATGAAAATTTAATAATATTCTCGATAATAATCATAATATATATTCATTTGATGTAAATATATCTTGTATGAGAAACAATTATTTTATAGGGCATGTTTCCCGCATAAATAAAAGTGAGAAAAAACTCATAACAAATGAGTAACTTTTGAATCATGAACCCCATGAAATAATAACATCAAATTAAAATTTTAATTTAATTAAATTATGAACATTAAATATATAAAATGTAATTGTTCATAATATACACCACACAAAAGAATCCAGTGGTGGTTGTGACATGTATCTCACAAAAATAAAAGTGAGATGAAATTCTCCTAAAATAAGTCTTTACATCCATAGAATGTGTTATGACATCTTTTATAATAAATAAATGTTTATTATAAATATACCAATGAACCATATTCATATATTTAATACCATATATGACTTAGTTAGGACATTATATTACTCCAATATTAACAATTCCATGTTAATGTTTTGTCTCGGGTAATAACAACTTTGTTTTCCATTCTTGCTTTGACTTCTTATCTGTAATCCTCATACGTAGATAATGATTTCAACATATATATAAGGATAATAATGATATAATATAATATATTTATATATTTATTATATATGTATTCATGGTGATTCTTAATAGGTAGATATATAATATAAAATACACTATTCATGTAGACGGTATGTCGTATATATGCATAAACATTGTTTTTATTTTTTTGTCTAGTTAAAATGAATGAATGTATATAATATATTTTTTATTAATGATTCATTTTTATTCCATATATATAATATATATTTCTAAAATTAATTCTTTTTTACCATACATTTGAAATATATTTGAAAACTGATCACATCACATCATGGGGATGGTAACACATATGTTCGCAGCAGTGATGCTATCATTCAATATAAAATTATATTGTTAAAAGGGAAGAATTGATATTAAAAATATATATGTATAATAATTACATAAATATATTATATATCAATAAACATAATTTCCATTGTATTTCCCACAATGAGATGTGGTAATGAAAAAATGAACAATCTTCGTTCTAGAAGGCTGTACTCTACTATACCAATGAACATTAAGATAATTACCCATTAGAAGGAAGTTTGTATAATTTTTTATCAAAAAAATAATAATAATATGATTATATTTTTGAGTCATAATTTATTATTTAAAAATAAAATTAAAAAATTATGGGGTTAACTTAAAAAAAATATAAAAACGATTGTTGTTGAATGTTACATGTTCATTATGTATCCCATTTTGTTTCTCATAAAAAGACTTCAATGGTAAAATTTATAAAAAATTTAAGGCTTATATAATGAATAGAATGATTTTGTGAGGATACATGGGGAGATTATGGTTGATTAATATGGCTTTAGTGATGTGAATAAAAGAGAAAGAGGGTATCCCTTTTATAAGAGATGGGAGGGTCACTTTCGGAAACTCACAAATTATTAATTTATAATAAATGAAATATCAATAAAAATACCCCAAAAATTACATTTATTATAATCTAATATGGTTTGAAGTTTTAATATTATCATCCAAAAAAATTTATATTTGTTTTCATGTAATTATAAACCTTATCTTGTTTATTAAGCCTTAGTTAACCTATTTTAATTTTAATTACAGTAACATTTTTTAAATGAGAAGAGAATGTAATTGTTGAATTTAAAGTGTCCATTGGACCATAAATAGACTTTTAATAATATTTTATACCATATCTTATCATCTATTAATTAAATAACATATTTATTATTTTAAATCAATATAATAAAATATTAAATTCAAAAAAAAACCTTAGAGTCAATTTAGACACTATTCATTGTTGTTCATTCAAAAAATACCATAACAACATGATATCATCAAAATATATATATTAAATAATCCCTATGTTGTTAATTTAATCTTTAAAATATAGGGAAGACATTAATTAATACATATTATATTTATTTCAATATTTTAAATATCATTTATTTGTAATTTCCAATTATTATTCAATTACTACATTATCATAGTGGGATCTTTTAAGGGATATATTTATTTCCATAATATTAAAAATAAATAACCAGGATAAATAAATAAATTTTAGAATTTAAATTACTATTTATAGTGGAATTTACATTGTGCATAACCTAATATTACAAATGATATAATTATTTTATATATGAGTAAGTCATCATTAAATTTTAATTAAATTAAATATAATAAATATTTAACACGGATCCTAGTGGATTATAAAAATTTATAATTTCAAAGCTCATATTATTCTGGTCGATAATCACTCATAAAATCGAATTTATAAAAATATAAGGGTAATTGTATGTTATTTATAATACTGTAATTTTTTCTCATTTACCCGATTTAACTTTTACCGTGTTTATAAAAAAACTACTACAGTTACTATTCATAATCCCAAAAAATAAAATAAAACTATTAAAATTATTTAAAACCTTTAACTCGAAATGAGGAATCTATTTTTCAAAATTTAAATCATATATGTTTCATAAATTAATTATAAATTAATCCCCTAGATGGGGTGAGAATAAAATATATGTAAGTTAAAACATAAAAAAGACTGAAACGTTTTATTTATAAATTCAATGAATTATTTTTGGAAATGGTCAATATTAGATTAATTGATAAAACTATGATCTATATATTCTTTAAACACAATCAAAAATAAAATTTAATGCTATTATTTATTTTGATAAAATATTTGTTTTAATTTATATATTTGTAATTTTTTAGTATTCATCAAAACATGAATCTTATCATAAAATTATAAAAAACTATAACAATGTAAAAAAATTTATTCCTATTTAAAATAATAATATTTTTTTCAAATATAATATAAAAAAGTGTCAAAATTTTCATTTAAAATGGGTTCATTATTAAATGGAGATAATATTATCCATTTGAACAATATAGGTTTTTATAAATAACATTGGGTTAATGCTTATATTATTATCCTAAAATATATTTCATGAATATAAAAAAATTATTGAATATGTAACATATATATTTCATTAATAGAATTCAATAATTGTAATTATTTTAATTTTTAGGATAGAACATCTTGGAAATAAATAAATCTATTTCCTTTATAATCAAATTGTATTAAATTTCATCTCAATTGAATTTGTAACCAAGTATATTTTGTAAAGATTTTATTTTTTTATGTTAGATAATACTATTAATAACAAATAATTTAACAGCTATGTTATATTTTATTTTGTTAGAAAAATAATTTAACAATCTATTGTTGTTCAGTAAAATTCAATATTGCATGTAATGAATGAAATCAAAAGAACATGGTGTTGTACAGCATAATTCAATCAAAGTATTGCTTATAATTCAAGATAAAATATGTGTTTCAATTAGAATAGTCTAGAATTAGTGTTCTTTATAATTCATGCCAAACATTTTGTTTTTTGACTAATTTTTTTATTAAATATTGTGTGAAAATAAAAATATTGAAACGATTGTATTAATTCAAAAAAAAATAAAGAAATTTTTGGTTGTAACATTCTACCCCCATTAAAATTAATTTATCCTTTGAAATTCATATTGGTAATCAAATATTTTAATAGTGAATGTTCCTTTCATTGAAACCCACAACACAAAAATGAATTCTATAACTACCTTTTAAAAAGGAAATTTTTAAAAATAATGATTAAAATATGTAAATACTCACTAGGTTTCTATGTTAGATAACAAAAGTGACAATTTGGTAATGGAGGAAATGCATAAAAATCATATAGATTGACAAACAACACATATCATAAGAATGTTGGTGATCTATAGAAAGTTAACAATCAAAAATCAACAAAATAATGTAGTGTGAAAGAGGTTATTGATATCATCAATAATGATGATAATGGGACTACATTTTATTTCACGATAATTTTCGTAAAGAATAATAAATTTCAAAAGGAGATATACTTATACGATATTAGGGAAACGTCACCCTTTTATGCCCAAATAAATATATACTTCATATCATATTCTAGTAAATGATGTTGAACTTTTCATTCCCAAATAATTAGCATGTCATGAGATTCATAAATTGAATGATAGTTCATTTCACATGTATTTATCATAAAAAAAATATTAGAAAAATTAATAATATATACCTAAATCAAACTACAGTGAGATTGAACTTTAATATCAAAAACATCATTTGATTTTTAACAGAAAAATTACAAAAATAGATTATCCAACATATATTCCGAAAAGATAAAAATCCAATACATTAGAAATAAGTGAACTAAATTATCTTAACATTTATCTCCCATTTATCCAAAGGTTTCTATTGGTTGTCACATTCCAATCATGTGAACTACATCATCAAGTATTCTCTTGAAACATTTTAATAACCTGAATTACAATACATACTTATTGAAAACATGCATGCTTTCAAAATATAACTCATTCAAAAAATTCTATAAACTCATTCCCTCATATCATAATCCATCTTTTTTATCTTATCAGTCTCAATGTCATCAATACTATTCTATTTATTTTAACACAAAAAATATCCATATTTGATTATTACAACATCATTAACAAATTACTGGTTATCCTATTCTTCCAATATCACCTTACCACCCCAATAACCTTTCATGGTTACCAGTACAATTCAAAAAATTCTCTTTAATATTTATGCAATAACTATAGTGGATCACTACTTAGATGAATCATTTTTTTATATACTATCAATGTACTTCAACAAAATTATTATTTAACTCAATTACATAAACATTAAATCATTTCACCACTTAATTATAATACTCTACATCACTAATAGTAATCGCATGAGATTTCCCTTTTCCTTTGAATTTTAGAGGTTTTTTTCAAATATCTTACATATTATCTCTTAGATTATGTCATTGATTTTTATAGTGGAAATATTATCTGAAATAATACCACTATTGTGTAATTTTTTCATACTGTTGATATTTCTCTCCATTCATTTCAATTAATGGACACTTTACATGACATTGACACTCTGTTTCTCGATGGCCTTGCTTCCCACAGATTAAGAATCTTGTTGTTTCATTCAGGAATTACCCTGAGAAATCATTTAAAAATTTCTGGAAAGTAGGATGTTGAAAAAAAATTCTTCCCTCCACGTGGAAAAATAATTTAGATTCCATTAACCTCTATATACCATTTATTGTCCCCAAAATATTGAGATTTACCAATATCTATTTCTACTTTTATGGAACACTGATTGATTTCATCACATATTTCAATGTCCCTTATAGAAAAGGCCTTCTATAGGATTGGTTCTAGGCCACAAAATAATCAATCAATTTATTTCTTTGTAGAATATTAACCTAGAAGTTTACATTGCAAGTCTTGTAAAATTTCCTTCATAGGTACCAATAGATTGAACATCCTTTTTCCTAAGATCAATAAATTAATTATATATTTTTTTTCTTAGAATACAAGGGAAGTACATATGGAAATATTTCCCCTTAATATATTCCCATTCCATATATTGAATTTATTCATGTTCCCTTATGGTCTTAATATGAGTACAAAACTGATCAACTTCACCTTCCAAATGAAAAACAACCAAGATTAATTTTTCATGTTCCAAACACTGAAGGATGGAAAATATATTTCTAGTGGTATTGATAAACTTTTAAACAAAATATATATTATAACATCCACTAAAAGAAGTTGGATTTTTTCTCATGAAAAAATCATCAAACTTCTCTTAACTTTTCATTTCGAAGTCAAAAAAGATTTATAGCATGTGTGAGTATAGTGAAATGATTTTTCATTTGAGATCCCACATAATTCAATTTCCTAAAAGGATAATCATTTCATTATCCATTGACTTATTTATTATCATAGTTCCTTTATATTTTTTCCCTTGACTAAAACAAGAAATAATAGTGTGAGAAACACTAATTATATTAGTATAACCAGATAATGAAGTTATAATAATAATATATTTCAACAAATGAAACCTTATGTTTAGTCCTAGGTTATTCATTATTATTACCAAAAGTCTAGTATTCTAAACTATACTTAGTCTTAAGTTCAGTGATATCCCTATATATATCATTAAAAATATTTCATGGGATATCACTAATGTTTTCTCATCCTAGTTTTCAATGGTTGACTAATAGTTTTCTAAGATATGATCTATAAGGACCTAGTATATTCATACATGGATATTACATAATTTTGGGAGAACATTTCATTAATTACAAACAAACTTCCAATGATCATATTACTTTAGTGCCTTTATATGCTTGTGATAGAGAATTATACTCTATTGAATTAAACTCCCCATTTACCAAAAATAAATCCCCAATTTTTACCTCTACCAAAAACCTTTGTTCATAACCTTGGTAATGGAATGAATAAAAAAATGTTCAGCTTGTATGCTTAGAAAGGGTAAGCAAGGATGATATGTAAGAATAATCATGAATATAAAGGTATGAGAACCAGAGCGTAACATTAGAAAATAATACCATACTTATCAAAGATCATATACATGAATCCTGGAATAAATAATTTATGTTCACAAGACATGAATTAGAATGGATTCAATTAATATAATAACTAAGATCATAACATTGACATAAGACACAAAATTGATGAATATACAAATTCATGTAACTTTTTGAACACATATTGATAGTAATAGGTTCACCCTTAAATTAAGGGTTGGAAATCATGCCCTTGCATAAACATATTGAAAGAGATCTGGGTCCATTCATAAGATAATTGACATGAAAACCATGTCCAGATATAGAATTATCAACATGAAATTAGGTTCACACTTAACATTTACACTTCATGAGTTTTCCATCTTTATATGAGGCATTGAATTGAGATATAGGTCCCACCCATCACATAATGAAAACCATATATATGTGTTCCCCTATATGATAAACTCATTCATCATATTATAACCCCTGGAAGAAAATGTATTTCTTAAACGACATTACATAAAAATATAATCCATGAAAACAAATATGTTTTATAAATATCATTCCATAATAATAATAAACCATTCCTTTAAATAAAAAGTATAGTTTAATTGAATCATAACCATATTAAAAAATATTTAACATCAAATAATTTTATCTTATATGAAAAATAATTTTGAAATATCACTTTAAATAAATCTTGAAGAAAATATGCATCCATCTTAAAAATACCTTTTAAATCATAAAACATTTAACAAAACCTTTTAATTGAAAATAACCATTAAAACGTATGTATTAATTTTTTAAAAATATTTTAAACATCCTTTTAAAAAAATTTCCATTTAATTTATTAAAATATCATTAAAACCCTTTTAAGTTTTTTTAGAAAAAACTATTTTGAAGGAACACATAATTCCAATCGAATAGTGAATAATATTCCATGATGTGTAAAATACCATGAAAAAAAACAATATTCATGATACTAGTTTTCAAATAATAGTATCTACACCACATAAATTAATATAGGTTCCTTACATAACACGTGTCTCAAAGAAGTCTAATTGAGACAAATTACACTATTGATTTGGTAACATTTGTGTTGTAAACCCCATGATAGAGACATAATCAAAGGGATATGTATATACTCATAAATTTAATCATATGTATCATATAATACATTCATGGGAATAATATTCACCCCATAAAAATAAATAGGTGTTGATCATGGATTATATCCCATGGATAATAAAAGAGATATGGCAATTGATTACCACTTTATAATCAGTTAAATACTACACACTATGAAGGAAAGAAACTTATATGGATATTAAAACACCATAATATTATATATAACAATCATAAAATAAATTCTTGGTATGTATATATACCATTTAGAAGAAACATGTAGTATATTGGGCGTGTGTCCCATAGAAATAAAAGTGATTCAAAAATCCCATACTACATGAGTAACTAGTGAATCCTGATACCCATGAAAGAATAACAGCACTATAAATTTTTTAATGTCATTAATTAAATAAAATTAGTTATATAACATGTCATAGTTAAATATATTCACCACAAAAAATAAGCAAGTGGTGAATATGACAGGTATCTCTTAGAATTAAAAGTGAGATGAAATTCCCTTACTATAAGTCTTGAATTCCTTCGCACATGTTAGAACCTCATATTTAATAAAAATAATATTATTACACAACTTCTAGAGAACCATATTAATATATTTAATACCATATATTATTTAATTAAGACATTATATTACATTCTTATTATCAATTCCATGTTAATGTTCTGTCTTAGGTAATAACCACATTGTTTGGCATTCATGCTTTGTTTTTTATCCTTAGTCCTCATACAAAGATCATGATTTCATAATATTTAGAATTATAATAATGATATATAAAACATATATATATATATATATATTCTTTATATTTTCAATTCATGTTGATTAATAATATTTTCAGATAGAAAATAAAATACATAGTTCATGGAGATCGTTGGTCATACAAATTCTTGAACATTGTGTGCATTTTATTTTCAAGTTAGATGGATGTAAATTATATGACATATTATTATTATAAAATCATTCTTATGTCATATATATCATATATATTAATAAAATTAATCATTATTACATTCAATGTGAAATATAGATGAAAAATGAATGACATTGCATTGTGAAGATGGTATGTCATACATATGCATGAGTGACGTTGTCATCTCTTAATATATTAGATGGAAAAATGGTAGACATAATATAATAGTTACAGAACTATTATTTTTTCATAAATATCGTATAAAAATATATTTTCCATCATAATTAACACCCCGAGATATGGTAATGTAAAAATGATAAAAATATCATTTTGTGAGGCGATAATCTGTCGTACACAAGATAGGAATGTTCATTACCCATTATATAGAATCTTGTGAATGTGTAGGTAGAGAACTTATAATAAAAAAATATTATTACTATATTGAGGAATGTTTTGTTATTATACGAATTTATATATATGAAATTAAAATAATTGGGGGTTCAATGAAGAAATTAAATAAGGACATTTGTTGATGAATGTTTCCTCTTTTTTGGATATCCCCATTTGATTTGAACAAAAAGAATTCAATGGTCATATTTCTACCCAAAAGAAGGATATTATGATGAGTTAAACGAATATGTGAGGATAATTGGTCATATCTTCCCAAATCCAAATGGGGTTAGAGATGTAAATAAAAGATTAGGAGATTTCACCTTTTATAAGAGATGTGAGGGTAACTTTTGGAAACACTCAAATTATAGATTTATAATAAATTAATTCTCAATTCAAATACCTCGAAACGTACATGGATATGAAAATAATAAGATATAAAATTTTAATATCCTATAATCTCAAATATTAAGCAGGTTTTGATTTAATTTTAATCCTTAGGTTTTTAATTAACCCTTTGTTAACAAATTTTAATTTTAACATTTCTAACAACGTTTTTAATGATAAAAGAATTTAATTTTTACCTATAAAGTATAAATTTCACTATAAATATTCAATTAATGATATTTTATACCATATATCATCATGTTGTTCTTATATAAATTTTTTATTTTTTTACCGAATTTAATTTAATTTTTCCTTCATAAAATATCATAATAGTTAATTTTAACAATATTCATTATTTTTATTTTTATAAAATATCATATCTTCATGATATATTCAAAAAAATCTATATTCACTCATCTCTATCATTTCAATGTTATCCAAAAATTAAATTTAGACATTTATTCTTAAAAATTTTATTTATTTTATTGTTTTTAGTATATTTTATTATGTATTTCTATTACATAAAAAAATAAATCATCATCATTATAGAATCCTTTAATATATTTATTTATTTGTTAAAAATAAAAATAAAATTACCCTGATAATAAAAATAAACTTTAGATTTCTAATCTCTATTTATAGTTAAATTTATCTTCAATATAACTGTATATTAATAATGATATAGTTATTGAAAAAATGAGTATTCGATCTTTTACATCTCTTCAAATAAAAGGTTATAAATGTATTTCTCTCATCTAAGTGGCATAAAAATGATTTAATTTTGGCCCGAGGATTGTTTTTTTCAAAAACCAATAATACAATGAATTTAGGACAAGTTTGTGTGTTTTTTTATATTATTGATAATATTTTTTTTAACCTTAATTACTTGATTTCCCTTTTACCACACTGATATAAAAATCACTACACTTATTTTCATAATTCCTAAAAATAAAAGAACCCTATTTACATAATTTCAATGAAATAATTAGAAATATGGAATCCAATTTTAAAAATTTAAAACACAATATTTCTAAAAATTAATTTAAAATTATTCCTGTTGATATGGTGAGAAAACAATTTATTAATGTTAAAACATGTAAAAGATTGAAATATTTTTTTATCTAAATTCAATGTAATATTAATTATAATAAACCATATAAGATTAAATTATATAAAATTTTCATAACTTTACTTCAAAACTAACTATAAATATAATTTAGAAATACTATTTATTTCTCTAAAAAAAATTTCTTCAATTAATTTTTTTTATTTTATTACTATTCATTAAAATAGAAATCTTATGAGAAAAATATAAAAAATTAAAGGAAAGTAAATTTTTTTATTTAACATTAAAGGAAGAAGGTTACTTTTTCAAATATAATATATAAATTTGTAATAAATTAAAATATGATTTCCATTAAAAGGAGTTTAAATTACCCTTTCGAAAAATATTTATTTTTATGCATAAGATTCAATTGGTTATTATAATATTCCTATAAAATTTATTGGATGGATATAAAAAATATATGATTAAATATTTATAATATATATATCATTTAAATATTACACTAATTGTAATTAATTTAATTACTAAGACAATGAATATTTGGAATTATAAAAATAAAACTCTTTCCTTTATGATTAGTGGGAATCTATTTTCATTTCTAATTAATTGGTAACCAATAATATATTATAAACCTTATATTTTCTTAAGTAAATTAATATTATCCTTAACTATTAAATAAATTTCTATGTTATATCTTATTATATTAAATAATTATATCTTAATAATATATTAATATTCTGTAAAACTTGGTATTATGTTTAATTCAAGATATCAAGAGGACTCGGCATGGTGTGACAGAATACATGCACAGTATTTCGTATAATTCCAGATAATTAGAGTTTTGTATGTAGTGAAATCGTGACTTGGTGTTGTGTGTAATACAATCCAAATATAATTTTTGTCATATAATAATTTCTATATTCAGTATTGTGGGAAATGAAAAATAATTATAATATTGAATTATTTAAAAAATTCTGAAAATATCAAAGTGTTATAGTCATTACAAATTTTCCCTATAGTATACATGTAGAAATTATTTCTATGGTTGGTCAATTATTCATTCCTGCAATGCTTTTGTGTCTTTTACAATAAAAATAATTTTCACATTTAAATGATTTTTTAGACCCCTCATGGATCTCATTTGGTTTGTTAATGATTATTAGACTGATCCAATGGCCATCCTTGGGGAATTTCAATTCCTTGAATATGTTTAAATGGTATTTATATTATGAAATATAATATTTATATTATTATACTTTACGTAATTTCTTTTTGGAATGTTTTCATGACATAAATGGTCATTTGGCTTAACATGGTAGGTAAATGCATTATCATATGATGAAGTGAATTAATATGAAATGGTAAAAGTAATATGATTATAAAATTAAATGGTTTTGAAGGAAATTTAATTTTTTATTTAATTGAATAAATTATTTTAATATGGAATTGGGAAGAAGTGGATTATTATTCTATATCATGGGAATAAATGATTATTGTCATGGATGAACCCTTGATAAAAAGGTTATATATTATATATCTTGAAAAATTTTGAATGATGAAATGGTTATATATGACAGATATGACAGATCTGATGCATGGGTAATGATTTCACACATGCTTCTTTTTATTATTGATATTGGATGTCTAGAGATGAAACTCGATATCCTTTACATGATAGGATAGACATGAAATTCCTTAATCATGGGTAGAGTGTTGACCTGGAGATCTAGGAACAATTTGAATTTCATATGGCTATGTAAATTGGTTCAATTATCATTGGAATATATGTTTGGAGTGATAATAAAATGTATATTAATCATAACCCCACATAGTGGGGATTGAGCCACAAGATCCCCAATACTACCTCCATAGGCTAGGGGTCACAAAAATCACAGAATAAATTTATTGACATGGGGGGATTTGACTAATGAATTTGTATGAAGATACACATCAATCTCAATGTAGATGTATAAAGAAATAATAGAAAATGATTAAATATCAACATTATTAACCATATATGAAAAACACTAGGTTATAAAAGAGTTTGACAGTTTAAAATAAAATGAAACATGAAAAATAAACACCCAACCAGAAAGTAATCCCAACAGAAAAAAATTGTAAAACTAAACACTGATAGAGACAATCTCTTTATCACTATGCTCTGATAACAATTCATTGTTCAAATTCACCAAGAATCCCAAAGCTCCTTGAAAATATACACCAACCAATCAGTTTTATGTATAAGATGTGACATGCGTGGGAAAACCCCTGAAGTGTGGATATATACATACCCAGTAGAACACCCCAAAAACTGAAGGGTGAGCAGTAAGAGACACTATAGGAATATATAGACGGTGTAAAGAAAACACTACCAAAAGAGAGTAAAAATAATCCAACAACATGGAAATGGAAATATATATATATATATATATATATTATCATACTGAATATTCCAAAATGAGAGAGTTTATAATTTCCATCTCATAGCCTATCCATGGATAATAGTTTCCTCAATTCCAATATTCTATCAATTATGACAAACATCTAACGTGTCTGTTTGATGAGACATCCAAGTCAAGACACAACTCTCAAATATGATTCATAGCTGAGTGGCCACAATAACATTGTAGGGGAACCATGCCTTGTTAAAATAGTATGGAGGAACTTTTATGGTTAATGACCCATGGAAGAACTCCATTGGAGGGTTCCACTCAAGTAAACATTAGAGGAATCACGTCCAGCCGTGTCAGAGAGTGTAAAATGAGTAATTTGTAGAGGGTTGATTCCCATATATAATTGATGAATCCACTATAGTATTTGAAGATACATTATTTGATACAAAAAGGGGTACCACATGGATAGTAGATAAATAACCCATTCCATGACACCGTAGGAGAGTGTCTCTCACATAGTCGAGGACCCAATGCCTGACTCCACAAGACGGTGCCCCTTTGTGGATATTTAGAGGACCCATTCTCTAAACCAATAGGTGGATTCCACTATAAAATTAGATTTAAGAACCATTCCATGTCCCATAGGAGGGTTTAACCATATTGATAGTTAGACGACCCATGCCTAGCCTTGCTAGAGGGTTCCATTCAAAAGCCCCTGATAATCCTGCCTAATAACTGTTTTCACCAATAATCTCAAATATATGTTACATGACAATAATATCTTCAATAATTTCTCAAAATTCAATTAGGAGGAAACCATTTTGTTTCATGTGGAAACACAGTCCTGATAGGCTATTCGTGGTCCAAAATTGGAGTCCAAACGAAGCTGATATGAGAGGATTATGTTTAATAAAATGGAAAAAGGGTACATGCTATGTAAGGGAACCCACGCATCATGTGGTCCCACTCCCTTAAATGGACTTGTATCATTTCTTACATTTATCCCTACACATGTAGACCGATATGATGTGTAAGGGGACTACACTACGTACTAGAGCCACTCGAGATCTGGCCTATCCTCGCTCACCATTCCTATGTAAATCTACCCATGTTTGTGTAGTTAGTAATATGGAATGTTTCTACCCATTCCCATACCCATGTACTTATAGAGTACATTTTAGGTCACCAACAAAAGGGTCACATGGGGTGTTGGGGTCGCACATGGAATATGATACTTTTCTCACTCCAAACCATATCCAACAAAGTAATGGGGTGAAAGAGTGTGTGTTCTTTTGACTAAAAATCTTGTAGTCTAAATTTTAATAGAAACATAGATCTTATCTTAGGAATTTATTATCCTTCTTATATTACATTAATCTCACCTCTATCCACCTGAAATTGGTGGATCTTTCCTACATTCAGGATTCAGTCCATCCTGTTGCCGAAAATCATTATCTGTTAACCATGGTGGTTTGTTTCTCTCCCATCATGCCTCCTTTCATTTTCATTCCGTATCACACACCAAATACACTACATGAATCACTCTAGTTAAGAAATACTTCCCAATAATCCCTCTAATATCCAATTAATTCAATGCATGGGATCCCTCCAAGAATTTGGGGGTCTGATTAGTCTCTGCACCACTAGAAAGTGTCTAGCAATGGGCATATACCCCAATGGGGAAGAAAATGAATAATAGAAGGAGATAAAAGATCTAAAAAAACTAGAACATTAATTAGTGATGTTTTCATGGGAAATGAACAGAATTGGCAATATCCAAGGTTAGAAGACTACATAGAAAATTAATTCTATACACGGGCATGTGAAAATTATTGAAATTCGAACACATATCATGAATCAGTATGATCATGATAAATAAATTTAATGAATAGAATATGAAGTCCCAGAATTTATGATTATTACAACAATTAGTATCATTTATTGATGTTGAACTCACTCAATAACAAAGGAGATGGGTTTTTTCAATCTCTACTCCTTGATATTTCTAGATCCAGAGTTCTGTCAATGTTTGATTTTGATTCCCCAATGATAGGTAGAACGAAACACTGAATCCTTCTTTGTTTTATGGGGATAAATATAGATTCGTTCCTTTCCATTTTATTTAATTAAAATTTCGATTAGGTTAATTTTGTATAGTGAATAAAAATAATTATTTATTTAACAAAACACAATCACCAATGAATGCTTTTATTTGAACATCCCACACTGAGCTATTTTAGATCATTCCTAGAGTAAAAGTCTTGTTTTAGATTAAACCTTGATATGGGATTACTGATTTGAGATTCTGTTTAATATTTATCCGATTTTATTTTTGAAATTTTTCATTTTTAATATTAAATATATTTATAATTTTTATAAAATTAATTCAGAGAACACTGGGCCTCATAATCTTAGGCCATCTCAATACATAGTTCCAAAAATATATCTAGAAATATTTCAATGTCTTACATGGAAAAAGAAACATATCTACATCATTCCCTCCTTCAATATTTTCATTCAAGAAAATTAATACTATACAAAAATATTTGGATACATATACTACATCTTCCTCGAACTCTCCCAGAAAATCTCCTTGTGAAACAAAGGGATTATCCATCAATGTAGGGTCATCCCCTGTCAATCATTGATCTAAAATGGGTGATCTGAAAAAGTTTCTCCAACCTTGATGTCCAACTCTCCCTAGTCAACCACATATGTGGGGTCATGCATGTATCTCATCAGATTGGAATAAAGGAAGACGACATGCACCATCTCTAACTACGGGGAATGTAAAGGTGGTAACAAACTTCTTCAACACTCTGTATGATCTCAAACATCTTGATGTTCATAGAGGATATAATTTTGACCCATAAGAAACTCCATAATACTCATCATGGGGGGAATGTTAGGAAAAAATATTCCCCTTCTCAAAATACAAAACCCTATGTTGTCAATCTGAGTAAGATTTCTGCCATCTCTAGGATATCCTCATTTTTTCATTAGTGAAGTGTACCTTATCTATCATCGCATATACAATATTTCAACTCACACGAGATGCCACCCCAATCTTTTTCCAACATAATGGTTGACTATTGGGTCTCCCATAAAGGGGTCCAATGTATCCATGCATATAGTATAGTGATAGATATCATTATATACTAACTATATATATGGAAAGTGAACCTCCAATATCCATATTAAGAATAAAAAGCAAACCCCCAGCATATGCTCAAACACTTGTATAGTGTACTCTGTCATCCCATAATTATATGGGTGGAAGGTTATACTAATTGCCATTTGGATCCCTAAAACCCCCTGTATACCACTCAAAAATCATTACTTTAACCATGGATCATGATCTTATACAACAGTAAAGGGAACCCCATAAAGATGAAAAATATATTATACGTACATCTTCCACAAACACACCATTGTAAACCTCTCCAAATAGTAGGGAAGTTTACTGACTTTGTGATTATAGAAGCTATCACCAAGATGGTTTCATGGACCTTTTATTTCAATGGAATCCTTGTCATAATATCCATGGATAGTTCATACCATTTGCACTATGGGTCTCATGGTTATACAATAAACCTTTTGGAACACAGTCCCCATCTGTCACCCACTGACACGTAACGCACTTATAAATGAACTCATCCATCCTATGTCTCTTTTCAACCCACCAAAATTTCCACTGAAAGTGTTTATACATATTCCCCACTCTGAGATGTATAACCAATGGTGAATTGATAAGCTCCCTCATTACCTCTTTTAACATCGTTACTAGGACCACCATCTGTCCCTTGAAAAGTAATTCATGATTTAATCTTTTAGAATATGAATATAGGGAATCTAATAGGGATATATGTTCACAAAATACCTCATAATAATGTTCTCCCATGTGGGACACTCCCACGTGATGGAGGAACAAATGAGTCAACCACATCAACTGATGAAAATTTATACGCACCATATCAACTATGGTCAGCCGCAAGGAAGCCGACTGCCTAAATGAATCCTACAAAAATTGAGGTTTCAACTTCCTAATAATGGAATATTCCACCATAGTTTCCTTCCTATGAGTATATAATTTCTCAAAGTCAAAATTTTTTAGGAACTCCAAAAACTTCCACTATCTCGTGTTCATGTATCTCTTCCTAGAGACATACCTGATACTTTAATGGCCTGAAAAAACCAAAAATGGGACCTCCAAGAAAATAGTGCCTAGAAATCCTCAAGGAGTGTACCACTTCATCAAACATTAGGTCATTATTCACATATTTATTCATATGTGGTCTCAAATCCCTCGACCTATACGAAATAAATTCCTATCTCATAATCAACATGATGTTGGCCCCAACTTCTGAGGCATACCAATATAATAGATACTCTATATCATCCTTTGGTGGTCCCAAAATAGGACCACTAATGAGCCTCCACATCAACTCCTCGATGGATCAATGTATATACTCATTCTAGGTATGAATCTTCCCTTTCCACATCTATTCGGTCAAAGTGGATGAAATCCTAGAGAATTCTACCCCAAACCGCTTCTAGTACACCAATATGCCAGAAAAAATCGACACCACTAACACATTTTTTGTTGTATCTCAAGAAAATTCGGTATATATATTAATTTGGTCAATATCAATACCTTGTTAATATATTAGACTCCTCATGAACTGAACAACATAAATCTACAAATATAACTTCATGAGCATACCAAGAAAATTCTATTTCGGTAGAAAATCTAATACAATCTTCAAGTGATCTACATTATCCTATAATGACATAGTGTATATGGGTATTTAATCAATGAAGACAACCTCAATCAAGATCATGTTTATATAGATGATCCAGTTCATCAAATCCATAAACATGAGAATAGAATTCATCAGACCAAAGGGAATCAGTAGTAAGTCATTATGTTAATAGTAACATTAGAATTCCAGATTTGGAATATCATACTCTTGAATACTCAACTGGGGGTAGCTAGACTAGGGATCTATCTTATATAACCATATCACACTTCAAAATTGTTAAAAGAAGTAATCAATACTGAGAAAATGGAACTTTTTCGTTATCTTCTCCTAGTTCATGAACTGATAATCCACATCAATATGCTAGATCTTGTATTCCTTTTTCACAAAAAAAAACTTTAGAACTTCCCAAGGGGATAGAATTGGCCTGAAAAATCCCTTATCTCAGTGGTCCTGTACATTTATCCATAGCTCTTGGATATTGGTAGGGGCCATTCGATAGGACAAAAAATGTTAGCTTTTTCTCGAGATGCATGTTAATGAAAAAACTCATCTACATATATAAGGGTAGTTCCAAAACATTCTCAAGGAATATGACCATATTATCCTCCATGAATGATGAAATACTGATTTATAAATATCATATTGCTCCAAGGAAAACACTCGCTAACAGATTTGTGATTTCATGCAGCCTCCTTCCCACAAAACCTACTCATCCCTCAATAAGGTCCCTCTTACCCCAAAAGGATACCATTTTCCAACCAGTATAATGTTATTTGACTTCCCTATGGTGATAGTCATTTTTATCAATCCATTGACAACCAATCCATTCCCAAGATGACATCATATATTTCCATCATGAATACTAAATGGTCCCACATTAACTAAGCACTCCCAAGTGATAGATCACATTTCTAGATTTTTAATGATATAGAATATGTGTTCCCCATTCGAACCCCAGTATGATGATGTTGGGATAAAACTAAAACTAGGATATCCAGTTTTTACACTTAGAGTATATCGATTAAGGAATGACTTGAAACTATTTCTAATATTACTAAATGAATATTAGAATAAGTACATATTATACCTCTAATCATATCTTGTGCCACATCATTATAATCATGAAGGTTTTGTAGCTGTCAGTGGCCCTAACTACTAGCTACCTGAGCTACATATGGGTCGCATGGTGTTGGTTGTGGTGAAGGATATTTTACCATCTTCAACCAACCATATCCCCCTACCGCACTTATACTCCTCCTCCCTAGTGGCCATTATACCCTCTCATGGGAGAACACTGATCAAGACAGTAACTCTTCTATGGTGGTTCATCAGCTATCTTCATATATTCCTCAGAACATATTCTAGGGTATTGATGAGCCATGTGAACTCACCTATCATAAGTATAGCACAATCCCACATTAGGAGGCCCTTGTCATCTTTTCTTCCCCTAATGACCAGCTAGATCCTAATACTAATAGGATCTAATGTTCCAAGATCATGTCAACTGGCATCAACTATATTTTGTAGTCAACTCACCCATGTGAAACTACCTACTAGCTCAAACCACTATGAATCCCTCAGACATGATGTTCTCCATCACCAGCTCCTACTCCAACACCTTAGCATTGGTGTGGATTCAGAAGGGTAACACACTAGAAATGAATATATCTATGAAGTCCCTTTTCAAACATCAATTCACGAAATTACCCATCCATAATAATGTTTATGATGTTCGGAGTAAGGTCTATATACCATTCTACATAATCATCTACTATAATTCCCCACTCCTAAAGATCAATAATTTCTTTAATCCGAACTAAGAACAAGTAGGAGGTTTTGTACTCTTCAATTAGTAGATATTGTAAGTTGGTCCATGAGATCATCAAATCTTCATGCAATGTGTTCACAAGACTCCACCATTTCCCATTCAATCATTGGAAAAGGATAGCTTCTAGAACAAACACCTAATTTGTTTGTGTATAGATAAGCATGAAAAAATAGACCACTGACTCTTGAAAATCCTACACTGGCTAAGAATTTGGCTCACCATGGAACCTCACCAGCCTTTGGTGACCATACTCGTGGAGTGCACTAACCCATCACCCAGCCTCATCCAACTAAGTAGGTATGATTTTCTAATGTATATGTGGGGATTATGCTACCTATCTACATGGAGGAGGAATAATATGGGATAGACCATGATCTAAGGCCTCATCACTCAAAAAAATTCATCATGATCTGAAATTGATAATTTGGATGTCTGTCATCAAATATGTATCCTGAAAATTTATAAAACACATATCATGCTTAGATGAGCATAAAAATATATAATTGGAATATGAATGAAGGAATATATTCAAATACAGAAACATATATGATTCATGTAAAATTTTACCCATGAAACTAATGTCCCAGTATGCTGGGTTGACAAGATAATAGTCAAGGTCCTAGTGAATGGATATGTTAGTCGCTGCATGAAAAATGGACACATTTTCATGATAACCACACTCAAGAAACTTTGACACCTTTTCCCTAAATACCTCACATATCCTTAAATAAGGAATAATCAAAACACCCTCTGTAGGATCAAACTATATCTGAGACCAATCTATAATGACAAAAACAGAAGGGGCTCGAGCCACAACTTCCCCATGACCACCTATATTGGACAAGGTTTAGCAACATTTTCTTAAATTAATAACTAACATAAGAGGCCTTTACCTAATGTACCTGTTTTCACACACACTACAATAACATCACACAAGCACATATGAATAATATAAAAATATGTTATATCTCTATTAATAACCATACATGGAAAAAAGTTGCGTGTTCTATAGTATAGAAGTTTATATTGAAAATTATACGAGAAAATACATGCCAAATAAGAAATATGTCCCAAACAAAAAAAAATTGAAAAGTAAATGTTGAGATATCAAAGCTCCTAATCACCAATCTACGACCACTATATTTGATCCAAAGGCACCAGGAAACCCGAAGATCCATTGAAATTATCTCTAACATATCTATATTATGCACATATCATGATACATGTACGAAATACCATGTGGGTGAGTTTATACATACATAGTAGGATTTCCTAAAAGCTGGATGGGTTTCACTAAGAGACACAATAATAATAAATATACTGTAGAAAAACATATCAACCAAAAGAAATAGAGTTAATAGAATCCAAAAAATGGATATAGGTATATATAATATAAAACCAAAGAAACCTAAATGAGAGATAAGGGTATCCCCATCTACCAGTAAAACCACATAAGGGAATTCCATTAGTCACAAGAGTACATCTGCGATGCCCAGCATCTCACGCATATGTCTAAAACCCATCCAATTAAATCCACACCGAGACAATGTGCCACATATCCAATGGGATAAAATCTCTATATTGAGGACACATTCCTTGGTACAATAGGAGGGTTCCAGTTCGATGGTTGATGACCCATGCCTAGATCCCTTAGGAGGGTGCCACTTGAGTAAGTGGTAGAGAACCCATACCTAACTCAGCCATTGGGTATCACTATGGTATCCATTTGAATACCCATGACCGTACTAGTTGGTGGGTGTCACTCTAGTAGTTGAGGAAGCATTCCATAATACAAAAATAGGGTTCCACTATGATTAAAGATTTAGTATCCATTCCATGAACTTATTGGTGGGTTCAATTCTCATAGTCGTGGCCCCAAACACTGATGTTGTAGGAGTGTTCCACTTGGTGAATAACTAGAGGACCCTTGCCCTATCCCAATAGGAGGGTTTCAATATGAATTTAGATATAGGAATCATTCACTATAAAAAATTAAGGTTCCACTCTATATACATGTTGAGGACCCTTTCCCAGCCTTACTAGAGGGTGCCACTCTAAATCCCCTAGTGATCCATCATGGTCACTATAATTATCATGCATCTCTTAGATATAAATCACAAAAAAACATAATGAATCATATCTAAAAAGAAACTATAGTGTCCACCATGACATTTTATATGGAAAAACACTCATGATATTATATTCATGGGATAAAAATTGAGTCTAAACTATATAGATATGAGAGGTTGATGTTTCCTCAAATGGGAAGATATCGTACACAGTGTGTAATGGGAACCACATAGAGTGTGTCTCCACTCTATCGTATGGGTATTCTATACCGGTATGAAACTCATTGCCCATTTATACCTATATGGATTGTAGGGGGACAACATGGAGTGTCTGAGGCACTCAAGGACTTGCAAGTGCTCCAAAAAATTATCATGTAAAGCTACCCAGGTCCATATACATAGTCACACGACATGTGATTGGCCATACACATTAATATCTACTCCATTAGTATGAATTGGGTAACTAGAATAAGGGGCCCATGGCATGTGGTGGCATGCACGACGTGTGATACTTTCATCGCCTGACACCCTAGGCAATGTAGCGAAGGGTTCACACTACCTGTGTTATTCCAACTAAACTTTGTGAATTTGGGATTTTTTAGAAAACATAATTATTCTCTTGGAATTCTAGATCCAGATCTTATACGATGAATTTCAGCCACATACACCAATAAATAGTGTCTCGTTCCTTCATTCATCATTTTCTACTATCTGGTGTCCTGAAATCTATATCTGTCATCCAAAATGGTTCCTTAGTCACCCCGCTAGCCTCCATCCATTAACATTTAGTCCTAGATCCCAAATCCATTAGAATCATCACTCATACCCCCCAATAAATCTTTATCATCCCTTTAAACACTAATTCATTTTTTTCATTTGATTCTACTACAAATACAGGGGTTCGAAGGTGCTTTATACCAACCAGCAACATGAAGTCATAACCTTGTAGCATAAGGATGAATAATATTGGGGATAAAACATTCAAAATATTAATGAACTATCATCAGAAAACTGTACTTGTCCAACAAAAAAATTTAGGAAATCCATAATGAGAAAAATATATAAATTATTAAATGTGTACATGTGCGCATGCAATGTATTTCATTGAAAATAAAGATCAAGAATCAATATGATCATGTTCAATAAATATAATTAATTTGGTTATACATCTAAAAATTTATGAGTCATATGTCAATTGTGATTGTTCATTGACAATGAATAAGATCACCAATCAAAGAGAGGGGTCATTGTGTATGTTGCAGCATGATCATCATGGATCTGGAGTTCGGCCATAATCAGATTTTGATTTTACAATGAGAGGTGGATAGAAAACCTAAATCCTATCAGGGCTTATATTGGTAAAAATATAAAATCATCCAAATGTTGTATTTAAAAAATCTAATATATTAATTTAATTAATTAATTAAAAATATTTAATTATTTTACTAAAGGCACCTGTTAACAACTAATTCTATCCAGACGCCCTGTGCCTATATATTTTAGTTTTCACCATGAGTAAAACTCACATTACTGATTCTATCGTGGTCTCATATTTCTAATCCAAGATTACTTTTAAGATTTATTGAATTTTCTTTATTAAACATCACATATGTAATATTACTTATGTTAAATATTTTTATAAAATTAATTTATGGTGCACTGGGCCATGTAATAATAATTCATCTTAGTTCCTAGGTCTAAAATAATATCTATAAATATTTAAAATTATTACAATTAAAAAAATGGTCTATAGAGATTTTTTATTTGATGTGTTTAACCCCAATGATTGATAACTAATATTGAGAAAAAAGTTACTCTCAATTCCCTATTTCATAGTCCCTTTTTTCTACACACACTGTCAGTATTGTTAGATATGATATATCTTTAGACATGACTGGTGGAGGAAAATGATTGGTAATCAAAATCTACATGGGCCTCCATTTGTACCAGATAATATTTCTTGATTATAAGTGCTGATATGGGAAAATTCCCTATGATATATGGTTGGGTCAGGATTTGGGACAGAGCACGGATGAGGGAATGAAACCGAATACCGTTATTTTTTTTGGGATTGTTAGTGATTCTCCTTTTGGGATATACTTGATACGTGACCCAAATATTACATGTAATATTTATTTTATTAGGTTATTTTCACTCATCCTATTTACATATTTTGATATTTGATGCATTTTTATTGATCAGTATTATATTGGATATCATTTCTTCATATTTCTATTTATTTATACTAATGTAATAATTTTATAAATTGGTTATATTCTACCAACATTTTCCATTAGACCCTCGCTACTAGTAAGTAACAATGGAATATTGGATGGTTCTCCTGATGTTATGTGATGAACTGGCATGTGGAAGTGGTTTAGTGGCACACGGGTTGGGACATTACAAATAGGTATCAATGTTATTAATTTTCAATCAAATTATTATTTGGGAAAATAATATTGGAGGCTAGGTAATGTTAGGGATTGAAAATTAGCTCATGTATGAAATTGTATAACCCATGTGTGGGGGAAGACCCATCTTCCCATTGAGGTTGATATTCTATATATTCACATGTTACAATTGGATGTTATTACACCTTGGGTGATGCACTTATTTTATGATGTTAATATGTTATGATATTTTAATTTTTCCATTATGAGATTTGGGTTTATATCCATTCATCATTTTAGGATCTCAAGAAATTTTTGTTTCATGGATCATGTCAGGAAGACATGAATGATAATTTTATTGTTCATTTATGGGTATTGAAATGTTTTGAAATTTGTTTTATATATGGGGTTCCTTAATGAAAAAGGTTTAAATTCATGAAATAAATTATTAATATAATTTAAATTTTAAAACTCATAATTGGTAGGATTTTAAAATTATAAAATGATAGACGGAATGTGAAGATGGAAAAATAGTTTCAAATGCAATTCTTATAAAATATAGATGTTCATTTTACCTGAGTCATCTAGGACCTGGGACATTGATTCTTTATGGTATTTAAAGTATGGTGTTTTTAACCCGTTAGGATTGTGTATGTAGAGTAATTTATTAATAAATTTTGTGAAACCAATTTTGATTAATTGTGGAAATGATATGTAATGTTCCATGAATGTGTGTTTTAAACTATAGATATTCACTTTCAAAAGGTCTATTGCAAGTAGGGACAAAGGAGGAAATTTCTACGAATTCACCACTGAAAGTTGAATAGTAGCCCCCTTTGTTTCCATTTTATATGTAAAAAGATAATTTCTATGTTAAATTAGCTATATTTATGAATATTATTGAGCGATACCTAGGGAAAGCTGCACTGCGGATGTTTGATATGGTCATGGAATTACAAATCCAACATCCTCTGATGTTCTCTAGAGAGGCTTGTCCTAAGGGAGGTAAGATATTGATTGAATCTCTGAAAATGATTATATACTATATAGATACCCTTTTAGGTAAGTGTATTGGATTATAGTATTAAATATAGTGAGGACTAATGAATTTCTGGTGAGATATTCAGGTCTGGACTAAGTTGTTGGAGGGTATGTCTTCGAAGGACATTAATAGAAGTTCATGGAACACATTTACCCCAAAACTCTAATGATGGATAGATTAGTTTTTTTTTTGGTTTTTTGGCCTAATGGAATATTTTAGTGATGGTTCATTATAAAAAATTCATTTTCTTCAAGAACATTTATCCAAAATTGAATGGTCTTGAGGTAGTAGCAATAAAATGTTTTCCGTATGTACTCACATGTGAGCTCAAGTACCGAGTGAATATCCTACTCTTGAATAAATTTCTTGAGGTGGTGAATCAATATATCATTTTTGAGGGGAGCCTGATGGTGCCTTATAGTTGTGTAAATGTAGGAATATTTTATTGATTTGTAATTTCATTCTTTAATTATTGGATGTGAACTTATGAGAAGTTTCACAATGGTGGTGGTGGGAAGTGTATATAGGGGAGATGATTGACCATGTGGATAAGTGTTCTGGTGATTTTCTATCTGTGCAATATTCCTAGTCACATGAGAGTTCAGATATATTTCCAAATATTGAATAAAAATAGTGTGGAATTATTATACATCTATAGAGGATCTGATGCAACCATTTTCTGATCTCTAGTGAGGAGGTCCTAGGCTAATATAGAGTATTGACAAGGGATATTCTCAACTGTATCATCCTGGAAGTAGGTGTTCATTGGGACAAACTAGTTTGGATAGAGGATGAGGTTCATCAGGATAGTATTTATAATATAAATATATTTTATAAGTGAAGGATACTTGGAAATGAGTTTAGGGTAGAGGGATAGGTTTTTTGCATGTTTTATTTCCTACATCAGATGATAAAAAGGCATGAACATTGACTGTTAAAAGTAATATTCTAGTAACTTACGCCCATGATAAAGAATTTCTAGATATAAGAGCCTTAATTTTATTTGAATCTACTCTATTGTTAAATGGTTTTGGTTAAACAGTTCAGTTTTTTATAGGTTTATGTCGACTAACATGAAACTAGGAGTATGATCAGAGTGTATTTGACATTTCAAGGAGTGATCCATTAAGATTAGTCGGTAACATCATCATTTAAAATTATTTAATCATGATATTTTAGGTTTTTAAGGGATACTATGAATGGAACTTTGCGTCATATATTATGCATAAATTGATTTTTTCCATATGGGGAGAGAGTTTCATGTCTTTTAAACGTGGAATCTATATTAACCATGGTGAATCAGATATCCAGGCTGTCTATGTAGGGATAGTTCATTATCATTTGGGTGAGCTCACATACCTTGTTAAGGGCTTTAATATTAGCAGATGGGGAGTGTTCCATGAATTATACCTTCTTATATTGTACATTTTTCTTGATGCGTTTATAGGGGATTTCTCATGGAAACACCCAAAGGGGGAGGTTGGATAAAAAAAATAATTTAATTCTCGAAGATGATCTGGATTCTCTTATGAAATAAATAATAAAACAATAAGTACATAAATAGAATATGAATTAGTCGGTGGTTTTATATAATTAAGGATTCATTCTTTCAATCATGTCACCAAGGGGATCAGATGTTTTTTTATAAAAAGGTTTTCAAAATATTACTCTTGTGTTTTGATTATCGAATGTTGAACCAAATGAAGATTTAGAACTATTATATTTTCAAACATATTTGTGATATTTGAGTCCAGTTGAAGGGATTTTTTTATTATCTAAGATTTATTTCAGATCAAGTTATCATTCATTAAAGGTGATACCATCAAATATACCAAAAAACAATTTCAGAATCTATAAATGTTTGTATTAGTTTTTATTGATGGCTTTGGTATTTAAAAATTCCCTTACTATGTTTGTGGATTTAATGATCCAAATATTCCACAAATAAATGGACCAATTTTTTTTTGTTTTCTTCATTAATGGAATCTTAGTGTTGAACAATACTCATAAAGATCATGTCAAACATCTTAAATTAATTCTAATTAAACTAAGTGAGAAGAAACAATATATTAAGCTATCTCTGTAGTTTTCTAGATAAAAATTAAAATTTCATGGGTCACATCATTATAGAGTAATTTCTGTTAGTTGATCCTAAGAAATTATGAAAAATTGTTTCTCTGGAGAATACCAAAAATGTTTTTGTTATATGATTTATATTGGATGGTTACTTCCATTGGTTTATCTAGAACTTTTTGTGATTGGAAATTTCACTCTCATGCTTGACCATGAAGAGAATAATGTTTCAAAGGTATATGTCAAGTGAGAATGAAATCTTGTAATTGAAGTGAATTTTTACATTAGAACTGATTATGATCTTACATTATCAGAGTATGTAATATACTCGATTTTTTAAGGAATCTGTTTTTGGGAATGGGGTTTTGTTGATATTGGTAGATCGAGTCATGGTATAATGATCAAAACAATTTAAGACACATGACTTAAACTATCTTATACATGATATTGAGTTTAAAAAATTTGTCTATTATTTTATGTTATGGTGAAATTATCCCCTATGTGAGAAGTTTAAAATGTATACTAATAATATTTTCCTTAAATATATCTTTTCACAATGGGATTTAAATCTCTAATAGTGGGGATTTGTTGATTATATGTAATAATTTTATTTCAAGATATATTATTTGCTAGGGATGGTAGGAAGTGTTAATAAATCATTTAGTTGAATGATATAGACTTGGTAAGTCCATGAAACTTGTTCTAAGTGGAAGATGAGAGTAATTTTCATAGATATGAATACATGTTTTCAAGAGGATTGTGTGGAGATAAGCCTAATGTATTTATATGTCCAACCCTCTATTGTGAGTCAGATCAAGAGAATATAATATGTGTATCTAGAGTTTCTAGTGTTAACAAATAGATTTGAAGGTAGGGAGATACATCCTACTTGTACCATTGATGATGATGAGATAATTTTTTTATATGGTCATGTTATTGTGCCTTAATGTATGTGTGACAATATTATATGTGAGATTCATGACTAAATGGGGGATGTCCACCTATTATTTTCCAAAATGTAACATTATCATTGTAGAAGGAATTGGTGGCTAGGAATGAAGAAGAAAACAAAATGTTTTATAAAATGATGTTACACATGTACATAGGTGATGGATAAACATTAGTTTCCTACTGGGCTTTTATAGCCTTAGACAATTCTAAAATATAAGTATGATGATGTTACCATGGATTTTGTTATGGTTTTACCAAGGGATACATAGAATAATTATTTGATATGGGTGATATAATAATAGTTTGAAAATATATATCATTTCTTTTTTAATTATTTAGACATTCATAAGGGATTAGTTGGGTAAATTGTACATTCGTGAGATAGTGAATATTCATGGGGATAATTCAAGAATCATTTTTTATTGAGGTACATGATTTATATAGTACTTCTAGAAAGGCTCACATAAGGAAATAAGTAATCTGGGGTTTTGAATACAACATTTCACACAAAAAACAGATAGAAAATTAGTACTATCTGAGTGTTAGAGGATATATATAGAGAATATGCCCAGGATTTCAGTGGAAGTTGGTAGAAATACCTAGTCCATATTGATGTCTCCTATAACAATAGTAATTATGTGACTATTTAGATGACAACAGGTGAGGCATTATATTATTGGTCTTGAAGATCATATCTTTGTTATCTAGATGTGGGAGAGTTAGAGTTTTTGGTGTTGAGTATCATGCAGGAAACATCGAAGATGATTCGTTTGATTTGAATGTTGATGGTTGTGGACTAGAGTAGAATAAATTATACATTTATTGAAATCATTTAGCTCTTGACTTTATAATAGTTTATTGTGTGTTTCTTCTATTGTCTTCAGGATTGAGGCACCATCAGATTTAAATTAAGGGTATGATGACATTAACATATATTGGATCTTTTCATATAGTGTATATGATTGGATAATTTGATTATAAACTAGATCATCCAAATAAACAAAGTTCTATGAAAAATATTATTAATTTTTTATAACATCAATGATGTCAAACTGAACATTCTCATGTGATTGATGTTTGTGATGTTGATATTTAGGTGGATATGTCAATTTAGAAGAATCAAATTCGTTTTGAGGATCATAGTTAAAAATAATTGCAGGGAAGAATTGTGTCTTTGGTACAAGTGCTATGAAAAGAAGGTTAGGTTTTAGGGGAAACAAGGGGGAGGTGTGCTGATTTGTCCTAGTGGCATAACCAATTTACCGTGGAGGTTTAGTGATGCTTGGGAGTGATGCTTGAGGAATATATGTTTTATTGGGATTTTTCAAAAACATGACCCTTTAATGATGTTTTTTTCATTGTAATTTTCAATAAAATCCATTTCAAATCATTGATGGAATACCTCCCAAATATATAAAGGTTCTGAGAGTGTATCGGGTGTTTGAGCCACGAAAAACAGGAAAAGAGTACCATAAAATGCATGGGGAATTGATGTAGTAGAGTTAATACTAAAAGTGATCTATAACCATAAAACCTATTAAAGGTGGTTTCATATTTGATAAACATATAAAGGGTCCTAGAAAAGCAAGCCACCTATAAATTAAGCATCTTAATGTCTTGCACATTATTTCCCAAACCATTCAGGTTCCTTAGTAAATTGTGTGAACCATTCCATTTAATTAATAAAAGAGACTACAAGGTGGGAACAAAATTTTCTAAACCATTTTTACTAACCATGAATCATTTTCAAAGTGTAAAAAAATAATTATTTTTACCTATTTATCCTTATATATTCTAGCACATTTTCACCCCCCCCCCCTCCATTTAATCACTTAGTATCCTAGGGTGCATACTGAAATCCCCCTCCTCTTCCAATAATGGTTCTCCTTCTATTATAGGTAATTTTAGTTTCTATTTTTTTCATTAAATTCCCTATGAAGCTCTTTGACATTTTCCTTCTATTTTCAGGAAGAATATTTGTATGGTTTTTCCTACACTTCCAAATCTCATAAACCCAATTTCTAGGATTTTTTTGTTTTAGTTTTTGAGGAAGTTTTACAATAAATCAATTATCATTGTTAGATGAGTTTTTTTCATTGAGCCTCTATTTGTTGTTCTATATTATTTTTCCCATGGTCTTCACATTGATCTTTTGTAAGTGGTTGTTCCATTACACTGTCGTGATTCATATTTGTGTCATTGACTAGGAAATGAAATTTAGTAATTTAAATGATGCGTTACACCCGAAACAAATGATTTTTTTCTATTTTTGATTGTGATATGGATCCTACGGCCACCCATGATGCGTACCAATTCCATTAAAATTTTAAAAATGGTTGAAAATGATGAAATATAGAGATTATTTGATAAAATTAGTTGAAATTGTTATTTGAAATGTTAGAATGGAATAAACATATATTTTGATTAACTTGGTAAGTTGATTTGTTGCGATATGATAATGATAATTTACAAGAAATGGGAAAGGGGGAATATTCCTACAATTTAATGGTTTGGGAGAATATTTATGTGTCGAGTTAAATGAATAAATGGTATATGTATTGAATAGGCAAAAAGAAGTTGTCTATATTAGAAAATTGGAATAAATGAATGATGTGATCGGTGAACCCTTGATAAAAAGTCCCTATGATATTGCTTGAGAAATGTGGGATGGTGTAATGGTTATAGATGATAGACATGGTGGTTCCAACCCAAGGGTAAGGATGATATCCATTATTCTACTTATCCTTCACATAGGATGTCTAGAAATGATGATAGTTATCATAGACTTGATATTATTGACATGAATCTCCTTAATCATGGTTAGGGTTCCTATATTAACGAATATTATTTGGTAATGGTAATCCGATCAATACGTGTTGGAATCTATGTTAGGAATGATATGAGAAACTATTTTAATTAATGTTTCAAATGTAAATACCCAGAAATTTAAAAAAAATATTAAATTCTTTGGAATATTACAAGTCTGTAGTTTCTGACAATGCTTGATTCTGAGGCCCAGTGTGCCCAGAATCTATTTATGAAGTTTTGTTCTGGTACGTTCAATAAATGTACGTGCAGGTTTTTCTATATTTTGAACCATTGCTCAGAATAGAAATCTGAGGGCACCGATGAAATCGCAACGCTGTTATTCTCTTAAGGGGACCTTCACCACAGTTGCATTTTATGTGGGTTGAATGCTATAATTTGGGATTTTGTAGAAAATTAAATAAAATTGTTGTATTGTAGAATTATATTTAAGAGGTGGTTATTTCCTCCAATGGGGAGTTGAGGTGAGGCCCACACCCCGCATAAATCCTATCATGAATTTTCCAACTCTTGAGATTAATTAATTTCACTTAATTAATATAGTTTTGAATTAATTTGAAATGGATTTGTAGTTTATAATTTTTTAAAATCATATTATTTCATTTTGTTTGGAAAATATACTAAGCGATTTGGGTAGAAACTCTTGGTGGAACTTTATTCATCCTCTCCAGCGAAGAAAATGAGGAACATGATCGCCTTCCTCCACTTCTTCATCCGGGGTGAGAAAGGAGGTGATGCCACAAAGAACGCTACCTACCTTGCTCTTCCTCCAACGTTGATAGAATGACACCTTCATCCGCGATGCCCGACCTCCGCGACGCTCGTCTTCCGCGGATTGACGCCATGCAACCTCATATATGAGTTATGGGTTTTGTATAAAATCTATGTTAATAAATTATCTCGTTCTTGTTGAATCCATTATAATGTCTTTGGCCAACTGTTATCGCCTAATGTGAATGGAGCGGGTCAAACTAACATGGCCCAAAAACCCTCTGTTGAACCTCGGTTTTATTCATGATTGAGGCGGTGATGGAAGAGGTGGTGGTGACCGGAGTTGACGATGAACGAAGGCAGTGACGGCAAAGGTGGCCTTGCACCGACCTGTTAGAGGATCGCGGCACTAGATGCCACACTGGTTGAAGAGACTTCATCCCATAACCGGGCCTCTTGGTTGTAGAGGAACCATCCTACTTTAGCTGGCAGGGCTGGAGAACCACATCGTGCCTTTGGAGCCGCTCTGCGGTGAACCGCAGCACGAGCTCCACTGGGCGGTTCGGCGGAGAACAGACCGGCTGCTTGTCGGTCGGGGTGAAAGAAGTTACGGAACTCGCTGGTGCCGCATGCGGAGGAACAACGGCCCACCTGTGTGGTACCCTCGCGACTAAGGATACCAGTCGGCTATAGCCGGCTGGGCATAAAGGGGCGGCACTGCTCAGCGTCGCCGTTTCACGAAACCCCCCCTGTACAGACCCGTATCCTGACGTTCATGGACATTACATTACATTTGCGGAATACTTAGTACATAACAAAAACACACACACACAAGGATCGTAATAGTTTAGTGTCTTTGGAAACTCGGAACGTAATCTTCTAATCGTGGTGAAAGTTCTTCAATATCTCCCATAAAGATCTTCTTCTTTTTTACCTAAAACCTTTCTTTATATCCTGGGGAAAAGAAAACATAAAAGGGTGAGCTCAAATGCTCAGCAAGGGCAAATAAAGGAAATAAAAATCATATCATATCTTTTTGAAAATCAAAACCTGCAAAAGAGATCATAATATCTTAACATGGAATAAATCATAGAAGTGAAAATGAGATCCCCATAATCATAACATAAGACTTGAAACTTTGTGGCATGCACACATAATCATGGAAAATCATTTCTTGTTAGTCATGACTCATTGCCAAGACTATCTTAGTGGACAAAGTCCCTTTCTGAACCGAGTTCACTCCTCGTTTCAGTCCTGTATCACTGAACCGAAATAACCTTTCGTTCCAGCCATGTCTATCTCATGAGATATAAAATCTTTACCCAATGCATTGGAGGGAGATATAGGTCCCACCCATCTTATAATGAATCCTTTCTTATGTGTGCCACATAATCATAAAACATACATCATCGCATAACACATGTAACAAAAATGGGATTCTTGAAACATCATGACATCATAAATCAATTCATATAAGATAATGGAATTCATAAAAATAATTCCATCACAACATGATCAAATCAATGTAATAATAGGGATAAAAACAGAACCCTTTATTAACTTAGATGGAAAATAATTTTGATAAAACACTTGAACTTCATTCTTGAGGAAAATATCCTTTCTTCTTCAAAAACATTTTTCCTTTCATAACATGTCATACAACTTTAAAATAAAAGAAGTTGATTAAAAATAAACTTGAAAACTTGTAAAGGAAGCTTCTTGGAAATAATGTTTTAAAAATCCATTCAAGCTGTATAAGTTAAAAAAAACATTCTTCGTACTTTTGTCGGAAAAGTCAAAAAGTACCTCGTACGAAAAACGACAAAAGATTCCTTTCATATCTTTTACAAAAAACTTACCGAAGGGTAAAATTGGATATAAACTATTGTAGAAGGAAGGAAATAATATTACATATCGAGGGAACATGGATGTGGATGATAAAATATACCCCAGTAATTACCAAAGTAAAAACAATCTCGGATAAAAGTGAGATTGTGATATTTTCCCTTACCTTAGGTCCAATTTGCTTCATATGTGTCCGAACCTCCTGTATAATGATTTAAATAATGTCATTGACTTATTAAAGAATCATATTCATTGTTATGATATCATATATGGTTCACTTATGACATTATATTACCCGTTCTTTTGTAAATTCCATGTTAAAGAAGCGTTTTGGGTAAAATCGTTTCATTTATCGTAGGTGTTTTGACTTGTTGTTCTTGACATCATTATTACTTATATCATGATTTACTTAATTCCAGAATATAAAATATGATTTATATATCATATATATTCAGTATATATATATATATAATAGATAGATAAATAAAATGAAAAACACCGTTCATGGAGACGGTAGTCCGTACGTACGCATGAACGCTGTTTTTCTTTCCTTATTGTCTTGAAATGGAAGTAAGTAGATGACATACATATGTATATATATACATAAATCCAGTAGCTTTATAATGTCATATATTTCATTATTATTTCTTATATATACATTATAATCATTCTTAAATGGTTAACATGGAGAATGAATCTCATCGCGTCGTGGAGACGGTAGTCCGTACGTACGCACGAGCGATGATATCATTTCTATAAATATTGAATTGAATTGGAGTGGATTATACAATATATCAGAATCAATATAATGTTGTAATAACTATGTATAGTTATTCTTTACACCATTATACCCATCCATGTAAGGTGGTGGTGGAAAATAGATTACACCACGGCGTGGAGACGGTATTCCGTACGTACGCACGCGCGGTGATTTCTTTTTCCGTAGGATGGATAGATGGTGAAATAGGGTTGTTTCATACTTATAATAACATATCAGTATATGAGTGATACTGATGTTATTACTTCATAATGAAACAACCTAAGAAGAAGAAGTGGAAGAAAAAATAAAGATGAAAGAATTGGTAACGGTAATTACCTCTTCTTTGAAGTGCCTCTTTGAGACCTCCTCTTAGGGAACTAGAATTGGTCTTTGAGGAAGACCAGAACCTCTAGGATGTTTCTAGGGAAGTGGAGAAGAGATTTTGGCAGGGGTTGGCCGAGCTTGAGTGCTCAAATTGGTGTGAGGAGGAGGGGGAGGAGGTGTCCTTTTATAGGGGAGGAGAGGGGCACCTTAGGAATATCTCAAAATGTTATTTTATATTAAAGTCAAAATCGGTTTATAATGGTTCCAAAGGGTCTTATTTCGAAGCTAAAGTGGGGATGGGTCGAAATCCTATCAACCAATAGAATTTAGACAAGTTTAGGATATTATTTTAACCTTATCAATTAGATTTAACTCTAAGTTAAATAATTTAACTTTTACCATGTCTTTTTGTTTTCTTTCACTATATGGTTAATAAACTTACTATAACATGCCAAACGAACCCCAAATTGTTTATTATTAATATATATATCCTTATCTAAGTCATTTGGCCGAACTTTAGATTTTTAGGAATACAATAACAATTAATAATATAATATTTGATTTAAAAACTATTTTGTGTCAATTTTGACACTATTTGATATATGATTTTTGTGAAAGTCATAACAGAATTAAATGTTCGAACCAAGTTGATTAAATCAACATTAATATATCATAGTAACCTAGAAAATTAGTGGAATTCATAAAAAATCTCAAATTACATTTATTTTGGTGTTTATAACATCAATTATGTCAATATTTCATTAATAAGATAATTACTGCATCATCATTGTGTCATAAATAAATTAAATTATTTTATTTCTAAAAATTACAAATAAAATACCATCATGTAGGAAATCTTTTTAGATTTCTAGTGAATATTTAAAATCGAATTTATCTTATGTATAACCCCATATTAAAAATGATTTACTTATTAAACTTTGATTTTAACTATTTTAACCTTTCTTTAAATAAATTAATAATAAATGTCCTAATCTAATCCAAGTGGGCCTAAATGGTCATATTTTATTCCTAAGTTTGTTTTTGGTCGAATTACATTTGTCCAATAGAATTAGGACATGTGTTAGGGTAATAGTAATATCATATTTACCCTTAGTTACCCTATTTACTATTAACCGCGGTAAAAAAAGTAAAAAGTTACTATTCACCAAAAAATTATTTTCATCTCATTGAACCACATTTTAGTCCTTGATATTAACCGTGTCTCTCAGATTTTCGAAATTCCATTCACAGAAGCGGCAAAATTAAGTTTTATGAAAAATTCAGTTTTTTTAACTACCACTTAGTAGTTTCACTATTCATCAAAAATTGATGTTTTTCAGAACAATGCCAAAATTTCATCCTAAGCTATATTTCATATTCCGAATTCAAAAATGAAATCTATTTTACCAAATTCATAACATAGAAGTTTCATTAATTAATTTTATAATTAAATCCTGCTGTTAAAATAAATAGCGTGTTTTTAGGAAACAATATATATCAAAAGATTGACACTTGATTATGTCTGGTTTAAATGTGAAATTACAACCAATGACCAACATTGTATTAAATTGTAAAAATATATTCTAAATATACTTTAAAACCACTCAAATTAATAATTTATCACTATTAATTATTTGGATTAAAAAAGTTGTTTTTAATTATAATTTATTAATTTTCACTATTCATCAGAATATGAAAGTTATCCGAAAAGTACCAAAATTTCACCTTAGGCTAAATTTGATACTCCGAATCCAAGAATGAAGTTCATTTTGAAAAATAAGATTTACAGAATTTTAAAAAGTGGTTATTACTATTCATAACGGCTAGTTTTAATAATATTTTAATAGCACATCGTTGTTTAGTGAAACTCGGTATTGCGTATTACACACGCTATCGAGGAAAGTCGCGATTGCGTGTAATGCAAGGCAAGACAAGGATGCGTGTTGTGCAAGCTCCTTTTGGTGTAGCGTACAACACAAGACATTAATAAAATTAAAAAGAATATTTTTTTATAAAATCTTGGGCTGTTACATTCTACCCCCCTTAAAATAAATTTCGCCCTCGAAATTCGTCGGGGTTATAAATGGTTTACTATTCGAAAGTTTCTTTAATAGAAACCCACATCGTAAAAAGGAATATCAAAACCAATCTTTAGAAGCAAAAGTATGAAACGTAACGGTTACCCAAATAAACTAATCATTGGGTTTCCATATAGGTGAAAATATGGATATGGAAGAGAAATCTAACCATCATGTTCTGATGGAGAGTGGTAGAGAACATGGCTATAGAAAAGCCATTAATCACAAATCCATAGATTTGTGATGATATAAGGTACCATCTGATTCATCAGGTATAAGATCACTAGGACAACATTTTTGGTTTTCAAGATCATTTCCCCTAAAGTTGAAAATTTGAATTTTAATAAATACTTACTTTATTTTGGTACAATCTCACTGTTGTTCGTGCCTTGAAAAATTTCCACTTCATCTCTTAAATAAATGAAGTTGAATTTGTTATTCGTGAAGTGTTAGCAGATCATGTGATAGAATGACGGGTCATTCCATCTATCTCAAACAAAAGGTTAGCAAAAATTATATGCATAAATCGATCTATAGTGAGATTAATCATATATGGTTCGTAAAATGGACTTATACTTCATATATCATACTGCTTAATATAATAAAACTAGTTTCTACTAAACAGGGACTTCCTGTAGGCCAGTGGTAGGCGATAAAGGTCAGTCGCACTTCGGTTGTGGGTTCGATTCCCACAGCCTTGTCCGAAGCGATGGGCTGTCGCCCGTCCTGCAGGTTGTCCTTTTTCTAAAACTATATTACTATAACATCCCATCAATAATATCGAAAAAAAACATCTATCCTTAAACAATACTAACTTATGTCCAACATAATCCATTCCAATCTTTAGGCTTATCCATAATACTGCAGTCCATTCTCATAACATAGTGAAAACGATTACCAGAGATTTAATACCATCGTTGATCCCCATATATCATAAGATATGTTTTGTTGGTCACATTCCAAACATTCAAAGTCCTTAATCATGTATTCTCTTGAATACCCATTGAACCTTAGTGAAAACTTGAATGCAGTTAAAAGTTAACACTTTCCACATACCAAAATCCTCAAAATTCTATATACTCAAACCATGATATCACTTAGTCCTTATATCAATCATGAGCTCATGAATACTATTAAACATTTCATTTTCTCGTCTTCATTATGCGCATATCATCTTATTTCCAAAAAAAAATATCTCAATCACTTTGAATACCACATCAATAAATATTGCAATACTCAATGATACAACATTATTTTGGAATCCCATTACATAAACGCTTAATCATTCCACCACATCGTTATCATATTCAACATCGCCAATAGTGATCGCATGTGACTTCCCTTTGTCCTTTTCCATCAGTGGTTGCTCATGTTGATCATCACTAACCCTTGGATTAGGGCAATTATTAGCATAATGCCCCATTTCCTTGCACTTGAAGCATTGAAGTGTTGGTGGTGCGTTCTCTACAGTGTTTTCTTTATTCACATCATTAGAAACCCTTTTTCCATTACTTCGACACTCAGCTGCTCGATGACCTTCTTTTCCACACTTAAAACATTTTCTAGTTCCTTTAAGGCAATCTCCACCATGCTTCTTTCCACACTTTGTGCATAAGGAAACATTCATCATCTTTTCACCATTATTATGATATTTCTCCTTGAACTCCATCTTTCGTTTCTTGTCAAAACCATGAGATGGATATGTAACACCAACTTCCATTTCTACCTTGATAGCACAACGCACAATTTCTTCATAGCTACTGAAGTCTCTTATAGCTAATGCCCTTCGAAGACTTGGTTTTAAGCCACTGAAAAATCGATCAACTTTACTTTCAGGTTGGATGATAATGCCAGATGCATACCTTGCAAGTCTTGTAAAATTCGCTTCGTATATACCAACAGATTCATCATCCTTCTGCTTCAGCTCAATAAACTCCTTTTCCATCTTTGTTCGAAGAATACGAGGGAAGTACTTACTGAAAAACAAGTTCTTGAACTCGTCCCATTCCATGGACTCAATTTCATCCCTTGGCCTCGTATTCTTGATAAGATTCCACCATTGATCAGCTTCACCTTCCAAACGATATACTGCTAAGATGACTTTATCATGTTCAGAACATTGAAGAACTGAAAATATCTTTTCAGTGGTACTGATCCATTGTTCAGCAACAAGTGGATAGGAAGTCCCACTGAAAGAAGGTGGACGTTGCCTCATGAAGGACTCAATAGAATATTGTTCCCTTCTCTGCTCATTTGGAAGTCCAGAATGATTCATAGCTTGTGTATGTATAGCAATAAAATTTTGCACTCCATCTCCCATAACATTTGTTTGTTCAGGAGGGCAATCATTGCATTGTCCATTGCATTGATCAACACGGTTCCTTCGGGTTCCAGCCATCGTCTAAAACCCAAAAAGAATAGTGTGAGAGGAAAAAATCATGCTAGGGAAAACAACACAATAAAGGGGGAGTACCTTCAATATCCAACATCTTAGGTTTAATTCTATGATCGTTAGCGTAATTCTATTACTATAACCTATACGTATACTTATCCCTAGGGACATCCCTAGACATACCTTAGAAATATCTCTAGGGATCTCACTAACGTTTTCGCATCCTAGTTTCCAAAGGTTGACTAAACCTTTCCTTTGATACCAACTGTAGAGACCCGTATCCTGACGTACATGGACATTACATTACATTTGCGGAATACTTAGTACATAACAAAAACACACACACACAAGGATCGTAATAGTTTAGTGTCTTTGGAAACTCGGAACGTAATCTTCTAATCGTGGTGAAAGTTCTTCAATATCTCCCATAAAGATCTTCTTCTTTTTTACCTAAAACCTTTCTTTATATCCTGGGGAAAAGAAAACATAAAAGGGTGAGCTCAAATGCTCAGCAAGGGCAAATAAAGGAAATAAAAATCATATCATATCTTTTTGAAAATCAAAACCTGCAAAAGAGATCATAATATCTTAACATGGAATAAATCATAGAAGTGAAAATGAGATCCCCATAATCATAACATAAGACTTGAAACTTTGTGGCATGCACACATAATCATGGAAAATCATTTCTTGTTAGTCATGACTCATTGCCAAGACTATCTTAGTGGACAAAGTCCCTTTCTGAACCGAGTTCACTCCTCGTTTCAGTCCTGTATCACTGAACCGAAATAACCTTCCGTTCCAGCCATGTCTATCTCATGAGATATAAAATCTTTACCCAATGCATTGGAGGGAGATATAGGTCTCACCCATCTTATAATGAATCCTTTCTTATGTGTGCCACATAATCATAAAACATACATCATCGCATAACACGTGTAACAAAAATGGGATTCTTGAAACATCATGACATCATAAATCAATTCATATAAGATAATGGAATTCATAAAAATAATTCCATCACAACATGATCAAATCAATGTAATAATAGGGATAAAAACAGAACCCTTTATTATCTTAGATGGAAAATAATTTTGATAAAACACTTGAACTTCATTCTTGAGGAAAATATCCTTTCTTCTTCAAAAACATTTTTCCTTTCATAACATGTCATACAACTTTAAAATAAAAGAAGTTGATTAAAAATAAACTTGAAAACTTGTAAAGGAAGCTTCTTGGAAATAATGTTTTAAAAATCCATTCAAGCTGTATAAGTTAAAAAAAACATTCTTCGTACTTTTGTCGGAAAAGTCAAAAAGGACCTCGTACGAAAAACGACAAAAGATTCCTTTCATATCTTTTACAAAAAACTTACCGTAGGGTAAAATTGGATATAAACTAATGTAGAAGGAAGGAAATAATATTACATATCGAGGGAACATGGATGTGGATGATAAAATACACCCCAGTAATTACCAAAGTAAAAACAATCTCGGATAAAAGTGAGATTGTGATATTTTCCCTTACCTTAGGTCCAATTTGCTTCGTATGTGTCCGAACCTCCTGTATAATGATTTAAAAAATGTCATTGACATATTACAGAATCATATTCATTGTTATGATCTCATATATGGTTCACTTATGACATTATATTACCCGTTATTTTGTAAATTCCATGTTAAAGAAGCGTTTTGGGTAAAATCGTTTCATTTATCGTAGGTGTTTTGACTTGTTGTTCTTGACATCATTATTACTTATATCATGATTTACTTACTTCCAGAATATAAAATATGATTTATATATCATATATATTCAGTATATATATATATATAATAGATAGATAAATAAAATGAAAAACACCGTTCATGGAGACGGTAGTCCGTACGTACGCATGAACGCTGTTTTTCTTTCCTTATTGTCTTGAAATGGAAGTAAGTAGATGACATACATATGTATATATATACATAAATCCAGTAGCTTTATAATGTCATATATTTCATTATTATTTCTTATATATACATTATAATCATTCTTAAATGGTTAACATGGAGAATGAATCTCATCGCGTCGTGGAGACGGTAGTCCATACGTACGCACGAGCGATAATATCATTTCTATAAATATTGAATTGAATTGGAGTGGATTATAAAATAAATCAGAATCAATATAATGTTGTAATAACTATGTATAGTTATTCTTTACACCATTATACCCATCCATGTAAGGTGGTGGTGGAAAATAGATTACACCACGGCGTGGAGACGGTATTCCGTACGTACGCACGCGCGATGATTTCTTTTTCCGTAGGATGGATAGATGGTGAAATAGGGTTGTTTCATACTTATAATAACATATCAGTATATGAGTGATACTGATGTTATTACTTCATAATGAAAAAACCTAAGAAGAAGAAGTGGAAGAAAAAATAAAGATGAAAGAATTGGTAACGGTAATTACCTCTTCTTTGAAGTGCCTCTTTGAGACCTCCTCTTAGGGAACTAGAATTGGTCTTTGAGGAAGACCAGAACCTCTAGGATGTTTCTAGGGAAGTGGATAAGAGATTTTGGCAGGGGTTGGCCGAGCTTGAGTGCTCAAATTGGTGTGAGGAGGAGGGGGAGGAGGTGTCCTTTTATAGGGGAGGAGAGGGGCACCTTAGGAATATCTCAAAATATTATTTTATATTAAAGTCAAAATCGGTTTATAATGGTTCCAAAGGGTCTTATTTCGAAGCTAAAGTGGGGATGGGTCGAAATCCTATCAACCAATAGAATTTAGACAAGTTTAGGATATTATTTTAACCTTATCAATTAGATTTAACTCTAAGTTAAATAATTTAACTTTTACCATGTCTTTTTGTTTTCTTTCACTATATGGTTAATAAACTTACTATAACATGCCAAACGAACCCCAAATTGTTTATTATTAATATATATATCCTTATCTAAGTCATTTGGCCGAACTTTAGATTTTTAGGAATACAATAACAATTAATAATATAATATTTGATTTAAAAACTATTTTGTGTCAATTTTGACACTATTTGATATATGATTTTTGTGAAAGTCATAACAGAATTAAATTTTCGAACCAAGTTGATTAAATCAACATTAATATATCATAGTAACCTAGAAAATTAGTGGAATTCATAAAAAATCTCAAATTACATTTATTTTGGTGTTTATAACATCAATTATGTCAATATTTCATTAATAAGATAATTACTGCATCATCATTGTGTCATAAATAAATTAAATTATTTTATGTCTAAAAATTACAAATAAAATACCATCATGTAGTAAATCTTTTTAGATTTCTAGTGAATATTTAAAATCGAATTTATCTTATGTATAACCCCATATTAAAAATGATTTACTTATTAAACTTTGATTTTAACTATTTTAACCTTTCATTAAATAAATTAATAATAAATGTCCTAATCTAATCCAAGTGGGCCTAAATGGTCATATTTTATTCCTAAGTTTGTTTTTGGTCGAATTACATTTGTCCAATAGAATTAGGACATGTGTTAGGGTAATAGTAATATCATATTTACCCTTAGTTACCCTATTTACTATTAACCGCGGTAAAAAAAGTAAAAAGATACTATTCACCAAAAAATTATTTTCATCTCATTGAACCACATTTTAGTCCTTGATATTAACCGTGTCTCTCGGATTTTCGAAATTCCATTCACAGAAGCGGCAAAATTAAGTTTTATGAAAAATTCAGTTTTTTTAACTACCACTTAGTAGTTTCACTATTCATCAAAAATTGATGTTTTTCAGAACAATGCCAAAATTTCATCCTAAACTATATTTCATATTCCGAATTCAAAAATGAAATCTATTTTACCAAATTCATAACATAGAAGTTGCATTAATTAATTTTATAATTAAATCCTACTGTTAAAATAAATAGCGTGTTTTTAGGAAACAATATATATCAAAAGATTGACACTTGATTATGTCTGGTTTAAATGTGAAATTACAACCAATGACCAACATTGTATTAAATTGTAAAAATATATTATAAATATACTTTAAAACCACTCAAATTAATAATTTATCACTATTAATTATTTGGATTAAAAAAGTTGTTTTTAATTATAATTTAGTAATTTTCACTATTCATCAGAATATGAAAGTTATCCGAAAAGTACCAAAATTTCACCTTAGGCTAAATTCGATACTCCGAATCCAAGAATGAAGTTCATTTTGAAAAATAAGATTTACAGAATTTTAAAAAGTGGTTATTACTATTCATAACGGCTAGTTTTAATAATATTTTAATAGCACATCGTTGTTTAGTGAAACTCGGTATTGCGTATTACACACGCTATCGAGGAAGGTCGTGATTGCGTGTAATGCAAGGCAAGACAAGGATGCGTGTTGTGCAAGCTCCTTTTGGTGTAGCGTACAACACAAGACATTAATAAAATTAAAAAGAATATTTTTTTTATAAAATCTTGGGCTGTTACACCCCCCCCCCCCCCACCCCCCTCATCCCGCACCGCTCATCCTGCTGGCCGAGTCGTGGCCATCTGCAGGTCACGTTGTGCACCGCAGGGCTGGGCTATCCCCCTAGGTGTGTCGGACCAACTGGGCCAGGACGGGCCGACTCGCCAGCCCACCAGGCTTGATGGGTCGGGCCCGTTTTGCTTAAATGCGAATAACTTCCTGACCATGCATCTGATCGAGGCGCCATCTATGACACTAGGACCCTCGTGACGAAGCGGTCCTTTTTTGATACTCTAAGTGAGTTTTGGATAACTTTTGAAAATGTTCGACTTTGGAACAAGCGTTTTTCCAACTGGGCCCCTGGAACAAAAAAGCCAATAACTCTCACAACGGGCGTCCGATTGATGTGTCGTCTGTCATGTTGGGTTTCTTTTGATGATACAGAAATTCTGGATACATAAAATCTGGAATTCATGCTAGTTGATGTATTGACCCCTTGGCTCGAGAGGCGGACCCTCCCGGAATCGAGCGTGCTTTGTGGGAGAATCGTAATGTTGGATGTGACTGTGACAAATACTATTCTTGTATCCTGTGTGGGTATAGCAGTTTACAGTGATAAATATTTTTCTTGTATCGTGTGTGGGTCTGGCAGTTTGACCTCTATACTTGTATCATGTGTGGGTCTGACAGAGTAGCTAGCCTTGTATCCAGTGTGGGTCTGACAGCTTAGCTAGTCTTGTATCCAGTGTGGGTCTGACATCTTAGCTATACAAAAGATGTATACCTGTGTGAGTTGAGTCTTGAATTTCAATAATTAGCAACGATGTGGTTGACATTAGTTCCAGTGTGGACTGTGTTGTGCTTGGGCTCGAGAGTTGGAGCCGAACGGAGATTAATAACCTAGGTATATGTATGGGCATATACCGATGTAAGGTTGGCTGATACATCATGTTTGTAACTCTCTTCTGTGGTTTATCCTTCGTGGATTTTGCGAGAACTTCCGGGGTCTCGGGGTCCCTACTGAGTATCGTATCCTCACCCGTGCATGGGCTATGCACGCACTACGTTGTGTTGGAGGCAGACGGCGGACAACACTGATCAGGGTAGAGACTTATAGAGCTGGATGGTAATAAGAGGTGGACCACTTGGGGAGATGTACACGGAGCAGACGGACAGACCTGAGGTGCTGAGAAGGCTATTTGTACCCAACATTTAGGTGGGATTCCCCAAAGGATGACTCAGTAGCTGGTTTTTTACTTTATTTTAGTTGTACTAACATTTCAATTATATTGTATTTACAGTTGGGCTTGTATTTCCGGCCCCTTTCCTTTTATCACATACTTTTTTATACATTTTTACTTAGTTATTACTTCAGTTGTCTACCCTGTAGTGATTTTTTACTTTTTATAAAGGCAATGCCTTCCTAGTATAGGTATTTACACCTTTGGTTCTAGTCGCCAGCCCCTGGCCTATGGAAGACGGGCTTGGGGTAGTCACAGCACGGGCCCCGAGGACGGGTCTTGACAAATTGGTATCAGAGGGGAGTCAGTTCTACCGTAGAACACAGGACTCTGATCATTCATATCTGTGAAGTAATAGTGTTAAGAGTATTGAGTGTGATTTTCTGTCCAGGGTGTCCAGTGTTGGTGCGGCGGCCGACGTATCCATACACAAGGACCCTGAACACTGATTTACGACTCAGTGCACGAAAACACTGATTTCTTTTGTGTTCCCTTTGAAAAAGTTTCTTTGTGATTACTTAGTGTCAGATCACCAGGTATATTGTCTGACCATTGAACACCTGTTTCTTTTCAGGATTTCCCCACGAAGGCTACAATCTGGGGTTCCAAGTTATGTAAAAGATGGAAGCCCACAAAGTGACGAAGCCTCAGTGTAGGGCCCATCACAGCGGAGGAACCAGTGGTACCACTATCCGATGCTCCACTAATACCACTAGCCCCAGTAGCAGAGAGTGAACGCCGCCTGAGTATGTTTCACGAGTTCTAGTGACAGAGGCCGCCTAGGTTTCGTGGAGATACGGACCCACAAGCAGCTAAAGACTGGATGGAAGCTGTCGTCAGAGTTTACAGATTGGTAGGGACACCAGCTGACCATATGGTGATCCTTGACACGAGTCTCCTAGATGAAGTATCATGTAGTTGGTGGATCCTGATCCATCAGGTGCATGATGACGAATCTTTACTCTGGACGGTCATCGAGAGTCTCTTCCGCTCTGAGTTTATTCCAGCCACCGTACGTGCGGTGTGGATTTAGGAGTTACTTCATCTGCAGCAGTGCACCATTATAGTAGCTCAGTACTCAGCAAGGTTCACCGACCACTCACGCTACTCCACAGATATGGTGTGGGACCCATTCATCGAGGCCCGGACCTTCGATCATGGACTCAGGGATGATGTTAGGGCTTTTATGATTCCCCTCAGCATCCCGATGTAGGCAGGGGTGCTGGAGAGATCCCATCTATTGGAGAGTTTTCTAGTTGGGCAGTCACTAGCAGTGAGACATTCCACAGGACGACAGGTAGCTGAATCTTCTGTGGCCGGTAGCAGACAGTTTACATAGAGGTCAAAGAGGACCATGACATCAGTTGGGAGACCTTAGGATACAGGTTCGGTTGTGCGGGGCACACGAAATAGATCCATCATTACAAGGAGTTGGTAGTTCTATTCATGTGGCGGGCAGGGCCACATGGCTCGTGACTTCCCGACCTGCCCTGCAGATGAGCAGTAGATAGTAGAGGGACCTCTCGGGAAGAGGCAAAGGTTCGACCATGGTGTTCATTTGGGAGCAGGCAGACGAGGCAGATGAGTTGGCCGAGCAGCGGGTGGTGGATGACGTTTCGAGGCTCTACCACCACCACCACCAGTAGGTCCACACTGACCACATCGAGCTGGAGGACAGAGGCGGGCTCAGCTCCAGGCAGTCAAGGCCTACGACCATAGAGCACCTGAGATGATTCGAGATACTATATGTGTCAACTCCACCCCTGCTGCAGTACTTATAGACACAGGTGCGAGTCATTCCTTTATTTCCGCTTCCCTTGTTTGGAGCATGGAGATTCTGATGGAGTTGTTGGCTCAATCCTTACGGCTAGAGACTCCTACGAGAGAAGAATATACGATTACACATGAGTGGCGGTAGTGTGAGATTACTCTAGGAGACGAGAGCATCGGTTAGTATCTTCTTGTAGTGGCGTTTATGCCTTACGATATCATCTTGGATATAGACTGGTTATCTACAGTCCATGCTCATATCGACTATATTAGGCACAAAGTGTGGTGTGTCCACACCGATGGGACCAGGTTCACCTTAATCGGTGATAAGGGAGCCTTAGAAGCACTAGATGGACTTATGAACAGGAGATGGCAGCCGATCACACATATATTGGCTATTCTTATCCTCGGATCGATTGATTTGCGGAGTCCGAGTTTTCCTGTTATGGTGGATCAGTATGTGGATGTTTTTCCTGACGATGTTCCAGGACTACCTCCTCGTAGAGAGGTATACTTCTACATAGACCTATACCCCGGGACATCATCGATTTCTACTCCATCATATCGGATGGCTCCCGCTGATCTTCGTATGATGTGGGTACTATTGGAGGACTTTCAGGGGAAGGGATTCATCCGACCCAGAGTTTCACCCTGGGTATCTCCGATTTTGTTCGCCAAGAAGGCGGATGGGAGCATGCGACTATGTGTCGACTACCGTCACCTGAATCAGGTGACCCTGAAGAACAAGTACCCACATCCGAGGATTGATTACCTCTTTGATTAGCTCAAGAGAGCACGATGGTTCTCAAAGATAGATCTCAGGTTAGGATATCACCAGCTCAGAGTTCGAGACGAGGATGTGCAGAAGACGGCCTTCTGGTGTCGGTATGGCCACTACAAGTTTTTGGTTATGCCCTTAGGCATATCCAATGATCCAATAGTGTTCATGAGTCTCATAAACAGGATATTCCAGCCTTACCTCGATCTCTTTGTCGTAGCCTTCATCGACGATATACTGATTTACACAACTACTGAGGAGGAGCACGCCTCCCATATGAGGGTAGTACTAGAGACACTCCGAGAGCACCTAATTTATGGTATGCTCTCGAAGTTCTAGATCTGGATTCAATAGGTTCACTTCATGGGAAATTTCATCTTAGAGGTTGGGGTAGTAGTGGATCCATCAAAGATCGAGGCAGTGTTTTCTTGGGAGCCACCCATGTGTGTGACAGAGGTTCGGAGTTTCTTGGGCCTGGTTGGATACTATTAGAGAATTGTGCTGGACTTCTCCAGAGTTGTTGCACCTCTTTCAGCTTTGAAGAATAAGGGGAAACCCTTCATGTGGTCAGATAGATGCCAGCAGAGATTTCAGAAGCTGAGGTAGATATTGACCAATGCACCCATCTTGAGGCTACCGGAGGAGGGAGTAGGGTACGTAGATTAATGCGACGCATCGGGGAATGGACTCAGATGCGTCTTCATGCATTAGTGAGCGGTGATCTCATACAGTTCATGGAAGTTGAGGCAGCACAAGAAAAAATACGCAACCCCTGACCGGGAGTTAGCAGTAGTGGTCTTCACCTTGAAGATGTGGCTGCACTATTTGATGGGAGAGCGTTTTACAGTATACTCTGACCACCAGAGTCTCTGGTATATCTTCTTGCAGAAGGACCTGAACCTGAGACAACGGTGATGGGTTTAGTTCCTCCAATACTATGACTTTGAGATAGTCTATACTCCAGGGAAGGGGAACGTTGTAACAGATGATCTCAGCAGGAGATCGGGCATTCAGCTGCTAGGAGAGGTGACAAAGCAGCTGGCCGCATTGCAGATATCCTTTATGAATAGAGATGGAGCAGCCTTTCTTCAGTCTCTCACAGTCACTCCACCACGTATTCAGTGAGTCAGAGAGGCACATCATGGGGACATTGACTGTAAGGTATGACGTGCTCTGATATCTATAGGACAAGCACCTGATAAATTTTTTGAAGGTGGGGGGAACGTCATCCTATTCAGAGGAGGTAACATGGTACTAGTTGCAATACATGATGAAGCGCTGAGGGAGTTTCACACATACACTCTAGCGGTGCATCCAAGAGTGGAGAAGATGTATCAGGACCTCAGATGACAGCACATGTGGCCTGGTATGAAGAAGGTTTTAGTAGAGTTCGTTTCACGATGCCTCACTTGTAAGAAAGTGAAGGCGGAGCACCAGGTACCAGCAGGCTTGGTAAAACCCTTAGATGTCCTAAAGTGGAAGTGCGATGGGATATCTATGGATTTTTTGACGGTAAATACATCTACATCCAGAGGACACAACACTATTTGGGTGATCGTCAACCAACTCACCATGTCGGCCCACTTCCTTCTGATCATAGAGCAGTGCTCAATAGAGAGTTTGGGAAGCCTCTACATTCCAAAGATCATACAACATCATGGTGTGCCATCGACTATCGTCTCCGATCGAGATGTTCGTTTCACATCCCATCTATGGAAGGGATTACAGGAGACTTTTAGGTTGCATCTTCTCTTGAGAATTGCCTTCAATCCTCAGACGGATGGCCAGACTGAGGGGACTATTCAGACCCTCGAGGACATGCTCCATGCATGTGTCCAAGACATTGGTCGCAGTTGGGAGGATCACTTACCTTTGGTGGAGGTTTCATACAACAACAACTATCACTCAACCATCGTTATTGAACTTTACGATGCACTATATGACCAACCTTGCAGATCACCTCTATGCTGGACTAACCCAGGGGAGTTAGCAATTGTAGGACCAGAGATAGTTAAAGTTATGTCGAAAATGGTGCAGATCATCCAGGAGCAGATGAAGACTGCACAGAGCAGATAGAAGTCCTATGCTGATAAGAGATGGATACCACTGGAGTTTGAGGATGGAGACCATGTCTTCCTTAGGGTCTCAGCACGACGAGGACTATAGAGATTTGTTCAGGGATGTAAGTTATATCCACACTTCATCAGACCTTTCCTGGTCCTCCGCATAGTAGGCGAGGTTGTAACACCCCGAGATTTTATGAGAAGTATTCTTTTTAATTTATTTTATGTTTTGTATTGTATGCTACACCATGATTATCATGCGCTATACACATCACCGTATTAGTTTGCAGTATACGCAACTCTATTCTTGGATTATGTTACACAAAATTTCAAGATCATTTAATAGAAGTTATTCTACACAACATTGATTGTATATATATATATATATATATATATATATATATTCAATGTATAAATGAAATATTGTTGGATTCTATTATAAAAAACAACAAAAGAATCTTTCACTCCATGAAACATTGACTTAGATTGCTTTACACGCAATCACGACCTTCCACGATAGCGTGTGTTTTACACAATACTGAGTTTCACTAAACAATGATATGTTATTAAAATATTATATAAACTAAAAGTTATGAATAGTAATACCAACTTATTGAAATTTTATAAATTTTATCATTCAAAATTGACATCATTTTTGGATTTGGAATACAGAAATTAGCCGAGGGTGAAATTGTGGTATTTTTCTGAAAACATTCAATTTTTGATGAATAGTGAAAACACTGAGTTATTGGTTAAAACCGAATTTTTATTTAAATAATAATTTATTTTATTTGAATTTATTTTAGGTCAAAATAGATACATAATACTTATATAAGTTCAGTGTAATTCATTGGAGTCATTTTATAATAATTTTAGATATATTAAAATTTTATTGAACTTTTCACCGTCTTTTACCCAACTCCTAGGCACATTTTCAATTGTACATAAAACATAATTTTACCACTTCTATTAGTTGAATTTGAAAAATCCAAGATACATGTTTAATATCATGGAGTAAAATGTTGTTCAATAAGATAAAAATAATATTTGGTGAATAGTAACATTTCATTTTTATTGACCACAGTTAAAAGTAAATAAGGGTAATTAAGGGTAAAAATGATATTATTATTACCCTAAAACATGCCCTAAATCTATTAGATAATTCTAATTAGACCAAAAACAACCTTTGGAATAAAATATTACCCTTTAGGTCCACTTTGATTACATTAGGACACTTATTATTATTTTATTTAAAGAAGAGTCAAAAGAGTTAAAATCAATGCTTAATAACTAAAACATTTTTAATATTTGGTTATATATAATATAAATTCGACTATTAATATTCATTAGAAAGGTAAAAAGATTTAATACATAATGGTATTTTATTAATAATTTTTAGACATTAAATATTTCAATTTATTTATGACACAATGATGATGCAGTAATTAACATATTAAGGAAATATTAACCTAATTCATGTCATACATATCAAAATAAATGTAATTTTATACTTTTTAGAAATTAAACTAATTTAATAGGTTAATATGACATGTTAGTATTGATTCAATTAATGTTTTTCAAACTAATAATACTGTTATGATTTTCACAAAAATAAATTACCAAATAGTGTCGAAATTAACATAAAATAGTTTTTAAAACAAATATTATATTATTAATTGTTATATTATTTCTAAAAATCTAAGGATCGGAAAAATGACTTATATAAGGTTATATATATTAATAATTAACCCCTTGGGATTATTTTGGCTTTTTATAGTATGTTTATAAACCATATAGTGTATAAAATCAAGAAGACATGGTAAAAGTTAAATATAAATGATAAGGTTACTATATTAACCTAAACATGTATAAAACCTATTTTTTAGAGTACATAGACCCAAACTCACTTTATATTAGAAATAAATAAATTTTGATATATTATAAACTGAATATGACGTTATTATAAAATAATATTTTATGTTTTTCCTAAGGTGCCCGTCTCCTCCATTATAAAAGGTCACCTCCTCCCTCTTCTCTTTACCCAATTTTGAGCTTTCATGATCGGCCAAACCCTACCCATTTCCCTTCTCAACATCCCTAGAAATATTATAGAGGTCATTTTATCCTCAAAAGACTAACTCTAATGCCATAATAAGAAACATAAATGAGGTGCATCGAAGAAGAGGTAATCTCTTCTACTGATTCATTCAAGTTTTCTTTCTTCTTCAACTTCTTATTATTTAGTTGTCCAATTATAAAATAATGACATCAGTATCAATAATATATTAATATGTTATTATAAATATTAAACAACCCCATTTCACCTTCTATCCATCCTATGGAAAATGAAATCACCGAGCGTGCGTACTTACGGAATTTCGTCTCCACACCGTGGTGTAATCTGTTTTTCCACCACCACCATACTTGTATGGATATAATGGTGTAAAGAATAACTATATATATTTATTAGAACATCATACTGATTATGAGATATTATATCATCCACCAATTCAGTTAAATAATTACATGAATGATACCATCGCTCGTGCGTACGTACGGATTACCGTCTCCACGACGCGATGAGATTCATTCTCCATGTTAACCATTCAAAAATGATTATAAAGTATATATAATGAATTATAATTAAATATATGACATGATAAAACTACTGGAACTATGTATATATATATATATATATTTCATCTAATTACTTCCATTCAAGTCAATAAGGAATGGAAAACAACGTTCATGCATACGTACGGCCTATCGTCTCCATTAAATGTGTATTTTATTTCATTTATCTATCTATTATATATATATATACTGAATATATATGATATATAAATCCAGATTTAAATTCTGTATGTAATTAAATCATGATATAAGTAATAATAATATCAATAACAACAAGTCCAATCACGTATGATAGATAAAATTAATTTACCCAAAACGCTGCTTTAACATGGAATTTATAAAAGAATAGATAATATAAAGTAATAAGTGAACCGTATATGATATAATAACAATGAATATGATTATTTAATAATTAAATGAAATTATTTATATCATTATACATGAGTTTCAGATACATACGAATCATATCAGACCTAAGGTAAAGGCTAATTTTGCAATCTCATTTTTATCCGAGATTGCTTATACGAAAGTATTTACTGGGGTTATATTTTTCTTCCATGTCCATAAAAATGTTTTTCATAAAGTGTTTAATATTCTTACATGTATGTTTAATTCCATGTTTACCCATCATGGACATTTACATTGTGTTATGGAATGAATCTTTCTTTTGTTTACCATACAATGAATTTTTTGACTTTTCTTGCAACAGTACGAGGAGAATGCTTTTTTAACTTACACGGAATGAAAGGTTGTTTATGGTTTAATAATGCCTAATTATCATGAATTTTACTCTGAAATTATTATGGTTATTTTCAATAAAATCATTTTCTTTTAAAATTGTTTGGAATTTTGTGAAAATAAAATGATTTTGAAGAAGAAAGGATATTTTCCTCAAGTATTCATTTCAAGTGTTTTATCAAAACTATTTTCCATCTAAGATGACTTTATTTATCATTTTTATGTTTCAATTATATTTTCTATATTATTTACATGGTGTGATTTTTCCAATGATGAAATGATATACATTTTTTTTATATGGATTATGTGATGATTGGATGATGTTTATGAAACCCATTTTATTCTTCGGGTTATGATTAATGTTTTATGTTTATTTTGTGGAAAAAGTAAGAATGATTTCATTATGAGATGGGTGAGACCTATATCTCCCTCTAATTAATTGGGTAAAGATTTATATCTCATGATATAGACATGGCAAGAATGGTAAGTCAGTCCGGTTTAGTAATACAGGGCTAGAATGAGGAGTGAAATCGATTCAGAAAGGGACTTTGTCCACTAAGATGGTCTTGGAAGCAATGCCTTGGTTACTATGGAAATAATATCGTGTGCTTAATGGTTTTCCACAATTAAATGTTTTATTCCCATGCTATTTTATCATGATTTATGTTCCTTTATGACCTATGCCTTACACACTGCCAAGATTTATTTCACAGCTAAAGATTTTTATGGGTAAACTATATGTTAATGTTTTGAGGTTCAAATGTATATGGTTTGGTCTATTTTCTCGATGATTACCCTTAATGAGAATTTGAGCTCACCCTTTATATGTTTTATTTTCCCCAGGAAATAAATAAAGGTTTTAGGTAACAAAAAAAGACGGAAGATCTTTATTAGAGATTTTGATGATCTTTTACAAAGATTAGAGGATTATCTTCCGAGTTTCCAAAGACACTAAACTATTACGGTCCTTTGGTGTCTGTATTTGTGATGTATTAGTTATTATGAAAAAGTAATTTAATGCCCATGTATGACAAGATTGGGTCTCTACAGTTGGTATCAGAGGAAAGGTATAGTTAACCTTTGGAAACTAGGATGAGAAAACTTTAGTGAAATCCCTAGATATATTCCTATGGTATGTCTTGGGATGTCTCTAAGGTTAAGTATACATATAGGTTATACTCCTATAACTACGATAACGATATTATAATCTAAATTATGATGTTTGATATTGAAGGTACTCCCCCATGATTATGATTTTTTCCTCTCACACTATTCTTTTTGGGTTTTAGAAAATGGATTGAAATGGGAAGATTCATGATAATGGAGGATATGATGGACAATGGATTGATATTATTCATGAGAATGCAAATGAAATTGGATATCAAAGTATACATATTGTTATTATACCTAATCAAAAATTTCATAATATGATCAATAATCTCAACTTTGGTATGTTTCATGACTCAGCTAATAAGAGAAAGATAGAGTTTAATGATGATCATATAGGAAAAAAAGATTAATTTCCCTCATGTAAAATATGTGGGAAGATGCATCAGGGAGAATGTTTCAAACAAACTAGAATATGCTTTTGGTGTAGAAAAGAAGGACACAAAGCCAGTAATTGTAAAGGAAAAGGTCCAGTTAACACCATAGACATGGATAATGGTATTGCTAAGACATCAAAAACAGTTAAATGTTTTAAATGTCGAATGTATGGGAATTATGCAAACCAAAGCCCTAAGGGAAAGACTCATGAAGAAAATATTCATGGTCATATAGATAGTATTTATGTGCATGATGATGAAGATACTACCATTGATATATTATGTGAAAGATGTTTTGAATCTAGGTCAATCGTTTATGAAGGTAGTGTAATGATTGCATGTTTATCAAGAATAATTTGTGGTACTATGGAATAATGAAACATATAAGGATTATTACACTCTTGGTTTTCTAAAGTATTTGAAAGTGTATATTGAATGGTACTGGTAACCATGAATGGATATTCATATATTTTTGGAAGGTAGATGATATCTGCATAGAGAAAGGATAAGGTGATAATGAGATGTTTGATAGTATTATTGAGATCATGACTGATATAAGGACAAAGTGATATCATGGTTTTAGTATATAGAAATTTTGGGATTTTGGTATGTGGAAATAGTTAACTTTTGACAGCATTCATGTTTTCACTATGTTCAATGGGTATTCATTTTTCAAGAGAATACATGATTAAGGAATTCAAATATTTTGAATGTGACCAACAATATATATTTTATGATATATGGGAGATAAATGATGGTATTCACATGCTTGGTAGATGTCCATTCTAGTAATCATTTTTTTATACTATGAGATTGGACCGAAGTATTTTGGACAAGCCTGAAGATTTTAATGGATTATGTTGGACATCAGATAGTATAATTTAAGTACTTAACTTGATTTTCTTTATTATTCATGAATGTTATAATAGTATAGTTTTAGAAAAAGCACAACCCATAGGATGAGCGACAACCCGTCGCGTCAGACAAGGCTGTGGGAATCAAACCCACAACTGATGTGAAACAGGCCTTTATCACATACCACTGGCCAACAGGAAGTCCTTGGTCAGTATAAATTAGTTTTAATTTATTAAGTGGTATGATATATTAATTATAAGTCCATTTTAGGAACCATATACGATTAATCTTACTATATATGGACTTATGTATATTTAATAACTTTTGATAACCTTTAGTTTGAGACAGGTAGAATGACCTATCATTTTATCGCATTATCTGCTAACACTTCACAAATGAAAAATTCAACTTGATTTCATCAAGAGATGAAGTGGGAATTTTTCTTGAAATTACCAACAGTGAGATTGTACCAAATTCAAGAAAGTATTTCTTCTAATTCCAATTTTTTAAACATTAGGGAAATGATTTTGAAATCCAAAAATATTTTTTTATTTCCCTTATATCTGATTAATCAGATGGTACCATAGATCATAACAAATTTATGGCTTTTTGATTGTTGGTTTTTTCATATTCATGTTCTCTACCACTCTCCATCAGAAATTGATGGTTAGATTTCTCTTCCATATCCAGATTTTCACCTATGTTTTCCAATGTGAGAACACATTATTGGGTTACTTTGCGTAACCGTTATTTTTCATAATTTATTTTTCAAATTAATGTTTTTTTAGTCCTTTTTACAATGTGGGTTTCTATTAAAGAATCATTCAAGTAGTAAACTATTTATAACCCCGATGAATTTCGAGGGAGAAATTCATTTTAAGGGGGGTAGAATGTAACACCCTGGTATTTTATGAGAAGTATTATTTTTAATTTATTTTATGTTTTATGTTGTATGCTACACCATGATTATCTTGAACTATACGCAACACTGTATGCGCTTGCAGTATACGCAACACTATTCTGGGATCATGTTACACAAAAAAGATCGTTTAATAGAAGTTATTCTACGCAACATTGAGTGTATATATATATACAATGTATAAATGAAATATGGTTGGATACTATTATACACAATAATAAATAAATCTTTCACTACACGCAACCCTGACTTGGCTTTCTTTACAGAAAATCGTGACCTTCCACGATAGCGTGTGTTGTACGCAATATAGAGTTTCACTAAACAATGATATTTTATTAAAATATTATATAAACTAGCCATTAAGAAAATTAATACCTACTTTTTGAAATTTTTTAAATATTATCTTTCAAAATGGGCTTCATTTTTGGATTCGTAATATCGAAATTAGCCTAGGGTGAAATTTTGGTATTTTTCTGAAAATGTTCAATTTTTGATGAATAGTTAAAACACTGAGTTATTGGTTTAAACTGTCTTTTTATTTAAAAAATAATTTATTTTATTTATATTTATTTTAGGTCAAAATAGATAAATAATACTTATATAATATCAATGTATTTCATTGGAGTCATTTTATAATAATTTAAGATATATTAAAATTTTATTGAACTTTCCACCGTCTTTTACCCTCCTCCTATAAGAATTTGAAATTGTACATAAAACGTAATTTTACCGCCTCTGTGAGTTGAATTTTGAAAAACTGAGAGGCACAGTTAATATCAAGGAGTAAAATTTGGTTCGATAAGATAAAAATAATTTTTGGTGAATAGTAACTTTTTACTTTTATTTACCACTGTTAATAGTAATTAAGGGTAGTTAAGGGTAAAAATGATATTATTATTATCCTAACACATGTACTAATTCTATTTGATAAGTTTAATTCGATCAAAAACAACATTAGGAAAAAAATATTACCCTTTATGTTCACTAGGACTATATTAGGACACTTATTATTATTTTATTTAAAGAAGAGTTAAAAGAGTTAAAATCAAAGTATAATAACCAAAAAAAATTAATATAGGGTTATACATAATATATATTCGACTATAAATATTATTTTTAAATCTTAAAATATTAACTACATAATGGTATTTTATTTATAATTTTTAGAAATTAAATAATTTAATTTATTTATGACACAATGATGATATCGTAATTACCTTATTAGTAAAATATTAATATAATTCATGTTATAAATACCAAAATAAATGTAATTTGAAACATTTTATGAATTCCAATAATTTTATAGGTTAATATGACATGTTAGTATTGATTCAATTAACTATGTTCGAACAAATCATGCTATTATGATTTTCACAAAAATCAATTACCAAATAGTTTCAAAATTGATATAAAATAGTTTTTAAAACAAATATTATATTATTTATTGTTATTTTATTCATAAAAATATATGGTCCAGCCAAATGACTTAGATAAGGTTATATATATTAATAATTAACCAATTGGGATTCATTTGGTTTGTTATAGTAGGTTTATTAACCATATAGTGTAATAAAAAAAGAAGACACGGTAAAAGTTAAAGTATTCATGTTAGAGTTAAATATTAATGATAAGGTTAAAATAGTAACCTAAACATGTATAAAACCTATTTTTTGAGAGGATTTTGACCCATATCCACTTTATCTTAGAAATAAATCAAATTGGAGATATTATAAACCGAATATGACTTTTTTATAAAATAATATTTTACGTTTTTCCTCAGGTGACCCTCTCCTCCATTATAAAAGGGCACCTCCTCCCTCTATATTTACACAATTTTGAGCATTCAAGATCTGAAAAAACCTACCCATTTTCCTTATAATCTTTCCTAGAAACATTATATAGGTTCTGGTCTCCTCAAAACACCAACTCTAGTTCCATAAGTGGAAGTTTAAAAGTGGTGCGTCAAAGAAGAGTTAATCTCTTCTACTGATTCTTTCATGTTTTATTTCTTCTTCAACATATCCTTCTTTAGTTTTTTCATTATAAAGTAATGAAATAAGTATCACTAATATAGTGATATGTAATTATAAAAATTAAACAACCCCATTTCACCTTCTATCTATCCTACGGAAAATGAAACCATCGTGCGTCCGTACGTACAGAATACCGTCTCCACGCCATGGTATAATCTGTTTTTCCACCACCACATTACATGGATGGGTATAATGGTGTAAAGAATAAATATATATATATTTTTTATAAAATCATACTGATTATTAGATATTATATCATCCACTCCATTTCAATTCAATAATTATGGGAACGATATCATTGCTCGTGCGTACGTACGGATCACCGTCTCCATGACGCGATGCGATTCATTCTCCATGTTAACAATTCAAGAATTATTATAAAGAATATATAATGAATAATAATGAAATATATGACATGATAAATCTAATTGATTTATGTATATATATATTTCATCTACTTACTTCCATTCAAGTGAATATGGAAAGGAAAACACCGTTCATTCGTACGTATGGCCTACCATCTCCATGAACGGTGTGTTTCATTTCATTTATCTATCTATTATATATATTTAATAGATATATATGATATATTAATAATTATTTAAATTTTGTATGTAATAAAATCATGATATAAGTAATAATAATATAAAGAAAAACAATTCCAAACACGTATGATAAATAAAGTGATTTTACCCAAAACGCTGCTTTAACATGGAATTTACAAAAGAACAGGTAATATAAAGTCATAAGTGAACCATATATGATAACATAACAATTAATATGATTACTTAATAAGACCATGACATTATTTAAATCATTATACAGGAGGTTTAGATACGTTTGAAGCATATCGGACCTAAGGTAAGTGCTAATTTTGCAATCTCATTTTTATCCAAGATTGATTAAACGTAAGTATTTACTAGGGTTATAATTTTCATCCATGCCCATAAAAATGTTTTTCATAATGTTTTTAATATTATCACATGTATTTTTAATTTCATGTTTACCCATATTTGACTTTTATAATGTCTTATGGAAGGAATATTTCATTTGTTTACCATACGAGGAACTTTTTGACTTTTCTGGCAAATGTACGATGATAATGTTTTTTAACGTACACGGATTGAATGGATTTTTACGGTTTCATAATTCATAATTTTAATTAGGCTTCCTCTACAATTTTTTTATTGTTATTTTCAATAAAATCATTTTCTTTTAAAATTGTGTGGAATTTTGTGAAAAGAAAATGATTTTGAAGAAAAAAATATATTTTCCTCAAGAATTCATTTCAGGTGTTTTGTCGAAACTATTTTCCATCTAAGTTGAAATTATTTATCATGTTTATGTTTCAAGTATAATGCCTCTATTATTTACATGGTGTGATTCTTCTTATGATGAAATGATATCCATTTTTTATATGGATTATTTGATGATTGGATGATGTTTATGAAACCCATTTTATTCTCTGGGTTATGATGAATGTTTTATGTTTATTTTTTGGCACATGTAAGAATGATTTCATTATGATATAGGTGGGACCTATATCTCCCTCTAATTCATTGGGTAATGATATGTATATCATGATATAGACATGGATGGAATGGTATGTTAATCCGGTTCAGTGATACAGGACTGGAATGAGGAGTGAAATCGATTCAGAAAAGGACTTTGTCCACTAAGATGATATTGGAAGCAATGCCTTTGATACTATGAAAATTATATCATGTACTTAATTGTTTGGAACAATTCAATGTTTTATTACCATGATTTATTATCATGATTGATGGTCCTTTATGACCTATGTCTTACGTAATTCTAAGATTTATTTCACAACTAAAGATTTTGATGTGGAAACTTTATGTTCATGTTATGAAGTTCAAATGTATATGGATTGTTTTATTTTCTCCATTCTTACCCTTACTGAGAATTTGAGCTCACCCTTTATATGTTTTATTTTCCCCAGGATATAAATAATGTTTTTAGGTATGATAAAAAGGGAATATCTTTATGAGAGATGTTGAAGATCTTTCACTAAGATTAGAAGATTATATTCTGAGTTTCCAAAGACACTAAACTATTACGGTCCTCTGGTTTCTGTTTTTGTAATGTATTAGGAATTACACATAGTAATGTAATGTACATGTATATCAATATTGGGTCTCAACAAAGGTGGATTACCACCTGGCCCTTCCACCTCAGTTGCATCGGGTGCATGATGTATTCCACGTATCTCAGCTGAGCAGATATGTGCACAACCCAACCCACATCATCGACCATGGGGAGATGGGAATCAATTATGTGGTGACATCCACAGATGTCGCAATAGAGATCGAGGATCTATAGGAGCGGGTCCTACGTGGATTGTCGATTCCCCTAGTGTGCATTCACTGGCAGCACGAGAACCTTCAAGAGAGCACATGGGAGTGGGAGGCTCAGATTCATGCTCAGTACCCCCATTTTTTCCATAGTGTGTGTCATAGCTTTATGGGGATGTAATGCCCTGAGATGGGGGTAATGTAAAAACCCATAAATTTCAGGAAAATCATTTCTTAAATTATTTGGAATATTACGAGTCTGTAGTTTCTGACGGCGCCTGATTCCGAGGCCCGGTGTTCCCAGAATAAATTTCTGAAGTTTTGTTCGGGCACGTTCAGTAAAAGTACGTGAGAGTTTTACTATCTGTTGAAACAGTTCTTGGAATAGAAATTCTATCGCACCAATGAACTCGCAACACCGATATTCTCTTAAGGGGACCTTTATTGCAGTTGTGTTTTATGTGGGTTGAAAGTTATAATTTGGGATTTCGTAGAAAATAAAATAAAATTGTTGAATTATACAATTTTTTTAAGAGGTGGTTATTTCCTCCAAAGGGGAGTTGGTGTGGGACCCACAACCCACATAACCTCCCAAGAGAGGGTTTAGTGTGGTGTGGTCCACATGAACCCAAAACCTTTTCACCTCCGCTCAACTCCCTTTAACTCATCTTAAGTTTTGACACCTCCCCTCATTAATGGTGGTTCTTCTTCACCTCCCTCCCCTCATGAATGTGCCAACTATTGAGATTAATTAATTCCACTTAATTAATCTAGTTTTGAAATAATTTTAATTTGATTAAAAGTTTATAATTTTGGAAAATCCTATTATTTCATTTTCCTTGGAAAATATTCTAATGGATTTGGGGAGAAACTCTTGGTGGAAATTTATTCATTGTCTCTAGTTAAGAACACGAGGAACAAGATCGCCTTCCTCCACTTCCTCAACCGGAGTGAGAAAGGAGGCGACGCCGCAAAGAACGCTACCTACCTTCCTCTTCCTCCAACGTTGACGGAATGACACCGTCAACCGCGATGCCCGACCTCCGCGACGCTTGTCTTCCGCGGCTCGACGATGTGCAACATCTTATACAAGGAATGGGTTTTTTATATATTCTATGTCAATAAATTATCTTGTTCTTGTTGAATCATTTGGAATGTCTTCAGCCAACTGCTATCGCCTAATGTGGAGGGCGCGGGCCGAATGAACATGGCCCGATGACCCTCCGTTGATCCACTATTTTATTCGCGATAGAGGCGGTGATGGAAGAGGTGGCGGAGACCGGAGTTGACGACGTCCGAAGATGGAAACAGAAACTACGGCCACACGTCGTCCTGTTAGAGGACCGCGGCACCAGGTGCGTGCGGGTGGAAGAGATCGTGGCCTGAAACCGGGCCGCTCGGCCAAAAAAGAACTGACCATCTTTAGTTGGTCGGGCTGGAGAACTGGAGTTCCCCTTTGGCGCCGCGCTGTGGAGATCTGCGGCCCACGCTCTGTGGGCCGCTTCAGCGGTGAACCGGCCTGCCACCTGCCGGGTGAGCTGAAGGGAGCCACGGCACCCACTGGTGCCGCATGCAGAGGAACAATGGACCACCCATGCGGGCCACTCTTGCCGAAGGAGACAGGCCAGCTATGGCCGGCCGAGCTGGATTGGCAGTGCCGCTCTGGGCGGCCTTCTCTCGAAACCCCCCCCCCCTGCACCGCTCATCCAGCTGGCCTAGCCATGGCTGGGCCACGCCCCGCCAGGTCGGACCCACCGTGCCAGGATGGGCCAACCCGCCAGCCCACCGATCTTGACGGGTCTGGATCGTTTCTCATAAATTCTATTAACTTTTTGATCGTGCGTCTGATCGACACACTGTGGGTGGCACTAAGACCATCACGATGAAGCAGTACATTTGTGGTACTCTAAGTGTGTTTTGAACAAATTTGGAAAACGACCGAGTTTGGAATGAGTGTAATTTTAACCGGGCCCCTGGAACGGAAAAGCCAATTACTCTCAAACCGTACGTCCGATTGATGCGTCGTCTGTCCCGATGGGTTTCTTTTGATGAGATGGAACTTTGCGATACATCAAATCTGGACTTCATGATAGTTGATGTATCGACCCCTTGTCTCGAGGAGCTTACCCTCCCAGAATCGAGCATCATGTGTGCGAAAACACTAGAGCTTGCTGCGACTATGACGACTACTGTTCTTATATCCTGTCTGGGTCTGAAAGTTTACAGAAATGACGACTGTTCTTGTATCCTTTGTGGGTCTAGCAGTTTGACCTATGTACTTGTATCCTGTGTGGGCCAACATAGTAGCCGGTCTTGTATCCTTTGCAGGTCTAACAGCTTTGCTGGTCTTGTATCCTTGGTGGGTCCGACAGCTTTGATTAATCAGTGACTACATCAGTTCATCTTTATCGGTATACAAAAGATGTATTCCTATGTGAGCTGAGTCTTGACATTCAATAATTATCATCGATGTGGTTGAATTTAGTTCATGTGTGGACTGGGATGTGTTTGGGCTCAAGAGTTGGAGACGAAATGAGATTGATAACTTCGGTATATATATGGGAATATACCTAAGTAGGTTTGGTTCATACTTCGTGTTTGTAACTCTCTTCTGTGGTTTATCCTTCTAGGATTATGGGAGACCAACAGGGGTCTCGGTGTCCCTACTGAGTATTGTATACTCACCCCTGCACTGGCTATGCCCGCACTACATTGTGTTGGATACAGATGACAGAAAACACTGATCGAGGTGGAGACTTGTAGAGCTGGACGATACCCGGCGGTGGACCACTTGGCAAGACGTACACGGAGTGGACGGATGGACCTGCGGTGATAAGGAGGCACTATGTACCCACACATCAGGTGTTATTCCTAGAGGATGACTCAGTAGTTTCTGTTTTACTTTACTATAGTTGTACTAGCATTTCAGTTTTATTGTACTTACCATTGGGCTTGTATTTCCAGCCCCTTTCCTTTCAACACTTACTTTTGCATACAGTTTTTCTTAGTTCTTACTTTAGTTTCATACTATATTGTGTTTTTTTACTTTTTATACAGGTAATGCCTTCCCAGTATAGGGATTTACGCCTTTGGTGCTAGTCACCAGCCCCTGGCCTATGGAAGGCAGGATTGGGGTAGTCACGGCATAGGCCCCGAGGACTGGTCGTGACATCAAAACACAATGACTGATAACTAAAATAGAGAAAAATGATTCTTTCATTATTGTATTAAATTTTCCCATTTTTATTCTTCCTACATGATTGTTGTTTCTAGAGTGGATATTTCTTTAGACAACATTGGTGGTGTCTTATTATGTTGTACTCAAAAACATCATAGGACAGAATGAGTACCCAATATGGTTCAATGGTCCCATTTCTCGATATGGGAAAACACCCTATGACACATTAAAATTAGAAAATGGTTCTATTTACACACTCCAATTTTTGTGATTTATATGTTCTATGGAAGAAAGATTATGTAATACCTTATTTTTAGTTAACTCCACTAATTCATTTCATATAATTGTGAGCCCCTCAATCACCCTATTCCTTCATCAAATCTATCGATCTCTACTCTGATTCACATCCCTCTTCCCTCTTCGTAATCGATTGGGCTCCCCTCTAATTCCCTTCCCACATCATAATTGAGCTCCAATCTGCAATGAATTCATATTTCTTTGGTATTGCTTATATATTTCCTCTCTCATCTTGTTATACCCCTTCTAAATTCCACCGTCTTCATGATTGATCTCCATAATAGCACCACCATCTTGGCGATCGAGTCCCCCCGAAGTGCATATCTATTTTTGATCAAGAATATCTATTGTGCTTCCCTCATCGTGAAAGTGTGCCACTTATGATCCCTAAACTATCCCCTCTTTATGATCTATATTTTCTTTGATAGATCAGCCCCCACCATTACTTCCTATTTTTAGGATCAATCATCCCCTTCACCAATCTACTCACGCACAACACTTCACACTTTGGGAATCGACCCCCAAACACAAAAATCATTTCCTCAACTAATTCTTACATTAATTTCCCAATCTATACACTCGATGACTCTATTAGAGATATTGTTTATTTATTCCCCACAACTTTGATGCTAGATATTACGTAGTGGGAAACGATCCTGGGATGTAATATGATCAACTAATTCATATTATATACTATTATATTTTCAATCTAAATAATACTAAATCAATTATAGTACTACACAGAAATAATCTTTTTAGTGTTATTTTCCATTTATTGGTTAAAATTTTGTCTTTTTTTCTCTAATCTAGTTAATTATATAATTAATTATTGTTTATCATATTAGATAAAAAATATATGATTAGACTATAATCGATCTAATATATCTTACAACAATATGAGTTTACCATTTTTATCAGAGATAAAAATAAATCAAGGAATATGAATACTAATAATTTTTCAAGGATAGAATGGGTGTATATGGAGGGTGAAGAGTAAATTTATTTTAAGGAGAGTTATTGAATGATTATAAATTTTATGATAATGTAAAATCTCAAGAATGTTTATTTGACATGATGAATTATTTTTCCAATGGATCCATTTATCCCATCCTTAAATATTATAAAAAAATAAATAAATTGTTTTTGTAACTCATTATATATTTGATAATATTTTTAATTTAAATATATATAGATGTGGAATAATTTTTTTATTTATACCCAATGAATAGTTTAAAATTATTATTTAATTATTTTGTACATTGCCAACTAATTGAAAACCTGATATCCATAGTCTAGAGTCCAAGATAATGTAATGTATCTCTCGTGTCCCACTATCTTTGCAAATTCAATAGAATATGTATGTGATTTTGATCGATTGAAAACAATGATAAATAAAATAAAAACATATGATATGACTCAAAACACAATTATTTATTTCATAGTTTTTTATGTAAGGGGAATTGATTTCAGTAGAACCCCTGTATAACTGATCATATATACATGAATTCTTATTTTTAAAGATTTTTCTAAATTGGTAGAAGTGAAGTTGATATAAATTAATATTAAAAGCATAAAGATATACATTATTATGATGAATACATTTTAATAAGTATATAATTCTATGATTATTAATTTGTAATCATAAAAATCATTTTAATAATCCAATTTTATGGGTATCTAACAAATGATTCAAATATGATATAAGTAAAAATAACTAATAAAATAATTAGTAAATTGTAATAATATAGTCAATAAAAAATAATATTTTAAATATAATATTGATACATACAACTTATTTTCAGAAATGTTATTTAATTAATATTTTCCCCACAAATCAGTCTCTATTTTTGTTATGAGAAGTATTAATTCGTAATGACTAATAAATTACATAATATTTAGCTAAATTATATTACCGAACACTAGTTATTATCATTTCTATTTTTAAATAATTTTTTTCTAAGATATTAGAAATCCAATGATTTTTTTCTACTCAATGATCAGTTCATTGTATGGAATTCAACTTGATTTTCATATTGTAGATTAACTCCCATTTATTATTTGGTAATTTTTTATCCACCTTATATGTTTTTTTATAATTAATTTTTTGAATGTTTTATTTACATCATTTTGAAATTAATGTATTTTTTATGATTTTATTTCAATAATTTTTTCAGAAATTATAATATATGTCTGTTTGGAATGAATTTAATTTTATATTTTTTTTGTTATGTGAATTCATTTTAGTAGGGGAATTATAACTTTTTTTATAATGTAGTTATAATGTAAATGAAAATGTACATGGTATTGTAAAGATCCCTACAATTGATTCCATGTATATGATATGATTTAAAGGGATTCTTGAAGAAGAAGAATTTAGTTTCGTTATGAAAATGGTCGACAATATTTAGATTCTTGTAAGTGTTGTTGATATATATTACAGAACATAAAATGTACTAAATTTATAAATAATTAAATTAAAATAATTTTATTTATTCTATAATGAACGTTTCAAATATATGAATTAATTAATAAATAGTATAATAAATTAATGAGCCTGTATAATACTTTTCCTAATCATGAATTTGTTTTAATGTTCTTTTTAAAAATCAATAAACTTACAACTATTTATTTTCTTCATAGTATAATGGATATAATTTAGATATAAAATTTTGATCGGATCATCGATGAGTTTCAAAAGGATTTGGAATATCTTTTGAATTTTTAATTCAATAATGGTTTATATAGTAGATTATTGTGTTTCCCATGTTTTGATATCATTGGAAGGCCATAGTTAATATTTGAGGAACTGATTTTTAAAATTCCTAAAAAAGATTTTCAAAATCAATATCATGTTTTGAATCAAAATGGAGGAAGATTTTAATTAGATAATGACATTGAATTAGCTAATAGTATTTGAATGAAAAAAAATTATTTCCAAAGGGTTTACATTTTTGTCAAGCCGAAAAATCATGTATTGGATTGGAGGATAAAATGAATATTGGACTATAGTTTTAAAATAATGATCAAAATGAGTATTTTCAGGGTGTTAGAATATTTTTTCATGTTGAGAATACCTTAATATACTAGGCATGTGAAAAAATGATGAAATTTTTTTAATGTCATTGTATCATTGGAAAAAAAATGTTTGGATTTTAAATACTACAATTGACTATATCCTTATTTTATTAAATTCATACTATATGATGAAGTAGGTATTCCAGAAAATGATTATATTTCATCATTATTTTTTAAAAATTTGGATATTCATGTACTAAAATACACCTCTTCCAAAAATATTGATGTATTTTTTGAAGGTGAAATGACTAGTTAATTGAGTTCAAAAAATGTCATAAATTATTATGGATGAATTATAAAGATGAATAAAAATATTATGTACTAGAGAGAGTGATGTGTAATATTCTTATAATTCCTAGACATTAGAAACATTTTATGTCAAATCAAATGGAAAACAATATGAGATGGCTTGAAGATGAAATAAATAAGGATAGTGGTGATATAGTTCATCCTATAAATGGGTTATCATGGAATAAATTTAATTTCTAATATCTTAATTTTGTATCAGAGTAATAGAATGTAAGATTGGGATTGTCATGTGATGGTTTTAGTCCATTTTAGTATATGCTTAAAACATATAGTATATGACAAATTTTCATTCATATTTTAAATTTTCATTCATGGAAGTGTATGATAAATCCAGTTATATTCACATGTTTAATGATTTTTATACCCCATGAACTTAGAAATGATATTTATATTGACATGAATCTATTAATAGATGAGTTGATGTAGCTTTTGACCATTGGGGTTTCAATATATGATGCATTTATAAAGGATTAATTTTTGTGTCAATGGTAATTATTATGGATAATAAATTATTTCCCATTATATGAATTGATCCCCAGTTTGAGTACCCAAGAGAGATTATACTACCCAATTTGAATGATAAAATGCATTATAGGATATTTAATCTAACTACCCATTATTTTAGAAAATAAAACTATGTTTGATATTGCCTTTGACATGAAATAGAGATCTAAAATTCCATACAAAATAAATAAAACTCAGGACCAAACAGTTAAATCCTTAGGTATTAATATTATTAAATAAATTATGAAATAAATATACATATATCATACTAAATATAAATTATAGATTAATTTTAATTAAACAGTCAATCAATTTTTTGTAATGGAATTATATTCATAATAAATATGTATATTTATAAATAAATTTCATGAACAAATGTTATAAAATTAATTATATTTATTAATTATATTTATTTTCTTCAAAAAATGTTATAAATGATTTATGTAACATTAAGAAAAATTATAATTTAAATTTAAATTAAATTTTAAATTAGAATATAAATATTTACAGAGGGTTATATTTTTTGTTTTTTTTAATATTTATTTTCTAGTAAATAGTTAAAATACTTATTTTTCTAAAAATGTATTTTATTTTCTATAAATTATATAAATTTAAATGTAATAAAATGATTTTAATATGATTTCAACTAAAATAACTATTATTTATTTATATTTATGAAATTTAAATATTTTTTAATCAACTACATATTATATTCTTGTATAAGGTTTCCTTTTGGTTTTAAAATGATATTTTTTAGAAAACCGTTTTAATCTACATATTTTTTCCCTATATTAATTATATAGAAAAAACCCTAATGAGAATTAACTGAAATTATATTTATGTATTATATTTAAATAAATATTAATTGATATTGATCCAGTGACTGTTATTAGTTACAGTGATAATATAAAATAATTGTTTTATTAAAAAATACACTTCTTTAAAACCTACTTTTCCATCTCGTCTTGGGGTTTGATTTTTAAATATAAAATTATCAATTATATGAATTAAATTTAATTTAATGGATTTTATATTTTTATTCATAATAATTTATATTATCTAATAATGAAAAACTAGTTTTGTACCATAATGAATACTGATAATAATAATTATTAATTACTATGGTGAATGTGAAAATGAGTGTACTAGGGGGTTAAACTAAAAATATAACATTCTAAATGACCGATAATCATTTATAAAATATATTTCATGGACATATTTATACCATATCAAGAGTAATTTTTGATTATTTTTTATTTTTCGGCCTTGTGTCATGTGAAAAACAACGTTACACCTTACAGGTGAGCCACTCACCTCACTTGTAAAAGGCCACCAACTCTCTTCTCATATTCACAAAAATAATTTCCTCTGGTTTAGCCTTGAACTACAGAAATAACCACAAAAAATACATAACGTAATCCTTGAATCAACTTTCTATTTAGAAATTAATTATAGGAATAATTTAGGTATAGTCCTAAAATGGTGGTCTGTGAGGAGGTTAATTTTGGAAATATGAGTTTTTGTTTTATTAAATCTTCCACCTCCTTTAACTATTCTTAATATATGATAATAATAATAATAATTATCTACTATATAATAATATTTAATTATATTAACTTCGTAAACTATGTTCATAAACACATCCCTCAAATTTGTAACATCCCAACATCTCATCATTGGCTTGAAAAAGCTATTAGATGTTTGTATGCCTTAAATGACATACCCAAGATGCCAAAGGTGAGAAATAAATGCTGAAAGGATTAAATATAAAATGGGGATGATTTTAATTTTTAGTATAAAAAACCAAACAATAAACCATAACCAAGTAAAACATTACATGATGGATGATAAAATGAAATAAAAATCAATCATTTTATCTTTAACTCGCCCCACTAATAAGTACCATAGTGGAAGAAAAATAATACCAACGTAAATAGTGGAGAAAACTATTATAAATCTGAGAAATCAAAATGAATCCAAAGCTGAAAATTCTCCAAGATCTAACTCTACCAAAAAAACCCACGTATCATGAAGAAGTACTAAATATGTTGGATATTTTCTGTTTTCTCGTATCTCGATAGACGATATCTGCAAAATAACTAAAGTGACAAATTATTGGTGAGTATTAATACTAAGTAGGTTTTCACTAATGATATTAATACTCATGCCATTAGGATAAAACCTTATTAAAATATTTATATAAAATTATTTATATAAAACAAGTTCTGAAATATTTTATATCAAAATATTAACATGTTCCACTAAAACAGGTTTCTCAAAACAACATCATGTTCCCAGGAAAGCAAAAAACTATGTTTTGAACACATTTCAGAAATTGAATTTTGGAATAACCCTTATATTCTTCACATATGCACTTCCAACCATGCATCAAACCGAGATTAGGTGAAATACCATAACCTTGTCCATCCCAATAATGATTGGGGAGAATTCTTAAACTTATCCGACCAAAATGAATTTTGATGAGTGATAGCCCCAAATATTATTCATCCCATTCATAATGGGGAGACTCCTGAACCTTATCTTTCTGGAATGAAAATGAACTGACATAAAAATTATGCCTAAATCCCATGAAAAACAATCATGAAAAACCCAATTAATTTCCAAAATCATTTAATTAAAAAATAATTTATTGAAAAATTTTTCACAAAACCTTTTTCCCCAAATCATACCTAGAATCAAATTTGAAATAAAGTTTTTTAAAAACATTTAAAAAATCACTTGGATCAGACATTCAACAATCCCACGACTATCACTAAAGAAGGTTTCCACTATTAATTGAACAAAAATTTCAACATAAATTTATAGAAAAACGTTCAATTTAAAATCTAGACTTCAAATTCCAAATAGAGGAATCAAGAGTAAATCCACATAACATAAGAGATTTTTATAAAACAATAAATGGAATGAAAAATGTCTAAAAAACCAGGTTGAAACTCTATGAACATTCTTTAGATAACTTCTCCATATGTAATTATATTCTATTCAGCAAGGGACGCCTTTAGATCACCTGTAGGTCGATGGACGAACATTCCATGACCTTTTAGAGAGAAAAGTAGGGAGTTAGGGATGCATATGAGGAAAAATGAGGGGTTAAACCCTTATGCTTACTTGGATCCTCATTTTAAGGTTCTTGTTTTTAACTGCTCATAGTTTAGTCACACTGTTTGGAAAACCGTGTTCTTATCATCTGTTAGACACTTCCTTAAGGATGACCCACAGATGGTCATATGGCATGGTCTCCAATCCATGCACCATCCATGATGAAGCCACTAACTCAAAATTTCCAACATCATTTTTCAATGAGAATAGTTTCTCTTTAGTGGAGGAAAAATTTAAGAAAACTTTGTGCTACTTGTGTGCTATCCTTTTTCCCCTAACCCACTATTCATGGTTTCTATCATGTGTTTTATGGTTTCCAAAAACCATGCACCACGCAAAAACCTATATAAATTCAAAAAAACAATTTTTAAAGTCCTCCAGAATCTTCCAATGTAACGACCCAATGTTTTTTAATGGAAAATTCCCTTCTTATATTTATGTCATAAAAACACAAAATAATGAACTACTAAGTGATAAGTGACCTTTAAACATAATTTTTTCACCCCTATGTTTGGAATTTTGAAAATCCAACATACACGGTTGTGTTCAAGTTAGTTTTTGGAGTCTAATGAACCAAAAATAATTATTGGTGAATAGTAACCTACCCTTATTAATATTAACCTACCCTTATGAAAAGTAAATAAGAGTAACATTACCTATGAATAATAAAATAAAATTTAGACATCATAGAAAGTAATGATTTGACCTTAGTAAACATTTTAGTAATTTGTAAGTCATAAATAAATAAATAATTAATTAATTTAAAACAATATTTATTCCTTAAAATGTATTCATAAATTATTTAATCAATTTCTAATTATTTTTAGATAATTTTATAAGACCCTATGTAATTTTTTAAAGAACTATAAAATCATTTTTAATCTTAAAACTGTTTTTTAAGTAAATTATGATTTTAATTAAATATTAAATTATTAATATTTAGAAAATTATTTTTTAAAAATGGACTTCATTTTTGGATTCTACACGTCGAGAAATGGTTGGGGTAAATTTTTGAGATTTTTCTGAGATACTTGAATTTTTGATGAATAGTGGAATCCGGTAATTCACAATAATTGCTAAATAATGTATTAATTGAGTCACTGATGATGATATGCTGATGTAAGCCCACTTGGTTGGGGATTAAATTATAAAATTACTATTATTGGACATAAAATACTCAATATTCCTTGTCTTAGGTGAAATTAATAAAATAATCAATTTTATATTAAGGAAACCCCTCTCCCCTCCACTATAAAAGCCACCCTTCACTCCCTCTTTTACTCACACATCTCGAGATCCGAGCCTTCTCTAAACTCTTCCCAAACACCATCCCTAGATCATCCCCCACGTCCAAAAGCATCTTGTCTCATCAAAAGACCAATCCTAGATTCCTTAAGGAGGTTCTCATGAGGAAGATTCTAGAGGTAATTTCCCTCCCTCTTCTCCTTTAATTTTTTCCTTTCAAGTTCAAGTTCCTTTATTGATCTCTCCCCACCTATCTTCATCCAAATTGTTTTGTAACTACAGAATTATACATATACTATATCTTATGATTCTAATGGTATATTATAAAAAGAATTATACATATACTATTATACCCAACACCCATTCCCTCTTCTGTTTATTCTATTAAAGGGAACGTTGTTCATGAGGTGTTAAATTTATCACCTTCCAAAACAACATGTTCTCTTCTTCCATTTCTACCTTAAAATATGCTCATGAAACCATTTTTATGGTTGAACCAGAATATTTTATATGTAATATGTTCTATTTTTTGTTCTGGAAATAACCTATGGCCATATTACTATGTGAAAAGTTAAAACGAGTTCGTTGTGATCCAAAACCGCTCAAATTAACCCAAATAATCATCATATAATTATTATCTAATTATTAATCCACATGGATCTGATATAACTCATTATTAAATCATTAAATCATATGTAATATCATTAATAAAATATAATATCAGTTCTGGATTTTTACCCATGATCTACCCAAACATCTATTTAAGAATACAAGTGGACCGCTCAAGAAAACCATGAAAACGAACATCCCCGATCAATGTTTTTAAACAATATAAGTCATCCAAAGGAACATAATATGAAATAATGAAACCAGAATGAACTCTATTAATGTATAAAAGGTTCTGGAATTTCTAATTAATTAATATAATGTCATTATACATGACATTAAAGAGAAGGAGGCATTCGAGTACAAGGTAAGGGGAAATCTCGAACCCAATTTTCTTCCTTTGGGTTCACCCTATTTCACTCTATTTTTGATATGGTTACACCTCAAAGATCATTTGTTCATCTTTTCCTTTACTTTTCTGAGATATACATGTTTGTCACTGGTTTTTATGTCCATCAAAATGTTTTCCAAAAGAACTCTTTTTTCAAGATCTGACATTTTACCTTTCATTCAAGGTTGATGGTTCTTGTATCAAGTATGTTGTTCCCTCTTTCTTTTGGGAACCCAATGCTTATGAATGTTTTATTATGAGATGAAACCCATTCCTTTCCATGGGTTATTTATGTACATGTTTGATATGTCTTCTATGTGGAAATCATGATAATGATAATTATATGATGTGACGGGTGCACCCAGAATTATATAGAGCAATATGAATATTTAAATGTGACGAGTGCGCCCAGAATTATATAGCGCTCAATGCTTTGGGTAAAGTGATGAATCTCATGAGTAAATGAAAAATTATGTGTTAACAAGATGATATATGTGTTCACAAGTATGTGTGGTATTTAACCACTAATACATGATGATTCATTTTTATGCATTTCCCCATTTCAAGTTTATTGTTTATGCTCCTCTCATGTTCATGATCATTTTCATATGTCATGATTATGCTCACCCCAGGATATATTGTTCTTATCTATCCTCATACTGTGCTTCTATCTCACCCCTTTTTATGTATATCCTCAGGTGGCTACATGTACTAAGGAGAGGACAAGTTCCAATAAGAAGCTAGAGAAGATGAAATTAAATAAATGTTTATGGTTGATGTTGTATTTGTTATGTATGGTCCTAGTTTTCCCAAGACACTAAACCTCTGAATCCTCTATGTGTAATACTATTATGTTTTTTATCTTTGAAATGATGTAATAATATTGTAAGAAAAGTCTGGGTCGCTATAGTTGGTATCAGTGGAAAGGTTTAGTTAATTTGGGAATTAGGATTAGTAAACCCTAGAGAAAACCTCTAGCATAAGTATAAGTACAAATATGTACACAAGATTATTTACCTAGGGATCCCATTTGTTATGTTTTTGGTATAATTGGTTAAATGAATAAGTTATTCATGACTTGTTTACTTATGATTTGTTCTATCCTTTTCTATTTTATAAAATGGTGGGAACCAGGAGAAATAAGGCCAACAACTCTTACGAGGTCCAATGCAACGATGGCCCGAACAACATCTCCAATGATTTGGGAGGTGGAGTTCAAAAATTCATGGCGATGATTACCCAATTATCTGAGGTTATGAATAATAACCATAATAATGGGGAACATCATCCTTCACTAAAGAGGGAGAAACTAGCAATTGAAATTTTTATTCGGCAACGACCACCGACGTTTTGTGGATATTCCGATCCACTAGTTGCGGAACAATGGGTCAACTCCATGGAAAAGATATTTTCTGTTCTACACTGTTTCGAGATAGATAAGGTGACTCTAGTCATTTATCGTCTAGATGGAGAAGATTATCAATGGTGGTATTTGATTAAGAACACCAAGACAAGGGAGGAAATTGAAGAGATTGAATGGGAAGAATATAAGATAATGTTTCTTAATAAGTACTTCACAAGAAATATTCGCACGAAGATGGAGAGAGAATTCACTGAGCTCAAGCAAAAAGAAGGAAAATCTGTCACAACCTATGAGGAAAATTTTACAAGGCTCAGAAGGTATGCTTCGGGTTTTGTTATCAACAATGATAGCAAAATTGATAGATTCTTTAGTGTATTAAAACCAAATCTTCGAAAGGCTCTTGAAATTCGAGACATTGGGAGTTATGAAGAAGTTGTTTTGTGTTCTCTCAAAGTGGATATAGAGTTTAGAGAATGGTCCCATGGCTATGGTGATAAGAAAAGAAAGATGGAGTTTCAAGCTGGTGGATCTAGTGTTAAAGATGGGAAGAAAACACAATGACCCACATGCCAAAAATGTGGGAAGTTGCACCATGGGAACTGCCTCAAAGGGACAGGGAAATGCTTCAAGTGTGGGAAAGAAGGACACCTTGCTCAAGAGTGTTGAAAAGACATGAAAAGGAAGGATAATGTAGCTGATGAAAGGAGCGAACCACTCGTGGTTCAATTCTACAACTGTAGGGATCTGGGGAACTATTCAAACCAGTGCACTAAACCTCGAGCTCTCGAGGGTAATCAGTGCCAGCAACCACCAAAGCCAAAGGAACAAGGGAAGGCTTATGCCATCACTACTGCAGAGGTGGATCATGATAATGAAGTCTTACAAGGTACACTTCCTATTCACTCATGAATGGAAAAAGTATTGTTTGATTCTGGTTCTATACATTCCTTTATATCTTGCAAGTTTGCTAGAACTATAGAATCGAAGCCCCAAAACCTTAAAGTAGAGATATCTGTAAAAACACCAAGTGGTGCAATCATTGCAACCCAAGAGTTTGACTCTTCTCCTGTTGAAGTATGTGGGATGATTCTTCCGGAAAATCTCGTAATACTTCACATGGTGGGATTCGACGCTATAATGGGAATGGATTGGCTCTCGTTATATAGATAACATATCAAATGTTGAGAAAAGGAAATATATTTTCATATTCTGAACCATCCCATACTCTTCTAAAAATGCAAGGAAGATCATGAATCTCCTTTGAGAAATCCTTCAATGGTTTGGGTGTTGATTCCCTATGAAGAATCATACCTCTCCCAAATGGATGAGTCGTAGGAAAGTTCCAACCTTGAGGAAATTTCAATCGTAAGGGAATACGACGATTTATTTCTCGAAGAGTTACCCGGAATTCCCCCGGATCATGAGGTAGAGTTCTCAATTGAACTCATACCCGGAGCTACTCATATCTCGAAGTGCCCTTATAGGATGGATCCTATCAAACTGGAGGAGTTAAAGAAGCAGTTGCAAGAGCATCTGGATAAAGGGTTCATACGCCCTAGTGCATCACCTTGGGGTGCGCCAGTTCTCTTTGTGAAGAAGAAGGATGACACCATGCGGCTGTGTATCGATTATCGGGAACTCAACAAGATCACCATAAAGAACAAGTATCCTCTCCCAAGGATTGATGACTTATTCGACCAGTTAAGAGGAGCTCAATACCTCTCTGAGGTGGATCTTCGTTCTGGATATCATCATGTAAAGGTGATGAAGGATGATATTCAGAAGACTGCCTTCCGTACAAGGTATGGGAACTATGAGTCTTTGGTTATGCCCTTTGGACTTACTAATGCCCCTGTAATCATCATGGATTTGATGAGGAGAGTATTTATACATTACCTCGACAAATCTGTGGTAGTGTTTATTGATGATATTCTCATCTACTCTAAGAGCATGGAGGAACATGAAGAACATATATGACTTGTTTTGGTGACATTGAGAAAGGAGAAGTTGTACGCCAAGTTCAGAAAGTGTGACTTTTAGATGAATCAAGTCACGTTCTTGGGACAGGTGATCACAAGTGAGGGAATTTCTGTGGACCCTTCAAAGACAAAGGCGATTGAGGAATGGACCAAGCCCTCTAGTGTCACAGAAATCCATAGTTTTCTTGGATTAACTGGGTACTATTGACGTTTTGTGAGAAACTTCTCACGATTGTCAAGCCCGCTAACTAAGTTTACAAGGAAAGGGGTAATGTATTTCTGGATGGATGAATGTGAGGGAAGCTTCAAGGAGCGAAAGAGAAGGTTGATCACTGCACCTGTACTCACACTGCCGAAAAGTGGAGAATGTTTTGTGATATACAGCGATGCTTCAAAGAAAGGCTTGGGTTGTGTACTCATTCAAAATGTTAATGTGATAGCCTACGCCTCACGACAGTTGAAGATCCATAAGAAGAACTACCCGACGCATGATCTAGAGCTGGAAGCTGTGATTTTTGCCTTGAAAATCTGGCAGTAATACCTTTATGGTGAGATGTTTGACATATACACCGACCACAAGAGCCTAAAGTATATATTCACACAAATGGAGCTCAACATGCATCAAAGGTGATGGTTAGAGCTAATGAAGGATTATGATTACTCTATTCACTATCATCATGGAACGGAGAACAAGGTAGCTGATGCTCTAAACAGGAATGAACCTGCTACTCTATCCATGTTGTGGATAGAGAAAGACCCTATCTTCTTGGATATGCAAAGGATGGATTTGGGAATCATAAGGGCAGGGGATAAATCCTACCATTCCCAAATGATTGCACAACCATCCATCCAACAGAAGATTAAGGAAGAACAAATGGATGTTGTGGAGATACAAAAGAGGGTGAATGCAGTAATGGAAGGGAAGCTGCAAGAGTTTTATATTGACGATGATGGTGTGATTCGTTTTGGAATGCGGCTTTGTGTGCCTTCATCACCCGGGATAAAGAATGAGCTATTGGATAATTCACATAGCTAAACTTTCTCTATCCATCCTGAAAGTACCAAGATGTATCATGATCTCTGAGAGCACTTCTGGTGGGATAATATGAAGAATGAGATTGCAGAATATATATCAAGGTGATTGGTATGTCAGTAAGATAAAGCTGACTGACAGAAGTCCAAAGGTATGATGCAACCATTTCCTATACCCCTGTGGAAATGGGAAAATGTTACTATGGACTTTGTCAGGGGTCTCCTGAAGACATCAACGGGGAAAAATGCGATATGGGTTGTGGTTGACCGACTCACCAAGACTGCCCATTTAATCGTAATTCGGGAAGACCTATCGCTTGAACAACTTGAAAAGATATATGTGAAGGAAGTGGTGAGACTGCATGGTGTTCCACTCTCAATTGTCTCTGACCATGATCCATGGTTCACATCTACGTTCTGGAGGAGCCTTCAACATGCTTTGAGTACTGAATTAAATTTCAGCACGACCTATCACCCCCAAACCGATGGCCAGTCTGAAAGGACAATTCAGAATCTCGAAGATAGGATAAGAGCATACTCTCTAGAATTCAAAGGTGGATGGGATCAGCACCTCCCATTGGTTGAGTTCTCATACAACAATATATTCCATTCGAGTATTCAGATGGCTCCGTATGAAGCTCTTTATGGAAGCGATGTAGAACTCCAACCTGTTGGGATGAAGTTGGAGAAAAAAACCTACTTGGATGTGATCTTGTGGAGGAGATGACCGAGAAGGTTCAAGTCATCAGGATTACATTATAAAATTACTTTTATTGGTCATCCAAGAATAACTATTCCTTATCTTAGGTGAAATTAATAAACTAATCAATTTTATATTAAGGAAACCCCTCTCCCCTCCACTATAAAAGCCACCATTCACTCCCTCTTTTCTTCACACCTCTCAGGCTCCCAGCCTTATCTAAACTCTTCCCAAAAACCTTCCCTAGATCATCCCCCACGTCCAAAATCTGCTGGTCTCATCAAAAGACCAATCCTAGCTTCGTTAAAGAGGTTCTCAAGAGGAAGATTCTAGATGTAATTTCATTCCCTCTTCTTCTTTAATTTTTCCTTTCATGTTCAAGTTCCTTTGTTGATCTCTCCCCACCTATCTTCATCCTAATTGTTTTGTAACTCTAGATTTCTATATATAATGTATCTTATGATTCAACTGGTATATTATTTCACACCACACCCTTTCCCTCTTTCTTTTATTTTATTAAAGAGAACGTTGTTCATGAGGTGTTAAATTTATCACCTTCCAAAACAACATGTTCTCTTCTTCCATTTATACCTTCAAATATGGTCATGAAACCATTTTTATGGTTGAACCAAAATAATTTATATGTATTATGTTCCATTTTATGTTCTGGAAATAACCTATGCCCATATTACTAAGTGAAAAGTTAAAACGAGTTCGTTGTGATCCAAAAACCGCTCAAATTAACCCAAATAATCTTCATTTAATTCTTATCTAATGATTAATCCACACGGATCTGATATAACTCATTATAAAATCATTCAAGATTCTATAATATCATTAATAACATGTAATATCGGTTCTGGATGTTTACCCATGATCTACCCAAACATCAATTTAAGAATACAAGTGGACCGCTCAAGAAAACCATGAAAACAAACATCCCCGATCAATGTTTTTAAACTCTATAAGTCATCCAAAGGAACATAATATAAAATAATGAAACCATAATGAACCCTATTAATGTATAAAAGGTTATGGAATTTCTAATTGATGAATATAATGTCATTATACAGGACATTAAAGAGAAGGAGGCATTCGAGTACAAGGTAAGGGGAAATCTCGAACCCAATTTTCTTCCTTCGGTTCTCCCTCTTTCACTACATTTTTCATATAGTTACTCCTCCAAGATCATTTGTTCAACTTTTCTGTTACTTTTCTGGGATATACAAGTTTCTCAATAGTTTTTATGCCCATCAAAATGTTTTCCAAAATAACTCTTCTTTCAAGATCTCAACTTTTACCTTTCATTCAAGGATGATGGTTCTTGTATCAAGTATGTTGTTCCCTCTTTCTTTTGGGAACCCAAATCGTATGAATGTGTTATTATGAGGTGAAACACATTCCTTTCCATGGGTTATTTATTAACATGTTTGATATGTGTTCTATGTGGAATGCATGATAATGATAATGTTATGATGTGACGGGTGCGCCCGGAATTATATAGCGCAATATGAATGTTTAAATGTGACGGGTGTGCCCGGAATTATACAGCGCTCCAATGCATTGGGTAAATTGATGAATATCATGAGTAAATGTGAAATTATGTGTGAACAAGTTGTTTTCTTTGTTCACAAGTATGTGTGGTAGTTAACCACTAAGACATGATGTTTCATTTTTATGCATTCCCACATTTCAAGTTTATTGTTTATGCTCCTCTCATGTTCATGATCATTTTCATATGTCATGATTATGCTCACCCCAGGATATATTGTTCTTATCTATCCTCATACTGGGCTTCTATCTCACCCCTTTTGATGTATATCCTTAGGTGGCTACATGTACTAAGGAGAGGACAAGTGCCAATAAGAAGCTAGAGAAGATGAAATTAAATAAATGTTTATGGTTGATGTTGTATTTGTTATGTATGGTCCTAGTTTTCCCAAGACACTAAACCTCTGAATCCTCTATGTGTAATACTATTATGTTGTTTTTCTTTGAAATGATGTAATAATAATGTAGGAAAATTCTAGGTCGCTCTACCCAAACTTGACCCATATACTTTACGTACATAAATTAAATAAATAAAGGGTTATTTACATGAATCTAGGGGTTCTAAATTCTCCCAACCATTATCCTTTTTATCCCTATACATTATAAATTAAATATTTCCCTAAAATAGATCCATAAAATTATATTTCATTTCCTTCTCCTGTTCCCATGTTTTATCATGAATCTGATAATGTTGCCACAAACCCTACACTAGATATATGATTTCTCCATAAAGACACTCTCTTTCCTATCCACAATCTACACTCGGATATTATCCAATGAAGAATCTACTCTAGGTAAACATGATCCCATCTAATCATTGAATACCGATGTGGTTGATACTATTTCAACTGAGATATTAGGAACACATTGTGCACTACCCTAAACTGTGGTTGTAATTCCTATTGATATTCCACCTCTATGACCCATTTAGTTTCTCAAAAGGGAATATGTATTAAGTTGATAACATGTCTTCTTCCTAAAAACGTGATATCAATTCCCTATCCATATCATAAAGAACACATGATCACTCACCTTGAACAAACACGATCGTCAATAATGTTCCACATATGGTTTTTGAAGACACTACACCTTCTACATACATTTCCTAGTCAACTAAATATTCTCCATTGTCTTTTTAAGAAGGATTGGACCAACTAATTAAATATCACCTATTTCCACCGATTAATGTGGAGAAAAAATGGATTCTCATACAATTCATTAAAAGGATCTATATTTTTAAAAGGAATGATTGAAATTGTTATATGAGAACTCCACTTTTGGAACATCATCTTCTCATGATCCACTAAAATCCAATACACATGATCGAAACATGTTGTCCAGTGTTTGTATCATCCTTTTCGATTGGACATCCATCTATGGATGATACTCTATAATATTTATCAACTATGTCTAAAGGGATTACAATAAGGATTTCTAAAAATGATATGGGAACCTCATATCCCTATCTAATACAATTGAAAACGGTAGGCTATGTCTCTTTACCACATCTCGGATATTGATTTTGGATTAATCCTCCACTGTATGAGTTTATTGAATAGGGATTAAATAAGGCATCTTTGTGAGATAATATATAATTTCTCATACGCCATATTGTTTCTGAACTATTCATGGGAGACGTATTATGACATATATAGATATCTTCTCCCATCTCCACACTAGAATAGGTAAATACTATAACATAACTTTCAGTCCATGTTGTTCTGAATTTACTTTCTAATATGCTAGGCATCATGAAAACAAATCAACATCCTTTTATTTCATGTTGATCCACCAAAAATATGCTTCAATTCTGTATACCTATTCATTATTCTAGGGCGAACAACCCATCATGAATTCTGGTAAGAAAGAAGATGTTCTTCCTGATAAACCATATATACAACCACTGAATTTTTGAACAACAAAAGTGAACTCACATATAGCATCTATCCCTAAATGTTGTATTCTTCATTGAGTTTTGACCTCAAATCCATGAGTTATACATCAGATGTATGTTCCCTCTATACTATTTTCACCAAATAATGAACAACATAAAATGGAATGAAAACCACAACATCCCCTTGGTCATCACAGTCTAGATGAAATGTCGGCTAGGATCGACATTTACTACCACTCATCTAAAGATTCTTTTTCTAACTGAGTATACGACATTCTTCATATTGCATCATCCAAAAACAATCCTCACCCAGTGTGTACATAAAATCATAGTCAATATTTTGGAGAATCTCCATCCATATTCTTTTCCTCGGATTCAATTATATTTGTGAGAAAACATGTATCAAGCTCTTATGATTCATGAGTGTAGTAAATTTATCCCAAAATAGAAAATGTTTCCTTGTCATTAAAACATGGATGACTGCAGCTGGACCCAAATCTTGTGTTGGGTAGTTATTCTCATGCACCCTCTGCTGCCTTGATCCTTAATCAATAACCTGATCTCCCTTAATGAGAAATCACCCCATCCCAGATCCTAATGAATCAGAATACACCTCATACCATTGTCCTTATTCTGACATTATCAAGATAGGTGCAGATTTAAAGTGATCATTCAAAAATTGAAGAGATTTCATTCATTCCTCGGTCCATTGGAATTAAACATTATTCTTTTTCAAAGATATTATTGGTCAATATAGTTGTGATAATTCATGAAACAATCATTGGTAATAGCCATCTAGAACAAAGAAACATCATGTCTCAAAGAAATTTTTCAATGGTTGGTATGTGATAACAACTTAAATATTCATTGGATCAACTAAAGTCCTTATTTTAGAAATTACATTTCCATTATAGTTTACCTCTTGTATACAAAATTCAAACCATTATAATTTTTCATAAATTCTATGATCTATAAATATTTCCAACACTATCTCCATGTGTTTTTCATGGTCATCCATTTTCTATGAATATAACAATATGTCATCCACATGCACCACAATAAAAATATCGAAATATAGTTGAAATATATAATTCATCAATTATATAAATATTTTTGGTTTATTTGTAATACTGAAAGGAATTAATATATATTCATAATCGAAATGTGTCCTTTTGAAATATGTCTTTAGAATATCCTTCTTCCAAACATACAATTGGTGATATTATAATTGTATGTTTATCGTAGAGAACCACTGAGCTCCCCTCAATGGATCAAATAGATAACCAATGTGTGTAAGTGGATATCTATTCATTATCATAACGCGATCAAGATTATGATAATCCACACCAGGCATTGAAGGTTTATCAGCTTTCTTCACAAAAAATACTAGTTATTCCCATAGATATGTGCTCTACTGAATAAAACCTTTAGTTTTAGGCTCCTCTAATGTCACATTCAAATACATTATTTCTATTAGTTCATTATGATATTATTGTAGTGAGATAGGATTTGTCCTCAATAGGATATCAATTGTAAACTCCACTTCGAATATCATTGGTATCCTAGAGAAATTTTCATGAAACACATCTACAAACTATACCACTACTTTTGGAAAACTGCAATTCTTGATATCGTCTATCAAGGCCAAAGACGAAACCACCAACTAATATGACATCATTATAACGATTGGTGCCAACATAACTGCGACACATTTATTTACATTCTTGTCCTCTCGAAATACATGCTTGATTCCATCCTATATCATAAAACTGACCCTCTATGTACAAAAATTGATGTGAGATTTTCCCATTTCAACCCATCCATAAACAAGATCATATAAAAAACAACAAACTAAATCACAGATAAATCTGATAAAATCTCTTCCACATCAAAAGTTATAGAACCCAATCAACAATAAAACTATCAATACTCTCTTTTACTAAGAAAAGATTTATGTTTATTAATATAAGGAATCATCTAATCTTTTAAATGTTGCAAATAAAGGGAACTAGATACAATAATTTAATGGGATGAACTCAAATCAAACCTAGATTTTATATGGGTATCAGTCAAAAGAATCATAACTCGCACTGTAGATGGTCCAGGCAGATCGTCCACAATCACCTACTCAGCTTCATATTATTTCTATGTCACTGCACTTTGTTCATTATTTTGTTGTTCAGTCTACCCTTATTAAAGAGTCCAGGGGTTCATGGAATCACCATATAAATATTTATTCAACTGATGATAAAGACTATTTGGTCATCCGTTCGGTGAAGCTTAAAATACGTAGGACACCGTAGAGGTGTCCTGAACACTATACCTCAGAGAAATATGACAAGAGAAATGAAGAAGCCCGGTTTTTTGAAATTGAGGAATTATCTTGGCTGAATGGTACACTCTCACATGATGTGACTCGGTGAACCACACTGAAAACATCCTAGCTTTTCATGGTTCTTGGAGCAAGGTTACATGATCTTATGGTCTAATTTATATTTGTATCATATCCTTGAGAATTGGTGTTCCTCATCCGTTATCTCTTTACATTACTCCCTCAACAATATTACCTCAACATGGAAGACAACAATACTCCCTCAACTTGGATTTCCAGTAGTTATAGATATTGTAAAAATATTGTTTTGCTATAGTCCTAACTCAATAGTTTGAAAGCCCTATGCAATGATTTGATCCAACTGATGGTTCATGTGTGGTTTTGGTGGAACCACATTCTCAACTAACTCTTTCATTCCATTCCAAGGATGTATTTTAGGTACCATTTTCTCTTAAACATGTGAAATTCCACAAGTCACACACTCTATTAGCAGAAGGATTAATATTTCAATTTCTATCACATCATTATTTTAGAAAAATGATTTCCAATACATCATTTTTCTCATTCATCTATTTTTTTTTAAATTTTATCTTTCTTTTGAAAATCAAATCATTTTAAAAATACCATAACCATTGTCATTATCAAAATATTTAATTTGAAAATAATTTAAATTTTTTAAAAATTCATCAGGTTTACCGAAAATCATTAATGATTACTCAAAATGATTTCTGCACTTCTAGTGGGAATTCATTCATCTAATGCATTTATTCCATTAGCATCTCATTGTGTTAAACCCATTACAATGAGATTCAAAATCCTATAAGTGTCTATAAAATAATTATGTACCCCACACCCTGAAATTTGATGTTCAACATAAAAAGGATAGCTACGTATTTTAATGATCTACACATCATGTTTTGATAATGCTACTCTCTATGATGACAACTAAAATAATATACAATAATGAAATTCAACTTCAAGAAAAACATAACTGATGACAACTTTTTCAAAAAGGAAATGACCAATCTGATACCAGTTGTCTCAAAAAATGGTACTGAAACAAAATTATACCATTTGAAACATCCCTCATTCTCCGTATTGGATTTAGAGACTAGTGAGATGTTACTAGGATATAACCCACATCACCAAGATGCCAAAGTATGGAAATAAATGACGAAGGTATTCAATATACATTGGGTATTATTTTCCGGTTGAAGATAAACTACCAAACAACAGACCATAAACAAATAAAGTAATAAATGATGCATGATAAAATGAAATACATATAAAATATTTTATTTATATCAAAATATACCATTGAGTACCACATAAGAAGACAACTAACATCAATGAAAATAGATAAATACAAACTATTATAATTCAAAGACAACCACACAACTCCAAAACTACACATGTTCCATGCTCTATCTCCACCGAATTTACCATGTATCATTTATAAGTAAAAATTATGTGTGATAATTTACCTTTTCCCATATGTCATATATTATATCTACAAAATCATCAAAGATCCAATGAAGGGGAGAGTACTAAACCCTAGTTGGGTTTTCCTGATGACTTCCCTACTAACACCAATAGTATAAAACAACTTCCCAAAAATTTATAAAATATAGTTTATATAAAAAAGAGATCTAAAACAATTTTTATCAAAATATAAAAATTTCCACTAAAAGAGTTTTCTCAAAACAACATCATGTTCCAATGATAGCACCAAACAATGTTTCAAAACCATTTCAGAAATTCCATTTTGTCTTAACCATTCGATTCCACACATCCACACAACCAACCATGATTAAAACCTAGAAGAGGGGGAAATCCCTAAACCTTAGCCATACAAATAATGAAGGGGGAGACATACTATCCATATCTGATCCAAATGATTTTTGATGTGGTGAGATACCTAACCATTATCTATCCCATTTAAGAAGGGGGTCTCTTATCCCTTATCTGTCCTGAATTCACATAAACACACACAACCATTAAGCCAAAAATCTATTCAAAAACAATCATGCCAAACCCATTTAAATTTCAAAATCATTTCAATAACGAAATATTTTATATAAAATTATTTTCCCCAAAAAATATTCCATGAATAAAACCAAGAAAATATTTTAAAACCAATATTTAAATTCGTTTAAAAAATCACACAACATAAAAATTCTATAATCCTGCAACCATTAGTAATGAAGAAATCCACTAATATATTCAAAACAATTTCACAACCTATTTTTATCAAATAATCATTTTTATATAAATAATTCATATTATCAATTATGTATTTGAGGGTGAAACCACCTACCTATACGTATTTGGTGAAAATGATAAAAAACTGGAAAAATATAATAGAGGTGGGTTGAATCTCTATGAACCCACCTTAGATCTCCTCCATGTATGTTATAGTATTCTAATAATTAAAGGAAGATTTTGGATAACCTTTTAATCAAATGATAAACCTTCCTTGACCTTTGGAAGATAACAATACTATGTTTGGTTTGCATAGGATGAAACATGAGTGGTTAAAACATTAAGTCAGCCTAGATCCACATTTTAATGATATTTTTTAATGGGACGTGGTTTAGTCGCCTGGTTAGGAAAACCATGTGTTAACTGGGAATTATCCACTACCATAAGGATAACCCTACATGGTCATACCACATGTTCTCCAAACCGAGCCTATGCCAGTACCTCAAAATGACCAAATCCATTTTCAAAATAGCACAATTTCCCCTTAGCATGTACACGGTTAAGGAAAACTATATGACTCACATGTTCCATGCACTTTTATCCTTTCTAACAGTTCTTGGATTCCTAAATGTTTTTCATGTTTTCCAAAAATCATGACCCACTAGTGATCCTTTTGAAAATCCAAAAGAAAACATTTAAAAAGTTCTTCAGACTCTCCAAACATCACCAATATACAATACATAGATAAAATACATAAATAATAGGTTACATACCTAAAACCTAGGGGTAGTACAAAATGGTATATGCAATAATCATGTGTCTGTGTGGTAAACTATCTCCTCGTGAACTGATGTCATTAATTTTCCGTCATCAACACTAATGAGTTGTTTTAGTTATGGATTAAAATTATATAAATATATAAATATTTAATTAATTTATAAATATGGAGTTGTAATAATACAAATAAAATCTTACATTACATTCTAGTAGGTGGATGATAACGTCACTCGTGTGAATAGAGGACTACCACCTTACTAAGAGATGTTATTCATTTTTCGATAACGATTTTCAATAAGGTGAGTAAGGAAAATTTTAGTGAATATATGTGATGTAATTGAAATAAAAATGATATTCATGAAATATTTATAGTTCAAAATATATAATAAAAAATTTAAATTCAAACACTTATAAATTATAACATCATTTCTATATGTGCGGACTACCACCTCTATGAAGCAATGTGATTATTTTTATCATCACTACATCACATGAAAGACATATATAAGAATGTTTACAGATATAATATGGAATTTATGATATTTTGGTAATTATTTAATTATAAAATAACACTTATCATTTTTTCGTAATGATTATATAAAAATGGAAATGTTGCTCATTCTTACATACAGCCTACCGTCTCCTTGACTGCCACATACTTCATTTTTTTTATCATTTTTACATGTTTAGTTTTAAAAGTATAATTTAGGAGTAACTAAGATAATTATATAATTATAATTTTTTTGTAAATTTTTTAACAATGATCTTTTTGAATAGAGTGAATTTTTTTTGAAACAATGAACCAAACATCCATAAAACACTTGATATTAACTAAATGAATTAAGTATTAAAATAATTAATAATAATGGAAAAAAAATTATTTATGTATATGGTTTAAAATGAGTAAAATTATAAAATAAAATAAAATAATTTATATAATATAAATATTCAGAAGCTAAAAAATAGTCATGGAATGTATGGGATTGAGGTAAGGGTTGTTCTCATCTAATATTTAATTCCATGAGACATGTTCCATATTCACCACTTAATTTTTTTGTATTTTATATAAACTAAAACGGAATATATATTATTATTATTTTCATGAAAAATATGGTTATTGATATATACCTAATATTTTCTCTCTTTTATGCGGTTTTGATTTAGAAATAACAAATCTGTCAGGGTTTTCATCTCAATTCACTTTCATTGAGGCATATTTTATTGTGATGAACAAATTTTATGTTATATAGTGCATATACTAACCTTTTTCATATTATATGATGAAAAAAAACTTCCTGATATTTAATTTATCAATTGATATTATTTTATCATGCGGGATATGACTGAATAGTTACAAAAATGGTAAAGGATTGTTATTATAAGATTTTTTCGTTTTGAGATTGTTTACATTCAAATATCATATAAAAGAAATTATCTTATATAATTTTGTTGAATAACATATATTGATGATCCACTTGTAATAAATTTTGTTACAATTTTTGATTCCCATTTAATCACATATTGATTAATGAATTGTCATGAAATTATTTTTTATGTTATATTGATCTTGTATTTATTTAGACCACCCATCCTTATCTTACATATCCATGTTTTTTAAATGTTTTCAAAAATATCATTCAATAAAAAAATGACTTCCTAAATCCATTTTACAAGATATTTTATATTATATTAAAAAAAGTAATCGAAATTACTTAAAATTTTCTATATGGGTCACATATGACTCCCTTTTATAAATTGTTTTGTAAATAATTATGTTTTTAATAATTTATGAAATGAATGGATTTTCTTTCATCCATTCAATTAATTTTCTTGAAAATTCATTGATATGTTTCAATGGTTTTATCAAATAAAGGATTTTTGCAATACTTTTTCAATTTTCTATTTCAAAAATGGAATCTCAACATGAAAATGATTATTTCAAAAAAAATGAATTTAATGTTTATAATTGTATTTACATTCATCAAAATCAATAGACCTTATCCATACATATTATCCAATGGTGATATTTTTAAATTCTTCCATCCTTTTTCTTTTTTAGATGGATTAATATTCTCCAAAATATATTTTTATATAACCCATTTCATATCCATGGGTTAATAATGTGTCAATAATATTGTTATGGAGCCTGTTTTTATGATTTTAATCGTGCTTCATGGTGAATATTATTTAACCAATTTATTTTCATCCTGATAATATTATTTCATTTGGAATGTTATGTAAACAGTTTATTTTCCATGTTTTAATTATGATTAAATTATATTGATGATGAACTCATTTCGTTTCCATAAGTTAATCATGATTCCAATATATTGTTTTGATTTTTATTAATTTCCCACTAGTTAATCATGTTATAAAAATATTGTTAGGGAAAAAAAATTTCCATAGGGTAATCATGTTCTGAAAAGAATAATGGTTTCCTCTATGAGTTTATGATTAAATTAGCACAGTATTAATAAATAGTTAATGATCATTTCTTTATTAGAGGTGCACCCAAATAGTGTCGAGTGAGCATGTTATAACATATATGATGGGTGGACCTTGATTGAATCGGGTGATCCCAGTATAGATTATTTTATGGGTACCCCTATATTTCACCAAATGAGTTTGATAAAGCTTTTATGATGGGTTTTTCAAGATAACACACGAATACATTGGGTAATTTCCCAAGCCTTAGTAAAATAGAATCGGGGACATATTGATGGGTTTCTTCTATAAACATAACTGAGACCTAGTTATTTCTGAAAGAGGTTTAAAATTAATTTTGATGATGATGTGTTGAGGTACCAACCTATTTTTATTATGCATGTTCTGTATTATAAATGATTCATTTCACAAGTATTGATATCACATGTCTCATGGTTATTGATTATAAGGAATCTTAACTATGGTAAATCTTTATTCCATGTATTCATGTTTTCTTTATCTTGGTATCGGTATGTATTATTTTTATTATCTTATGGTCATGTACTTTTATTATGTCATCATAGCCTTACAATATTATTATAGTCAACAATGAAGTTCAATTCATAATAATTATTTTTTTCTTTACTGATCATTTTAGTTCACCCTTTATATGTTTCCATTTCTATAGGATAACAATAGTGTTTTAAAATGATTGTTTATAGAATATTTTCCAATATGATGATGTTTGTGGGAGATATGTAAGACTCAATACAGAATATGAAAAGGTGGGTTTGTTATAGAGAGTACTTTGTTGAATTCATTGGTATTTATTACTTAGGAGCTTTTCAAAATTATATAAAATCATAAACCTAATATATTATTGAGAATATAAGTGATACAATATTTAATTTTGATATTTCCTGTTTTGGATGTCAAAATTGGGTAACCATATTCACTAAAAACAATGAATTGTAATGTTTATATTGTTATAACTAGATATAACAGTATGGGATCTATGCTATTATAGTGTCTATGAGAGTAAATTTATAGATGACAAGAGAGATTAGGATTTTTTATTTATTTTTATCATCTGATTTATGGATTACCTAAATAGTAAATAATATTATGTTTGATCATATGTTCAATTTCATAGACTCCCCTTTGAGGTTTGCAGCTATTAGATCATAAATTGATTATTGAATTTTTTTGGAGAAATTTTATTATGTTGAACAGTATGTAAAGCTTGGGTGTATCATGAAGTGTTAATTAAATAAATTTTAAATATGAATTATTGAATTGATAAACATTAGGGTAAATATTATCTTTGATATTGAAGTAATTATGGGAAAACACTTTTAATTATATAGAAAACCATGGGATTGAAAATTAATATTATGTCTATGGGAAAAAATTTATTTTATAAAATGGTCACCATTTTTTTGTAATTGAATGATGAATGTTATGATATAACATGTGAGTTTAAAACAATCAATGATTTTTACGTTATTTAGTATTTATTTAGTTTGAATATTCGGTATTAATATTTAATTCTAGCGATTAATGAATTATTTCACAATATGATGGTTTAATCATCTTCAAAACATCTTAAAATGTAATAAATTTTATGTTTTTGGTTAGGTGGAAAATATATAATTTCCCTTTAATTTTTATTGGGTCATTTAATATTCTAATTAAGTTCATTCAGGATGAAATAAAAAAAATTATCAAAAATACACATCATTTGTAGCAAAAGATAAGATGGTGGTAGATATTAATAAAATAATGAAATTTTACTAATATTATAATTTTATTTCCATATTATGTTAGTATTTATAATAAATGAATTATTAAAATATTAGAAAATAACATTGATGAAACAGTTTGTACTATTATTATAATTAAAGTTGAAATCAATGACCTTTTTCATGCCTCGTTGGTTTATGATTATTTGGTTTTTATATCTATCTGAATCAATCTCATTCTTGGGATATATAATCTAATTCACTCAATATTATTATTTATATATTGTTATTTTCTACCATGTACAAATAATCACTTATCAGAAATTTTTTCTTATTTTTGATCCTTATATGTAATATTCCAAAAGAACATCATAATTCTCTTTCTCTTTTATGAAGATAATGTTTTATCAATCAATTTTATAATGATGTTTTTATGGAATAATTTTAAATATCAAATAATTTATTTTAGTGATAGAGTAAAAAATCTTGAGGAATGAATTTATTGAATGGAGGGAGGATTTCACAAAATTATATTTTAGAAAAAAAAAACATTTTTGATAGAATATTCAACAATCAACACTGATCACAAACAACCCGCATAATATATATCCATTATAACATATCCTCTAAATTGGGGGTATTAATATTATTACATATTTTAATATATATATATATATATCCTACTAAATATTAATTATTGATAAATGGATAGTAAATAATCAATGAATTTATAGGAAGTTTTGTTTTTTATTAAAAAATATGATTTCTTAAAAAAATTATTTAATTTTCAGAAAAAATAATATAAATAATTTTTATAAGTTTAAGAAAATTTATTCAATAAAAATAAATTCATTTTTTAAAATGTTTTTTTTAATTTTGTACTGATATCCAAGATAAATAATTAAGAATGTTATTTTTAGAAGACTTTTTATATTAAATCTATGATTATACTCTTTTATAAGAAATACCTATCTAATTAGAATTGTAATTACAACATTCATTGACTATAGAAATTTAAAACTTGAGTTTCTTGTATAATCATTTCCCTCAATAAAGAAAATTTCCATCTTCTTTGTCTATATTATAGAATGATTGATTAGATTCATATTCGATTAAAAAAGTTTATACTGTATCTAAAAGTTAGTAAATTCTTTCTTTTCTAGCCCTGATAAACTCAATTAAAAAAATAAAGATCATTGCATTTGATTTCAAATTACAAATTCTAATTGAAATCACTGATGATGAATGAAAAAAAACTCGAAACAAGACCAATATATTGGTTACTACTCAGAAGTTATTATAAAAATATAATTATGAATACATTTTTTATGAGGAGAAAAATGATCATGAAATATTTGAAAAATTTGTAATAATTTTTTTAAACTCTACATGTCAAAATAATATTTTCTTTTTTATCTAATATTGTTGTGTCTAGTCATAAAATTACCTCCATTGTGGATTTTCTACACCTCAATTACATTATTAGATATTCTATTCCACAACATGTTGAATTATTTAATAATAAAAAGATAATTCCACCAAAAATAATCATTCATAATTATAGTTTATTTTATTTAATTTCAATATATTATATTTTTTATTATTGTATCAGGCCTCTATAATTTTCAAAGTATCTTAAATATTATCAAATTTTTTATCAATATTTTTCTATATTCACATTCATAAATAGTGTAAGTTTAAATTGTCATGAACTTATTACATAACATGCCTACACGAAATATAAATTTATTGAATTTTTTTATACCATTCCATAATGATGTCATTAAACTATTGAAAATTGAATCGTACGTATGTGTTTTATTTAGAATTGTAAACTTATCAACATTACTAAAATGTTTGGGTTTTCATTTTTATTTAAACAATAGTGATGTCACTTGATGTAGTTATTTATTTAATTTAAGAAAAAAAAATTAGTAATTTTTAAATCAACAATGATATTAAATATTAAAATGATTTTCAGGATTTATATTGATTTATCAAGGAACTAGTAATTTTTGTTCTTATTTTATACTCATTTTGAATATTTAAGTTGATTAATTGCATTGATAATTCGTTAATCCTTGTGTCATATACTATTTTAAAAAATAATTAATTTTCACAATTTTTGTTTGTATTATGACATGCATTTAAATTCAAAAAAACAAGACTAGATTGCGGAATTTATAAGTCATATTCATTGTAAGACAAAATTATTGGATTGTGTGTTTAAATTATTTGTAAGGTAGTATCATTTTAATTATATATTTTCATGTCTGTGTGTGTGTAATTATTGTGAATACACTTTAATATAGTTTAAATTTAACATGGTGTGTATTTTCTATATTAAGTGGCGTCACATAATAAATTGTTTTGTTTGTTTTTATTTTATAATAAACAATCATGTTTTATAACATTTAATTTTTTGATTATATAAATAAATGGTAACACTGTTATATTAGAAGCTATAATGTAATTAAATGAGAATGAACAAGACACAATTAGACCAAACATTAATTTATATTAGGTCCCAGGTTATGAGAAATGTGGAAGAATTCATTCAAAACCTAGAAATAAAATCATGTCAATTAAATATTTGTTTCCGAATATTTAATCTTTTATAAACATTGCAGGAGTAGATTCCAAAGAACAGTTAAATTCCCTCATTGAGACAAAAAATCAAAAATTTTGACAATTTTCTCAACAGAATCAAGAAAAGAAAAATAAAAAATTGTTCATAGTGATATCTTCTATAAGATCTTCACATCCTCTATTGGGTGAATTTGTATTATAAGGATGTTTATCAAGTGTTCACATGATTTATGATGATGAATATAATGATGCATCTATTATTTATGATGATTTTAGAGATTTTGATGATGTTTGAGATGGTGGTAGTGGTGATGATAGTAATGATAATGTTGAGGATTGTGGTGTTTTTAGTACACATGATGATGTGGTTGATATCACTTCTAGTGTGAATGAATAAATGGATCAAATTTTCCAGCAAAATCATTTACATTTTATATTTTTTCATATCATTTTGTAATTATTTAATGAAAATATTCTTAATTAGTTTTTTGGTATTTTTATTCTAATTTAGGTGATTTTGGTGAAACTAGGATATTACAGGAGGTGAAAATAGGATTCTATATGTGTCACCTATATGCATCGAATAAAACATATATATACATAACTAATAGAAATGATTTAAACAATTTCTATAGAAAATAAATTTACCCATTTAAATTTTTTTAGTACACATTGCACCTCAATGATTTATCTTATGGATATATACTACCTAACTTATAGGATTAAACCATGGTTATAGACTACAAATTACCACATTTATGAAATAGATGTAGCTCATTATTCACATGGATTAAACAATAGATATAGACTACCAGATACCATAGTTATAATAATAGTTATAGACTAACAATTTATGTGGTTAGATTATGGTTGTTGCTAGATATAACATCAGTTTAAACTATGGATATACATAACATACATACAATGTTTAAACTGATCAAATTGAAAAGGAATATTTTTTATGACTCTAACCACAATGGTATTAGAAATCACAGAAATAGGATATTGTTGTTTTTTTGGCCCAATGCCATATTTCCAAACTGTGGTCCAAGGTGAATTTTCTATTTTTGAATGCATGAATTTGGATTTGGGATGTTGTAAGGATGAGGTGACCAAACTTAATGTCAGGAACTGTATTGGGGATTAATAGTGTGTCTATTTTGGTTTTCCTAAAAACATGAAAGTACTATGACATTAATGATTATTGTTTGGGTTGGGGTTAATTCACAGAGTTTTGGGATTTGGTTACGTTGTACATGGTTATCGATTTGTATTATTATTTTATATAATGTCTTAATATTAATTTTTATTTATAATATTTTAATTCACTAACAATTAGTGTATGTCTCACCATATTATAAATTATACGATCATTGCTAGTTGGAATCCTCTATAATTTAAGGTGGTACACCTCAGGTGATGTGGTGAAGCATCTTGTGGCACTAGTTTAGTGGAACCTGTACTGGGATGTTACATAATTAATTAATTCTATTGTACAATTATCTTTTTTGAGTCATTGTTCGAGAGATATCACTAATGAAACGTTTTATTTTTGAAAATTTCAATTTTTATTTTCTTCTTTTCCACATTTTTATCCATGGTCCTTTCATATAGTGGATTCCAGAAAAAATATAAAGTACTAGTTCTCTAACTGGGATAATTTAAATGAATAAGATGTTATATATGATCCTTGATATTGATAACACTATATAAAAACTGAATAAATAAAATAATGAAGATACAATGGATAGAATAGAAGATGAAAAGGAGTAAACTATTAGATTCAAGGAAAATATCATAGGAAATAAACATTGATGAAGCATGAATAACCCTCATGTGTGGGTGTTCAACAGGTAATTACCAAACACACATTATGTATTAATAATTCATGAAAAACCTAGAGTTGAAAAAACTTAGTTCAAATTCAATTAAATTCATCGGGCTACCACATGATGACCCTGATTCTCCCATTGGTTGTTTTCTAATGTTTTGTATCACATTTGAATTAAAAAATGTAAAATTTTGGACGGTATGTGTAAATTTACTTATATTCTCACTTAGTGATAAAGAAATGTAATGGATTCAGAGATTATCCCTGCACACTATCACTAATTGGGATGGTCTGCTTCAGAATTTTTGACTCAATTATTCCCTTTTGCTGAATTAGTGGATACACAAGTAATCATTATATATATAAATTAAATAAAACATGACACATTATATAGTTCATGGGAAATATTAATATATTTATTTATATGTTTTCCCCATAATGTTTCTAAAATATTGTTTCTGATTATAAATGTTTATAAAGGCCTTTCATAGAGGACGTGATTAATTTTTTTACACCGCCATTGGGGGTTCATTAATGAGGAATCCATATAATGATGTCTATAATCTACCTAAAAAATGAAAAGTAAAATTTTATGATGGATAAGTGATAAAAGTTATTAGAGATGTGTACACATGGTGGATTAAGGATTGATGGTTTCAAAAATGTCTTCAATGTTAAATAAAATTGTTATCATGATGGGTCTAGACAACACCCATTTAATGTATGTGGTTGATATTAATTACAATGATTATAATCACCAATATTATTTTCGAGGGTGGAGGAAATAATAACTGAAACCTAAAGGTTACTATTACCAAGGTGAATGCATTTATCCCAGACTACAAGGGTACCATCCTGCTTAAGGCCATCACAACTAGTGAAATTCACACATTGGTGGATTCATTGGCCACCTTCCTGAATAAGACTAGAGGATACATCCAAGAGCTTATGGCTGGCTCTTAAAGCAAAAGATATTCTATGAGAAATATGGACATTCAAGTGAGATATATTTGTTCATAACAAAAAAAATTTCTAATGTAAAATTAATTGAAGACATAGATGTTTCTAAAATTGAGTTATTGAAAGATATCACATTTTCTTATAGAGAAACCACATGATACACTATCGAAGAGGTCCGAAAATAGTGTGAGATATACTCTCATAATGATAGTAAATTTGAATAAAAGAGAAAATAAAAAAATAATAATGACATGAGTATTTTTTTATGAGAGAAATAATAACCACCATACCAGTCAGAGTTAACTTTCTTTCGGAAGAATGTAGTAGATAAGGCTGGAAAAATACATGATTAAATTTCTATAGATATTTAAAAAATTTATATTAAAAGAAAATTTGAGAAATTAATAATGATAATTTCAACCTGCCCAAAATTTCATAAATAATATTTTCTAAACATTACAAACCTTGTGGAATTGGGGACTATAAAATTGATAGGGGAATATTCAGTTGGGGAATCAAATAGATCACTGATCAAATAACAAGACAGATGTAGTATTAATTTTAGTTAAAAAAATGTATATAATTTGATTTTAATCTTTTCGATGGATGTAAGAGTGATTGTAAACATAATTTGATACCCAACATTAAAAATATTTGTTTTAGAGGATATAAATATAAATCAATTTGTTATTCAACTTTTATATACAATAGTGAGACATCCACAATGATTTATTAGTGGTGTCATAGTGAAAATGGAAAAATTCTAATTCCTAGTGTGATTAGTAGTTCCTCAAATGGATGATCAGAAGATTGTAATTATTTTTTGACGTCTATTTTGAGAAGTAGGAAGAGACATGATTGATGTACAAAGTGGGGTAATTTCTCTATGAGTTGGTAATGGGTATTTGATGTTCAATAACCACCAGAAAGTTAGTAACAAAGATAATGATAATGATGATATTGAATAATGATATTATCTATTTTTAGAGGATGATTCTATCATATAGTAAGTGTATTGTTTCAAGATATGTAATGAAGGGTTGAGAAAAGGTAAAAATAAGGATTTTTTGGAAACATTTATGATAGAGGATGGATTTATATTTTTGGAAATGTCCTTGAAGTCCAGTAGGCATGGGTGACTCATGAGATAGTTTTTAAATTTAAGGACTACAAAACATAAATTTATTTGGTGAAAGGATGTAAATAATTTATATCCTATATGAAGTGTGAAACTGAATTCAAAATTGTACAGGTAACACTTTTATGTAGTGGAATAACCACTTCGATCATTCATCAATTAGAATTAGGTAACATCTTTACACCCTCGAAAACATGACCTTATAAGGTAATATTGAGATTAAAAAACCAAACTGACCTTCTTTTAAAAGAATACCAATATTTTTGTTTTTTTTAGTATTTTAGGAATTTGGAAAAAAATTTCTAAAATTGGTTTTTTATGTAGTGAAAACCCATTAATATTTTTGATCTTATATGAGAACTGATCATGATAATTAAGTATTTTGTTTTAATTTTCAATATCCTCATGAATAATGGGAAATCACTATGTTAATAAACAATAATAATAAAAATAGTGTCATTAAATAGGAAATTTTATTTTTATTTCAGTATTACCAGTTCTTCCTAGTTATTCAAAAAAATCAATGAGAATATTCATACCAAAATTTAAATCATTACTTATAATTTGATCTATACCACAATATATTATTAGGAACAACATGATTCCTTGTTTTATATTTCATCTTTATAATATTGAAAGTGTAAGATGATGAGATTTAATTATTAGGTTTTTCTTAAGAATAATGATTCACTGAATAATGATTTTTAGTTTTAGTTGGTATATTAATGAGTTGTTTCCTACCATTTCTCTATCTTTGAATTTATAAAATTCATAATGATATGGTAATTTTTATTAATAAATTCATGATTTGTATAATCTATTTTATATGTTTCTTATTCCAACTATGATTATAGACCAAATATTTGTAATAAATCATGAGAATATTTTTTGAATGAAACCATGGGGAATGTTGTCTACTGGAACATTAATTGGAATTTATTCCAATATATGATTGTAAAAATTTCCCTTTAAAATTATTGATGATATTTTTTTAAAATCCATTTTCATTCAGACAAACCCTTTACCATGATATTATTTTATCATTTAGAATTGGTGAAATTACATTAATAGGAAATATCCACTGTAATATACCATTTTTATCATTTCCTCTACTAGAAAAAGTTTGTTATGATTTTAAAATATATATATGTGGTGAATAGGTTACCATGGTGTACAAAGATGCACTTTATTGAGTATAAAGTTAATTTATTATTTTCATTTGGTATTTGGAAAATGATCATGATTTAATTTTCATTTATCATATTTTTTTATTTGACACTCTTCAAAAAATTTAATGTAATTAAAAAATTAGAATAAATACGTTGTGTCTTTTGGGTGGTGATAATCACCATTTCTTAACCAATGATACATATTATTTGGTCTTGTATGATAAAAGTGATACTTTTCCAAGATTCAAATATTATACAAAATGATATTTTTTTATTGAAAAAAGTGATAAAGTGGAACATTTAATGGAGGGTGTGTCTTTCATTATACCTTTATCAATTCATGACCATATCTTTTAGTTTTTTGATATGGGGTGTTATAATTATTGGAATGATAATTTTCATTGGAGTATATTTTTTACTATCATGTAATGTTATTTAGAGTCAATGTCCATTTGAATATTATTTACATATGCATCAATACAAAAGATCATTTAACCTGTGATTCATTAGATCCCAATTGAAAATTCATCAAGATTAACTGTGATTTTCTCTTCCAAAAATTAGAGACTTAATATATTTTACTAGATTATAGTTTTTTAAATGTATTTAATATTATGTAAGATCTCTATATGAATGTCACCTTGAGTGGTGTGTAATGATAATTCAGTATGAGGTAAATCATTATAAGATGGAGTTATAATGATAAATAAAGATACATGAATAGATGTTAAGATAAACTGCATCACTTTTGATAAGGTAAAAATCAAATACATTATTGATTTGTGGGTATATAATGATTTTATTATGTGACACTTGAAATTATATCTCTCGAATCGATAATTATTGGTTTTTATTTCCTTTTTAATTTTAATATTATTACTATAACCAACATTATAATCATCGTAGAAATATTTAATTGATGGAAAGTATTTTTTAATGAATATGGGAGTAAATAAGACTATTTTCCCACAATATAAAATCTTTTAATTAGTAAATTTCATTGATTTTTTGGTAGTTTTTTCAGATATTTTAATTATTTTCATTTAATTATGGTTATTTAATATTTTAGAATCTATTTTTTTTTTGAAACAAATAAAAATATATTGAATGTCCAAATAGAGAGAGGAGATCTAGGATATACAATATGACTATCCAATTAGCACTAGGAAGTGTGTGGTGAGACCATGTAATAGACACAATACCACATATTGGTATAACATGTGTGGGTTTTTAACTGAAAAAAGAATATTGTAGTCTAAAATCCTACCAAAGTATACAATGGTAGGGATCAGTGTGGCATACTATTGGGAGGAATAACATGTCTTGGTACTGTATTGGAATTAGATATGCCTATAGAGCACAGGAATAAATAAAAAAGTGCTCCACCATCTTAATCATCATTTGAGGATTTAATTATTTAAGGGGTAGTATCAACTTTTATGAAACATCATAATTAAGACACTGTGTAAAGTCATCATTCATGATAGTAATAATACCTAATTTCTGCCCAATTATGTTGTGGAACCCCGCATGGCTGGATAATTGAAGTGTGCCACATTCATGGAATATCATAAACACCCATTCTTCATCATTACCATTCATTTTTTCCGACTAAAGAATGAGACTAAAAGGAGATGCATTGAATCCTTTTTATGGATTACATTGTAGAATCTTGCTTCTTATAGAGTACACAAAGTGTAAATTTTTTCATACAATAGGTGGAAAAATTCCATGAATACGTAAAATATGAATGTAATTCCCAATCAAATCATTGATGTGGGGGTCTATCATAAAAGGATGGTCATTGTTCGAGAAATGACCCTCTATAAAAATTCTCTAGAACACACATTCGTCATCATTAAGTATCTTATGAACCTTTAGTTATGATAGAGAATGCCTTATTAAGAATTTTTTTAAAGGGTGTAGTGCTCGAGACATCAACTACCCATCTATTTTTTTACAAAATATTATTTCAATTATAATTATATATATAAACAAAATAAAAAATTACACAGTATTTAAGACATTATATATTCTTTATTACATTAAATAAATTTTTCAAAAATATTATATATCCTCTTACCCAACCTCCCCTTTTATAAGGGTACACTAATTGATAAAATTTCAATGTGTTCGATGTGGGATTCAAACGCCACATTTTCACTATTTAATTAATATTATTTTATTTTATTAAAACATTAATGATTAAATTTATTCTTCATAATAGATTTCCAATTAACAGTTACTACTAGTAATTTAATAAATAACACCAAATAATGGCATAGTCATGACTATGAATAATCACATAAATTTTGTAAAAAGTATAATTAATATTTAAAAATTGTATTTGAATAATGTTATTAAAAATGTAATTAATAATTTAAATATCATTATTAATATTCTCAAAAACATAAAAATGGAAGGGTGGGGGAATTTAAAATACTGAATAATTTATAATATCAAATATAAAAAACTTATTATAAATATAATTAATTGTATATTTAAATATATCAAATAAAAATTAATAATGTTAATATTATGATTAATTAATAAAAAATTACTGATTTATGTACTATAAATTTTTTTATATATTAAATATTAGTAAAAAAATTGATCATAATGATGATGATATAAAGAAATAAAATTATTTATATAAAATAATATTATTTTTATTATTAAATAGAGAAATATATATTATTAAATATAATGGTGATTTTTTATTTTGTAAAATATTTCATATATTATTTTTATTTTAAAATAAATTAAAAAATATTATTAATTTGTATTATTTTTGTAAATAATAAATATTCAGGTAAATTCATTTTGACATAATGATTATTTATAATTTTTTTATTTTTTTGTTATATTATTATTAAGTATTATAAAATACATAAAAAAATATAATATATATATCACATATAATAATTACTTATCATTTAGTTCCTATTTAAATATTAACTATATTAGTATTGAGATTATTATACATGATTAGTAATTTTATTTTTAATTGGTAATAATAACTATATTATCAATAATTATATTCTCTATTTTATTAATTTAGGTAATATAACTTTAAAATTTATTATTAACTAAAATATTAGTGACCTTAAGAATTACATTATTTTCAAGAATATTCTTAATTACTATTTTAATTAATATTAATAATTAATAAAATCTTTTATCTTTGATAAAAATCTAATTTATAAAAATTAATAATAAAATAATTAATAATATAATACACAATAATAGTTATGCCCATAAATTTTATATTATGTAAATATTATCTTATTAAACATTATAGTTTTTGTTTTATAAATATTTTTTCTATTATTATATTTATAAAATTATTTTTAATTTCGAATAACATTTATATGTTTACTATAGTGTCCAATTTTATTTAGATTTAATTAAATGTTTATTATTTATAGTATTTTAAATTCATGTACATCAAGTAAAATACTAACTCAAGTATTTGAGTTTGAAAGCCTATAAATTATAAAGAATATGGACAATATAAATTAAATTTGAAACATCGATTAAATATATAATAAATAACTGGAAACAATGAAAAATTATAAATTTTTTATGAAAAATATTTTCAAAAAAATGATTAATATTGTTCCAAAATATAACATCTATACATATATTTTTTTTACAGAAAATATTTTTTAAAATTAATAAATTTTTTAAATTTTTTTGAAACTCGTATCATTTTCAATTATTTTATATTTGTAAAATAATGTTTTTAAATTTTCTTTAGATATCATTTTAACTACATTTTGTGCATATAATTTTTAAAATGTGTAGATGTTATGTTTTTAATCATTAATACTAGTGTCACATAAATTATGTTTTCATTATTATATTTATTTAAATTATAAATATTTAAAACAATTAATTATATATATTTGGTGCATGGGGAAGTAATTACATTCCAACACACACACACCAGAAAAACAATTTATTATATGTTTAGTCTATCTTTTATGTTTTTATTTTATTTTATTGATAGATTATATTTTATATACTTCCAAAGTAACCAACATGAAACATAATAAGTATATTTTTTGTTTTAGGTTGGTGCCTTTAAAAGATTATAAAAATAGTCTACAACTATAATCAAACTGAAATACTAAAAATAGTCTATAAACATAAAAAATAATTAAAAATAATAATAGCATCATCATAATAATATACAGATAATAATATAGATGATATGAAACATTATTATTTTAAAACATTACATTTTATCTTTTAAATAATTATGTTACTGTACAATATAATAAAAAATAAAATTTAATTATATTATAATTGAAATTAGTTACATGCTCTTAAAAAATATGAAATAATGGAAAATGAAAATAATTTCATAAAAAATAAGTAGAACATAATTTTTATTCATAATATTACATTATTTAATAATCGAAATATTATTAATAAATTAAATAAAAAAATAGTATTTAATACTTATTAATAGTAGAATTTATTATTATTATTAATTATATTGTCTTAATGTGATAATTGTTAATATTATAATAATATTTCATAATAATTAATAATAATACGATTATTTATATCATTATGAATAACAATATTAGTATTGTTAATGTTAATAAATTATAGAATTATTATTATCATCATGACATTAATAAATGATAAATATCATCACTTTATTATTCTGGCATTATTAATAATATCTTGACTTTATTTAAACAATTTATTTATCATTAATACCTAATTATCAGGATTCTAATGTCAATGATTCATTATTCGTGGTCATGTTCCCATATGCATGTATTTTATTTGTATCAAAATGTGTATATATCCATATTTAATATTACAAGTATTATTATTATTAATCAATAATACAATAAATAAAAATTAATTGATATGACAGAGACATTATTTATTAAATGAGTAAACGCATTGTATTTTTCAATAATGATTTTTTTCTGGTAAAATAAATTTTTAATATGGATGAATTTAATTTTATATTCAATAATTTATTGTATTTTATTCTATGTTTTAGGTTTCCTATTGATTGTACTTATACTGTATATTTTATTGGCTTTTAAAGATACATACTTGAAACATAATAAGATTTGTTTTAATTTAATTAGATGACTTCAAAAGCTTATAAAAATATAGTTTAAATATAATAAAAATTTAATATTAAACAAATACATAGAGAAAAAAAATTAAAAATAAAAATACTTTCATCAAAATAATATAGAGATAATTGCATAGGTGATGCAAAATAATATTGTTTCAAAACATAACAATTTCCCTTTAAAGAAGAAGGTATCTCTAAAAGATTACAAAATATATATTATAGTATGTTTCTAAATGAAATTAATGATATGCACATAAAACATAGAAAATAAGAGAAAATGAAAATAATTTCATAAAAATAATTCTTCGTAAATATTAATTAATAATACTAATATAATATTTTATAATGAGATTATGAATAAAATTTTAAATATAAAATTTATATTTTCTACTAATTAATAATAGAAATTATATGTAATATATTATTATTATAGAGTCATAATAATTAATATATTAATTAATAATCATAATATTTAATAGTAATACAGTGATTTACATGATCATCATCATTATTAATAATAATAATACAAGTTATAGGTATAATAACCATAAATTAATTTACATGAAAAAAAATATTTCAATTTAAAATTAATAATTATTATTAAAATTATTAACAAAAATAAATATAGTATTAATTGAATTATTTATATTCACTTTTAAAAATAATTAATAATTATAATTTTGTTAATTTCATTTTTTATCACATTTTTGAAACGTAAATTTTTTAATATTAATGAACTTTTAAAGACATTATTGAAAGTATTCATAGTAATTACTATAATTTTATTAGTTATTATTTAAAATGTATCAAATAAGAAATATTAATATAAAATTTGTTGTGATTAATAATTTATTATCATTATTGTGATATTATAAAAAATAAATTACTAATTAAATGGTGTATGAGTTGTGTTTGAATCACATCTGAAAAACATAGAATGGTTGTTGAGTATCATACCCTAAAATGAGGCGAGGTTTGGTAAAATTTTACATAATATTATTCAGTAGTATTTTCTTAAATTATTATTAAAAAAATAGTTAAATATTAATTAATATTATATATCTATATATATATAAACACTGAGTTAAATACTATTTAATTTTATTTTTCTATTTTTTTATATATATATATATAGGAAAAATAATAACAATTTTAATTTTTTTAATAAAATAAATGGTTGGGCATTTTCCCTTACAAGGTCATCTTTAAAAATCTTCTGAATAAGGCATTGTTTGAGACAATAACATCATTATAATATTTCAAGGGCGTCTATTGCATTCGGTAGAAATCATCCTTCTATAAAAGAACCTACCACAATTTTCATTGGTAGATTGAGAATTAGTTTCTCATTTTATGTATTACCAAAATTTATCAACCCCCACCATTATATAGGAAAAATTTCCATGCACAAACAAAAGAATACCACATGGCCTAAGGATATGTAATTGTCTAATTCCCTAATGAAATGATAATTTTATGTTTCATCACGGAACATGTATACAACATAGATGGTTTGATATTAGAACTGGAGCCTGATGATACATACAATGGTTTGAGAGGTGTTGGTTCCATATTACATTAAGGTACGCTATATAGAAGAAATTGGCCAAAAGGAAGGAGGAAATAGTTTTTTTTGTCACATGTTAATTACATTATTGAATTCTAAAGCCCAAAATTTATGAAAAATGAATAATGGCGTTTGTAAATAAAAAAAATGATTCACCTATGTAATACTAAATATTAGAGTGACAATTTTTAACTAAATGAAAACTATGTTGCGAATACGAGTTTGGCCCACAAGCATTCCATGGGCTTGAGTCGGGAGATTTATAGATAATAAAGTCTTCACCAGAAATCATTCAATAATGATACAATGATCTTATATATAGATATGAAAAATCCCAATCAGTTTTCCAATCATTTTATGTAGTTATCGAAGTGTATGCGATGAGGGAGCTTAGTTTTGTAACCACACATGGAAATATATCATATATAAAACATGTTTGAAATGATAAAAAAATATAGGAGATGGGTACAATTTTCAGGGATGTTTCTGTTAGAGATATATAATATGGATAAAATAGATTCACAGAAATACAGATATATGTGTGCCAACCCTTTTGTGCATGTGAAGATATATTTGTAAGAATAGTTTCACATGTGGAGTAATATATTCTATATATATAGATTCAAAATAGATATCTAAAATAGATAAGTTAAATTTCATGGAAGATACGATATTTATATTTTCCTAATGAGGATCATTACAAATAAAAATAGTTTCATCAAGGATAATGAAAATTTTTATGGTAAAAATCAAAGATTGAAGGGGTTTTTTAGAGGTTTCACGACATGATGTTGTGATGAAGTGTTCTACTGCAAAGTTTCTTATAATTTATTTGTATCCCCTATCATGATAATCATGGTGGGAATTTAATTTTTGAAATCATGTTATTATGGGTTATTTTACCTAGGGATGTATTATTCTATGGTTTATTCAGGATGGGTTATTAATCATTTTATTTCTATACTGAATCATATCCTTATTTCCCATAGCATCACCATTACATGTGATGGTTGGTAAGGCATGGAACGCATTGATGACTACTTTGTCAAATAATATATCCAATGTATAGATTAGAGTGATGATTTTAAACATGTACTGGTGTATTTATATATATATTAAACTATTTATCTTTTAGGTGAAATGGGAATCTCTAGAATAGTGGGTGTGAACTATCAATGGATGTTCACTAGAGTTTCATAAAAATGGACATCTAAATCAACCCATTATATTTTTACTTCATCAGGGGGTTAAAATTGGATTTATAAATAATGACACATCTCAACTTATGGATCAATACTCAAACACCATTTTTGAATATTTTTATTTTCATCGCATTCTTACATTTTCTATGTGATTTTTTTTGGGATCAACCTCAAAATCCATAGAATGCATCTTTATTTAATTAATAGACCCTTTAGGTTTTATAAATTAACTAAAATTATTTTTGGAAATGAATTTAGAATAACTATCTGGTGTTCATGTTTACAAATACATTATTTGGGACATATGAATAATTATTAAAAACTATAATATGTTTTATATTTATATGAAGATAGCCACAAATCACTATAACTATAATGGTTTAGTATTAGATATTTAAGTACTAAGGTGAAAAAATTATGGAAGATTCTTTTGGAAAGAAATTGTTTCAGTGTTTCCATGAATATTTATTACTAAACTAAAAAATAAATTAATAAATTGTATTTTGAATCATTGATAGGAAGAAGAGAATTAAAAATGAATCCTAGGTTGTATTTTCCAAAATAATATAGAACAACATTACTTTACATATTATATTAAATAAATTCATTTGGAATGAGGCTCATCAGGGTTACAAATCCAAGACTCTCAACCTTATGTATATGTATCTATTCACATGTGTTCCATTAGTCGAGGTAAACTAAAAAATTTGATGCATGGATATTAATATCTAATATGGAGTGATTGGTTATCTCTTTATACCCCCTCCCATAAATTAAAATTAGTGTCCTACCCTAGTTCCTTAATAGTTGTTAGACTCTAGTGAGTATGATATAAAATTGTACTCAGAGTAATACTAAATAAATATAAAAATCTCACAAGAAAAAAAATCAAGCATTATTTACACACCACTGTCATCAAGATTCACCCTTCCCATAACATCTAGACACTCATAATTGATATATAATTCTATAATGAATATATTATAAGTTATATAAGTGGGAATAAATGTTTAAAAATTAAAAGGGGAAGTAATATTTAAAAACAAGGTATTGTTGATATGATGGTTTTTTCCTCTAATTCAAAAATTAAAAAGAATAAAGGAAGAAAAAAAATCCAACTAAATAGAACCATGAGTATGTTCAATTAAATTATAAAACTCTAACTTTTGATTTCAATTTCAATATTCCACGTAGCCACTAGACCACATCTCTAGTGGAAAATCGAAATTCTGAATAAAAACCCATGTTTTCTATTTATAAACAGACAACCATGAGGCACATTTCCACCCTAAATTTATTTTCCATCATTAATATCCTATACCTCATGTTAATTTAAATATTTAATTTATATAATAAATCACATAATTTTTTAGATATTCCAAAAACAATTTTTTTCTATTTTTAAATATCAACTTTTTGGAAAAGTGGGTACTATACATAAAGAGAAACCATTAACGCATATCCCCAAGAATTTATGTATTGGGGTTTTATTTTTAAAATGGGTTCCCCATTTCTTTATTTAGAAAATGGGGCTGTCTAGAACCACTTGAAGTGGCGGTAGTTCGATTTCACCAAATTAGGTATCAGTACCACTTCAAGTGGTAGTGATACCTTTACAGGTATACGATCAGCACCACTTGAAGTGGCGCTGATCTCATTCCCCCTAAAAATACCTATCCCCCCACACTACTAATCATTCCTATAGCCATCCCAATTTCTTGGCATCCTTCCCCATTCCTCTTTCCGTTTCTCAATATTTGTTTCCTCTCTCTAACATTGGAGTTCCACTTTCCAGTTGTGTAGCTACCATGTAGCTAACTTCACGCAAATTTGAGGTAACTTTTATTTTACATTTATGTAATAATTTCAATTGTTTATTTATTTTTATAGTTAATATAGTTAGATAGTTAATTAATTATAATTAGTTATTTAATGAATTTTAATTAGTCAATTAACTGTAATTAGTAAATTATTTAATTCAAAGTAGTGAACATAAATAATTCAAATTAAGTAGTTAATTACTTGTAATTGGTTACTTAAATAATTATAATTAGTTAACTAATTGTAATTATTTAATTAATAAGTTCAAATTATTTAAGTAAATTAATTAAAATTAGGTAGTTTATTAATTTTAAGTGGTTACTTTATTTATTAAAAGTGGTTAATTAATTAATTCTAATTAGTTAACTAATTAGTTAATTAAGTAATTATAATTAGTTATTTAATCAATTCTAATTAGTTAAGAAATTAATTCAATTTAGTTAATTAATTGTAATTAGTTTATTAATTTTAATTATTAAAATAATCAATTAAAATTAGTTAAGTTAATTCAATAATTTTAGGTAATTAATTAATTATGATTTGTGAAGTTAATTAATTGTAATTGGTTACTTAATTAATTATAATTAGTTAGTTAATTAATTCTAATTAGGTATTTATATAATACTAATCAGTTAATTAAAAAATTCTAATCAGTAAATTAATTAATTATAATCATTTACTTAATTAATTATAATTAGTTAATTAATTAATCTTAATTATTTAATTAATTATTTCAAAATAGTTAATTAATTTAAATTAGTTAATTAATTGTGATTATTTAATTAATCAAATTAAAATTAGTTATGTTACATAATTCAAATTAGGTAGATAAATAATAGTAATTAATGAAGTTAATTAATTCAAATTAGTGATGTTAACTATGTAAAAGTGGGTAGTTAATTAATTTTAATTAGTTACTGAATTATTTTTAAATAGTTACTCAATTAAATGTAATTTGTTAGTTAATTAATTCTAATTATTTAAATAATAAATTCAAAATATTTAACTTAATTAATTTAGTCTAATTAGGTAATCAAATTAGGTAGTTAAATAATTCTAATTTGGTAATTAATTAAGGTATGTAATTCGATTTAAATAGTTAATTAAATATAATTTGGTAGTTAATGAAGACTACTTATGTAGTTAATTAAGTCTAATTAAGTACTTAATGATGTTTAACTATTTAATTAATGAAGTCTAATTAGTGAAGGATTTATAGTAATTATTGAAGTAGTTATAGTAATTAGCAAAGTAGTTATAGTAATTAGCGAAGTAGTTATAGTAATTAGCAAATTTGTTATAGTAATTATTGAAGTTGTTACAATAATTAACGAGTAGTTGAAGTAATTAGAGAATACTTACAGTATTTAGTAATGTAGTTATAGTAATTTTTGAAGTAGTTACAGAATTTAGCAAGGTAGTTACTGTATTTAGTGAAGTAGTTAATATAATTAGCAAATTAGTTACAGTATTTAACAAAGTAGTTACAATAATTAGTGAAGTAGTTACAGTAAAGAGAAAAGTTGTTATATTAATAATTTTTTATATAATATATTTTTTCAATACATTCTATGTGTGATAATGAATTTAGTTTTCCATCTAACTTGACCTCAGTTTGTAGTTGAAGTTATGAACATGAATTTAGTAGTTGAATAATTTTTTTTCATATTAAGTGTTAGAGTTGTAATGAACTGAAATGTTTTCTTGACTAAAGTATCCCTGGATAGAGGAGCTTTGGGTCGGACCACCAACATTCCTGGAGGCATGACTTGTCTATGAAAGTTAATGGGTTTGGCTATCTGTCACATCGGGCTTATTCATGTTTAGTTTTTCAATTTCATATAATACTATGCTTTTACATGACATGTTCATGTACCTCAGGCATATAATGCATGTGGATATGTATTAATATGTTTGACTTACTATTTTTGGGTAAATAACACAAAATTTTGGGTTGTGTAAATAGTACACATTAATATGGTTTGAACATATTGATTTGGTGGAGGGACTAGGATTCCAACTTAAATTCTAGGAGAATGTAGACATAAATTGATTGATTGATTATATGTGATTCATAAAGAGGGATTATTTTACTTAAAAAATACGACTTCCTAGATTAATTTCAATGGGAAAATAATAGAGACATAACAAGGGTGTAGTTATAGTATACTACTAGAAGTTGTTGTAATGATTGGAGGCTGTACAACTTTTGGAAATATTCAAAGGAAAATTTATCGAAAGTTTTAACTAATGAGCAATCAAGAGAGAGAATCTATCACATAGAGGCATCTACAATATGTTTATAGGTTTTTTCATGTGGCATATTCAATAACTGATGATGATGAATAGGAATATGTACTGTCATTGGTTAAGTTTCTACCTACAAATATAACGATGGAGTTGTATATGACCATAACTACAATAGTGGTTCCATCAAAATTGGAAGTTGGGTCATCACAATGTCACGAGAATATGTCATATGCTCATGTAAGAACACATCATAAAGTTACATCAACAATGGTACCATCATTTCCCTTGGCAACAATTCCACCGGATAGTCCTCAACATATTGTAAATGTGTTGGATGATGATTTTTAGGAAGATGAAAATTTAGAAGAAGAAGATGAAGAGGAAGATAAAGGGGAAGAGGAAGCACATATGGAAGAACAGTTTGGGCCCACTCATGTGAGGTTTAAATGATAGTTTAATCGTCTCCCACCAATGTGTTTATGGTCTATTGAAGGCATGAATCGCTTGCTAGAATTCGATTGGTTAGTTATTACTCCTAATTCAAAATATCCCAGAATCATTGTGGGCATAGATCAAGTGTCAAATGAAGGATTTCTGTATATTGGGAGAGATTTTGAGAGTAAATATCTAATGAAAATGTGATAAAACAATATCACATTGAATGACATTACTCTTATGTTGTAAAAGTGTCAAAAAGGTCTTATTATATGATCTATTGTGAAAAATTTGATTCAAACTATCAACTGTGTCTGTGACCTATAATTGATAACTCTATTCACAGCTGGCGCATCATAAGATTTACTCTACACACATGTGTGAACCCAAGCACGTCACAAAAAAATCTTCATTAGATGTTTTCTTTGTTTCAACAGTTATTCATGAAATCATTAGAGAATGTCAAGATGTTCCTGTTGTTCTAGTGATGGATCGAATCAAACATCTTTTTTAGGTATCACATATCTTATTGGAAGGCATGATAAGAAAAAAAAGGCTATTGTGAAAGTTTAAATTGATTGTGATGACTCTTATCGAGTTTTACCACAACTTCTGGAGATTTTATGCCAAAATAATCAAGTAATCTATTGGATACAAACTACTGAATATGTTAACCAATACAACCAATTTGATCAGTCAATGGTTGTTTTTGATAGATTTTTTTGGGCATTTTTACCATGTGTAGTGGAATTTAGACATTTCATGTAGTTTATACAAATAGATAACACATTTATGTATGGAAAGTATACATGAACATTATTGATTGCTACCACAAAATATTTATATCAATCCCTTCTACCTTTGGCATTTTCAATTATTGAGAAATAGAACTTCTCATCTTGGAGATGGTTTCTTGCATGTCTTCGAGAGTATGTTAAATCTAATATATATGGTTAAAATGGTAACATAAACTTGTCTAAAATATATTTGTTGAGAGGATTTAGACCCATAACCACCATAGACACGAAATAAGTCACTTTGGATCCATTATAAACCGAATATTAATTTATTATAAAATAATATTTTAAGATTTTCCGAAGGTGCCACTCTCCTCCCTTATAAAAGGGCACCTCCTCCCTCTCCTCTTAACACAAATTTGAGCCTTCAAGATCGGACAACCCCAGACAATTTCACTTCTCCACTTCAATAGAAACCTAATAGAGGTCCTGGTCTTCTTCAAGGACCTTCTTTTGTGCCCTAATAGGAGGTTAAGAGGAGGCGCGTAGAAGAAGAGGCAATCTCTTCTACCGATTCTTTCAAGTTTCTTTATTCTTTGAATTTCTATTATTTAGTTGTTTCATTATAATGTAATAACATAAGTATAACTAATATCATGATATGTTATTATAAATATGAAACAACCCCATTTCACCTTCTATCCATCCTACGGAAAACAAAATCACCGCAAATGCGTACGTACGGAATACCGTCTCCACACCGTTGTGTAATCAGTTTTCCACCACCACCTTACATGGATGTGTATAATGGTTTAGAAAATAACTATATATGGTTATTAAAACATCATAATTATTGAGAGATATTATTTCATCCACTACAATTCAATTCAATAATTATGTTCACGATATCATCGCTCGTGCGTACGTACGGATTACCGTCTCCACGACGCGATGAGATTCATTCTCCATGTTAACCATTCGAGAATGATTATAAAGTATATATAATAAATAATAATGATATATATGACATTATAATTCTACTAGATATATATATATATATATATATATCTCATCTACTTACTTCCATTCAAGTCAACAAGGAAAGGAAAAAAGCGTTCATGTGTACGTACAACCTACCATCTCCATAAATAGTGTGTTTCATTTCATTTATCTATCTATTATATATAGATATATATATACTGAATATATATGATATATAAATCATTTTTTACATTCTTTAATTATGTAAATCATGATCTATGATATTATAATATCAATAACAACAAGTCCAAACATTTATGATAAATGAAACGATTTTACCCAAAACGCTTCATTAACATAGAATTCACAATAGAACGAGTAATATAAAGTCATAAGTGAACCATATATGATATAATACATATTATTATGGATCTGTTACAAGTTAATAATATGTTTAAACCCATTATAAAGGATTCTCGTACCCATATGGAAGAAATTGGACATAAGGTAAGGAATAATTTTTCAAATCTCATTTTTATCCGATATTGCTTGTATGTAAGTATTTACTCTGGTTATGTTTATCATCCATGTACCTGTTTTTAAAATATGTTTTCATAAAATGTTTACTATTATTCAATTTCTGTTTAAATTCATTTTTACCATTTTTTTACTTTTTACAACATTTTATGGAAAGAATCTTTCCTTTGGTTACCATATAAGGTACTTTTTGACTTTTCCGACAAAAGTACAAGAAGAATGTTTTTTTAACATATACAACATGAATGAATTTTTATGGTTTTATAACGCCTTATTTTCATGAATTTTACTCTACATTATTTCATGACTATTTTCAAAAAAATCATTATCTTTTAAAATTTCATGGCATTTTGTGAAATTAAAATGATTTTGATGAAAAAAAGATATCTCCCTCAAGAATTAATTTCAAGAGTTTAATCAAAACCATTTTGCATCTAAGATGACATTATTTCATATGTGTATGTTTCATGTATAATGTCTCTATTATTTACATGGTTTGATACTTCTTATGATGAAATGATATCCATTTTTTTTATAGGGATTATGTTATGATGGGATGATGTTTATGAAACCCAATTTATTCTTTGGATTTTGATGAATGATTTATGTTTACATTGTGGAACAAATAAGAATGATTTCATTATTAGATGGGTGGGACCTATATCTCCCTACAATGAATTGGTTAAAGATTTATATCTCATGAGATAGACATGGCTGGAATGACATGTGAATCTGGTTTAGTAATACAGGGCTGGAATGACAAGTAAACCCAATTTAGTGATGGAATATTTCCACTAGGATGGTCATGGTTGCAATGCCTTGGCTACTATAGAAATCATATCACATTCTAAATGGTTTTCCACAAATACATGTTTTATTCCCATGATATTTTATCATTATTTATCCTCCATTATGATCTATGCCTTACGTACTACCATGTTTAATGTAATTGCCCATGATTTTGATGTTTATACATTATGTTCGTGTTTTTAAGTTCAAATGTATGTGGGTTGTTTTATATTCTCAATGACTACCCTTACTGAGAATTTGAGCTAACCCTTATTATGTTTTCTTTTCCCTAGGATATAAAAATGGATTTAGTTAAGAAAACCAGAGGGGAAGATCTTTAGGGGAGATGTTGAAGATCTTCCACCATGATTAGAAGATTATGTTCCAAGTTTCCAAAGACACTAAACTAATAAGGTCTTCGGTCATTTGTTTTTGTAATATATTAAGTATTAGAAAAATGTAATTTAATGTCTATGTAAGTCAAATTTTGGTATCTACAATTCTCATCCCAACAACCAACGTTGCCACAAACTGACGACCAAGTCGCCCAATCCTGGTGATCAAAATCACCTCAACTATAGTACCTTCCTACTATCATAAGAGCTAGACCCAAATACCCTACAATTATACAAATATAAAAAGCATGGAAATTGAAATTTTTCACATGGTATTATCACATCACAAAGCATGCATGCATTTATAAAAATGAAATACCCTAAAATTTTCCTATAAAAAAGCAAAGAAACTAGGCCTTTCCATATTGGGCCAAGGTCCAATTCTCCCTTATCATACCAGGTTAGGGGTTGCACATCACAATCAATAACCACACACACCAAGTGAGCCACCTAGGTGTAAATCATATATACTGTAATCTGAGAAAAAAAAATAGAAATTCCCACCCATTACAACGTGGTCCATCACTCGTACCTAGGGCTGCATGCACCCAAACACAAGCTAGAAACCCCTTTCTAGTAACAACCTATATCTGCTCTACCATAACCTAAATAGTAATCTAGAAATAAATAAAAATAGAAGTATCAATCTCATTATTATCCTGTAAGAAACTACTACTAAATCCCTTTGAAGAACTCATCTAATACCACTTTGTAACAAGCCAGACCCGAACAACCACACGAACAGTGCTAAACTGGTCGGGTGTTACTACCTTAGGTGCATCTCCCAGAATGAAAAATTCTTCCAACTAGCAGTGAGGGTATTATAGGTATAGTGGGGAGGCTATACCCTCTCTGTGGATAATAATAGTAATGTTCTGAGTATAATATTAAAAATCCAGGGGAATAAACTGGTCAACAGACTTGAACCAAACACGCATAGAGGAATCACATTCAATATCGATAATCAATGGAAGAAATAGATATAAACAACATCAACAGAAAGTAAACACAATAGCCTGATGATCTCTAATAAATACTATTGAACAACTAACATGCATTCAAATCAGGTCATACATATCCATTTGTAAAAGGGGCACCAATGGATAACAAAATGTATCTACAATACATGTAAGCATGCTGATACATGAAAGAAACCAAAACAATGTAAACTCCATCTAGAAAGTTCGTCATGGTCTATACCATCTCCATGAAATAGCTAATGCAGTCCAGGTCTTGAAGCTGGTCTCTATCCTACACGTAAATCCACAAAATCTGCAAGTGTCCCAAAGTGCCCGTGCAGGGTGTGAGACAAATCTCAAAATGATACCTCCTAATGGTGCATACCTAATACAAATGTTTAAACATTCATGAATTTATAAGGGAAACCATAAAACGTATTATGCGCAAAATAACACAAACTACACTGGTCCTCAGCAACCACGAAGGAGTGCCACCTACTTCAGCCAATGTCAGAATCTCTCTCATGTAACTCGGCACCATGTCCTCCCTGACACTGCATGTCTTAGGTGCCGACATCCTGAAGGCATGCCCAATAAATAGTAACCATGAAGAATAGAAATACCTATCCTCAAATAAGTAACTGGAGGATAGCGATGTCTGCCCTCAAATAAAGTAACTGGAGGGATAGTGATGTCTGCCCTCAAAATAAAGTAACCGAAGGGACACTGATGTCTTCCCCCAAATTAATGGTGAGCCTCTGCCCCAAACCCTATATCCTCAACAATTTTCCCTAAAGACTCCTCACCTCCCACATGGATTCTTATGGAAAGTAAACTCACACCAATGTACCTAAACAGTAGAAAACAAGGGCCTATACCCACACGAGTGGTAAAAATAACCTCTTCACTGAGTATCTCTATGTGCACAGTACTCATTGTTCCATGTGAGAAGAAATAACCAAAATAATACCCATGCCACAACACCTCTTACACATCAGGTCCCTACAACCATGCCGCTCAAATCTGATGGCCTTTCCATCCCAGTAACCTGGGCTATCCACAACATAATAGTCACCTGACCTCATGGCGACACCCATGACACCCAATCCTATGGTCAGAACCACCCAACATAACCTGGGCCAAGCCCAACATGTGATCATCATCACTCAAGAATATTTGGTCCTTGACCAATAGAACCCAATGGTTCTAGCTCATTCAATTCAGCAATTACATTTATACACATTTTAATAGAACAAATAAACCAACAAAACTATCTAAACAGTTGAAAATCACTAAGAAAGTGCTATCCCATACCAACACTGAGGTTTCTAAGGTCTCCAACTATTTATAACAGTTTCAATAAACCATACTGAACTTTTTAAACAATAAAAAATAATAATAACCATTTTGGCGGTCCCCGACCAAAATTCCCTTATGAGCAACGACCACTCACCCGGACCCACTCAAGAAAAATAAGTAACATGGCGTACCCAAAGGCATCCCATAGGTCAGATAATAGTTTAATAATCAATAACAGGTAATACATGGTCATGCTCAAAATACCCGAAAATGTGCCATAGGCCGCGCCTCCTAAATTATGAGAAAATTCAAAAAGAGGTATGCACCACCTACCTGAGACTCGTATGATGATACTATACTGATAACAGCCTACAATTTGGTCTGAAACATGGAATATCAACAAATGAATAAAAACCACTCAAACCCCTATTACTCATTCAGGGACAGAAATCAAGAAGGAATGCTCAAGAGGAATAAATGCCTTACTGAGGGGGTTCCAACGGATTAAACGGTGTTTGAATCTGACCTCGGATGAAGGAACGAGAGGGAATTTAAATCTTGGTTGGCTCTCCCCACTTAAACCCGTCAAGGGTTTAAGGTTTTTACTCAATACATGGCTACTTCCCATTTTAGAGAAAAAAGAGAATACACGGTGTGTACTTTAAGTACACGGCGTTTATCATTTTACTATTCACATGACAACTGAAATTCTGCCATAGACTTGCCAACTGCCTATGTGGCGTGTACCTAGGGGAACACAATGTGTAATTATTTACTTGAACGACATCCCCAACATGCCATGTATATCCCCATAGACGGCCCATCTACATGGTGTGTACAAATTGTACACGACCTGTACTTGTTAAAAACATTCTACCCTGCCAACATGCCTACACACCATATATGGAATCAATATGGTCAAGGGTACACGACGTGTTTATAACTACATGTTGTGTAGTAATAAATTCTTACATGGTCATCATAGGACACGTACTCGGAGAGCACACAACTAGTACTCGTCCAACCAATATATGAGATCTACTTTAGGGTACACGACGTGTAGTCTAGAAATTTCTAGAACAACCCATATTTTCCCAATTTTTTCAGGAACAAGTCAAAAATTTAACCAGGGTTTGGATTTTGACCTGTTCTAAAAACTTGGGATCATACAAAGGAAAATTATTATATACCATTATTCCAAATTATTTAATTAGTAATTATAATGTTAACAGTTTAATGTATGGACTGTTGCCTCTATAAATTAACAAATATCATATTTATCAAGTTCTATTAATTTCAATTAGACTCCCAAAAAAATATTTAACTACTATAAATTTATCTAAATAATATATTTATTTTTATTTAATAAATATATTATTCTAGGGGAAACCACTTTCATAATCACTATCATCAAATAAATAAGGAATATTCATGTTTGGGTTGCTTTAACAACCTTGATGAAAAATCCTATAAATTATTTCCATCGATGATAATGAGAGTTTAATTTCAATTAATATATGATATAAATAAGAAAATAATTCGTTTTTATAGTTTCTATAATGGATATATAAGAATTTTACTCATTATCTAAGAAACCACACTTAATTTTATAAGAATCATTAGAACTTGCACATCGTCAAAATTATCATCCTATATCATTACCCAAAATCGTATATAATGATATTATAACATTATAACACATTATAATAATCAATAATAGTACCTTATATGATCTCATAAATCTGATATTTTATAGAATAATGAAGAAAGTATCTTTAATTTAAAAAGTAGTTCAAAATGATCAAGACCACTCACACATTATATTGAAGATGAATAATTACTAACTAATATATGTGTAGTAATAAATTATAAAATAATTTTATAAAAAGGTATATTTGGTGAATAACATTATTATGTTATTTTTAGAGTGTATTAGAGTGAAATCGACTGATGGGGAAGAAAAGATAAGGATATATTATATCAACTTTTCAAAAATCAAAACATATTTTTAATTATACAATATGTTTTCTTTGAAAAGGTTTATCTACTAGGTAATTAATGTCAATTTCAATTTGATTTAAATTAATTGGTTTTTAAGATACATATAATTTTATCTTATAATTGGATTTCAATTGAAATTTAACTAATTTTAAAGGGTTTTTGGTTACTAAAATCCATTTAGTAATTTGAAATGAATTCTCTTGAAATTATTACATCCTTGATTAGCATCATCAACCTTAAAATTTTATTTTATTTTACATTATCAACCAATATGGTTTAAAACAACCATTTAATATTTATATTTTACCTTGATAAATCTTCCCTCCAAAAAAATATATTTTTTGAGAATAATTCCCATTTTCTTTTATGAATGAATCCCCCCGTGTCCCTAATTTCTTTTTAAAAAAAATCTCTTTTATAAATGGAAAACTAATCAGGTGTTATATCATTCTTACTCTATATTCCTACTCTTTTAAATGGGATCTGTCATTAGATTTTTTATGTTGTGGTTTATCATTATAGATATTTAAGTAAATTTAGAATGATTTCCATCCATTCAAATCAAGCATTTTTTCACCCACCCCATAATTCATTTAATAACATTTATGAATTTTAATGATATACTATAGATTTATATTTTAAAAAAATATTTTATTCCTAATTTTTTCACATCTCCTCCTCAAAAATAACATTCTAATGTGTCCTATATCTTCTTCTATTTATGAATTCCATATAAATCCCTTATTTTTCTTCACTACTCACCATTCATCTAATTTTTTCATTTCATATGAAAATTTCTTGCTTCGTTTTCCATGTTTTTAAAATAATTTATTTTTATCCTAGTTTTATAAAATAATTATTTTTAAAATTTGTTGAAACCATCGTGGATATTTGTTGTTAACAAAGTGTTGTTACTAAAAGTCCAAAAAATTCATCTAATTCCAAATACTTTACTATATCTTATTCTTAATAAAGGTAATTTTTCAATTGACACCATCAATAATAATTTTTTTTGAGACTTATATAATGTTTTTCTGAACAATGATATGATCCATAAATCCATTTTTCCTTCCTAAAAATCATCCATGTATATCCACAATTTTTCATCTAATTCCTTTTCTCTGGGAATAACCTATTTCCACTTATTTTATTGAAGGGTTCTAAAAGATATTCCATAGTTTTATTGATTGGGTATGTTACTATATTAATCATACACCATTTATCTATATATTCAAAATTTCAGATGATTAATAATCATTATTGAAATATATTTACCTATAAAATTTCTAAATATATTTGGATACCCATTTATTTTCCATGGGATTATCTTATAAATATTATTGATGATTTTTTTATTTGATTACATTGAAAAAAAAATATAAAACCCATTTTTTTCCATGGGTGGTTTATGATGTGATGAGTGAAACCCATTTTGGTTTCCTCTATTATTAATGATATAATGAGTTATTTATTTCAATTAGAACTTATGTGGGTGAATAAAAAATTGTGTGGTACAATATCACACTCTAATTCATTAGTAATGGATTTTTACATCATGTTATAATTATGATAATCGAGTATGGAATACTTTCTCAAATATGTGAATAATAAAGTTTATCCATATCCATAATGTTATAGGAATTGAGTATTGAATTATCACCCCACTATTATAATTAGGAAGTGATACTACTACACTATGTTGTGGGAATCATGCATGGAATGATCACTTGACCATGAAATGAGGCAGTAATAGCTTCTCCTATATGTTTTCAGAATCAAGTACTCATTCATGCTCTACAAAATTATAAAAATTAGGTAGGAATGTATGCTCTATTATGATATGTTTATATTAGATTATATTTATTTCAAAATTATATAATTTATTACATTTATTTTTATTCAACATATCATTCTTCCATACTCTGTTGATAAATTCATTCTGTTCTAACAAGCTTTCTCCTATGATTTAGGATCTATGGTTTTATGGGTGTAAATCTTGTTTGTTTAATAATTTTTATATTTTTTTAATCTTTTTTATCGCATATGTTTTATATTACTAAGAATCTGATCTCACCCCTGTCTTATGATTCCATTTCCCATGTTATGAAGATTATTAAATAAGATGATATATCTCAAAGGGGGTCTATATATGAAATATTATGAATAAATGTGTACAACTATTTTAAAATAATAATTTAATGTTGCTAGTTTTAAAATTCAATTAACCATAAATTATCGGGATTATGGGATTATTTTATCATATAAAAATGATGTTTAATAAATTCATTTATATATTTGTTTATATTATATATATTAACCATGGGACTATACAACCATCATAAATTACCATCGGGATGAAGTTATCCCACCACTTTCTGACACTATCATGTGCCTTGTGTTTACTATAATCTATAAAAAGCATGCACTCCAAAACATGTCTACAATCATAACCTCAACATTCATGGCCCTTTATGTTGTGGGAGCTGGACCATTTTTTGACACCTAAAAAAATAACCATTGTAAATATGTACTCTAAAACATACATTTAAATTTTCTTCTTACAAACGTTATTTCAACATACAAAATATCATTAATGATAGAAAATAATTATATATTCTATTTTTCAAATGAAATTTAGTGACATGTATTGATGTAAACTTAAAAAATTGTATAAAATTGGGTTATCAATCAATATATCATAAAAATATTAATAGATACAATATTGATAAATTATTCTGGCTAATTAATATTTAATGAATATGTAAAATTATCATCAATAAATTAATATATATTATAAAAATTTATGTTAATTTTAAATTGTATTTTCATATAACAAAATAAATCATTAAAATTAAGATTCAAACCAATTATTATTTTTGAATTATGAATTTCATGAAAATGAATTCATAATGGTTATTTATAACAACTATAAAATTAAAAATTAAAAATATGGTATAAAATAATGACATCCATTATTAATTTATATTTATCAATAAATTTGTTTTCTATTTTTGGTCATTTAAAACAAATTATTTATAAATGATTTATGTTATTTAAAAATAAAAATGGATGAATTAAAAAAAATTATTTATCTTCATTTGAATCAATTATGGTATTTTTATCAAGTATATCTACTTCCATTGAATATTTAAAAATATGAAAATGTTTTTAAGGAAAATTTACACTTTAAAGTATATCATGATTTAAGGAATTTCATATAACTATGAAATGCCTCATTGGATTTTCTTTTATTATTTTGAGACATCTCGTTATTATTTTAATTTTTGTGCTAAATTTCTGACAATCCATGATTTAAAATATTATTTTTCCATTATACATAATATAAATGTATTTTTAATTAAAAAACATAATTTAATTTTAATTATAGACTATTATTATTTATAGATTAGATAAACAAGATATTTTTAAACAATTGTAATGGGAAATCGTCATTGGATCAATGTAAATACTCCTAAAATAATCAATAAACCATGTATCAAATAAATAGGTTCTAGAAAATATATTATTAGGATAATAATTCATTCAATTTTGTTAGGAAATGATCTCGATAAAATATTGATCATAACATCATCATGTTTATGCATCCTTATTTTTCTATTTTCAATAAATATCTTCATTCTTTAAATAAATATTATTTTTAGATAATTTCGTTATTATTAATTGGATTTATATGAGATGGTGGATGGTTTCTAAGAATATGATTGGTTTTTTATTCATTTTTATCTCACATGTTATGTTGGATTATATTGTGAATTCGTTTCATATTTTTTCAGTTTTATTGAGATTTCAAACTAAAGGAGGTTAAGGGAATACACTATCTATTTGGTTTATTGAACAATTTATTATAGTTTATGGTTTATTAAACTCTAGTAAAACCTCGTACTAAACTATGGGATGTGTTTCGATATGAATATTGTGTGAGTTTCAAACTATAGAATCGTGTATATTACAGAATCCCATAATGAACACATCATGACCATACATCAATTGTGTACATAGAATCCCGAAATAAATTTAAAATTAAAATTGAACATATAATTTCACAAAACATTAAACATTTCACCTATAAAATTAAGATAGTGTTTTATTTAATTATCATTATCCACATATATCTCTCCTTTTCATTAAATTAATTATAGGCAAGTTATATTATCCTAGGAAATATCCTTCTTTTCATTGGTATATAACAATAAAATCATTATCTAGGGTTTTTTAATTTACATTCTAACAATAAATTTCTAAATTGATGAGTGAGAATAATTTATTAATCACACTTTTGGTACCATTTTAAGGACTGAGCACATGATTCAAACGGTGTGAAATAAAATTTATTAGTTGTTGTGAGAACTTATAAATTCAAAATGATATAGTTTTACACTTAATTATCTAAATATATAAATAATGGTTGAAATAATACATCCCATTAAAAGATAGGGGATTCTCAGGGACTATTCTATTAACAAATTATTTTAAATATAAAAAATGATATGGAAATAGTAAAAAATATAGTACACATGTTATTTTCATGAAATGGTCTAATTTTTTTAATTACAAGTAATACTTCAATTTTATGTTTTTGTAGATTTTAAATTCTTATTTAGTCTCAAATAATTATTTCTTTATTATAGGATTCAAAATTGTGCGTGATTACTTGGAAATAAACTCACATAATTAACCTAACTGAATGTATTCCTTATTATTATATTAGATTTAACTAGAATTTCATTAATCAAAAAATATAATTAAAATGATTTAAACTAAGTGGTCATGCTATTTCTAAATTATTATTATATTGTGTTTCCTCATACTAATTCCATTTATCTAGAAACTCAAATTGGTTGTGAAAATCCAAAAATTCAATTACAATAATATCTAACAAATATCATGAAATGAAATTTATTTTAGTGATAAATAGATTTACAACTATTATTAGCCAAAAATTATATATAACATAAAAAAATAATCTATCCTAAATATTTGTATATACGTTGAATAATGAAAATGATAATAAAAAAAATAAAACTCCATCACACCTGATGATTTGACTAGAATTCCATGATCATGTTAATTTCCTTAAAAGAGATGAACTTATTAATTATTAGAATTTTTCCCGGGAAGAAGTTGAATTCTATAATACGGATAATTGTATATTTAGTGTCATTTATCAATGATCTACTTTCATTCATCCATTAAAACATATAACAATAATTATTCTGACCCGATTCATTGAAAATGATAGTTTATTAGTATTGATTATAAATATTGTTTTTATCCATTCATCATTTTTTATTAGAAAAAGGAGTAATATTAATTGTCAATACTTTTTTATCTAAAATCATGAATAAAATTATCCATTAGAAATCATGTGTTGATATCAATTCCAACAAATCTTTGTGACTATACAAGGATTACGAGGTAATTCCCTAATTATGGATTTCTATAAAAATGTTATGTTTTGACATTAAAGACCTTTAGAGAATGAAATATTCTATATTACAAAAATTTATAAAGAAAAAACAAATTAAAATTATATACATTACTAAACAGACATTATTTGGCATTTAATCGATTTCATTATGAAGAACACTTAATGACAGATTTAATAAAATATGTTCTTTAGACTCTCCCAAATGTAATATTTTTTATTTTGTAAAAATTCATAGGAAATCATATCAAATTTATTATAACTTATTCATAATATAAAAATAATTTTTAAATAATTATTATGACAAAAATACATAATAACACAATTCTAAAAATAAATAGGTTTATTAACATGGGAAATTATGTCCCATTATGATTAGTACTTGTAAAATTTTAAACATTATTTTAATTATTCATCATTGTCAATATATATAAATATATAATTCTCATAAATCATATAATCACCTATGAACACACATCAAGGAATTTTTGATATAAAAATATTAGTAATTGAATGAATAATCAGAAAGAATGTGGATAAAAGAATCTACATGAGATTGTGGTCGAGGATAATATTTATTATAAATTACGAATAATATAATCATAATATTAAAAATGGGATGAGAATATAAAGGATACTTTTAATTTTTCATGTTCATATTAATAAACAATAATAAGGATAATCAAAGGTTTACTACTAAATCAATATAAAATAGTTGGGATATCCTCTCGAACCATTCCCAATATGGAGTATCACCTATGATAAAGGATTCTCACAATATATTAGAGAAAAATATAATTATTGGTGAAAATTTTATATTATAATATATTTTAAATCTAGTACGAAAAAAATAAAATAATAAATCAAATAGTCATATATAAATCCATGATCATAACATGTATATTTATTAATGAAATAGAAACGGGTTTCATAATAAATTTATTCATCATATCATATCATAAAATTTGAAGTAATAATTAGAAATATAAGTATGCAATCAAGAGGAAAAATATAAATTATATAAAAATAAATAAATTATATAGACATCTTTATTTATAATAATTTCTAAGAATGATACCACTAATAATGATATGAATCCCAATAATCATCATGGGAAGAAATCAATAATCAAATTTGGAAGACACCCTCATAATAATTTCATCACATGGGAATGTATAGTAAATATAAGTATTAAATAAGAGAATAATATTTAAATCATTATAAAATTATAATTCACATAGTAAATTAAAAATATAATATAGAAAATATATAGAGCTTCCTAAATATGATTAATAAATAAATTTTGGGTTTCAATACAAAAAGGTAAATGTTTTATAAAATACAATAATAAAAAATATAACATTGAAATGAAATAATATCCCATAGTAGAGGAAAACTATAGAATTGTGTGTACAATTTATGGAACAAAAATCAATAAACAAGACATTTTAAGAGAAAGATTCTAAATAGAAGAATGAGAGAATGGGTGTGGATTCTTGTCATCTTATGTCTCGTTTTATTTCTTTGTTCTTACAACACTTTTATAAATTTTTATCAAAACATTATAGAATATTTATTTTATATCTACTTTTGATATTTATACTAATTTATTGCCATTATAAATTATTCATTTATAATTTATTACTTAAAAAGTGGTTTTATGTACTGTTTGATTGAACTATCCCATTTTTATTCCAATATTACAGTATTGATCATTGTTATACGCCCATTGTGTACATTACATAAATAAGCATAAAAATGAATGAAAAATCCATTAATATATACGATACATTAACCAATTATAAGGGAATGGATAAATAAATAATGAAAACATCCTTGTAGTTGGTACAACCAACCATTTATGTAATCATCACATGGAGATATATATATATATTATAATTTGTTTAAATAAATAATAAAACAGAAAAACATCATTAATTTTTTTCATTACTTATTTTTAATATTATTTTTTTATGTATAAAAATTAGATTACAATAATATGATAAGAAAAATAAAAAGAATAGAATGGTTTTTTTCCTCAACCATAAAAGTAACTCCTTTTTTAAAGATATTATTTCTGGAAATATTTGAGTACATTGTAAAAAAATCAAAGGATACTATGATAGTTAATATGAGGGATGTGAGAAAGTAAAAGTAAATGGAAGGGTTTAGGATGTGTTTTTCCATGGGGTAAATGAAGGTATTCATACTGGTTATGTAAGGTTATTTTTAGTTAAAATAGTTAATATAAAATAAATTAATGTCCATGACCTAAAATAGTTGTTTATATATGATAAAGAATAGTATTAAAGTGCCTTCTTTCCAATCTTATTTCATGATTCTAGTTTGGATGATTTTTTTTTCACAATCATATCATTATTACATCATTAATACACTATATTTAACTATTTATTTATTTAGTATATTATGTTTTACAAAACATACCATGATTTAAGCATAATTTAATTTTAATTTCCCTAATAGAAATTATGAAATTATTTAATATAAATAAATTTATGAATTTGAGGACATTTTTTAATTCTTTAATATGTTAAAAATATAGTTTTTATTATATTGAAATTTCGTAACCTCTAATAAATATTTTACTATGACTATTAAATTTCATTAACTATTTTATAAATAAATTAAATAAATTTAGTATATGTAATGTAAATAATAATTTTTTTTATATTTAGAATATAATAACAATTATTTTATATTACTATTCACTAAAAATTCATATTGTTTTAACAAATTACTTAAAAAATCTCTTGAAAAATTGTTATGTGTCGATTCAATGATTATAACACATTTTATTAAAATAAATTTCCAAACTTTTGAAATTGAATAGTTATATTGTATTTGAAAGATGATTTATTTATTATAGAATATAAATCGATTACAAAAATAAAAACCTTTTTAGAATTAAAATAATAAATATATTTCATTAAACATTTTTTCATTATATTTCAATATTAACATATTAATATTTAGTTAAAATGTCCATTTTATTAATCAAATGCTAATGTTAATATTCTTGTAATAATGTAACCATTTTTATAACCATATTTTTAATGATCTTATTACCTTTCACATCTTAATATTTAACCCTTAAATCTAATAGAATTTATATACTTTGTTTTTCTTGACACCGCATGAGGATGATATTATATTTTTTTAATACTTGTTAAAATTTATGATTGGTAACATATTTTTTAAGATAATAAGAAATATTTACGAGGAGACACTATTTATAATATTTTGGAGTACTTATTGATAGAAATTAGTGAAAAGTGGGATTAATGTATTGAAAATGGATTTCATTCTTGATAAGAAATTTATTAATTAATTAAATGTGGAAATAGATATTGTAATTCAAAAGATATGGAAAACTGTTGATGAATGTGAGTACTTTCTATACTAGAATATACTATGGGGATGGTTGGATATCTAAATTGAAGTGTGAAGATAATTTTGAATTTGAACAATGTTTTTTGAGTTAATCATTGAGGTGATTTGAGTTGCTTGAGAAGGTCATCAAATGGATGGAATGAGAACTGTTATGATTTTTAGGAATTCAATTTTATCTTTAAAGAAGATAAAAACGAAAAAAATATAGATTTTATCTAATGGAATTATTATGTAACATCATTACGCATTTGGGTTTTTATATAGGGTCTAACCAAGTATGGGAATTTAAAAAATTTGATCTGAAAGTAGTTCCTGATATAACGATATTCCAATGTAAGTGGATCCATGTAAAATGATCCCCAATAAGGAGGTCTACTTATGTGGATTTTTATTATATAAAACTATTTATGGAGATCCAAATAAGGAATATCAATATAATGGAATACAAGTATAGATAATTATGTAAGGGGATCATTTTAATGCATGTTCGTATTTAGATTCATGAATTTCTATATTATGATGAAATGATTCAAATGATGATATTTTTATATTCATAATTATTTAAAATTTCAAAAGTTATACAAAAATAACTATGATACAAGCTATAAAATCGAATTAATGAAAACATGACTCATTGATGTTGAGATACTACCACTCCATGAGATAATCTACCACATTATAGTGCATGAAGGAATGAATTTGTATATTTATATTTAAAAAAAATTAGACGATATGGATTTTGTAGATTTTTGGTGATTTGAAATATTCTGAGTATTTAGGATATTTAAATTTGGATCTACGAGTTATTGAAAAAGGAGTTCAAATAGGTTAAAATGAAATGAAGAAAATCAGGAATCCTTTGATTACATTTCAAATGATAAGATTATGAATACTAAATTTATAGAGGTTTCCATAAAATTTTATTGAAATAATATGTATATAAAATTTAAAATATAAAAGTTTTAAATGGGAACAACACAAGTAAGTGTATGTATTAGCAATATGGAGAGATATATATAATGAAATACACGAAGAGTATTAAGAACAATATTTCACTGTCTATAATGCTTGATTCTGATTTTGTTTAAACAATTTAATCCAGTAAATTTTCATTATAGCCTTTTCTAAAGTGCTATAACAATTTGAATTAATACATTTTAATATGATCGATTCCACATCCTTTATTATTTTTATTTATGTTTATAAAATAATATTTATGTGATTATGGGATAAAAACCCCAAAAATTCTAGGATATATTTATCTTCTAGGAGGTGAAACTCATTAATAAATTTTCTACGTTCATTTATTTTTTAAATCATGCTGATAATTATGAGAAAAAAATAATATGAACATAAGTGTTTGGGATGGATCATAATTAATCAATACCAATTCACCAACCTATTATGATCATCCCTCTATATGATCCTTAAAATGGTATCACAGTTCAATGAATCCCTAAATCTTCACTAAAATTTTCCTACGGATCCTTTTATCTTTATATTGGGTCTTAATGAAGATGAAGACACAAGAGTGGGGGGGGTTAATTTTTTCCATTTGAAAAGTCATCAAAAATTTATAATTTACCCCCTTGGCAACGTGAAAAACTGATATTATTCCTATTTTCATAAAATAATATGAAGTGGAAATGATAAGAATAATACAAAATAGTTTTACTTTGTTCAATGGTTTAAATTTACAGTAACCCACTACACCAAAACTCTATCCACGATCATTGTGATTTTCACTAGCGGAACATTTGCAAAGGATCTTGAATGTTGTGTGAAAGGAACTAGAACATGTTATAAAAACTATTAAATGGATTGAAAAAATACTAAAATCATCTATAAAGACATTGAACACCTCAGTGTAAAAAAATAAATTAGATATTATTTAGAATGAGAAATTATCGATGACAGAATTCAGAAGAAACTGATGTAATTGATAGAATAAATGATATTCCGGTGAATATATAAATAACATCACATCACATTCCTTATGAAGATTCACCTAACATTATATAGAGAATATGCAATGTTAATATAGCTATACAAAATAAATTAATCTTCATACAGGGAGGAAATTTAATCAACAATAGCTAAATAAATAATACGGGTTTTCTTAAAATGGATGAAATGATGAGAATTAAAATGAGTTATATCATAAAAGATAAATACAATATAAAATAACAACAAAATTTCACATTGTTATTTTATTTTATAGTATTCATTGAAAATATACTTAAGGCAAAAAATTAATCATTAGGGTGATGGGTAGGGTCGATAGAATGTTTAAGTTAATAATAAGAATAATCGGTAGGTAGAGAATCTCCAAGAGTTTAGTTCACAACCATCATAAACTCTAGAAAATCATTAAAATCTTGGTTCAGTGGTTCATCCCACTCACATTCCAATTTTCAAGATTCAAGAAACTCATTCAAATCATCAATAAATTAAACATTGTTAAATCTTTAATAGTTTCAATTTGCTGAACGTACTTCACCATCATTCTCCCCAATCAATCAAAAAATAGAGACTCATGGTTTAAAAAAATCATTCTTCCAATCAACTCTTTCAAAAAATCCAATATAGATTACCATAGAATATTTAACAATACATATAGTTAATATTTTCTTCAATAATAGAATGATCACTAGAGAGACATGACACATCATCATATTAGGCTCCAATATATGAGTATGATCATCCCTGAATAGAATAGGAGACTCTTAAAAACTCAAACAAATTTAAAAACATCTTTATTTAATTGAAATATATCTTTTAAAAAATATAATCTTTTAATTTTACAAACTCATTAGTGATATACATCTTAAAAGAATCAAAATATATATTAGAAAAAGATCATTAATTTAAAAATTTATATTGATTCTAGATAACACATATTTTTATAAAAATAATAAATGAATTTATCAAGTATTCAACATCTTTATAAGTACACTCACATTATATTTTAATATTTATAACCCTATATTTAAACTAATAAAATCCTACAAAAAGGGATTCCATGAAATTTTGAGCATTATCATTAAAACTAGAATCGTCCTTTGATTCAAAGGACACTACATCAACCCCTATATAGGGTCATCCAACAACAAATAACTAAAGATACTAAACATCCAAGCCTTCACTTGAGGGATATGAATCATTCAATGAACATTTGTAAATTGTTCATCATGTTCAATTGTCCATTACATAGGCCTTTCAAGAAAAAAAAATGATTGATCCTTGATAAATTATATTGTATAATCAATATGAGAATGCAATTTCTCTACAAAATGATCATCCTCAATTCATTCCAACTAAAAATATTGAGTAGCTTCATCAATTCATGGTATCTCATCAGGAAAAACCAAATCAAATTTACCTTTCACATCTATTTCTGAGTGAAATACTTCTTCTATAATGAACTCAAAAAACCAAATGATTATTTTGTGACCATAAAGAACAAGATATTCTCTTCTACATGGTATATAAGTAGGGATGGAATCACTATCTTCCCAATACTAATATTATTTTCAAGCCCTAGAGAATTTAATAAATCAACCAATCCATTATGGAATTTTATCATCTATAACATTCACCTTTACAGGGCTTCTGCGGACATTTTCACCCCCAATGAAAGAATATTAAAAACCTATAGGAACTTGTGGTCTATAAATATATCCTTCTAATTATTATTTTATAAATTAATCTATTAAAATCCAATCATATCTAGATGAATTTATACTAATGTGCTCCACCTAAGCATGAGGACCTGATGTATCATCCTATTTTTCACTAGTACTAAAGATATTTCCATTAGTTACAATATAAGAGAATTTTTTGATTTGGGTTCTAGTAGAAATAATGTTGTTGTGATAATATTTTGGACCATTACTGATGTCACCAATAACCCCCCTCTTATAAATAATTATAGACATCAAACTACCGTATGGACAAAAAGACATCCTAAATTTTTTTTGAGTAGTGGTTTTTGTATCGTACCATCTATAGACTTATATGACGTTGTTTATCAATAATAAGAACATGACATGCATTCATGGAGATAGAATTTTTTTGAATTTGAATTACATGGAAAAACTAAAGTTTGAATAGACATTAACATCACCTTATCAACTATATATATATATCTTTTACCAACATATTTTTTAACATTATAATTTCTAAAAATAATTTACATGAAGTAAATTGAAATTTTCACATACTATGTGATATATCAAATGTTAAAATTGAAATTTCTTTCATGAAGTAACTTAATAATGTGTGCTATATCAATTAGAGAAACTAAAAATTTATTTTAATGAATCTTTTAAAGAGGACTTCCTCAAAGTAAAAAAGGAAGAAATGATAATTAATATATGGAAATAACTCTGTTAAACTAGATATGTCAACCAATAGTATCATCCATAAGGTTATGTTCAACAAAACAACACTAGAATCATGTATAACAGATGAAAGAATGGAATAAAAAGTGAAAGAAGAGTACATATCCAAAGGATATACAATGAAATGAAAAAATGGATTTATAGTAAAGTAACCATGATTGGACTAAAATGAGTCACCATGTGTTCATATGTCACCATCAAACTATCCCACAACAATAGTGAAAACAACCAAGGGAATCTGTATAACTACATGGAGATCTTCTCTTTCCATGTATCCTTAAAAAACACATCAACAATATATTGAACCATACATTACATATATTGATATTACATCAAAATTGTTTTATATTAATTAAAACATATAATAAATCCACAACATGACTATATAGGTATAGTGTCTTCAGAAACTGAGAAACATAAACAACATGTTCATAAAACATCTATGTTGTCTCCTTCTTATATCATTTTAAGTAGACTCCTTTTTGAAATATCATACATAATTCCCTTCTTCATTACCTATGAAAAAGAAACATATAAAAGGATGATATCAAATGATTATTTTGGGTAAACAAGGGAAATATCAATCCTATCATAATCATAATACATAAGAACATAACATTTAGAAGTCTTGTCCTATATATGGAAGATCATGATATCATGTCATAGGATAAAAGTTCATCATAATCAATGGAAATCATCCCAAAATTCATAACATAAGAAATGAATTTGTGTGGCATACATGTAAGTATATAAAATCATTTCATATTAGTCCTAGATCAATGTGTCTATCATTATAGCAGACCATGTCCATTACTGAACTGGGTTTACTTATCTTTCCATCCCTGTATTTATGAACTGGAGATACTTTTCAATCTAGTAATTTCTATCTCATGAGATATAAACCATTACCAAATAAATTTTAGGGATATACAGGTCCCATCACTCTCATACTAAAATCATTATTAGGTGTTCCACAAAAACATCAATCTTTCATTGTGGCATAAGAAAAGGAATTAAATGGGTTTCTTGAACATCCTTCCATTATAAAATAGTCCATGTCAATAAAATGGATTACATAAAAATAATTCCCTTATAAAAAAATAAAAAAATAGAAATAATATGGACATAAACAGAACCCAATTTAATGAATTTCACCTTAGATTTAAAATAGTTTTGATATAACACATCAAATTAATTCTTGAGGGAAAAATTTATTCTTCTTAAGAAACTTTTTATTTTGTAAAAACACCACAAAATTTTGAAAGAAAATAATTGAATTGAAAAAAATCATGAAACATTTATGGTAAAATTCATTGAAATAAGGTTTCATGAAGCGTAAAAATCCATTCATGTTCTATAAGATAAAATACATTCTCCTTTTTCTTTTTCTGGAAAACTCAAAAAAATAACTCATATCGAATAACTGAAAAAGATTCATTTCATTCCATTTATTAAAAATTCACCAATTAGTGAAATTTAAATTAAATATATTTATAAGAGTATAAATATTATCACATATTAATGGAAAATTTATGTTGATGATAAATATACCCCAAAAAATTCTTACCAATAAACAATCTCAGATAATAATGAGACTGAAACATTATCCCTGGCCTAAGGTTTGATATCCATTATATGTATCTGGTCTACTTTTACAATGATTTAAATAATGATATTGAATTATTGATAAATAATATTCAATTTTATGATATCATATACAATCTTATTATCATCCATTTGTAAGTAATTTTTCATTGTCGCTCGTTATTCAGATATTGACTTCTTTGTGTTCTTATGCATGTTTTGTCGGGTAATTTCATGTTACACTTCTAAGGTTAAATTTATATCATTCTAATAATTATATTAGTATAGTATATATAATATTAATTCATTCCATTCATTTATAAAATAATTTTTTCATGAATATCTTGTATAATGAATCGCATCGCATCGTGGAGATGATAGGTCGTACGTACGCATGAGTGACGATATCATTTCCATAACTATTAAATGGTATTTAAGTAGATGATTTATAATATTTAAAAATAAGTATCATGTTAAAATAAAACAATATATTTTTTTTCCATCATTAAACCCATACATATAATGTGGTGGTGGAAAACTAATTACACAACAGCGTGGAGACGGTAAGCTGTACGTATGCAAGTGTGCTGATTTTCGTTTTCTATAGGATGTATAGATGGTGGAATATTTTTTTTCAAAATTATAATAACATGTATATATATTATTGATACTCTTTTTATAACATTATAATTAAAAATAATAATTAATAGTAATTAGAGGAAGTATTTTGTTTGAAATAATCAGTAGAAGAGAATGCCTCTTCTATGACGTGCTTCGGTAAATATCTTCTTAGAGCACTATAGTTTGTCTATGAAGATGACCTGAACCACTAGAATGTAAATAGTTAAGTTCATAAGAAAACCAAATAAGGGTTGTCTAAGATTCAAGGAAAAATGTTAAGTGAAGTGGTGAGGGAGGAGTTTTTCTTTTAAAATTGAGGCATTTGGCACATTTAGAAACTCCATAAATAATAATTTATTATAAAATAAAGCCCATACCCAAAACCTCCAGAATTTATAAATATAGAAGACTATAATATATATGGATGTAAAATACTCAAACAATTAATTTTGGACAGTTATTTTTGTTAATTTAATCATTATATTTTTAATTAACATGTACTTATTGTAGTTAATTTCTTATTAGGGTAACAAATAATTCAATATTAAAAGGGTGATATATTTATATATTTGATGTAAAATAGGCCATAAATAAATATATTAGATAATTTTATACAATATATTAATTATTTTATACTTTTAAAAATGATTAATGATTATTAAATAATTTAATAAAACATTATTTTGATAAACAATCAATATTATCAATTTAGACACTATTCAGTTCATTGTTTTTTTTAAAAATTAATATAACATGATAACTTCAAACCAACAATTTTATAATATTCCCAGGAGGTCAAGGTAATCTATAAAATTATTTATATATGTCAATTATACAAAATTATATTTACATTAATATTTTTAATATCATTTATTTGATATTTCATTAAATCAAATAATTACTACAATAGTATTGTGTAATTATTAAATATGATTATATGTTTAATAAAAATTAAAAATAAAATACTAAAATGAATATAAATCTACTAGAATTCAAAATAATATTTGTAGTATAATTTATCTTCTGGAAATACAATATTTAAAATGCTACACTTATTAAATTATGAATGTGACAATTTTAACATCACATTAAATAAAATAATATAATTGTCATAATCCCTTCTACAGGGCTCCAAATGGACCATAACGAGACCGTTGGATGATTATGGTCGAGATATACTCAACCAATAATATTTTTTCAGGTTTTTGGATCTTTTATTTGTTCTTATTTTTTCAATAAAAATTTTACTATTTATTTTTATTTAATTAAATAATTTCTGCATCATTAAAGTATAAGAAGTTAAGGTAAATATATATTTCCCCAAAATTAAAAATAAAATACCATGATAAATGAAAAATTATTATCTTTAGAATGAGAATTTATAATTGATATTATATTTAGTATATCATTATATTAAAAAAATTTATTTATTATAATTTGAGTGAGACATATTTAACATTTCATTAAATAAAATAGATTAAATGGAATAACCTCATCAACGTGGATTCAAATGGATATAATTTAATACCAATGGTTATTAGATCGAAACAATTATTCAATTATATTAATACAATTGGTAGGGTAATTTTATAACTGTATTATTACCCTTAATTTCTTATTTTACCCTATTAAAAGTATTAATAAAAATTACGGATGTTAATATTCATGTTGCCCAAAAATTAAAAAAAATATTACATAATTTGGACCCACTGATTAAAACTATGGAGTCCATTTTTCAAAATTCAAAACACAAAATTTGTAGTTATTAAGTTAAAATTAATCGCATTTTTAGAACGAGAGAACATGTTTTAAAAGCTAAAACATTGCAAAAGTTTGAAATATTTTTACATTTGAATTTATTATAAGATTTACGATAATGTCAAAAATTATTTTGAATGATAAAAATATAACCTATTAATAATTTAAAAACACTCAATATAATAATTTATCCATATAAATTATTTTGATGATAAAATGTATTTTCAAAAAATTTAGTGTATTATTAATATTCATCAAAACATAAAAGTTATCAGAAATTTATCAGAAATTTATCCAAAGTAATTGATTACATACCTCTTAAAAATAAGATGTTTATTTTTTATATATAATTTGTTAATGTTTCAAAATATTAATTTATAAGTGGTCCTTATTTGGAGGAGTAATATTTCCCTTTAAAAAATATGGGTTTTTATAAATCGAATAGGGTTTATTCATACCCTATGACTAAAATATATAATGAGTGAATATTAAAAAATTAATATGTATATAATATATACATCTCAATAATTTCATTAAAATTATTAATGCAGTCAAAAATAAAAATAACAAATTGATTTATATATTTCATAAATAATTGGTAGCTAATGAAATCAAAATTCATTTTCATAAGTTAGTTATACTTTTTCTCACTTACCTAACGGCTAGGTGATAATTTTAATTTTATATAAGGTAATATCATGGTTCTTTTAATCTCACTATTATTTTTAATGAAAGATATTATAGAATTAAAATTAATTAATGAAAATATTTCATTAAAACATCTGGGCATTACATTCTACCCCCCTTAAATTGAATTTTCCCCCAAAATTCATCACATGAAAAAAAACAGATCTGGATACCCCTCCCTCAACATATCCTCATCTTCTCATATAGCTTCCTAAAATTGGAGCTACCTCAAACATTGACCAAGTGATTGGTCTTGTTTCGTAAAAAAATTTCACCATGATCCAGAATCTCTATGGGTTGTTCTTCATAAAAAAGACCTTACATGAGTAGTACGGGACCTAAGAGTAGTACATGTTAATTATTAGGTATGTACTTTCCCAGGAGAGATACATGGAACACATCATTCACATGAGAGGGATTTGGTGGAAGCACCATTTAAAAAGCTACATTCCCAACACGATCCAAAATTTAAAAAAGTTCCAATATACCAAGGGCTGAGATTTCCCTTGTTTCCAAATCTCATTACTCTCTTCTAGGGAGATTTTCATCGGAACACATTATCACTCACATCAAACTCTAGGTATTTTCTTTGGTTGCTATAATATCTTTTTTCGACTCTGATATGATCTTATGTGTTGTTGAATAGATATGACCTTTTATACCATTTAATCAACTATATCAGGTCCTAATATCTTTCATTCCCCTACTTCATCACAGAAAGTGTGAATTCTGCACTTCCTTCCATATAGGGATTTTTAAATAACCATATGAATAATATAGTTGAAGCTATTTTTTATGAAAATTCCACCAAAGGTTGGTGTTGAACCCAACCACTTTTGAAATCCATAGAGAAACCTCTCAACATATCTTCTAAGATTTTCATTTTCCTCACAGACTGACCATCTGTCCGCGGATTATAAGTAGTGATGAAATATAACTCTGTATCTAGAGAATGCTGAATACTTCAACAGAACTTTAGGATAATCCTTAGATCCCAATCAGATTTAATGGAAAGTGGTACTCCAAGAAATCATATCACTTCCTTTAAATATATCATAGAAAGCTGATTAAGAGTGAAATCATCTCTAATAGTAATAATGTATTCTGAGTTCATAAGTCCATAATATATAACCAAAATAGCATTATTGTCTTGGGATATTTTTGGAAGGGAAAAGAAAAATTAAATAGTTTTGTATTCCCATTTCCATTCCTATATGGGTAATGGTGGTAACATCCTCTTAGACTTCTATCTACTAGGCTTATCATGATGAAAAAATCAAGCATCGAGAGACATATTTGGTGACATATATTTTGATTCCATAACACTAGATATACTATTCCATGTCCCTATACATCATTGTTCTTCCAGGGTGAATAGATAATGAAGAATTATGATTTTCATCCAATATCTCTTCCTTTATTTCTGATATAAGTGGAATAAAATCCCGATTCATAAACCATATTATTCCATCACAATCAAGGTTGAATTTAGGAACATTTTTCACCTTCTGTTATAGCTCTACATCTTTAATTTTTTCCTCCTTAATCATCATATGTATCAATGTTTGAACATTCATTTGAGAAAGATATGATTTCTATACTTCCTTTAAAATTTAACGATCCATCATTTAAAAATCCATAACTGTTGGATATTTTTTTATCCTCATCAAGAATAGGCCAGCATGGACATGTCAACTCAAAACATCATCCACATTATCTACTTCCCTAGGTTGTAATTTGTTGATCAGTCATAATTTTTAATCAACCCAAACCATCTTCTTTTGTGCATATTCATCTCCTTTTGTGTGAAAATATACATTAAACTATTATCAATAGTAAAAATATCATAACATTCACCACTAATATAATTCCACCATATCTCTAATGAAATTATTACAACAGATAACTCCAAATAATGAGTTGGGTAATTTTTCTCATAAATTTTCAAAATATATGAGGCATAAGCTATGACCATATCATTTTTCATGAGAACACATCAAACCCATTCATGGATACATCACTGTAGATCACAATCCATTCTCCTCTACAAGGCATTGTGAGCATAAGTTCACTAGATATACATAATTTTAACTCATTGAAATTATCTTCACATTCCTCCATCCATACTATCATAATTCATTGCCATGTAATCTTGGTTAGTGGATTAGATAATCATAAAAAAATCACCGAACGTCAATAATATCCATCCAAACCAAGAAAACATCAGATCCCAGTTACCATTTTTGGTCTTGGACAAAATTAAAAAACTTATATTTTTTATGGATCCATAGATATCCCATCTCCTAAGATTATTTCAACCAATAATGAAACATTATAACCCCAAAATTCACACATGGATGTTTTTTCTTAAAGCTTCTCCTTTATCAGGGTCTTCAGTACAATTCGCAAGTGGTCTTTAGGTTCTTCATTTCTCATCTTATAGTCAAGAATATCTTTTATGAAGACTATCACAAACTAATCAAGATATTCTATAATGAATATATTCATTATATCCATGAATTTAGTTGTGGAATTTTTAATACTAAATGGCATCACGATAAATTAATAGTGCCCATACATTGCATAAAATATCATCTTTGGTATATCAACCTTCTTGACCCTTAATGGATGATATCCTAAATGATTATCAATTATGGTAAAGTATTGAACTTTAAATAGTTGGACGAATAATTCGTCAATGTGGGGAATATGATATTTCATCTTAATAGTTCTCTTGTGATGTTCTCTATAATCAACGAAAATCCTCATTGAGCCATATTTCTTCTTATCATATAGAACATGCCCTCCCTATGGTGATGCACTAGGGATTATATATCCCTTATCAAGATTCTCTTGGAGTTTCTTCTTGAATTCCTATAACATAATTGGGTCTATTATATAAGGTGTCATTGAAATATGAATTGCAACAATTATGAGTTCTATTGAAAAAACAACTTCATGATTTCATGGAACACTTGGAAATTCCTCTAGAAAGACATCATCAAAATCAGGTACAATGGGTGAATTCTAAATTGTTAGTTTATACCCAACCATTTGAGATTGATAACTATCCTTTATAGGGATCAAGACCCATAATATAGAGAAAAATTCTTTGGATGGTTATATTCATATGTGAATCAATTGATGATCATAGTTTGATCTAGATTATGAAATGTGACTTCCCTTACCTGAAAAATGATATAATTTCCATATAGAGAATCCTATACCATGAATCACATAAATTTCTATAATATTATGTATTACAAGATTTGCATGAATCATTATCCCACAAACATCAACTGAATAAGAATTATTCACTTTGGATTCCACCATTTTCCACTACGAGCTTCCAAAGCTAACTCAATATATAATTGTTCAGGAAATATAGTGATACCCAAAGAAAATTATTTAGAAATAAAATATTGTGTGGATCTAGAATCAAATAAAACATTTGATACTTTAGAGTGGATATTATGTGTACCATTCCCCACAACATTATCATACTCCACATCACATATAATAATTTCATGTGACATTCCATTTTCATTGTCCTTAAGAGTTTACTGACATCCTTCATCATTAATAACCCTTGGATTAAGGCATTGATTGGAATAATTCTGCATTTCAATGCACTTGTCTCACTGATGTGTATGAGGTGGATTATTTGAATCTTTTTTCTCTATTCACATCATTAGAAATCCTTTTCCCATCACTTTGGAATTCAAATTCCCAATAACCTTCTTTTCCACTTATAAAACATTTACTAGACCCTTTAAGACAATTTTCTCCATATTTCATTCCACACATTGTGCATATGGGAAAACTAATTTTCTTTTTAGTGGTCCATTTATATTTTCCATTGAATTTCATTTTTTTCTTATTATCAAACCTATATGACTGATGGGGTACTCCAATATCCATATCAACCTTTAGAGGACATTGCACAATTTTCCTCGTAGCTATTACAGTCCTTTATGGACAATTCCCTGTAGAGACTTGGGTTTAAACCACTAAAAAATATATCAATTTTTGTATCATGTTGAATAATATTTCCAGAATAGTACCTTGTAAGTTTTGTAAAAACAATTTAGGTACAGTAGGCTAAATACCATAATATGGGGGGGTAAATTAGGTTACGAAAAATTAAAACAACTTCCCCTTTTGATCTTGTGTTTTTGTTAGAAAAAACTATCTTCTATCTCTATCCCATCGAAAATTATGAATGAATTTTAAAGTATGAACTTGAAACAAAAACTTTACTTTGTTCACCCTCATTGGGTTACATTATAGGAGCATACACTATCGATGTACCGATGTACCAAATCCACTATAAGTGCACTACTGTATAAATGTTTGAAGTGGACTCATTGTCCCTCCTGTTCTACAACATTTCAAAATTTGAGAACTCATTCCTCTCTCAACAAAAGTGAGCTCACTACTTCATCATAATATCCAATCAGAGTTTATACACTTTTAGGTCCTTTAATTATATAAAATGAGTGAATTATTCACTATATGTAGATGCACTGTTGAAGTACATATTTCATCCACTGATGAAACCCCCTTTTCCACTGATCAATTAGAAAAAACATTTGGAAATACCTTTGAAAAGCTCCTTACATCATTAATCTCCCATCTCCATAATGTTCAAACAAGGCTTCCTGAAGTCGATGCTTCTTCACAAAGTGAAAACCTTTGTAGAGCTTAGGCCATCGTAGAGCTCAATCTATCACAATATGAATTCCTTTGTGAACCACACTATGCCAATGTAGAACACACATCATTCACGGAGGTAGAATAGCCACCGCGAAGCTCCTAACGTTTTCAAAGCACACTTCCTCCACAAACATCTTTGCGATTCAAGAGCTACAAATTTTTCATGAAAACTCTCTCCTTTTCACGAGGGGGTCGAGGTCTATTTATAGGAAATTCCACCAACTTGAGAACCATTTGCACAAAGTCATCACTAAATCATCTCAAATAGAATATCTCCAAAATTTTCACCAAAATTATCTCCATATCTCAAAGTACAAAAAAAATTCAGATCACAAAGCTTTTCGTAATCCAAGAGAGTTCCATCAATTCCTTTGATCCTATGTCACAATTCTCCCTCGTAATGCTCTTCACCTCTACTATTCATGAAGCTCATCATAATTTTAGATCTCACTTTTGAAATTGATCATGTCATTGCAAAATACAATTCATGAGGCCAATATTTGTGAAACACATTCCTTTTCCATATTTTGATGAGATATTTAATGTAATACCCTTTTTATGATGCTCACCAAATCTCAAATTTTGGACCCCAAAAATTGGAAAAAATTAGATAACGGTGCCATGTTGTATATGTTCAATTGTAGCACCTCAAATCCTTCCATTCAACTTTCATGGTTCATTTTCATCATGGATTTCTAAAAAACTCATTAGAATTTGACAATTCACCATAAAACCCAACAATTTCAAGAAACACAACCAACCCAAAAATCCTATAATTTTACATTGAGGGATTTTTCCCAACCATTTTCTTCATATGTACCAACAGACTTATTTTCCATTTTTATGTTCTAGAAACTCTTTCTACATCTTTGTTTTAAGAATACAAGAAAATTATTTATAGAAAAATATTTTCTTGAAATCATCCCATTAAAGGGACTCAATTTCATATATTTGCCTCATATTCTTAATAACATTATATCATGGAAAATAACTTTTATGTGGTACTAATTATATTGTTCAGCCAAAAATGGATTAGAATACCTGCTAAATGAAGCTGGACGCTTCCACATGAAGGACTCAAAAGAATGCTTCACCATCCTTTATTCATTTAGATGTACAATAAGATTCATATCATGAGAAAGTATTTTGATAATATCTATATGGGTTTTCAATATAGCTCCCATAACATTTTCTAACATAAGAGGAAAATCACTTCATGGCCTGTTTCATTCACCATTAATGTGGTTCCTTTTGGTATCAGCCATTAACTAAAAAAAAGAAGAATAGTGTGAGCAACACAAATCATAATGGTAGAACCACATAATCAGGAAAAAAAATTCAATTTAGTACACTTTAGGTTTTATCATAGGTTATTCAAGGTCATTTCTATAATACCAAGATTGTAACCTATACATAGACAAATACTTAGGGTTTTTACTAAGGTTTTCTCATCCATGTTTCCATTTGATAAATATACCTTTCCTCTAATACAAAATATAACAACCCATAAATTACATAAAATGATATTACTTAAAATTTGATGTATATTCATTAAAATATACAATAAATACATTGTAGGACTATATAGGTATAGTCTATTTAGAAACAATGAAACAAAAAAAATTGGTTCATAAAATTTCAACGCTGACTCCAACTTATATCCTCATAATTAGACGCCTCTTTGACATATCAAACATAATACCATTCATTATGACATGTGGAAAATAAACATAAAAATGGGTGAGATCAAATGATTTGTAGGTTTAAATAAGGGAAATATTATTCATATCATAATCTTAAGACATAAGAACAAAAAATTTGGAATTCTTAACCTGAATATGGAAGATTTTGATATCATTTCATGGGATAAATGTTCATAAGTATCAAAGGACATAATCCCTAAATTCATAACATAATGCATTATGTTTTCTGGAATACACATTATCATAGAAAATAATTTCATATTAGTTAATATTCATGTATGAGTCCATCATAAAGGACAATGTCCATTACAGAATCAGGATTACATTCCATTTCAGCCCTTTATTAATGATCCAAATTTACATGCCATTCAAGTCATGTGTATCTCATGTGATATAAATCATTAAAAAATTCATTGGAGGGAGATATATTTCACACCCATGCCATAATGAAATCATTCTTACATGTTCCACAAAAAAACATTAATTATTGCATAACCTAAGGAATAGAATGGGTTTCTTAAACATCATTCCATCATAAAATAATCTAGGTAACTCCAATGGATTTCATAAATTGATTCTATAATAAAAAAAATCATCTATTATTAATCAAAGGGATAGAAACATAGCCCAGTTTAATTAATTTCATATTATATGGAAAATAGTTTTGATATATCAAATGATATTAATTCATGAGGAAAATATCATTTCTTCATGAAAATCATTTTAATTTCTTATAACGCAACATAATTTTAAAGGAAAATAATTTATTTGAAAATAACCATGAAAAAATGTAAGGTAGAATTCATAGAAATAATTTGTCTTGAATGCATCAAAATACATTCATGACCTATATGTTAAAAAACATTCTCCTTATACTTATTCTGAAACGGTCAGAAAGCACCTCGTATCAAATAACAACAAAATATTCATTTCATACGATTTAGTAAAAAATAAAATATAGGTAAAATTGACATTATAAAATAGTATAAGAATATAAATATTATTAAAAATTTAAGGAACATGGATGTGGATGACAAATATACCCCAATAAATAGTTATGAATAAATACTCTTGGACAACAATGAGATTGAAAAATTATCCCTTACCTTAGTTCTAATATCCTTCGTATGTATCTGATCATCCAATATAATTATTTAAATAATGTTATTGAATTATTTTGGAATCATTTTCATTTTTATGATATCATATATTATCATATTATCTTCCTTTTGTTAGTAACATTTTTTTATCACTCGTTATTTGGATATTAACTACTTTTTGTTCTTATGAAAGTATTGTCAGATATGTTCATGTTCCACTTATTAGGTTATAATTATATAACTCATAGAATGATATTAATATAATATATATTGTATTTATTCTTTCCATTTCTTTATATAATATTGGTTTAATGAAAATCATGTATAATGAATCACATCACATTTTGGAGACGGTAGGTCATACGTACGCACATGCGAGGATATCATTCCAATAATTGTAGAATGGTATTAAAGTAGATGGTGTATAATATTTTAGAGTAATTATTTTGTTATAATAATCATATTTAATTATTATTTCCATCATTATACCCATCTATGTATGGTGGTGGTGAGAAACAGATTACACTGCGACGTGGAGACGGTAAGCTGTACGCACACACGCATGGTAATTTTATTTTTCATAGGATGGATAGAAGGTGAAATAAGGTTTTAACATAATTAAAACAACATATAAATATATGAGTGATAATTATGTTATTAATATATAATTAAACAAAAAATTAAGAGGGTGTATATGAATTAATATGTTTTAAAGAATCGGTAGAAGAGATTACCTCTTCATTGATTTGCTTCATCTAAATCTCTTGTTAGAGCACTAGATTTGTACATTAAATATGACCAGAACCACTTGAATGTTAATATGGAAGTTTATAAGGAAAAATGGAAGGTTATGGATGAACGTTAAGGCTCAATGTGATGTGATTAGGTGAGGGATTTGGTTCCCTTTTATAATTGAGGTGAGAGACACTTTTGGAAACTCCATAAATAAGAATTTATAATAAAATCATACCCTACTCAAAAACTCCAGTAGAGTCTAATTATCGAATATGAGATGAGAGATGGTTTTAATATAATAAACCAATAAATTTTGGTCATGTTTTTCTATAAATTTAAACCACATATTTTTAATTGACACATAGTTATTCTATTTTATTTTTAACTAGTAAAACAACTAATTCAATATAAAAGTGTAAAATATTTACTTATTTAATGAAAAATCATCCATAAATAAATATATTAGATCATTTTACACCCTATAATAGTTATCATATATTTTAAAAAATGTTTAATTATTTTAAAATAATTTAATAAAACATTAATTTGATAAACAATCAATAGTATCAATTTTGACACTATTCAATTCATTGATTTTTAAATTTATTAATATAACTACATAAATTCTACAAAACTATTTTATTATATTTTTAGTACATCAAGGTCATCTATAAAATTCATTAGACAATTTAATTTTTCCATATTTTATTTAATTTAATATTTAGAATAACATTTACTTGATATTTATATAATAAGATAAATTCTACAACAGTTTATTGTAATTATTTAATATGATATTTTGTTGAATAAAAATTAAAACTAAAATAATATGATGAATATATATCTACTTTATTTCATAATAATACTTGTAGTTGAATTTACCATTTTAAAAATTCAATATTTAAAATGTTATACTTATTATATTATGAAGCTGAAAACATTAAACTAATTTTAAATAAAAAAATGTAAGTGCCATAGCCACTTCTATTGAGCTCAAAATAGTCCATAAATCGATCCTTGGATGATTATAGTCACGATATACTCGAATAATAATATTTTTTCAAGTATATTGATATTTTATTGCGTATTATTATTTCTATAAAAACTATATTATTTATTTTCCTCAAATAAACAATTTTTTCATCATTAATGTATATGTTATTGTGGCAATTATTTATTTCTTAAAAATTACAAATAAAATTCCCCGATAAATAAACATTTTATATTTTTTATGATTATTTATAATAGAAATTATATATATCATAGCCATATATTAACAATGATTTAAATATTAAAATTTTAGTGAGATATATTTATCTTTTAAATGTAAAAAAAATTAAATGTATTAATATCATCCAACTCAATTAATATGGATTCCATTTCAACCTGAGGATGATTTAGGCCAAAACACACTCATCAAATGATATTAAGAATAGTGTTAGGGTAATTTATTATAGTATTATTGCACTTCAAATTTAACCTTTTATCATATTAACAAAAACTAACAAAGATAAAATTTATATTGATTCCAAATATGGAGTCCATTTTACAAAATTCAAAACGCATAAGATTCAGTAATTAATTTAAAATTAATCCCATTTTTCTAAAGAGATAATAGGTTTTAAAAGATAAAACCTAAAAAATTATTGAAATGTTTTTACATTTGATGCCAATGTAATGTTAATGATAATGAAATAAAATATATTTAATGATAAAAATATACATTATTTACAATTTAACCCCATTAAATACTATAATTTAACCATATAATTTTTTTGATGAAGAAAAGTTGTTTTCCTATAATTTGTAGAATTTTTACTATTCATCAAAACATGAAAGTTATTAGAAATTTATCAAATGAAAATTTTTATATCCTTCATCTACCGTAAATGTTTATTGTTTCATATAAAAATTATTAATGGGTTAAAATATTAATTTAAAAGGGGTTCTTCATTCAGTGGTGTAAAATTACCCTTTAAAAACATAGTACATTATAGATCAAATAGTTTTTATTCATACCCAATGACTAAAATATCTATTGGATGAATTAAAAAAATATTTTATTAATTATATAACATATATGTCACATTAATTTCAATACCAATAGTAATTCACTCCTAAATAAAAATATCTAATTTATTTATATTTTCCAAAAATAATTGGAAGACAATGAATTCAAAATGCATTTTCATAAGCTAGTTATATTTACTACCATTAACCTAACGTCTAGGCAATAATGGTAATTTTATACAAATGGAGACTTACTATTAATTTATACTCACAATGGCAGGTAATGCATGCTACTAAACAATTAAAATTATTTATAAAAAATATTTAAAATATACATCTTGGTGTAACAAACAATATCCCAATGGAGAAAGTAATGTCTAAAGATAATGTAAAAAATAATTTCACCTAAGAATTTATAAAAAGGGTAACATCAATAAAACACAATATCATGCGTAAAAAATCAATTTTACAAATAAATTTTTAATGTTAATCTATTTTGTAAAACATCCCTTGGTTTTAAAAAAATCCATTAATATTCTCATAAAAATGTAATATGACAAGTACATGAGAGAAAGTATGAATACATAAGTAAAACCAAACATGGATACACCATATTATGTATAAGTTACAAACAAACAATTAATGATACTATCATGTGTAAATCCACAAAAAAAATTAAAAAACTGATATTTTGGATCAATCGTATGGAATATATAATTCTACATGTACTCAAAATAATAATCTATAAATAAAAATATTCCAACTAATACTATGTCATGTCATAATAAATTGATATGAAATGCTATAGTTTTGTGACTCACACTAAAGTGACGAGTCAAATTTCCAACAACCCCTTGGTTCCTTAGGTGTTATGTTTTCCTAATACAATTTTAAAACCACTCTCAAATTATATAAAACATTATCATAGTAAATCATCACCATTTCCATTCATGAGAATACATTTCCACTACAAAACCACCTTTATTGAACACATAGTGTGCCCAAATACATTGGTAAATCAAAACCCCTTGAAAACACAACATTCATAAATAAATTACACATTGTTATCAAATAAATCATTTTCCTAAAATATACCAAAGTAATAATATGTTAAAATCATGTAACTCATGAATTAGAACCAATTTATAGAGACCCCTTCTTTAAGAATGGATAGAAACAACAATGAATTGATATCCTTTAGCGGGGGTTGAAAGAAAATCTAATGGTGCTTCATATGACATAAAAAATATATCTGGGGAACCTAGGTTTTGTGATATAATTTTTCCTGAAGATATGGTTTGTAGGGGTCTGGGTATTTATACAAAATTTTGATTTATGAGAACCACAATGAATCCCACACCACTATGGAGGCGGACTCCTGAAAGTGGTACAACCCAAGATGCACTATAATGGAACACTCCATATCTACCCTCTCCATTCAAATAATATTCCCATCCAAATTAATGTCCCTATAAAACTAAAGACCACCACAGAAATACCAAGATATCTATAAAATAAATATTAAACATTAGTAGTGGTGTGTAATAAAACCTGGTGGCCATCCTGGTTTTTATAAAACTCCTTTATATATGTTTCAAAAATATTATTTCAATTTACAATATTGACCTTCAATTCCATACCATGATGTATTAATTATTTCTTCCACATCATATTTTTCATATAAATATATTCTATGTCAAAAACATTCCCTTGAAGCACCTCAAAATCTATACATGAGTCTCATTTATTCTTTACACCACTAGGACCAGCTGCGTAAGTCCATTTAGATAACATTAACATAATATGATGTAAAATTTTTAGGTTTTTAACAAGATGTGGTTTGAGAAATTGGGATATATGAATTTCAATAGGTCTAGAGTTTGAAGAAATGCGAGATAGGAATATATATATATAATAACATTGATAGTTTTCGGAAATGATTTAGTTTCTCAACATGATTAAATGTTATTTAAAACGTGTTTTTGGAATATAAAATAATATGTTTAAAATTTTATTAAAATGATTAAATAACAAAGAGACATCAGAATAAATAAATCATCAAAGAAAAATACATTATAAGATATATAATAAAATATTAATTTAAAAAGTGATTAAAAATAATGTAAAAAGTTGTAAAAAATTAAATAAACCAAAATCCCATTTAAAAAACAATATTTTCCATGGGATGTAGTTTAGTAAAACCATTATCAAGTTGATACTAAAAAGTAAAAAGTTATAATGAAATATCCTCACTTTGGATATGATTTCTTATAATGTGATGTAATATATCAATATTATTCTTTTTATAATGAGTTATAATAATTTTTGTAATATTTATAGAACTACTATTATCTTAAAAAATATTAACATGATAAATATTATTTCCAAAGTAAATAGGTTTAATTTTCATCCACAAAACTTGATAAATGAAATTATTAATAAATATATGTTTTACATCATGTTTGGAAAATTAAACTAATAGTTTATTCTAATTAGATCATGAAATATTAGAATCCTTAAATGGTGATAAATTCCTAATGTGATATTTCAATATATTATAAAAACTCAATAAATTTAATCTAAATTATAAATTTATCAAAACAAGTGGTTTTTTGGATTTGAATTGAAAAATAAATTAATCCTTTATAATATATAAAAAATATATTATCAATAATTAAATGAGACTCTATTATATTTGATTGATATCAGAAACAAAGAAAACCAAAATTTATATTTGTAATTATATATTTATGATATAATTGATGACCAATCATACCTCTAAACAAATTATTGCAAAAAATATTAGTAGCTTAAACCATATTATGTATTATATTAGAACACATTGGATTTTTATATGGAATTATTTTCTCTAGAGAAATAGTTTTCAATTAAAAAAAATATTTATTTATTTTTACCTAAAACATTTCTCAAATACTATCGATGGATATGAAGTCCAATAACGAAATTAAAATTTTCCATTATACTCATTTCAAGAACATTTTGAGGATTTTTTCCAAAATCAATATAGTTATTTTGATTAGTTGAACCAATAAATACATAATATATATAAATTTGAGCTAGAAAATTATCAGAATAAGGTATCTTCAAAAAAAGTAAAATCATTCAACCCTAATAAAAAATCATTTTCTAAAAACAATTTCTCCAAATTTCATGCTGATCCCTTGGTTCAATGTTATTACCATAATGGGAATTAGTAAGTTTGGAAATAAAATTTTATAGATAAGTATTTTCAAAATATTTGTTCTTTCCCCAAAAATAGCCTCCACTAAAAACCATTTCAAAAATATGATTTAACATCTATCTATTATATTTTAAAATTATAATGAGATATGTATTATAAATAGATGCTAATTTATTCAAGCATAGAAATTGGGGGAATGGACACCACATTATCTATTCCAGTATCCTAATTGTAACCTATAGTAAGTATCCTAACCTTAATCATAGTAATTTTAACTTGACCGTATTTCTTATTCCTGAAACCCTATTTATTTCCAATTATAGGATGGTCTAAGGTTTTAAAAACCAATTCGAATATATTTTTTCTCATTATTTGATTTAGCACACCTTTCATAGATAACATCCATCACTCATCATATAAGAATTCTTAAACATATTTAGGTCCAACTTCAGATAGAATGGTATAGAACTCATCTAGGTTTCAAGCATTCATCCTAGTCAAAATAATTCTTATATATAATATATATATATATATATATCCTATATTAGTATCTAAAGAATGATCCATCAGAGTCCTATTATTTCTAGGAAATGCACATTCAGGTACCCTAGTTGCATTTTCATTAGAATTGGAGTGACCATGATCATGTCCTAATTTACATTAAATCTTATCATCATATGAATCAACATAAAGTTATTCATATAATCGGTGACATTGTCTATTATTATTTTATTATAATCAAATTGATCACCCTCATCAAAATTCACACAAATAGATTCTTTAACTATCAATAAATTTTTATTTAACATAATAAACAATTTATAAGATTCCTAATACCTCTGAAAGATTAATTTATCAATCATTGGATCAAAATTAAAAATACATTCCTTAGTATTCATAAAATAATCCTTGAAACCAAAAACCGTGAAATAGTATACTTTTTAGGTGTTCTATTATTCCACAACACATAAGGTGAATTTTTATGAAGTGGTGTTATTAAAAATATATTCATTAAATGACATGTTGTAAAAACAGATTCTAAAAAAATATTTTTAGTTAAATTGTAATCATATTATTTAGTTTATTCTATTTCATGAATATTTTTTTTGCCTTTAAAAAATCCAATTTTTTCGGTGTTCATGGAAATAAAAGTATGATTATTTCCTATATTTGAGAAAAAATAATTAATCTCTTATTTTAATATTTCTTATATATGATCACATCTATATGGAATTATTTTAGAGTATTTTTCTTTTTTAACCCAATTAAAAAAATCATAATTTCTGAAAAATATTCAATTTAAATCTTCAAAAAGTGAACCTAGGAAAGTCTGAAAAAAAAGTTAACTAAAACATAAAAATGAAACTTAATTCCTATATATATACTCTAAATGGTCATAAAATACATGTTGTAATGTGACAGTGTTTTAAATAGAGATACTTTACTGAATGATTTGAAATGAGACTTATGTTTCTTACATATTTATCATGCATCAAAAATAATTTTCTCATCAAACATAAGGCACAGTAGATCAAAAAATGATTTATTAATTGATAATTATGATATTGAAAATATATTATAGCAATAATTATTTTTATTCCAAAACAATGATTTACTTACTTCATCCATTAAATAAATTAATTTTTTAACATAAGGAAATATTCTTTAATGTATAAACTATTTATATTCTTTGTGATGTAAACATAAATAGTTTATTCTCAATAAAATAACAATCATAATTATAGAATTAAACAATAAAAAATCATTGATTTTACATATTCATATCATATTATTCTTCAACCCCTGAATATAAAGAACCACTGTGATAATGATATATTTTAGAACACCAACTAGCCCAACTCCAATGACGGTCCCTTTACTATTATCACCAAAGGTAACCAGACCCCTATCAACATTAGATAATGCTTGATTTCTTTAATGTTATTCACTTACATGACTTGAAAACCCAATATTTAGATAACACATACCATTTTTTCACTTTTATTTTCACCTATAAAAATAATAAACATGAATTGTTTTTCCCCTAGATTCATTTAGGTCCTACAGTGTCAGCAAGAAATATCATGTGCAACTAGATCTGTTTAATTTTATTAGAATATATATAATTATCTCGTGAAATTTTTGTATATGTATAAGAATTATTTCTACTAATCACATTAGTGATTTTTAGAAAAAAAGTGTTATCATAATGAAAACTCAAGGAATAGTAATAACAAGTAACATTGGTCATGTAATGATTTTTTGAACTAGGAAAAAAATATTTTTTGTACAGCACTGGTTTTTAACAATTACTCCCAATTTGATAATTTTATTTTCTATGAAAATTATCTGAAAAATGTCTATTTAATGTATCTTCTATTCTAGAAAATACTACCATAACATTAAAAACAATTTTACTTCAATATGTAATTCATTATTGTTACATTAGTGTTTTGTGTAAAATAATGCATGTAAGATTAATTTTACATTCAATTATAAGCACTGTTTCATCATGTTTTACTTCTCCCCTATGAAAAAAATCACAAATAATATTAAGTGATTTATGATTTTTTATTATAGATTTATGTTTTTTTCTAGTTTAGGAAAATATTCAGTTAATTTATCACTAGAAAAGTTTTCATAAATAGAATCAGAAACATTTTTATAACAAGATTGTACCTTATCCTCCTTAGAAAAAAATAACATATTTCATCTCTGATTTTATTGATCATGATCAAATTTATAAATTGATAAAATTTTGGAATTTTTATATAAACTCTAGGTATCCTTCATATCCTTCTTAATTATTCTATCATACTCAAATTTAATTTGATTCTTCTTTTCCACTTTCATAATTTCTATCCATTCCATCAGCTATGGACAATATGGTTTGATATGTCCTATATATTTGCATTCAAAGAATCTAATTTATTTTAGACCATAACATATTTTCTTTTATTTATTTACAGGTTTCTTAAATCATTTTATCTTTTTATAAATTATTTTGAGTCTTTTAGCTATATGATAACGTTCCACTCATAAATTTGTGCAATTTGAGTCAAAAAATGATATAAAATCATCTCTTGACTTCATTTAAAAATATTTAATAGTAACATTGGGATATCTTTTTTTCTTTTTGATCATTTTTTTATCCTTATCATAGGATAGTATATCATCTTCATAAATCATTAGAGTACCAATAAATTACTTACTCTTTAATTCATTAAATGTAGTTGATTATATCATTACAACTTAAATGTCATTCCATCTAGGTATTAAATCCCTATAAAATTTACAATCATGATCTTGCTCATAAATACATTTTCTATGAGTTGAAACACCATTGATCATTTCAAGAATCCTTCCATTCATATGTTAAAGTCTGAATGAATGAAAAAAAACTTTAATAGTATTATATCTAAATTTTTTGACATTTTCATTTCATTAAAATAAAAAAATTATTTTTAGAAACATTTAATAGGAAATTGAACATTTAGAGACAATATAAACTCATATATCCCATGAAAAAATATTATATAAGTTTTAGATCAGGAATTTAGATAATATTCACTTTCATTGGTAGTGTAACCTTTTTCAGGTTCATTCTTTCAAATTTCATATGGCTTAAAATCCTCTAGATAAGCTTTAAAACCAGGATTCATTAAATATATTATCATTCGATCGATACATATTATAAAATATAAAGCACTTAAATACGGATCCCTGATCATATACATGACTACTTTGAGGTCATTCATTGACATAATTCTTCATCTACATCTTTATCTCAAGCATTAAAAATATTTAATGTATCAGCAACAATGAAATAATATGAAACTTATTATTAGTATGAAGTATTAAAAACAATATATATTCAAATATTTCTTGAAATAGAGTCTTACATGTGATACAAATTATTGTTATTATAGAAAATTATATATTACATTCAAGTGCGAAAATGAACATTTCAAAATAAATTAATCTATTAGAGCACAACCATCAATATCAATTCATTGATCAGAATGATGATGAAGACACAAGGTAGGAGTAAATTGTGTCTTTTTTAAAACACTGGAATAATTTGGAACTGGCCCCCATTTTCTCTTTGGAATGTGATTGTATTCAGTTTTCTTTAAAAAAATATGAAATAGAGATTAAAAGAAGAAATCATAATTGTTTTATAGTGGTTGGGGATAAAATGTTCCACTATTCCCCTCCACAAACACTCTCATCACTAGATCGATGATTTTCCCTCATATATCATTTTACAAGTGGTCTTGAAATTTGAGTTCAAGAAACTCCAACATGGTTAAATAGATTTTTCATGGATTTGAAATTTGGTTGGCAGTGTAACTTGAAACCCTCAACAACATAATGTTTATATTAAGAAGTGATTATATTCAGTACAATAAATTCTCTTTGAAATCATTCATATATAAATAATGCAATTGATATAAGAGTATTTTTTTAAATTAATTGAAAAATAACTTCAAATAATTTTCCATTTGAAGAATCTTCAAACATAAAGAGGATAATATATCCAAATCAAGGAGCTGTAAAAGATAATTTAATATTCAATGAAAAAGGATGTATAATCAATATCATCTAAAAAATATATGTCTCCAATGTTTGGTCATGAAAATCATCAACTGACTACATTAGATTTACCACATACAATAAGAAGCAGTTGTTATTTAAAGGATAATATCTTCTATAAAAATAAATAAAATATTTATTTTTTGATAAATAAATTCTTAATATTTTTGATCTTCTTAGAAAAAATATTGTTAAAACATATATATAATTTTGAATATATATTATTTTGATAAATAAATAAATAGGATGATTTAATTCAATTGAAGAGTATATAAAAAATTCACCACATAAATCATGATCACCAAATTCTAATCATATTTGAAATTTCAATTTAATCATCCAGAGAAAATAATAATTTATATTATAAATTGTAGAATGTGAATACTTTGTTGAAGACCTTTTGAAATGAAATATCAATACCTCCATCATGAAAATTACTCCTATTAAATCATATTAATACTTCAAAATTTAAATACCATAAAATACTAAATCAATGTCTGGTTTATTCATGTGATGATAACTACCTTAGTGTGGCTGAAAACATATGGTTTATACTAAAAATAGTGATCTAGACTGTTGAGTATGACACCAACATGGGGTTTCATACATTAGATATATAAAAACCCAAATGTACTAGAACATGATGTTCACTAACATAAGTTGGGATCCCAATAATAATGTTATGCTCAAACATGGGGTTCCAAACATGATATTAATACCTCAAACATGACTTTACATATAAAAATTTATTTTCCATAAAAATATTTTCAAACCAATCATAGGATTAAAAATGTGGGTTTGGATACTAATTAGTGGTTATGACATTACTTTCTGAACAATGATTCCAGACCATTTAAAAACATCTAGAATACATTAAGTATTAATATTTTCCCCCAAGTAAAAGAGTATTATAGAACTATAACTTCCAAATTTGTATAAAAGATAAAATAATTAGTAAAATAACGATGATCCTAAAATCTAATCAATGTAAAATTATCAAAAAAAACTGAGGATGTTTGTGACTATCAAAATCTATAAATAAATTGATAATAAATATTATTATAGCCAACACTATGTAAATAGTTAATAAATTCACATGTTTTATTCGAAATAATATCATAAATGGGAAGAGAGAATGGTACATCATAATCTCTCTCTTGGAAATGATGTTCCCTCACCATGATCTATGATTAATAGTAAAAATATTGAGATTTATTGAATTTATTGAAATAATTTATTTTCATATATATCAAAAAAATAGTATCACAAACATTTTGGGTTTCAATCACAAAAATTATATATGTTAGAAACATTATAGTATTTATGAAGGAAACAATATTGAATGAAAAACATACAAATTATTCCAAAATAGATTAATGATTTTAGCATATAGGAAGAAGATTCAGTTGATGAATTATTTACCAAAGTCAACTGGGTTATTAGCACAATTGAAGGATTTGGTGAGAATTTTAAAAACTCAACATTTGTTAAAATGTTATTGATAATTATTCTTGATATTCTTGTTTCTAGTATCTCATTTATTTATGATACAAATCTTTATGATTTTACTATTGATGATCTTCATAGATGCCTTATCAATAATGAAAAGAGAAGATGACTTATAATTAATATTAATGAATGGAAGGAGAAATAGTGGCGTTGAAATATTTAAAAAATATAAATGATAAAGATGAAAATAGATGATCTAATGAAGATATAGGAATAAAATATTTTCGAATTTTTTTCTCGAATTTCAAAAAACATAACTCAATGTACAGGAAATAACATGGGTAAATGAACATTTAGATATTTCAACTTCTTGAAAACATGGAATTTTAAAAAAAAACTATCTTTTATAGATCTAGAATTAATTTGAATAAAATAAAATATAAAACGTAAATATATATAAAATACCTCTAACCTGGAGAAAAAAATATCCCATATAAAGGGCAGAAGAATATTTCTCCAAAATTAGTCATAATAAAATTCATATCAGTTAAAGAAGGTTTATATGACAATAAATAGAGTGGTGATGATGAATATACATTCATGAATCTGAAAAAATTATTATTATTGACCAAAAAATGGAAGGATAGTATTTTAATGATTATAAATTATATCCATATTATGAATATTCTACTGAATAATTTTATTCAACCAATGAATACTACATGGTAATGGAAATTAAAATATTTCATAAAGAAATTAGAAGGTTGAGAATTAATAATTATCATATTATGAAAATATGTTTCATTAAAAAATCGATTAAATATGTGAAAGAAACAATTTTCAATGAAGTTGAAATATCCAAACATGATGACATTAAAATGAAAATTACTACTTATTACATAACCTAAAAAATTATCCTTGTAGATAAATAGTTTAAAATATAGAAATTGGAATTTTTCTATGATGAGAACAAAAGGATATATGAAGAATTTTCTATAAGAAGGTAGTTTTAAAAAGGGGATAGTGTTTAATTCATAGATATTCTTATATATATGATGTATATAGAGATGAATTTGAAGTAATGAAGTATAATGGTTCTTCACATCAGAGTAAGATCATGTACTTGGACTGATTCCGTGAAAATATTTATTTTTTAGGTTTGAAATACATAAGATTTTTCAAATTCAATTCACAAATAGAATGAGAAAACGTGTTAAAATGTTCCTAAAATAATATTAATAATACAATTGAGATATTTGATGGAGTATTATAAAATTTTTACTTAATATATGCCTGAAAATTATTATGAATAATATTACTAGAAAAAAAATAATTCTAATCAAATTAACGGTTTTCAAGATTATTTTTTGTGTAGTTGTCTTCTTCTTCACATATAATATAGTTTCTGGTACAATATATATCTTTTTTATTGAATAAGTGAACCTGAATCAATGGGAATATAATATAATAAAATAAATTCAAACTATAATCACTAATAAATTGATAATTATATTGTGGTGAGGATTGGGTTTTAGATCCTATAATAATATTTTCTAATATTGGGCCAAGAATGATACATATTAGATGAATGTGTTATACTCAATCTTGTAAAATTTAACTATTCCTAGATAATTTAATGAATTATGAATCATAATTAAAATGATAATGTCGTCGATATTTCATTTGAATAATTCAAAATTGAGAATACATGTGTAATGGATAATGGTTTTTTATCACATAATATAGGATATTTGATTATTATGGTTAAAAATGGAAAGTGTAATTTTTTTACTAACCTTTGGTAACAATATTTCCTTTAAAAATAAATGTTTTGGACACAAAAATTAGGGAAAATCATTTCAATACAAAGGATGCATTATTTGTTAATGGGTTGAAACAAAACCGGCTCAATTTCTCAAAACACTATTATGATGGGAATGAAGTAATTTTTTTGTAATAATGGATGGATTATTGAAAATAAGAGAGTTATATAATTCATATCAACAATTTTTATAACGATATGATTTTTTTAATGTTAGATAAATGAAGGAAACACATATTTGTGCTATGAAATATATGAACTATTTTTTTTAAACAATATCTCCTTATTAACGAAAATAACATTATAACATTTATTAATTTATTTATAGTAATATATGTCTATATCCTAATGGAATACATATTTACAATATAAAATAGAAGAATGGAAGATAAAACTATGAAAAAATCACTAAAGAGAGTTGATATTTAAATAAAAAATATTTTATGATTGGGTCATCATGATGTTAGTTTACCAATGAAAAAAATGATAATAGTGGTGATTTATAAATTAATATTTCATATATAAATTAAATTAATTATTTTCATGTAACATAAGTTGGAACACTTTTATATGATCAATATTTTTTAATAACTTTCTAAAAATTGAAAAAATTTATCTGTGAGGAGTTTGAATATAGTTAAAAGTTCAGAATATGTAAAAATTTAGTTTTCATAATATTTGTGAAAAATGGAATCAAGAATGTGTATAGTAAAAAATAAACTCCCAAAAAATGGAATACTTGAGATGAAAATCTAAATCATAGTTCATATATTAAAATTTATGCTTCTTGACCATGACACCTAAATAAATATTTGGTTAAGGCTATCACCACTACTAGAATCATCCAAAAATATATTTTTGTTGCGAAAAAATTTAGATATAACAACCTTTAAATGTTTTTAAAAAATAATCTTAATTTCAGACAATTTTGAATTTTTTTATGTCCATATATAATTAAGAATAAAGATATAAGTGATTGGAAATTTAACGAACTTGTAGAGGATGGAATATTTCATGGATATACACCAAATGGTATATGATATATGTGTCAAAATAATAATTTATAGATTATTATTGACTATATTTCTATAATATTTTTTTAATGAAGAGTGGAATAAGAATATCATTATGATTATTTGTAATGTTGATATTATTCACACTATACTATAGAAAGAAATATAAGATATCACATAGAAAAAATTAAAAGATATATACTCTATCTAGATAAGTGATAACTATTTTGTTAAGAATAATACTAATTTAAATTCAATATTTAAAAGATAATTATCTAATTTAAATAGAATTAGATATTAATATCAAGTAATACAGAAAAGATAAAAAGTCTTTTCTTCTGGTATCTTGAGCTTATTGGCCAAAATTTATCATAAATCTGTTAAAGAAGCATTACATCATAAGGAATAGTTACATTCTAAAATTGATGTACATGATCAAATTTTAAAGAAGAAAACATGGAAACTTGTTCTAAAACTAATTGAAAATAATGTTATTCAAGGAAATGGGTTTTTAGGAATAAAATAAATTAGAATGTTTAAGTATCCAAGTATAAGGATTGACTAGTTTGAAAAGTATACTCATACATAAACTAGGATTATATTAAAATAAATTTTCTCTAATTGATATGATAGATACCGTTAGAATCATCCATGAGGTTACTATAAAAATATGCGACAAATTTTTTAAAATGGATATTAAATCATGTTTTATGAATAAGAAATTTGATGATGAATAATATATGGAATAACTTCAGGGGGTTCATATCGGATTCAAATTGTATAAAAGATTTGAAAATGGAAAAGAAACTTTTATTTTGATGAAATATATATGATATTTTTATACTAATGTTGGTTTGGTATTTAGAAGACTGGAATTCAATATGTTATAGGTAGAAAATAACATAGATGTATATAAGAGAAACACTACACCAATCTTTGGGATTTTCAATGTTGATGACATTATATTTACTTTTAATAAGGAAATTTTATGTGAAGAGTTCTCCCAAAACATGATAAAATGATTTGAAATGTATATTAATTTATATATTACATTCTTTTTGTGTTTATAAATTTCCCATATTTTCTGTATCAATTAAATTTCTCAAGAAAAATACGAAATATATATCATGAAATGATTTGGAATTGAGGAAACTATAAGAGTGTAATCAATAATTTTTATAGGAACCAAAATAAGAAATAATATTTAAGAAAGAACAATAAATGAATAATAATTCAGATGTTTAATTTATATTGAAATATACTTCAGAACATCTAGGATGAATATTGGTTATGTAGTCACTCTCTCTTCACGATATCAATCCATTTAAAAACATTCTCATGTCATTGATTCCAAAATGATTCAATTATATATCTTAAATACATTAAATTATTCCCTAATTTACTGGAATCAAGAAGATTCTAATCTCAATTTATTTATAGATGTAGACTATGTGGGTGTAATTGATGAAAAAATTTCTAATTCTAGACGATGTGATGTTATATTTTTTCACAACGAGTTCAACAAATGCTGATTATGTAGATGAATCATAAGAGGCTACAAAAATGATGTGAATGTAACTCAGTTTGATAACATATATGTTTAGAATTAATATATGTAAATTTTTATTTGGGATAATTAGAGTTCCATACATCATTTGAAAAATTCAGTACATCATTCATGGTAAAAAATAATTGATATAAATTATAATTTTCTAATGTATAAGGTGTTTAAATTTTTAATTAAGTTATATTTTTTTACATATGAGTAATAAGTATCTTATATTATTACTAGAGAAACTCATATTGATTCATATAATAAGTAAAGGTTAAAGATATTAGTGCATCCCTCTTCCCATCAATAATGTCTGTTAATGGTTTAGTTGCATACTCTCTCATAGTATGATTAAATTAGAAAAAGAGTAAAACTAATTTTAAGGTGGAATAATTTTTTTGTTTATGAGATATTTTAATTTCTTGTTTTGTGAGGGGAAAAAATCTTGCAAATAATAATTTCACGTTCTCATCTTATGACATGGAATCTGAGTTGGTGTCTCTTATTGAATCAAGAACAGTATTGAGTTCTAATCCAACTATTGAATTTTTTTATAATGAACATGAAAATGAATATTTGGAGTTACTTTTTATATATATCATTTTATTAAAGATATATACACCACCCCATCATTGTTAAATTGGTTTTACTGTAAATATATGGGAGAAATGATGTTTGACATTTCATGTTCTTGGATTTATGTGGAGAAAAAAAATTTGATTTTAAGACTAATATTTTGGGAAGGTGTTGAAAATAAATCCAAATATATTTGATGTCCTATTTTATATGGTATATACTAAAATCTCAATATTTGATTATTGATATACTGACCTTCATGTTATGGACAATTATGAATAATTGATTTTATTTTCCACGAAACCTTATATTAATGGAAAAATTTTGCTACCTAAAAGGAAGAGTAAATATGATATATTATTTGAAGAATATACTTTTGTTGATGTATTAAGGTGATTTTGTATGGATTATAAGGATTGGAGGTTGATTTAAGGATCATTGGTATGATTTGAAGAAACTCCAAAAAATATAAAAAAATTTAAATATGGATATGTTTTAATTTTCATTTAAGGGTTTACACATAAGGGTATAAAAAAATATGGTAATCTATGTTAGGGGAACTAAATTTAGTGCTCTATGAAAGATTATTCTCATGTAATGAGATCAATATAAATAGATCCATAACAGAGTGATCTGTTATGACCCGACCCTACCGGTCCCGAGTCGCAACTACCTCAAGCCCGCATCCATAGGCTAGAGGCTGGCGACCAGCGCCGATGGCGTAACAATCTCGGGGAGGCCTTCGCCTAGGTACATGTGCTCACGCATACACAACCCACAAGACGTAGTAGGGAAAAGAAGAAAGGAAGCCAAAAGATAGGCAACTATATCCCAACCACAGTCATACAGCAACAACTAAAAAGAGGAAGTAACGTGCTGGAAGTACTGACAAGTAAACTGAAAAGTAGACAGGCAAACATGCGCCCAAACACAAAGATGCCACAACCCGGCTATAGGTGAACAAAATAAGACAACTAGATAGACTCCCACCTGAATGATCTTGCAGGACCGTGGTATGCTGCTCCAACTGCCGTGACCTCTACGCCCCTCCGTATTCATGATTGACATGTCCGTCGTCTGCAAGGGCACACCAGGTACGGGCAAATCCCAAGCAGGGGTGAGTATGAGGATACTCAGTAGGATGCCCTGAAAGCTCGAGGGAGCAACAAAGAAGGCACTAAAGAAGTAACAAGTAACTAAACAAGAGCAAAGAAAAGTTTTGTAAGGAGAGTGCAGCTCAACCCCACGGAAATATGTAGGCACTGACCCCAGAGGGCGGAAACACAAGTAGGAACCAAATTCTATGTATATGTATATATATATATGCTCAAAAGAAATCCCAAACGAGTGCGTAAGGGGATCTCTGCCACCAAGCTCAGCCCAGGGTAAGTCTCCATTAGCTCCAAAGACTCCATCCTCAACCCAGTATTTCGTCACATACACCTAGGGAACCCAAGTCAGAGGGGCTCGATCACCAAACTTCGAAACTGTCCGCTTTAGGTGGCACCGACTCACCCGCACGGTTTTAGGTCGCGTCGCAATGACACGTCTCAGTGGAAAAAAGGACCCCTCTTCCTTATGGGTCCCTAGGTAACGTTAGAACTATCACACCGCTGTCCCGCACAATCAGTATCCCGCTCCAGTAACCACGGAGGAAAGAGTCACCGACTAGCCTCATGAGAAGGGCCAAGTCTAAAACATCAACGGGTGACCCACTACCCAGCCCTGCTGGAGGGTAAACCCTCATACATCAGCTGGTGACCCACTGGCCAGCCCCACTGGAGGGTAGACCTGGAATAAGTTAATGGGTGACCCACTGCCCAGCCCTGCTGGAGGGTAGACCCGGAACATGTCAACAGGTGACCCACTGCCCAGCCCTGCTGGAGGGTAGACCTGGGACACTTCGACCGGTGACCCACTTCCCAACCCTGCTGGAGGGTAGACTTGGATTAAACCAATTGGTGACCCAATGCCCAGCCCCGCTGGAGGGTAGACCTGAAACATGTCGACAGGTGACCCACTGCCCAGCCCTGGTGGAGGGTAGACATGGGACACTTCGACCGGTGACCCACTGCCCAACCCTACTAGAGGGTAGACCTGGATTAAACCAACCGGTGACCCACTGCCCAGCCCCGCTGGAGGGTAGACCTGGAACATGTCGACAGGTGACCCACTGCCTAGCCCTGCTGGAGGGTAGACCTGGAATCAGACGACGGGCGACCCACTACCTAGCCCTGCTGGAGGGTAGACCCTAAGGGGTCGTCGGGCGACCCACTTCCCAGCCCCGCTGGAGGGTAGACCCTGAATCAAATTGATAGCTCCGCACTACCACTGACCTCACCAGGTGACACTAAGAATGCCACCGTGCAGTGGTTTGGGCACGTAAAAGAAGACCTCCACTTCACATTAGTATGATCACAAAGGAGGTTCCACATACCCCAACAGGTTGCACCATTGCAGATATCGCGAAAAAACACGCGAAATAGACTACTCGCTCGCCCGATACGGGCAACCGGTGGATATGGTACTATTCACCGTTGTATGCCCGGGAGGGCCCGCACCCTGGATCCTATACCCGTCGGACGAACGGTGCCATTGCGATGCCCTCGGAATGAAACGCAGAATCGACTACTCATGTGCCCCGAACGGACATCTGGTGAAAATGCAGCAAAACGCTGCACGCGACTCGAAGGTGGCTCGTGGGGCCCACGTCTCGATTCCCACTTCAACACCCGAAAACATACTGGAAACCTCTGCCTTGATGCCAGAGTTGTATCGCCGCTGACGGCACTCAAATCGGAAATTGGGTGTGTCCGAGCCAACCCAAACAAGAATTCCCGGCGTAGCAGTTGACGTGTGTGACGTTCCACCGAGCTTCTGTTCTGGGGGTTAAAATTCCCTGAAGCCATCACAGAATGTTCGACTCGAGACGAGGATCATCCTTCCACTTACGGCGTGTAAAACAGACACCCGTAGCGATATTTACGGGTGTCCAAAGCCGGAAGGGACAACCCTTGGGGCTGGACCGGCCTATCTGGCCGGTCCACCCGCCCTGGGTCGGCCCGAGCCGGCGGGGCCGGCTAGCTACGCCGACCCGCGGCTTTGCCGCATGGGCCGGCCAAGGTCCCGTGGTCCCCGCGCGGTTCCTGCTTCAGCCGACCGTCCGCGAGGCCGGTCTTCGGTCACCGAGGAGACCCGCAGGAGGCGGGTCTCGGTTCCCCACGAGGGGTCGCGCTGCGACCCCCTGTCTGCCTCGGACGAGCACGCCCCGCCGCCCATCTGGAACGCCGCGCCGCCGCCTGCACGCCGCGCCGCTGCCTGGATCCGGAGCCACCGCTTGGAATCGGAGCTGCCGCCTGGGACCGGAGCCGCCACTTGGGACCGGAGCCGCCGCCTACGAGCCACCGCGCCGAAGGTCACCGCCTCCGCTGGGACGCGCCGCACCACCGCCCGGCTTGCCGGACCACCACCTAGAACAGGAAAAGTGGGGTATTTGGCTGTAAAAAATTCCCGAGGCCACCCCGGCCGCCCCGTGACACCGAAAATTGATCCAAAAGGGTCGTTGTGAAGACAAAAACAAGCACTACGAAACCAGAGGCTTTGCTCGACGATCGGACGACAAAATCGACGTGAAGAAGACTAAAATGAAGAAATTTTCGAGAAAGGAAAAAATAAATATAAAACACGAGCCAACCTCGAGGGCTTTGCCCGACGCTTCACGATCGGGATGCCAAAGCCATCTTGCCTTGTCGGAGTTATGGAGGGGAGGGTGGAAGTTGGTTGAGAGCCCTTGCGCCAGGGAGGAATGTACAAGGATGGTGAAGAGGGTGGTTAGTGTGTTTAAATAGAAAAACACACTTAATCACCCGCTCATCAGCCCGTTCCCGAACTTTTTTTGGGGCCGGGATTAAGCCTCCCTTAGGGAAAATGCCATGCCCTAAATGCAATGGCGTCCTTGAAATTTTAATCTGAGCTTTTGTTCAGGAGTTATAAAAATTCAACGCCCGTAACCGCCAAATTACGAAAATGCCCCCCAGGGGCGTTTTTCATAGTTGGTCCGCGCCCGCGAAAAACATACCCCTCCTAGGGTAAACAGATCGTTCTGGATTCAACGGAAACCTTGGTTTTCCCGTCCGAGCTACCGTTCAGGAGTTATTAAATTTATTTAGCCTGCCCAGTGTGAACGCACGTCAAACTAATTTCCGGCCACACCAGGACTCGGTTTCGTACGTCGTCAGAACGCCCTGCTCTAGAATTATATCAAGAGAATTTCAAAGTCTCACAGGCTCAAAACCCGGGTTCTTACATCATTCCCTCCTTCACATTTTTTGTCCCTGAAAAACAAAACTACAAAAACAACTCGGGGTATTGGGCCCGCATCTGGCTCTCCCGGTCCCAGGTGCTCTCCTACACCCTCCCATGCTGCCACAACACACGAACTAGAGGAATGGCCCATCCACGCAGAGTCTGCTCCTGCCGGTCCTCAATCGCCACCGGGTGCTCTGCAAAGTTGGCTCTGTCCTCAATGTCCAACTCTCCCCAGTCGATGACGTGCGTAGGGTCGTGCACATATTTCCTCAACTGTGACACGTGGAAGACGTCATGCACTCTCTCCAGCTGCGGGGGTAGGGCGAGATGGTAGGCGACCTCACCAACCCGGCGCACGATCTCAAAGGGCCCAAAGAACCTCGGGAACAACTTGCCTCCTCGACCGAACCTCTGTGTTCCACGCCGTGGGGAGACTCTCAAAAAGACATGGTCTCCCTGCTCAAACTCCAATGGCATGTGACGTCGGTCTGCATAGGACTTCTGTCTGCTCTGAGCCGTCCTCATCCGCTCACGAATGACCTGCACCTTCTCCGTCGTTGCCTGCGCTAATTCTGGGCCCACGAGGGAGGTCTCCCCAACCTCCATCCAGCACAAGGGTGACCTGCAGGGCCTCCCGTAGAGGGCCTCGAAAGGTGTCATGCCAATAGTAGAGTGGTAACTGTTGTTATAGGGAAACATTACCAAGGGCAGGTGATCCTCCCAGATTCGGCTGAAGTCTAACATGCACGCCCTGAGCATATCCTCCAACACCTGGATAGTGCGCTTAGTCTGCCCATCTGTCTGGGGGTGGAAAGCTGTACTCATCCGCAACTGAGTCCCAAATGCCTCCTGCAGGCCTCGTCATAACCGTGATGTAAACCGTGCGTCGCGGTCGGAGACGATCGTCGAGGGTACTCCATGAAGACGGGTGATCTGCCGAACATATAACTGTCCCAGACTCTCCATCGTGCTCTACTCCCTGATAGCAATGAAGTGCGCCGACTTTGTGAGTCGGTCCACTATCACCCAAATGGAGTCATGGCTCTTCATTGTGCGTAGAAGCCCCGTGACGAAATCCATCGATACGCCGTCCCACATCCACTATGGGATATCAAGGGGCTGCAACAACCCTGCCGGAACCTGGTGCTCTGCCTTCACCTGCTGACAGGTAAGACACCGAGAAACGAACACATCTATGGTCCGCCTCATGACAGACCACCAAAACTGCTGCCGAAGGTCTCGGTACATCTTTCCCACACCGGGATGTACGACCAAGGGAGAAGTGTGGAACTCCTACATCACCTCCTTGCGCATCTCCACCGGTACTACAACTCGCCCCTGAAACAGGATCTCGTGATTCCCTCCTTGAGAATACCCATCAGGGGTGTTGCCCATGGATATCTGATCACACAGTACCTCACTATCAACATCTCCCAGCTGCGACTCTCCCACATGCTCAAGGAGCGAAGGAGTCAACACTATCGACTGTAGAAAAGTTGTACCCTCCTGCTCCACCAAGGTCAGCCGAAGGGAAGCCAACTGCTCTGAAGCTTCCTGCACTAGGTGAGCCTGGGACTTCCTGATAAGGGAGTCTGCTACTACGTTTCCCTTCCCTGGAGTGTAGACTATCTCGAAGTCATAGTCCTGCAGAAACTTCGGCCAGTGCCTCTGCCTCAGGTTCAAATCCCTCTGAGTGAAGATATACTTGAGGCTCTGGTGATCTGAGTAGACTACAAAACGCTCACCCAAAAGGTAATATCTCCATAGCCTCAAGGCGAAGACTACCACTGCCAGCTCCAAATCGTGAGTCGCATAATTCTGCTCGTGGGGCCACAACTTTCTCGACCCATATGCAATTACTGCCCGCTGCTGCATCAGCACGCACCTGAGCCCAGCTCCTGAAGCGTCGCAATATACGACGAACTCGACACCCTCCTCTGGCAGTCTCAACACCGGTGCACTGGTCAGTCTTTGCCTTAACTCTTCAAAGGCCTGTTAGCACTGATCGGTCCAGGTAAACGGTCTCCCCTTCCGTGTCAATTCGGTCAAAGGGGAGGCGATCTTGGAGAAGTCCTTCACAAACCTCCTGTAGTACACCGCCAACCCAAGGAAACTCCGCACCTCAGGCGCGTTCTTGGGTGGCTCCCAAGAAAGCATTGCTTCTATCATTGCGGGATCCACAGCCAATCCATGTTCCGTAATGACGTGCCCCAAAAAGTGAACCTCATGAATCCAGAACTGGCACTTCGAGAGCTTCCCGTACAGCTAGTGCTCTCGAAGTAAGTCTAGGAACATCCTCAAATGCTCTGTGTGGTCCTCCTATGTTGCTGAGTAAATGAGTATGTCATCAATAAAGACAACCACAAACCGGTCCAAATACGGCTGGAAAATCTGGTTCATCAAAGCCATGAAGACGGTAGGCGCATTTTTCACACCAAAGGGCATCACCAGAAACTCATAGTTCCCATATCGACTACGGAAGGCTACCTTCAGAATATCAGCCTCACGAACCCGAAAATGATGGTAGTCAGATCGAAGGTCGATCTTCAAGAACCACTTCGCACCTCGCAACTGGTCAAAGAGGTCGTCGATCCTCAGCAAAGGGTACTTGTTCTTTATCGTGGACTGATTCAGGCGACGATAATCCACACAAAGCCGTAGACTCCCATCTGCCTTTTTCACAAACAGAACTGGAGCCCCCAGGGGGACACACTGGGCCTGATGAATCCCTTCTCACGAAGGTCATCCAACTGAAGTCGTAGCTCTCGAAGCTCTGTGGGTGCCATTCGATATGTTGCACAAGATATCGGAGTAGTCCCCTGCTGCAAGTCAATGCAGAACTCCATCTCCCGCCTCGGAGGTAGTCCCGGAACATCGTCGGGAAAGACGTCCATATAATCCTCTACCACGGTAGGGATCCAGGTGCCTATAGTGTCCGCTGCTCTGAGAGCCATGCTTGCCAGCTGGTGAGAAAAAGGTCAGGGTCTCCTACTCAGAGTACCCATCTGCTCTGCCATGAGGTCTCGTTCACCAAGGATGGTGAACCTCGTCCCATCCGAAAACTCCCCTATGACTTGTCTGTGACGACAGTCGATCTGAGTGTCAACCATAGAAATCCAATCCATGCCCAGGATGACGTCGTAAGGTTCCATCATGATGACGAGCAGGTCCCACATGAAACTTCTTCCCCCGAACGATAGTTCGCACTGTCTGCAGATTAAAGTCAACAATGAGGCACTTCTCGTGGGAACCTCAAGGCTAAGTGCAGGTGTCAGCGCCTCTACTGGAAGCACCAACTCTCGTACCAACAGTAGTGATAAAAAAGAATGGCTGGCGCCCGTGTCTACTAGTACTGAAGCTAGGGTGGAGTAAACACAAAGCGTACCTCGGACCATCTCGTGTGCCAGAGGATCTCGAACTCCCATGGCCTGAAGCTGCCCACGGCCCCTACCGCCAGCTCCCTAAGCCTGGCATGGACCTCCTGGAGGTGTGATGGGGTGATCTCGAAACGTCGTCCCCCACCTCCTGGTCCTGCCGGTCTACCTGTGCCGCCTCTCTGAGGACCATTGGGTCCTCGCCTCGGTGACCCCTGGTCACGGTGCTGCCTCTGCCTCTACGGTGCTCCCGCTGCCTGCCACGGCTGATCCACACGACTGGTCGGGCAATCCCATGCTAGGTGACCCAGTCCGTCACAAGCATAGCATCAGACCTCCCCTGTCTGCTCCAGCGCCATACGGCTCCACGGCGGTGTGCGACCCTATCCCTGGGTCTGCTCACGAAAGGTCCTCCTCGGCTGAGGCCCACCCCTCTGTCGCCTGCCTACTGAAGACTCTGCTCTAAAACAGCCACTGCTGGGTCCTGATACCTGGCGCCCCTTGGCCAGGAATCTCTCGGTCACAAGCACCCTCTCCAACACCCCAACGTAAGTGGGGATGCACAAGGGAACCACGCTAGCTCGGATCTCCCTGCGAAGTCCCTTCTCGAACTTCTGTGCCCGGAAGTAGCTGTCACGGATCATGTCCTGTGAGTAGCGCGTAAGATCAGTGAACCAGGCCGAGTACTGGGACACGAACATCCCCCCTTCTTCAGCTCCATAAGCTCCTGGATCCGGACAGAGCGTAAACATGAGGGGGAGTACTCCTCCCGAAAAAGCTGCAGAAAGCCATCCCATGTGAGGGACGACTCGTCATGGGTCTGTGTCAGCAGATCCCACCATCGCCCGGCTGTCCCAAGGAAAAGACTGGCGGCTAGTGCCACCATTTGGTCCGCTGGGGTCTGTACCATCCCGAAGAGTTGTGCCACTGAATCAAGACAATCCTCTGCCACCTGGGGGTCCGGGTCCCCACGGAACCTCGGCGGCCTCTGTCGCTGGAAGTCTCAAAGCGCGCTCATCCTGCACGCGACCTCGGCCTGAACTGCCAGTACTAACTGCCGCTCCTCAGGTGCAGGGGCTACTGCTGAAGCGCTGGGCGGGAGGGGATCACGGGAGGGTCCCTGAACCGATGCCTCATCACTCTCCAGACCGTCATCACGAGATTGAGAGGGTAATCTGGATGGCTGTAGTCGTGGGGGCATCCTGAAAATTATCAAGTGATACCACGATCAGGTGAGCATATATATATACATAACAATAAAAACAAAGGGGAGATGACTTAAACAAAGTATGGTCAAGGACTCATTCCTACGTGATGCATGTATCAAAATTATCTACAATAAGTCACAGCATGTCGAGTCGTCAAGAAGGTTATCAGGGTCCTGGTAAATGGATATGTTGGCCGCCCGTACCATTACTGGACTCCCTGTCCTGAGAGCCCCTCTCGAGACACGTTAACATCATTGCCCTGAGAACCCAACCAGTTCCTTTTTAGGGACGTCTGAACAACGTTCCAAGGAATGAACCACCTTTGATACCACTTTGTCACGACCCGAACCTACCGGTCCTGAGTCCCAACTACCTCAAGCCCGCCTCCATTGGCTAGAGGCGGGAGACCAGCGCCGAAGGCATAACAATCTCGGGGAGGCCTTCACCAAGGTACCTGTGCTCACGCATACACAACCCACAAGACGTAGTTGGGAAAATAAGAAAGGAAGCCAAAAGATAGGAAACTATATCCCAACCACAGTCATACAACAACAACTAAAAAGAGGAAGTAACGTGTTGGAAGTACTGACAAGTAAACTGAAAAGTAAACAGGCAAACATGCGACCAAACACAAAGATGCCACAACCCGGTTACAAGTGAACAAAATAAGACAACTGGATAGACTCCCACCTGAATGCTCTGCCAGGACCGTGGTATGCTACTCCAACTGTCGTGACCTCTACGCCCCTCCGTAGTCACGATCGACCTGTCCGTTGTCTGCAAGGGCACACCAGGTACGGGTAAAACCCAAGCAGGGGTGAGTATGAGGATACTCAGTAGGATGCCCAGAAAGCTTGGGGGAGCAACAAATAAGGCACTAAAGAGGTAATCAGTAACTAAACAAGAGCAAAGAAAAGTTTAGTAAGGAGAGTGCAGCTCAACCCCACAGAAATATGTAGGCACTGACCCCAGAGGGCGGAAACAGAAGTAGGAACCAATTTGTATGTATATGTATATATATGCTCAAAAGAAATCTCGAACGAGCGCATAAGGGGATCTCTGCCTCCAAGCTCAGCCCAGGGTAAGTCTCTATTAGCTTCAAAGACTCCATCCTCAACCCAGTATTTCTTCCCATCCACCTAGGGAACCCAAGTCATAGGGGCTCGATCAACACACATTGAAACTGTCCGCTTTAGGCGACACTGATTCGCCCACACGGTTTTAGGTCGCGTCTCAAGGACGCGTCTCAGTGGGAAAAAGGACCCCTCTTCCTCGTGGGTCCCTAGGTAACGTTAGAACTGTCACACCGCTGTCCCGCACAATCAGGATCCCGATCTGGTAACCACGGAGGAAGGAGTCACCGACTAACCTCATGAGAAGGGCCATGTCCGAAACATCAATGGGTGACCCACTGCCTAGCCCTATTAGAGGGTAAACCCTAATACATCAGCCGGCGACCCACTGCCCAGCCCCGCTGGAGGGTAGACCTGGATTATGTCAACGGGTGACCCACTACCCAGCCCTGCTGGAGGGTAGACCCGGAACATGTCGACAGGTGACCCACTGCCCAGCCCTGCTGGAGGGTAGACCTGGGACACTTCGACCGGTGACCCACTGCCCAACCCTGCTGGAGGGTAGACCTGGATTAAACAAATGGGTGACCCACTGCCTAGCCCCGCTGGAGGGTAGACCCAGAACATGTCGACAGGTGACCCACTGCCCAGCCCTGCCGGAGGGTAGACCTAGGACACTTCGACCGGTGACCCACTGCCCTGCCCTGCTGGAGGGTAGACCAGGATTAAACCAACGGTTGACGCACTGCCCAGTCCCGCTGGAGGGTAGACCCGGAACATGTCGACAGGTGACCCACTGCCCAGCCCTGCTGGAGGGTAGACTTGGAATCAGACGACGAGTGACCCACTACCCAGCCCTGCTGGAGGGTATACCCTAAGGGGTCATCGGGCGACCCACTGCCCAGCCCCGCTGGAGGGTAGACCCTGAATCAAACTGATAGCTCTGCACTACCACTGACCTCACCAGGTGACACTAACAATGCCACTGTGCATTGGTTCGGAGCACGTAAAAGAAGACCTCCACTTCACATTAGTACGATCACAAAGGAGGTTCCAAATGCCCCAACAGGTTGCACCGTTGCAGATATCACAGAAAAACACGCGAAATAGACTACTCACTCGCCTGATACGGGCAACCGGTGGATATGGTACTATTCACCGTAGTCTGACCGGGAGGGCCCGCACCCCAGCTCCGATACCCATCGTACGAATGGTTCCATTGCAATTCCCTCGGAAAGAAACGTAGAATCGACTACTCATGTGCCCTGAATGGACATCTGGTGAAAATGCCGCAAAACGCTGCACGCGGCTCGAAGGTGGCCCGTGGGTCCCACGTCTCTATTCCCACTTCAACGGCCGAAAACATACTGGAAACCTACGCCTCGATTCTAGGGTCGTATCGCCACTGACGGCACTCAAATCGGACATTGGGTGTGTCCGAGCCAACCCAAACAAGAATTCCTGGCGTAGCAGTTGAATGTGTGTGACGCGCCACCGAGCTTCTATTCCGAGGGTTCAATTCCACGAAGCCACCCCAAAATATTCTCCTCGAGACGAGGATCATCCTGCCACTGACGGCGTGTAAACCGGACACCCGTAGCGATATTTACGGGTGTCTGAAGCCGGAAGGGACAACCCTTGGGGCTGGACCGGCCGCAGACCCGCGGTCACTGTGCGGTTCCTGCTTCAGCCGACTGGCCGCGAGGCCGGTCTTCAGTCACCGAGGAGACCCGTAGGAGGCGGGTCTCGGTTCCCCACGAGGGGTCGCGCCGCGACCCCCTGTCTGCGTCGGACGAGCACGCCCCGCCGCCCCTCCAGAACGTTGCGGCGCTGCCCGCACGCCGCGCCGCTGCCTGGAGCCGGAGCCACCGCCTGGAACCGGAGCCGCCGCGGGGGACCGGAGCCTCCGCCTGGGACCAGAGCTGCCGCCTGCGAGCCACCGTGCTGAAGCTCGCCGCTGCCGCTAGGACGTGCCGCACCGCCGCCCGGCTTACCGGACCACCACCTAGAACCGGAAAAGTGGGGTATTTTCCCGGAAAAAATTCCCAAGGCCACCCCGGCCGCCCTGTGACACCGAAAATTGATCCGAAAGGGTCGTTGTGACGACAAAAACAAGCCCTACGAAACCAGAGGCTTCACTCAACGATCAGACGACAAAATCGACGCGAAGAAGACTAAAATGATGAAATTTGCGAGAAAGGAAAAAATAAATATAAAACACGAGCCTACCTCGAGGGCTTTGCCCGACGCTTCACGATCGGCATGCCGGAGCCGCCTTGCCTTGCCGGAGTGATGTAGGGGAGGTTGGAAGCTGGTTGAGAGCCGTTGTTCCATGGAGGAATGTCCAAGGAGGGTGAAGAGTGTGGTTAGTGTGTTTAAATAGAAAAAGTCACTTAATCACCCGCTCATCGGCCCGTTCCCGAACTTTTTTCGGGGCCGGGATTAAGCCTCCCTTAGGGAAAACGCCATTCCCTGAATGCAATGGCATCCTCGAAATTTTAATCTGATATTTCGTTCAAGAGTTATAAAAATTCGACGCCCGCGACCGCCAAATTACGAAAATGCCCCCTGGGGGCGTTTTTCATAGTTGGTCTGCGCCTGCGAAAAACATACCCCTACTAGGGTAAACGGATCGTTCTGGATTAAACGGCATCCTCTGTTTTCCTTTCCGAGCTACAGTTCAGGAGTTATTAAATTTATTTAGCCTGCCCAGTGTGAACGCTCGTCAAACTAATTTCCGGCCACACCGGGACTCAGTTTCGTACGCCGTCAGAACTCCCTGCTCTAGAATTATATCAAGAGAATTTCAAAGTCTCACAGGCTCAAAATAGGAGTTCTTACATGATCTATGTAATGGGATTTAGTTTATGTTAAACTATTAAAGTGGATCCATGTATTGAAGATTTCTGTAAGCGTATTTATTTTGGTGAATCATTAAAGGGAATAATGTATCCTAGCATTGTTATTAAGTTATTGAAAATAAATTATTTAGATGAAATTAATTACAATATGTTTGTTCAATGATCATTAATAATAAACATTTTACAAAATATTCTAAAATAAATATGATACAATATATGATATTGAATCAAAAAGAAGGTAAATCATTGATTTTGAGTTGAGTCCTTGAATAGAGTTGAACTACCACATTGAAATTCATGATTGTATACATAGGTGGATAAATATTTCATATAAATTAAAATCTATGTATTTTTTTGGATTTTTGAAGTAGAGAAAGAATATATATATTTATGAGATTCAAATTATGACCCATTATTAATAAAAATTATCTTTAAATAGCATTAATAAAATGAATAATGCTAGGAATTCTTTCACTGAGTTTTGAGTGAGAAAATTGTGTACCCAAAATTATACAAGGTTTCCATGGACTATTTTGAAAATAATAATCCTAGAATATTTTGTATATAAATTTTCAATAAATATAAGATCACATGTGATATAATATACTAATAATGCTTAGAGATAGAGAGTGAGAGTAGCACTAAGAATATAATAAACAATATTTCGTAGGCATAAAGGTATGATTATCCTTTCAGTGATTATTATTTTTCAATGATATTTTCTATATATTACTGGATGAGATACTATAAATGGATGAAAATATAAATTTTAACATGTTTCAGTCTACACCCATGCATGTATATCATTTTTATAATTAACAAACATTTTGGTGTGCATGGGATAAAAGTAACCACACACTAGTGTCATAGTCATCCAATTAGTGGAGAGCCTAATTTAAAAAGGTATCATGTTAATTTTTTTTCCATATCATGGTTATAATTCAGTTAATAATGTAAAATAATAATGTATGTGGATTAGTTGGAGTGAAAAATTGTAAATACTGATTCATCCCCAAGTATTGATCTACCCTTTTCATGATCCTTGTCATTTTCTTCTCAAGATTGTATATATATCCTATATAAAAATCATACCATTTTATAATTATTTTATTTTAATAATAGTTCTGTTCATGGATATGGTATTTATGTGAAATTACAACCAAATGGATTGCAAACATATATTATATTTTCATAATTAGGTATATACTACTTCATGAGAGATGCATGTGATACATTATACACATGAGGTAGATTTGTAGGATGTTTCAATCGATTGGCCAAATATACTACATTATAAAGAATAGATATTGTGAAAATATACTAAGGGAATATATTTACCTTTATAAACCTCAAAACTCTCTTCTATGGAGATATGTAATGGAAGTATTTATCTCCATCATCAAAGTCATCATCTATTCAATGCTATAAATCAAAACTCCTATCAAATTTGTATTTCTCTAATGGTTTAATAAATTTACATAACCATATATATCATTTAATAACCATGTATGGATCATAAGAAAACAATTATATAATTTATCCCAACATGATGGACATTTTAATCCCTTCCCATATATTGATTCATATAGATCCATAATCATACATTAGTGGAAGTTCTTATTATATGACTCCACACCCAATAAAATATATTTATCTTGTAATATTGTTTTGACCACCATGAGAGGTATAAAAATTTCTAAAGGTGTTTTAGAGATGATTTTAGATTGATCATCATTCATAGGTCATATATTATAATTTTTTTAAGTCAAATTGATGGATCAAAAAATCATTAAGGTGAACCTTACATCAATATAAGGTATAATTGAAATTAGTTCACCATAATTCCTCAAAGATTATGATAATATCATGTATTGTTAATCATGTTTCAAATATCCATGAATAGTGATGAAGTTAGTATTCATGGTTAGTCAATTCACAACATCACAAATGTAATTGTTTCCATTTAATGAAATCAGAAGAACTATAATAAAATCAATGGTTATGTTCTCCCATTTCCATGTACGTAATGGTAATGTGTACATAATCCCCATGGTCATTATACGGTACACCATAAATCTTATGTATATATATCACATTAAATATTACTCTATAATCTATTTCATTATATTATCCAAATATAATTTCTATAAAATATCTTTGTACAACTTACTACATTCTGTGTGAATAGAAAAATATGAGCTATGTGCATCATTCAATAGATCCTTGTTTATCACTAGTTTTGAATGAATAAAAACTCATGTTCTAAATCAAATGACTCTATATTTAACAAAATAAAATCTATAAATTATACAAATGTTTCCTTCATCTTATTTTTTATATTCAAATCAATATTTTTTCCTCCATGAATTTATATAGGATAAATAGTCGGGATATGATTTAGGTATGGAATGATTTAATCCCTACCTTAATAAATTTCAAATTTATCCTTTCAATATCCATGATTATTAAGGATTTCTAAATAAATATATGTATATAGAAAGGTTTTCCTTTTTATAGTAGGAAATGTAACCTTATTTTAAAATCCCAAGTTGTAATAAATTATGAAACATCGAAAATGATAATATTAAATCATATTTATTAAAAAATATTTAGATATTTATATTTGAATATATATTTTAAACTATTATAATCAATATATATATATATCACACTTCACACAATAACATTAACACCTCTAAATATTAAATGAATGTATTATAATTGATTACTCCAAATCATCTGTTAGATAGTTTTTCTCATGAATATTAAATTATCATGATATATACGCTATCAATTTATTATTTATCATATGAACACACAATAATCCATTTTTTATAGAAAATCATATAACAAAAACCATTCACACGAAAGTGTATTATAAATATAATTATAATTAAAACCTATTATTATGATCCTTAAATACTTATTTAAATCCATATATAAATATATAATCTACATAGATTCATGTTACATTGTTTGTGTGCTAGAAAATTAGGATAAATTCCTCAAAAGGATTTAGAATTACCACATATAACATGAAAAAATCAGATCTGAATGAAACTTAATCTTCTGTTTCATTCCAAAATTGAAATTATCTTTTATAAATCCATATAATATTTTCCTACTTATAATCTCTTTTATTAAGAATGTGTCTTGGTACATAGAGAGTCACACTTTATGAATTTTATAACCAACCTTTCCCTCCATATAATCTACAGAAAAATCCTTATATGTTCTTTGTGTATTTATTTTCCATTATGCAATATGAAAATTTTATCAATAAGTAATTTCACTATATATATCTATTAAGTTGAATTTTTGGAGTTTGTGAGTTTTTAATTTTCTTATAAGAAGTATAAAATAATAATTTCTCTATTATTAAAATTAAATTAATGTCTTTTAGTTGGATTGTGTATGTGTGTTTTACCCTTAGGTTTTTATTTGGAAACATTACATGATGATTGGGTTTTCCCTTGGGATGTTGGGAAGTTGTGTAATTAAATTAATAAATTTACTATGTAATTCAATTTTATGGACTATTTTTATTAAATAAATAATGTTTCTTGTGGATTAATTTTTATCATGGTGATAAAATTTATATATATGAGGAATATTAAAACATAGGTATTTTTATTTTTTTTCTATTATGATAGAGATATATAAAAATGGGAATTTTATGGGAGGTTTGAATAGAATGTAATGTACTAATTTATGAATCTATTACACACAAAAATTATGAGATGGAAAGTTAGAGGAAATCATTTTTATGGAATTAATTTCCCATCAGTGACATTTCATATATATTTTTATGACTACCAATATTATCTTAAGGGAAAATCCTTTAGGATGATGTGGTGGAAGATAAATATTGAAAAAAAATAATGTGATATAGAAAGAATTATTGGACATAATAATTGAATTATTTATGAATTTGTTCCATCCTAAAATGATGGTACTTAAATCAATATTTCTATATATTTTATAAACTATATAAATCATCCTTTTATAATATTTTACATCTTGGGTGAATAATTCATAATTATATTGTATAATTATTATTTGGTAAATTGAAATTAAGAAGGGATAACTAACATTATATTGATGGGATTGTAGTTATAGTTGATTAAATAAAATTACATAACTTATGAAATTACTAATTATTATTGAAATTTATAATTATGAAATTCTAAAATTGGATATAGAAGAAAACATAACACAATGATAAAGAAATAATTATTGATAGAGATAAAATTAGATGAATTTTGAAAATAAAAAGAATATTTTGATTTTCTGTTAATTATTTATCATTATTTATGTGAGAATTATTTGATTATATTTTTATGGAGGGAAATTGGTGTGGATTTTTTATTACGAAAATTAATGAAATTTTACTATGCTAGAAGAATTTATTTTGTTCACAAGAAAAAGAAAATTCAATAAAAAATAATTTAATTGGAACTATGGTTTGTTTAATTAACTTTTTAATATGCCGTGATAGTTAAGTACATGGTCCACAACTCTTACATGGAAACTGTGGTTAAGTGATGGAAAAAGAAAGGGATAATATATCAAAGAGTTGCCTAGTTTTGGACTATATTAAAAATTTTCATTCTATATTATTGGGTTAAGGGAATGTATTTGGGAGTGACTCACATAGAGTGGTATGAGTTATAAAAAGTCCATACATATTATCATGGTTCTATTACAAAATATATTTATTTCATGAAGCATAATTCTAATGTTTAGATTACTTTTGGGATTGTGTTGATAATGTTAGTGACACTCAAATATATTATAAATGTCACACCTTAACCCTAGTTACCCATATTCAGTGCATTATTGCAGAAAATTGGAATGATCACAATAGATCATGCCCTGAAAGATATGTTAGTTTAGTATCCTTAGATGTACAAGATACATACATAAGTTTTATATTACACCATGAAATAAAAAACATTGTTTCCCCTTTGATCACCCTCATATCCTTTGGCCTATCCCTACTGGTTAATCATAATATACTTATTCACATCCTAGGAAAAAGAAAACATAGAAATGGGTGAGCTCAGATTCTTAGTAAGGATAACAATAAAGAGGAAACTATCACAAATAAGAATAAACATTTAAGGAAACATATAAGAATAAAAAACAATCCTTTTAAACATAAAATTCAGTGTAATATGGTGAAGATAAATCAAATATTTCCATTTATTTATTCACATGGATATTATACTAGTCGAATAATAAAATGTAATATCAATAGATAATTTTATAATGATGGAATAAATAATGTCAGACAACAAAAACACATAGTCATGGACTCGTGCCAAGACAACAAATTATATTTTGTCCAGGCCTTGTGCCAAGACACTAGTTTGTCTTATGAAACCTACTGATGCATTAAGGGGATATAGAGGCCCCTTACCATCACTATCTAACTACAATTCATTCCTCATATGAAAAGGTCGAAACATAACATAAACATTTGTTTTAAAAATAGCATATGAATTGCCAATACTTTAAACATAAACCATGAATGGTATAAAAAAAGCACATTCATAGTCTAACATATCACAAAACATTCAATACAATATGTAATATTGAATCATAATAAATAAACTTCAAACAATCATAAAATACTAAAAAAGTTGTTGACATAGATGAAATAAAAACTCTTTGAAATAAATACATCTTTCTATTTTGAAATCATTTAAAAGTAATGTATTTATAAAAGAAAACATTTATTTTTTGAAGTATTCTTATAAACTTGTAATCGAAACATCAAAGGTTTTATAATGGTGGAAAATATCTACACATATCGTATAAGATAAAAAACATTGTTTCCTTAATTTTTCAAAAAGGATATAAAGTACCATGTTTGGAAAATTACGGAAATATTCCTTTTAAAGAATTTTATAAAAAGTCAAACAAGGGTATAAATGAATTTAAAAAATAGTCTAAAAAACAGTAAAAATGTTTTGAAATACATTTTCAAGAAACATGGATGTGGATGATAAAGAAGTCTTGGTAGATACTTATGTATGAAAAAACTCGTATAATGAAGAGTTTGAAAAATTTACCATTACCTTGTACTTTTCCTTAGTCGAGGGTACGTTAACCTCTTATTCATCAGATGGTCCCTATTTGATTTGATCAAAATGGAATCATAGTATGGATTTATGATCAAATTAAGGCATCTAGGTTTATGTGAGGGTATTTGGGATTATATTTGAGATGGGGTTTCCTGACCCAAATGGGTTTGGAGGTGTTATTTTGAGAGAAGGGGGAGTACTATTTTTATAAAAGAGGAGAGCGTCACTTCAGGAAAATCTTGAAATATTATTTTTTTTAAAATCATTTTAGTTTTATAATGGATCCATATGGATTTATTTAAATTCTACGTCATGTGTCTAAATCCTCTCAACCAATAGGTTTTAGACATGTATAGGTTACTATATTAACCTTATTTTTAGATTTAACTCTTAGTAAAATAGTTTAACTTTTAAAATGTATTCGTGTATTTTTATATTACATGGTTAATAAACAAACTATAAAATGAAAAGAGATCGTAAAGTGGTCCATTAATGAAATATATATCATTATATAAGTGCTTTTTCTGAACCTTATAGTTTTAGAAATATTATATCATTTTGTAATATAGTATTTGTTTAAAAAACTCATTTATGTCCATTTTGCCACTATTTATTATTTTTTGTGAAAGTCATAAAACGTTATTACTTTGAAAATAATTATTAGAATCAACCCTAAAATGTCATGTTAACCAATAAAATTAGTGAAATTCATCTAAAGTCTCAATTTATATTTATTTTAATATTTAAAATATGAATTATTTTAATCCTTCATTAATAAGATAATATATGCATCATTATTGTGTCATAAATAATTGTAATTATTTAATGTATAAAAATTATAAATAAAATACCATTATGTAGGAAATATTTTTAAATTTGTAATGAATATTTATATTCTAATTTATCTTATGTATAACCCTATATTAAAAATGGTTTTGTAAAAAAATATGAATTTGACACTTTTATCTCTTTTTTAAATAAAATAATAATATTTGTCCTAATATAATACAAGTGGATAAAAAGGATCATATTTTATTCCTATGATTAAATTTGGTCAATATACAATTATCTAATTGAATTTTTACATATTTTGGGGTAATTATAAAATCATTTTTACCTTTAATTAACCTATTTACTTTCAACCATGGTAAATAAACTTCAAATGATACTATTCACCGAATATTATTTTCTTCCAATTGAACCACATTTTAATTACTAATGTCAACCGTTTCTTTATGATTTTTGACATTCAATCCACATAAGAGGTAAAATTATGTTTTATGCAAATTTTCAAATGTGCTTAGAAGGGGGGTAAAAGACGTTAAAAAGTTCAAAAAAAATTATATCTAATTTTATTATAAAATGACTGCAATGAATTAAATTGTACTAATATATGTATTATGTATATATGTTTAAATTAACATAAAATTAAATAATATTAATAAAAATTTAAATAAAATTTGGTTTTAAATAATAATGTTGTGTTTTTCACTAATGATTAAAAATTGAAAGTTTTGAAAAAATAACAAAAAATTCACCCAAGATAATTTTAATATTTTGAATCCAAAAATGAAGTCCAATTTAAAGAAAGAAAAACAATTAAATTTCAAAAAGTGGGGTTTATTATTCAAAACTACTTTTGAAATGGCTAGTTTGATTTATCGTGGTATGTGAGAACTCGATGTTGCATACAGTGCATGAAATTTTATTTTTCAAATGGAAACCTTCCATGGAATCTTGGTTTGTTACATTTCTCTCTACTTCAAATAATTTCATCCTCGAAAATTCTAGAATATTACTGCATAAAAATATTTGGTTTGTTCTTCCTCAAAAGTTCCTCAGGTTCCAATGTTGCCTATTCCATTTTGTGGTTTCTCCAAAGATAATTTAATAGCCGAGTCATCCAGTATCTCAACACTTGATCTCTAGTATCAAGAATCTTGATAGGATCTTCAAAATGTGAAATATCGAGTTCTAGTTCTAATTCTTCATAGGTGATCACATGTGTTGGGTTAGACATGTATTTTATATACAGTGATACGTGGAACACATCATGAGCATTGGATATACTTGGCAGCATTGCCATATCATAAGCTACAAATCCAATTCATCTAAAATATCGAATGATCTGATGTACCTAGGACCCAATTTACCCTTCTTACCAAATCATATAACACCCTTCCATGGAGATACCATTATTAAATCATTATCTTCTACATGAAATTCCAAATCCCTCCTTCGGTTATCTGTGCATCTCTTTTTCCTACTTTGAGCTACTTTGATGTGTGTTTGGATGATCTTCACCATTTCTATTGTTTCCTCAACAAGTTCTAGGCCTACAGGTTTTATTTTACCAACATCATCTCAACATGTTGTTGTACGACATCTTTTTTTACATAACGCTTCATATGGTTCCATATGAATACATGAATGTAAGCTATTATTATAGAAAAATTCAACCAAATGTAAATATTGATCACACATACCTTGAAAGTCAAGTGATAAAGATATCAACATGTCTTATAAGGTTTGAATAGTCCGTTCTAATTTTCTATCATTTTGAAGGTGGTAGGGAGTTCTCAAACAATGTTCAGTATCGAGGGCATTCTAAAAACTTCTCCATAATCTTGATGTAAAATGAGGATCACGATGAGAAACAAATGATAAGGGTACTCTATCATGTCTTAAAGAATCATTAATATATAGTCTTTCTAAATGTTCAAGTGATAAATATTCCCTTATAGAAGGAAAATGTGCTGAAATTGTATGATGATCAATAATGACCCATGTTTCATTATTCCTTCTAAGAGTATTTGGTAGACCCATGAAAAATTCCATCATATTATCATCCCATTTTCACATAGGAATGGTAAGAGTATACATGACTCCTCCGGGATGTTTCCTTTTAGCCATAACCTATTGACAAACCATACATCATGACACATAATCAGCAATCTCTCTCTTCATGTTGTCCCACAAAAAATGATCCTTCAAATCTCTATACATCCTAGTGATACCATGGTGTATAGAGAAATTGGATCTATGAGCATTATGAAACAATTCATTTTTTAGATAAGGTATATCGGGAACACAAAATCTCCTCCCAAATTTCAAAATTCCATCTTCATATATGAAGTCAATCAATCTACAATCATTCACATCGTTAATTTTATGTTTAAACTCATCATCATCAGTCGGAAACTTTTTTACAATTTCTAGTAAGATGACTTAGAAACCATTTGAAAATGTATTGATGTTTGACCAAACATTATTTTTCCTATAACCATCTTTACTATATCCATGAACATAGTAACCCATTCAAATATAATATTGTTTAAAACTCCATGATCCGTTCTGCTCAAAGAATCTACCACCTAATTTTCCTTCCTTGGGTTGTAGTGTATAGTGAAATCATAATCCATGAGTTGTTCAAGCCATCATCTCTGCCTCATGTTGAGTTCTTTTTATGAGGAAATAAACTTCAAACTCATAAGATCAATATATATCTCACATTTTTTACCATAGAGATAGGTTCTCCATATTTTCAAAGAAATGACAACAGCTGCTACCTCAAGATCATGTGTGTGAAAGTTTTGTTCATGAATTTTTTCTTCCATGATGCAAAGGAAATAAATCAATCATTCTGTATAATGACACAACCAATTACATTATTTGATGCAACCCTATAAATATCAAACCCAACATTTCCAAATGGTTGAGTCAAGATTGTATCATTGACTAATAATCAGTACAGTTCTTCGAAACATTCTTCACACTATTTTTTCTAAAACAATTTAACCCCATTACGTGTGAGCTTGGTTAATGTGTTAGCCAATTTTGCAAAATTATGGATGAAACGCCGTTAATAACCTAATAAACCAATAAAA